>JARQAD010000002.1:7223379-7850879 GCA_029955455.1 Quercus agrifolia
AAGTAAAAGTATTGTGCAAGTATTATCACGTCTTGGATCGTATGTCCAAACAATAAGGAATATTATCACTGACTTGAATTTTTTACCCCCAAAAAAAAAAAAAAAAATCATCAGAGTAGGTGCTTTGTGATTATTCCCGAATCATGTCGTTTTGCTGGTACGTGGTCCAAAGGTGGGCTTAAGTTCTTCTTTGTCTTTCGGCTAATTTTGGCCCAATTTCCATGTTCCTTGTGAGGCTTCATGGGCCTATGTTCCAGGTTACTAATATTTATCACCCAATATATGATTTTGTGTTTCCACGTAGGCCATATATGAATTTATCTCCCAGCCATTGTTAGCTTATGATCACCCAACGACAGCCCTACCTCAGATAAGCTTGCTTTCCACCAATTCAGCTAAGTCTTTTGCATGGATATTAAGAGCACAATCAATCTCAGTAATTATCTATCTTTAAATAAAATAGAAAAATAAAAGGGATGCTAGAGTAGTTTATAAATAAATAAAGCTACTAGCAAAAACTTATACTAGATAGAGTTGATGGGTTAGGATTCCCAATAAATATAAAAAGAAACCTAACGATTAAGATTATGTGTCAAACCATTAAGAGATTTGGGACAAAAGAGAAAATAACATTCTCAAATAAAGGGGTTAACGAAAGAGCATTGGTGATAATAGATGGGCAATCCCACCCCAAGGGAGTTTCTAGATTATTGAGAGCTTCAATCACTATTTTTGCATCTCCTTAAAAAATGGAAGGCCTACAATTATGAGAGGCAGTAGTAGAGATGGCTAGAAGTTTGATCTTCAACTTTAGCTTAAGCTTCTCAATGCTTTTGGCATGTTGCATGCGCTAAGCAATGCAATGATTTATATATAAATAATTAATTAATATATTTTTTATTACATAAATGGTTAAATATTCATTATTCTTAATAGATTAAATTTTGTTACATAAATTTTTATTAGATCCATTATTCTTACAATTGGGTGAACTACCATACAATGACCTATAAACGAAACTCCCAACAAAACGAAACTTATAAAAGTATTAGCAGCAGTTGATTTTGAAGTAGATTTGAGATAGACCACTAATAACATGGAGGCATGCCCAATTAGATTTTTGTATTAGTTGGTTTGCTTTAAATGATTTTGATTTTGAAGTATGACAACATATATATTCCAAGAATATGTAATTATCTTCTAAAAAATTATTAATATTTCTACTGCACATCTCACGAAAATTATCTTTTTGACTCTTCTCTAATAATAGACCATAGTTCATAATATTGTTCCAACCAACAAATTAAATTATTAACCAAAAAAAAAAAGACTAATGTGACATAGTTACCTAATGACTCAACTAAAAATTTTATAAAAAAATATTTTCCATTGTACTTAGGAAACTAAGACGTGATAGTATATTCTCTCTTTTAGAAAAGTCTTGTTGCACATCTTTCATGTCACAATTAATACCACTTTCTCATCTCATGTTAGGATAGGAATATGTAAGCTAGTTCCCAATTACACTTTCTTTTTCCTAAATTTTTTTAATTTACTTATTGCTAAATTTTTAATTGATTTTTTTTTTTTTTTTTTTTTTTTTTTTTTTTTTTTATAAAGGCAAAAACAAAACTTTAGCTTAAGCTGGCCAAAGTGGGCAAATGCCCTTTTTGTGCAAAAAAATTAGCGTTTTATCCCATTTTCCAAACTAATTAGGAAAATGTTCCTGTTTTAAAACTCGATTGTCTCAAAATTGAGTTTCAATTTAAAACTCAATTTTTGGACAATTAAGTTATAGCAAACTGAAAATTAAAATAAAATAAAATAAAAAATTTATGGAACTCGAGTTCCATGCAAATTTTTAAAGCCCTATAGTAGCATTTTAACATGCAAGTTTTTTTCTTAAGTCTGATCACTTCATAGGGAGCACTATAGTGGAGTTTTAAATACCTATAGTGACATTTTTTATGGAACTCGAGCTCCATGAACTTGAGTTCCACGCAAATTTTTTTTTTTTTTTTTAAATTTTACCTGTAGTTGCGTTTCATGAAGGCCTATAGTGGCATTTTTAATGAAACTCGAGCTCCATGAACTCGAGTTCCATGCAAATTTTTTTTTTTTTTTTTAAGTTTGATCGCCCCATACTCGATTTTCTACAAATTGAGTTTTACATTGAAACTTGATTTTGAAAAAATCGAGTTACAAGAGAGGAGATTTTTCCTAATTAGTTTGGAAAATTGGGCAAAACACTGATTTTTTTGCATGAAAATGGCATTTGCCCATATTGGCCGCTTAAGCTTCTCAATGCTCTTCGGATGTTGCGCTAAGCAATGCAATGGGTTATATATAAGTTAATAAATAAATAATTAATTAATATATTTTTATTACATAAACGGTTAAATGATTAAATATTCATTATTCTTAATAAATTAAATTTTATTGCATAAATTTTTAAAGATTCATTATTCTTACAATTGGGTGCAACGAACTACTCTGCAATTACCTACAAACTTAACTCCCAAAAACAAAACTTATAAGAGCATTAGCAATAGTTGATTTTGAAGTAGATTTGTCACAGGCGCCCACTAACAACATGGAGTCATGCCCAATTAGATTTTTGTATTAATTTGTTTACTTTTATTGATTTTGATTTTGAAGTATCACATTATCTATACTACAAGAATACCAAATTATTTTCTAGCAAAAGGATTAATATTTCTACCACATTTATCACAATTATTGAAAGAGATATTTTTCGACATAAAGAATTGTCTAACTGTTCAACCCGACGGGTGGAAATGCCTCAACTAATAACTCTTTTATGAATGCCTCAATCCGCCAAAACCCAACGGTGTGAACTTCCTAACAACTGTCCAGCTCATAAGAGACCCGCCAGGCACCACCCGTTTGAACCAACGGTTGGCTCATGCGTGGGGGGTGTGACGTACACAACATGGGAGTCGAGGGTTCCCGACAGATGAAGCTTATGCTCAAAGTACTACGCGTGCTAATGGTCGAACACGTTGGGCCCCACAAAGCTCTTACGTGATATCCACTCATAAACCCCTACATGGAAATAACTTGCACACCACTCCCAAAAACTCTAAGATCTCGAAGCCTTAACTTCACGATCTCCTCTACAAGGAAAGTCCCTATTTTCAAGGGATCTCAATCAGCTTTACACCACTATAAAAAGACCAAAACGCGTACTTCCTTAAGGTACATGAAAATTCTCCTAGTTCTAGTATCCTTGAGTTCTTGGAGATTCCTCAATCACAAACTTAACCATCGGAGGGTTTTTGGTCAACATCTCATCGGTGCTCTTTGTTGATTCTTTGTTCTCTTGTTCTTCATATACTCGATTGGTGCATGTAAGCACTCCCAACTCACTAACGATTTTTGTGCATCATCAATTATCTTTTTGACTCTTCTCTTATAATAGTCCTTAGATCATAATGTAGTTCCAAACAACAAATTAAATTACTAACATAAAACAAGACTAATGTGACATAGTTACCTCAAAGCTCAACCAATTTTCTTTTTTAAACTTCTCCATCGCATTTAGGAAACTAAGATGAGATAGTTCGTTCTCTCTTTTAGACTTCACATTGGTAAATTGTGACCAGTGGAAAAGTCTTGTTGCGCGACTTTCATGCCACAATACCGCTCTCTCATATCATGTCATGATACGAATATTTAAGCTTCTTCCCAGTTACACTATTCTTTTTCCTAAATTTTTAATTGATATTTCATTTACAAAAAGGAAAAAAAAAATCTTAATTTCCATTCCTATTTGATTACATTCAAAATAATTTTACAACTTCCACATTGTAAACAAAATTCTTGATATGGTAAATCTTATATTTTTATATCTTACTAATAAAACAAATAATTAAAATGGTATAGTATTAAGATTTATTGTAATTTTATTTTATAATTTGGGTACCTTAAAGTTTTTTTTTTTTTTTTAATAGGAGGAAACAATATTAAACTTTATTCAATAAAATCACGTTATACAATGGGGAAGAGGAAAGAGGGGCATTCTTCTAACCAAACAATGGCCTCCTCATCCTCTTTTGCAGTACTAGCCAAAGCTAAGGCAGCATGATTACATCGTAAAGGTATACTATCAAAAGAAAAGCTATCTCTAATTAAACTAATGTCCTCAATGATCTAGGCAGCTTCTAAACAGCAGGCTCTATCTGATTTCAAGAGATCCACAAATCTCAACAAAGTTACATTCCACCATCACCTTTAAGAAGTTGGTATTTTGGCAGAACGAAAGTGCCAATCTCATCACTGAAGCTACTATGTAGAGGAGATTTAAATGTTTATGCAAACAATGACATGATGCGACTAGAGCTTCACCTTTATTGTTCCTTATAAGAAAACCTATAAAGTTGTGATTTTTCAAATATGCTTTGTTGGCCTTAATTCCATGTCAAATTTGATTGTATTCTGTCAATCTTTTCCCTATATATTTGTGGGATTTAATGTAAGGGTTGAGTATGAGAGTTTGGTGAAGATTTGCGCAAAAAAGTGAAGTTTGCAACTAGCTCGTGACTAGTTCACAAGTGGACAACCCGCGAAAGGCCACGTGAGAAGCACATGTTGGAATCTAAACAATATTTTGCCAGGCTGTATTTTGCAAGTCACTTCGCGACTTTGCCAACCTACGAGTGACTCGCGAAACTCTTTATCTGGATGATTTTAAAGAATGTTTTCCTCATTTCTTTACACACACTATATAAGCCCACATTATCCATGAAATTGTAAGGAGACTTTCAGAGAGAAAATCCTAGCAATACACTTGGGAGTTAGAGATTGTAAACCCACAATCATCTACACAATTTGTCTTAGTTTTCCTCCACTCATACCTCTCTAATAACAAATCCTTGAGAGGCTCTTAGCCCAAACACTTACCTCACCCAATCTAAGTGTTGAGAGAAGTTTTGGTGCATGTGGGAAGCATTAAAAGAAGCCATTTAAAGGCAGATGCAATTTGGAGCTAATTACGGGATTCGGATAACTAGTGAAGACAAGTCTCGATGAAGTCTGTTGGGAGCTGGAACTCAGAGGGTTCACATACAGTGGGTAGATTACGCTGGAGGGTTTTTTTTTTTTTTTTTTAATATCTTTGTACTCCTACTTTATTCACTAGCAGATCATTTAGGCTTGGAGGGCCGCAGAGAGGTTTTTCACCAAGTACTTCGATTTCCTCTTTGATAACACGTCTCGGTGTTATATTGCATTTGCATCTCTCTTTCCTTACTCTTTGTGCTTAACATTTATTGTTTAATGCTTATGTTTATGCACTAGAGTAGTTCTAGTTTATTGCGTTTCATTTTCTCTTGTTTTGCACTTAACTAAGTAGAGTAAAAGCAATTTAGCCATAAGTTTAAAGTTGGGGGCCTAAACAAGCAATAATACTTTTACTATAAAGCTTTCAAAACCAAAACCCATAGAGGTGCTCTTCTTAGATTGAGAGATTTCCAAGTTGTGTTTATGAATTGAATCAGAAACTGGGGGCTACCACTTTGTTGTATGAAGCTCAGTTACCCGAATCTGCCTATGCTGCACTTCCAAAATATCAAGTCAATAAGTATTAGCCTAAGCCCACAAATCCTTGGATGAAGGAATTTTATTCTCAAAGATCAGCTTGTTCCTGCAATTCCAAATCATCCAACATGTAATACAAAGAGTGTCAAAATCCGAAGAAGTCATATTTTTTAAGGCAACCTCCATTGCATCAATAAAATTGATTTGCTATGGTTGCCTAAGACCATTCCAAAAATGAGTTTGCATCCAAACAGACTGTGCAAAGAACATTCCCAAAACAAGTGGCTATTCGTCTCAGCTTCATCATTACATAGGGCACATGAGAAAGAATTGGAAATCTTTCTATTAAAGTTAAGATTTATTGACATATTTTTTTGATAGAATATATGTCGAAATTCATAAAGTAATATATCTTTGGATTATAATGTCTAAACTTAAATTCACAAAAACTTCCTAAGAGATTCCAAAGAAAAATATTTACAAACAATTTGGTTGTTTATAAATACAGAAAATATCATTGTGATTAGTGGTCTATAAATACAGAAAGTCTCGTTGTATTTTGTACAAAAGTTAGATTTAAAGAAATATGAAAAGTTTTATTTCCTTTTATTTTCTTTTTCATCTTTTTACACAAGCATATATGTACTGTGTAGACACCCAATTTTGCACCCACAATTTAATCTTGGAAGATAACTAGAATGACCCATCATATATCTGAAAATCATAGTTGCATTACATGCATTAATTCATTCATCACATATCATAAAAACGATCTTGAGATTCTAACGGTCACGACGGTATGCCTGATTCCTAAATCAAACCATCAGATTGAAAGAAATCACATGATAAAGTTTTCACGATCTGCATGCATTTTGTTTGGGTGGAACCAACCATGCATGATTAATTTAAATTAATTCTGATTGGTTAAAAAATTAAAATTAATTAAATAATTCTGTGATTGGTTTTTTGGTTAGTGTCAGAAATAAACCTGCTTGCATGGGAATAAAGTGGATAATCAAATAACAAAGAAATTGTGGATAATTAAGTCTTTTTCGAATATTTATCTATCAGATAATTATTACTTTAAAGACCTAAATATCAAGAAAAGGTGATTAATTTTTAGAATATGAATTAAAAACACGTCTAGGTGCAATTTCTTGCTAAAAAATCCTTAAAAAAAGAGTCCATATCGTACCAAAATTGAAAAGGGTGCTTAGCACCCAAGAAGGCCTGTCAGCACTCTTGGAGTGTCAATTGACACATGGCAAATGTCAATCGGCACATGACAAGTGCCGATCGATGCTTCCCAAGTGTCGATTGGCCCAAATGCTCAGCCCGGCCCGGGATTCTCCTGATTAAGATAAAACCTATCTTTTTTGAATTTTTAGAGATAAGGACACGTTCCAATTCATATTTGATCTTATTCAGCTTATTTTTCAAGCATCCCAACCTCTGTAAATAGGGGAGGCCTCCCAACATTCAGCACATTTTCCGAACCCCTCTTTCTGGCCCTTCTTTTTTGACTTCTCTACTCCCCTTACGTTAAAGACATTCTAGAAGCCTTGACTTTAAGAACTTATTTTTTGTAAGTAAAGTGTTTTAGACCTCAAAGAAGTGAAAATTTCTTTGATTTCTGAAATATTCTTCTATTGAAGGGTACGCTCATGCAAGATGTATTTAGTTTCATTCTTATGTTTATGTTTATTTTTCTTTTTATTAATTAATATGTTGTGATTGTTCATTGCATGAATTTTGTTAATATATGTTTGATTTAATCATGATCTTGTTGATAATTCATATTTGCCATGTTTATATGTTTAGTTGGAATTTTCTTTGACATGTTCTTTAGTTGATTAACAAGTTTTAATCACCAAAACTCTTTTTCTTTTTTTAAATATTAACATATCTGTATTTTCACTAAATACAAATCTGAAAATTTTTTCGAGTAAAAAACAAGTGTGTATTTTCATTAAATACAGATCCAAAAAATTTTTCTAGTCACAAAACAAATCTACATTTTCATTAAATACAGATCTAAAAATTTTCTAAAAAAGTTTAATTTCTTCTTAAATAGAATTGCAGAATTTGAATTTTCAAAGAATGAATTGATATTTAGGTTAAGGCTTCTTTCTTTTTTTTTCTTTTTTTTTTTTGTCATTCCATGAATATGTGATGCATGCATAATAGATTTGAATTATGAATATGAATCATCTTCTAAAATCCCATTTTTTTTATCCTTTACAAAACAAATCTGATTTTTATTAACCAAATCCCATTTTTTATCCTTTACAAAACAAATCTAATTTTTACTGACCAAATCCCTTTTTTTTTTTTTTTTTTATCATTTACAAAACAGATCCAATTTTTTTTTAATCAAATTTCTTTTTCACTCAACCTTACAAAATAGGTCTGATTTTTCTTTGAGAAGAGAGCATATTCATAAGACTAATTTGTTTAAATTAATTTTGTCAAGTAAAGTGTTTGTTATATGTATTACAACATAACATTCAATGTCATACAAAGTATATAATGGTCATTAGACTCTAGAATACTAGACTCTGTCTGGGCAGAATGGGTGTCTAACACCTTCCTATTCCATAACCTAGCACCCGAACTTAGATTTTTTGGATAAGTAGATTGGTGTTTTGTCTTTTGTTTTTGGTAGATTGTAACTAGGATCAAAGTTTTGTAATTTTTACATAGATTGTATTAGGACCAAAGCCTTGTAAAGTTATTCTACCATGATGTAATTGTATTTCTATAATCAATTAATAACATTTGAGGTATTTTTGGACATGTAATTGTATTTTATTTTTTCTTATTTTTTTGGTATAAAAAATAAGTGGCGACTCCACACAATTACCCCAAAAGAGAGGTGCCCTAATCACCCCAATCTCTTTTTTGAGAACACCCCTGCGGTCTCTCACATACTGAATTTTAAAAGTGTCTATTTTCTTTCATATGCTTAAAATTCAAGTTTATGTTTAGGTACAAATTTATGTTTAAAATGCTTGATAAAATCATTAGGGGACAAGGCATTTTTATCCTTTCTATGTTTGTGGTCATTCGCAATTCTCCTCCTTATCTTCGAAATCAATAAATTCCTCGTTCTATGTTTCCAAAATGAGCAAATACCCAGGTTCTGTTACTCCCTTAGTCAAATCCAATAGAATCTTTTGATTCGTGTATTTTTTTTTTTGGTGAAAAAAATCTAATAGACCTTTAATTAAAAATAAAATGCCAAATTACCCCAAATAACCTAATTTGAGTAAATTAAACAAACTTCACTCAACCAATAAATTAAACATAACCTATTTAATTTACTATTGCATCTTGTTTCTTCAAATATATATAAATATAATGAATTCCAAGTAATGGAAATTGGTGGAAATCAATTGTAAGATGTGTCTCTTACAGCTTCAAAATAATTATGTTGTTGCACTTAGTGCCCTCTTTGTAGGGTCTTGACACTTGTTAGTTTATAGACTTCAGTTCTTCAATTTTGTGAATTTGATTGATTCTAGTAGCTTGACTTAATTCAAGTATATATGTTTTATATTTTTTGAATGGTGTCAGCAGCTTTACTATAAATAAAAAGAAATAGAAAAATTCAATTTTGATTACTAAAATTATATTATAGTATTCATTTATAGGTTTGATTAAGTTTACTTATATTAGGTTATTTGGGTTAATTTTAGTGTTTTATTTTTTAGTCATGAGTTGGATTAAGTTTACCCAGGTTAGGTTATTTGAAGTAATTTTAGTATTTTAATAAGAGTATTTTAGACTTTAAAGAAAATAATATTCTAGAAATCGAAAGATTTCATTAGACTTAACTGAGGGGGTAAGGGATTGAGTTTATTTGCTCATTTTGGAAAAATTAATATTGGGGGAAATTGATTCTTTCCACAATTAATTGGAGGAATTGTGAACTACTCTAAACATAGAGGAGGAAATGTTTTCTTCTTCTTTTTTTCCCCCAATGAATTTAACAAACGTTTTTTTAACATAAATTTGTACTTAAACATAAACTTGAATTTTAAACATATAAAAAAAAAAATAGATAACTTTTAGAATTCTTTCTATATGTGCTTGTGTTTTTTGTATGATTCTGTACACATAAAAGAGAATAAGGAAACTTTTTATGCTAAAACCAAAATATTAGCATGACTTTCAACAACAACAAAAAGTAGTCAATGATTTTTCTTTCAGTTGAATTTTTTTTTTTTTTTTTTTTTTCTAATAAGGGGAGATATTTAGTGAGTGTTAGGGATAAAAGTCTCTAATGGGTAGAGCATTTTGTATACAATACATATATATATATATATATATATATATATATATATTGAAAATAAGCTTTAAAAAAAAAAAAAAACGCAAACATGTACATAAACTTAAAACGTAAATGTGTTTTTCAAACAAATGAAAGAAATTAATAATTCTTTACATTCACCTCATATGTGCATATTATTGGTACTAGGAAATTAGGTACTTGTATAGTTTGAGTTACTTGTAATAGTTGAAATTATATGGAGTATAAGTTGTAGAAAACTATTTGTTGTACTTGTAATAATTGTATCAATTTCTAAAAATAATAGCCAATCATTTTTTATTTCGTTTAATCTTTTTTTTTTTAAAGGACACATTTATTGAGTGTTAAGGATTAAGGTAAGTTTGATGTGATCCTAGTTAGTTAATACACGTATGTTATGCGTACAATACATGTCCATCCGTCAAATTTAATGGCCTGTTTGGATGTTTAAAAAAGGAGGGGAAGTAGAGTAGAGGAGGGAGAGTAATTTAATTACCTTATTTAGAAGTTTTTTAAGGAAGGAGGAGGAGGGATTTCAACTACCTCTAACCCCTCATTTTTAATTCCCCCAAATTAGAGAAATTTTAAGGGAGAGTAGAGTAGATAAATTATTGACCAAAGGAATTCCCCAATTTACCCTTTCAAAATTAACAAAATTACAAACCGATTATATAAATAATCTTTGTTTGTTTCTTGAGAAAATTTAAGCATTGACTTTTTGGTTGTTGGTTTGAATCCAAAGAAGAAGAAGAAGAGAAGAAAAAAAAAAAAAAAAAACGCACATACAGTCCAAGTCTTCTTCTTCATCAATTGGAAAATCCAACCACGTCTCTAGATGCATCCCGATATTCCTCGCGAAAGCCAGAACCTCATCGGTGATCCTGACGCCACCAAAACCACGCTCCTCCAAATCCGATTTCGATTCCATCTCTGATCCGAACGAGTCGGCGTTCATCTTCGTCGAAATCTCCGTGCTATCATCGAAGCGAAGTCGGTGGAGATCAGAATGCGCAGAGGGACTAGAAGGTTGCAATTGCGAAGAAGAAGAAGGAGGAGGAGGAGCTAGGAACGAAGCCACGCCCTAGAGTTGGCGAGTTAGGGTTTGCTTGAGTTCGAAGAGGTCTTCTTTCACGCCTCGAGATTGGGCCTCTTCTAATTCCAAACCATCTTTGTTGTCTTGGTGTGAAAGCATGGTGGTTGAAGATTGGGCCTCTTCTTTTTGGCCGTTGGGTTTGGATTTTTACTCTTTTTTTTTTATTTTCAAAAATGTGTAAATTTTTCTATTTAAATTATTTTCTCTCCTCTCCATCCTAATTTTTAAAACATCCAAACAAGAGGAATGACTAATTACTCCCTTCTCCCTTACTAATTTTAAAAACATCCAAACAAGGTAGAAGATAACCATTCCCCTCTACTCTCGTCCCCACTACTCTCTTCCCTCTCTAAACTTCCAAATAGGCCATAAAAAAACTCATGTCTCCCGTTTCATTCTCAATTATACAGATATATAGCATTTATTAGATGGAAAGTAACATTCAAGATAGATTCACAATACATAATGTTCAATATCAATTGATAGTATAGGGTATAGATAAATGTTAAAAGAGATAAAAATAGTATAGATAAATGCTTAAAAGAAGTCCAAACATACACGAAAACTAATGACACTCAACTCTATTGTTCGTTAAAAATTGGAATGGATGTATATATATTAATAGATGAGAAATGTTAACCAATGCCCTAAGAGTATTAATTTTGGATGTATTTTTAGAAATATTCTATTGAGAGAATGATAAAACAATTGACATCTTTTTATATTTCCCATAAAAGTTGTGTCATAACTTTTCTATTGTGATTTATTAACAATTGTTTTAAGAACATCCGTTAACATGACCCTTAATAGATTTGTACCTACTGGCTACTCTTCATTTATTATCATAGTTATTTATCAATAATAATTCAATCTTACAGACTTTTTAGCACCCGGCAGTACTATGGACTGATTGGAATGGTAAAAAATTACAAAATTGTTATACAATATAAAAAATATTTAAAAAACAAAGTAGACAAGTTTATATAATATTATGTCATTTATTTATTATAAATTAATAAATTTTTGCTTGTTTATGATTTAATTATAAAATAATATGAAATAAGTTTAAAATATACTATAAAAAGAGTTTATTATATTATGCTATTTGCAAATGAATCCATATTTTTAGTGGCGATTTTTTTTAATAATAAATGTATTATACACTCACCATGCATGTACCATTATTTTTCCATTTTCATAATTTTTTGCTGAATTTTTGAAACGTATTTTTTAAAAAGATGCCGAATTAATCCATCCGTATACTTACCGTATTGCACACGCACCATATTTTACTAACTATGGAATGATTAAGGTAGTGCATTAATTCTTCACACTTGGTAAGTTTCCCTCTTTTTAACTTCCACATTCTATCTAGTTCCTTTTCTTTCCTGCATTTCTGTGTCTACCTTTCCGTTTGTTTAATTAGGATTTCTTCTTATTTAAGTCATCGATCAATATGAATAATTAGGCTTTTTGCCTCAGAGTGCATATAAATCATAAAGAAATGAGTATGCAACTTGAGACCCTACACATGCAATTGCCAAACAATGAATAAAAACCCTAGTTGTTCTTTGCTTTCTTTCAATAAATGTGCTCATATTATATAATGGTGCAGATCCAAGGTATGTTTCCTCTTTTCTTTTAATTACGCATGTTTGCTTCCTATATTTAGGTAATCTACTATTTTAAATGATTGACTCCTGAGCTTTGTCTAAATTGAACAGTCTTAATAAAATCTTGCATGCTTAAAATGTCTAGGTAGTACAAATAAATTCTAATTCATCGAATCAAGCCGCATTCGGTGTCTAATACCTTCTTAGACTTGTATCCTAAGTTTAGACTTAAAGTATGATTGAATTAGACCTTTGTATATGGGTCAAAAGAGCAGTTTTTGGACCAAAACCAAATGACGACAACCATCTCCCCCTAACCACGAGTTAGTTGTGTGCTCCCAAATCTGTGTCAATGATGGATCCACGTTGGACTACTATTAAGATAGTCATTTGCATGGTAACCACAGTGGCATTCAAGAACCATGCCTTGGGGTACGTGCTCATAGATGATATAATGTAATATAGGTGTTTCGAAAGAATTAATGACTGTTTTTGTTTAAGGATTTCTTAGGAGTTGATAAGTGTTCTTAAATTTGGATTTTTCAATATAATGATGTAGATCAAATGGTTAAGAGATACAAAGTCCCTTTTATAGTTATCACTTGTTTGATTTTCGTTTTCCAATGTTCATAGAGATGAGATTGACTGCAAAAAATGTGGAGCAATTGAGCAATTCCTTTTGACATGTAAATATGTATTCACAAGGGCACAGAAATAGTCTAGTTAGGGGTAGAAAAAAAATATAGAAGTGGGAAACATACGCATCTTGGAGCTACCATATTAAAGTAAAACTGTGGTCCTAAGAAGGGTTTACACAAAACATGTATAACACAAGTATTGTTTAAAGCTTGAACTGCGAGTACTCTCTCCACTTGTTTTACTGTTACTGGTTTGTGAGTCTCTAGTCAAAATTAAGGATTACTGATAATTATGAAATGTTTGTGGGAAATAAGGAGTAGGGAAACCGCGGTAGTGTATTATGTAAGCTTGGGACCTACGTATGTTTGTTTTAGCTTTAAATGTCATTTTATTTTAGTGTTAGACTATGTATAATTATTTCTTTATAGATACAATTATATTTTTATATTATTTATTTTTTAAACCAAATAAATTATCAAAACTAGGCTAATCCGAATATGTTAGAGAAATTATTTCACTACAAGAAACTCCACAGCATAGGATATTCATGAGTATAAAAACAAGAGATTGTTTGTATGAAGTCTAAAGATTCAATCTATGTGTCATACGTACTTTTTTTGTATGTAATTTTTTTTTTATAACTAGTGGCCCAAAAAAATCTTTTTTGGGTGTGTGAATAATTGATTTCATTTATAATGTTGATTGATGCAAGTTTAGTCAATACTTATTTCAAGTCATCTACTCAACTTGGTAAAATCAAGATGAGCTAAGCGTACTCTCAGAACAATCTAGCATCTCAGCTTGGTCTGCCCAAATTAAAACTTGTCAACATAACTAGTGAACTCACAAATTAATCAGGTTCTGAGAATCACGCCAAAAAGTTACAAACCGCTATTTGCCTTTAAAACACGATAGCAAAAATGCATGGAACATTTCTTCATTATTAACCACTAGGACAACTTTAAAAGGAAACAGAGAAAGAAACAAATCTTGTGATAGAAGCATGTTTTACTTTCTTTTCAAAAATACAACTGGTTTGGTTGGGAGGATAAAAAAAGTGAGAAAATATAATATTTAAGAACGATAGAAAATGTTTTAGTTTTCTCCTCATATGTGTTTAGTAGGGATGATGAAAAAGTTATTTGAACAAATTTAAAATTACATCCTTACTACATTAAGACCAAAAATAAAGAAGCTTTTGAAAAACTTCCAGTTTCCATCTTTCCCTTTTTCCACCCAACCAAACCAACCAAAGTAATAATTTTCTGAAAGTGGTTTAATATTTCTACCAAGTCTTACTATTTTCTCTTTGACTCTTCTTTAATAATAGTACATAGTTTATAATATCATTCAAGCCAAAAAATTAAAAGATACTAACATAAAACAAGACTAACGTGAGATAGTGCTGGGGACATTTTGCAACAATGGCTGAAATACTAGAACGAGCCCAAAACTCCCCTTGGGTTTATTGAAATTGTGATTAATTTGAGAAAGTCAAACCCTAAATTCCAATATTTGGTGAATAAAGACTAATGGTGCATCACAAGAGTAGAATCAAAGTGCAAAACAACAAAGAAATGAAAAATATGCATGATCCGTTAAATTTGGAATTGTTTTGCACATATAGCAAGAAGAGGAATTTGAGAAGTGGTGAGGGAGAGAGAAGACTCCTCGGTACCACTATTTTCACCTCTAAATTTCATAATGCTGTAATTCTTAATTGGCTGAGATGGTTTTTGCTTTGAAGTTGTGGTTTTAGAGAGGAAAAATGTGAATTTGTTGGTTTAGATCCGATTGTGAGGCATTACAGCAAGCTTTGGACAACATGGACCTCTTTGGTGCTAATTTGATGTTTGTGCTCAATTTACCTTCATTTTGGCAAAGGGTTGGCTTGCTTTTTACATCAAAAGGGAACGGATTGACCAAATGGGATTGGGTGCTCTTCCCCAACCAATTCAGACCCTTGAGAAGCTGCCCTAAATGTTAGCATGTAGTCAAAGTTGGCCTAAGAAGTCAGCTTGTTCTTAAGGGCTAAAAATGGTTCATCTGAAGGTTTCAGCCACATACAATAGTTGTTAGAAGCCACTATTTGGGTAAAACATTTTGGTACCAAACCTTTTCCATGAGTTTTAGGTGCTGCAAGTAGGGATGGCCATATCCATTGGGTAATAGATATCCAACCCTACCTGATCCAATTATTCTGGGTAATACCCGGTTCTTAATGAGTAGAAGGTAATTGGGTAGGGTTTGGATATTACCCAAATATTTTGGGTAGGGTTTGGATATTACCCATTTACCCATTAATTACCCATTTAACTAATTAAATCTAACTCAAACCTAACTCAACCAAATTATTATGGATAAACCTCAACCCACCCAATTAGCCAATAATCAAAATTATCAAATTGCCCCTAAAACTTGAAAATGACCAAAGTATTCCTAAAATCCTCTAAAATTGTCAAAATGCACCCTAAACCTAAAAAATGACCGAAATACCTCAAAAACCTTAAAATTACCAAAAATACCTTAGAAACCTAAAAAAATTACCAAAAATACCCCTAAAAACTGAAAATTACCAAAATACCCCCCTAAACCTAAAAACTGACCAAAAGACCACCGAAACCTAGAAAATGACTAAAATACCCCTGAAACCTAAAAATTACAAAAATACCCTCTAAACCTAAAAAATGACCGAAATACCCCTGAAACATAAAAAATTAACGAAATACCCCCTAAAAACTAAAAATTACCAAACATATAAAATGACAAAAATACCCTCGAAACCTATAAAATAACCGAAATACCCCTTAAACCTAAAAAATGACTGAAATACTCCCGAAACCTATAAAATTACCAAAATACCCAGAAACTTATAAAATGACAAAAATGCCCCGAAAACCTATAAGATGATAAAAATGCACCTAAACCTAAAAAGTGATTGAAATAACCTCGAAACCTAAAAAATGACCAAAAGATCCCAAAACCCAAAAAATGACTAAAATACCCCCAAAGCTTAAAAAATAACCGAAATACCCCTAAAACCTAAAAATGACCAAAATACCGAAATATAAAAATTACCGAAATATCTCTAAACCTAAAAAATGACAAAAATGCCCCGTAATCTAAAAAATGACTGAAACACCCTTAGAATCTAAAAAAATGACCGAAATATCTCTAAACCTATAAAATGAAAAAAATGCCACGTAATCTAAAAAATGATTGAAACACCCTTATAATCTAAAAAAATGACCAAAATAACCCCGAAATCTAAAAAATTACCAAAATTCGCTCAAAATCTACAAAATGACTGAAATATTCTTAGAACCTTTAATTTGACAAAAATACACTCGAAACATCCAAAATACCTCAAACCTCTATTTTGGTAATTTAAAAGGTTACAGATGTATTTTGTTCATCTTACAGGTTTATGGGTATTTTGGTCACTTTAAAGGTTTCAAGGGTATTTTGGTCATTTTAGATATTTTCTAGGGGTATTTGGTTGTTTTAGAGGTTTAGGGATATTTTGGTCGATTTATAGGTTTCGGGGTATTTTTGGTAATTTTAGAGGTTTGGGGTTATTTTTGGTCATTTTAGAGGTTTAGGGCGTATTTTAGTCATTTTATAGGTTTAAGGGTATTTTAGACATTTTTTAGGTTTATGGTGTATTTTTACCATAATATAGGTTTTATGGGCATTTTTGTCATTTTATAGATTTTGGGGGTATTTTGGTCATTTTATAGGTTTTAGGGGTATTTTAGTCATTTCTCAGGTTTACGGGGTATTTCGGTCAATTTTTAGGTTTTGGAGGTATTTTGGTAATTTTTCAAGTATTAGGGGTGTTTCAGTAAGTTTTTAGGTTTTGGGGATATTTGGGTCATTTTTTAGGTTTAGGAGTTATTTTAATCATGTTTTAGGCTTCGGGGGTATTTTGGTAATTTTAAAGTTTCAAGGGTATTTTAGCCAGTTTTTAGGTTTTGAAGGTATTTTTGTCATTTTTTAGGTTTAGGGGGGTATTTTGGAAATTTTTTTTTTCGGGGGTATTTCAGTCAAATTTTAGGTTTTGGTGGCATTTTGGTCATTTTTTAAGTATAGGGGGTATTTTGGTCATTTTTGGGTTTCAAGGGTATTTTGAACATTTTTTAGGTTTCATGTGGGTATTTAGTCATTTTTTAGGTTTCAAGGGTATTTTGGTAATTTTAAGTGGTTTTTGAGCTTATTTAGTGATTTTGGGGGTTTTTGGTCATTTTAAAGATTTCATGGGTATTTTGCTCATTTTAGAGATTTCAAGAAATTTTGGTCATTTTAGTGGTTTTTGAGCATAATTACTGATTTTAGAGATATCAGAGGTATTTTGGTCATTTTAGAGGTTTTGAGGATATTTTGGTATTTTTAGTGGTTTTTGAGCATATTTGATAATTTTATAAAAATTGGGTTTGAGTAGGGTATGGATATCCATGGGTAAACAAACTGGATAACAATTGGGTATGGATACTAATTGGGTAAGGTAATTGGGTATCCATGGATAAATTAATTAGGTTGGGTATGGGCATACCCTACCCATACCCTACCCATGGCCATCCCTAGCTGCAAGTGTGTCCAGCCCACTTTGCAACACACATGGCTCATGCTCATGCAAAAGATACAAAAATGACAACTAAATTGCACACAAATTTGTTTTTTTTTTTTTCTTTATTACTTTAATTAGGTGAATTTTATGAAGCTATAATTTAAAAAACTAGTACGATCAAAGAACCAGTTTGTGCCTTGATTCAACTTGGTTTTTAATCGATTTTTACTGGTTTTTACCGGTTTGGGACATTTTACTAGATGAACTAGTGTCCAATTTCCAATTAAACCGACCAGTCTGGTACGATTTTTAAAATAGTGTGTGAAGCTCAATATATGTTGGAATTAATACATTGGCATACTACCACAATTATGTAGGTCATAACTTTATAGAATATCATAAATTACTATCATTTTTTATGAGGATTGTTATATTCATAATATTTTTTATAGCAAAATATAGGTAGTAAATTATTATTGGTTCTAATTTGAATTCACACTTTAAATTACTTTTTTGCCCACTCATCACAACCAATAACAATCTACCATTTAAAATTTCTTGTGAAAGTATTGTGAAAAATATTATGAACTTAAATTTCTCTATTTTTATTCAATAAGTTATTGTAGTTGTAGGATTTTCAATTTATCCTGCAATAAATTTTATTAGATTTATTATAACATTAAATACAAAAATATAAAGATGCAGCCAAAAGCTTTCGTTGTGGATGTAAGCCACATTAACTCTTGTTACTGCTTTCTATAGCTCTCTCTCTCTCTCTCTCTCTCTCTCTCTCTCTCTCTCTCTCTCTCTCTCTCTCTCCATAATTTATTTTCTTTCATTTATTCTATTTGAACATGGAGAAGTGTATGAACTCTATAAAGCTGCACACATTATATAGAATACAATAAATCTACGTGTAGTACGTATAATATTTTAGGCAGTAATAATTATCCACAAAGTTCAAGGGTGCATGTTTACCCCAAAAAAAAAAAAAGTTCAAGGGTGCACAACAAAAAAATTGGCCACACCATAACATAATGGGTATAAAGGCCAAAACATAGAAAGGAACACATGTTTTTCTGTCTTTTTTTTTTTTTTTTTAATTATTTTTAAAGGGAAACGATAGAGAATCGGTAGCGACCTATATATCAAATTTCACATACCAAAGCTTAAATAACATATAAAGGTTGAAATGAAAAATAAAAGTTTTGCTAACAAAGATGCTGCACTTTTTTTCGTGGGGTGTGGTCGACGAGCTATTGCACCACCGTCAGAACCTCCCTTGCCTCCACGTAACTTTCCCGACTCAAATATTTCTTGCTTTCGAATGCAACCTTTGTCATCACAGTCTCCATGCAAACCAACCGTCCCATTTACACCATCAAGTCTTGCTGTGGAAAATCGGATATATACATACATACATATATACATTTAATATATATATATATATATATATATATATATATAATGTTAAAATTAAAAGGATATATATATACTCACACATATACATACCAAAAAAAAAAAAGTCATTTATTTATAGTTCTATTTTGGATAATGCAGCAAGTTTCTAACTATGAACTATTGGGTCTTGCATGGAGCGCTTTGAGAGCTTGGAACCTTCATGTTCTCATGTGGAAAAGCTTTCCATAGCCCCGCTTGACAGGACTAATTGAACGCATGAGATGAATAATAAGCATCCAATAAAAATTCTTGAATTCTTTTTGCTTAGGGGCATTTTGTTCTTCTGATTAAAGGCAATTGATTTTTTTTTTTTTTGTTGGGGGGGGGGGGGGGGGGGGGCGGCATAGGAGGGGCAAACCTATTCTCAAAGGTAAGAGGATAAGAGGGAACTACATACACAAACTTTTGGATTTCGTGTGAAAGTGTTTTCTGGTGATCAGAGAACAAACAAGAATGGTCCATGTAATTCATGGCTATAGTACTTTATATTTTGTATCCAGTAAAGTGAAAAAGGAACTAAACGATACCGCCAGACCAATATCAAATCACTGAAAGTGAAGTGACTTTTTTTCATATCCTTCAACGTAGGCGTTAGGTTTGGGTCCATTTGTTTTTTAGAAAGAGCACTGTGACTTGGGTTTGGGTCCATTTGATTGAATTGAATTATTTATAAGTCTAGCTCATAGCCAATAAGCTCAACAACCGAGCTCGTCCATAGTCATCGGGCCCAGCCTTTAAAGTCTGGCAGAGCTCATTCCTATTAAGAAAGCATAAGTAAGAGTGGGAGAATGAAACATTCCATTTTAAGAAAGCATAACTGAAACGCGGGGGAGGAATTGACAATGATAAATGATTCCATCACTTTTTCATGGAAAAAACAAAAAATAAAAACAAAGATGAATTATGGGAGCCTAGGAATTATGGGAGCCTAGACTACTGCTAATCTTTTATCCACACAGTTAATGGTCCCGCTTAGATTTTTATTTTCATTTTTTTAATTTATTTGTGTTATGGTTCAAAAAGTACAATCTATGAATTGTTATTAGAACTAAAGTTGATTTGGTGACCTGTAAAAAAAACATCAATGTGAAATCAATTTCTATTTTTGCGAGGGTAAATTACAGTATACGCTTTCTTTTTTCAAGTACATTATTGGCACTTAGGATCATAAATATGATTTTGCTATGTACCATTCCACTCGAACTCATGCTTTGAAATTAACGACCAAAAAGATTTGTGGAACAAATTGAAAAGAAAGAGGGGAAGGAGAAGGTGACAACTTTCATGTTATCTAAGAGACCTTGTTTAGGTAAAACAGATAAGGTAATAATTATCATTTATAATTATTTTTGAGTAAATTACGTATTTGGTCCCTATTATTTACATTATATTTTAATTTGGTGTTTAATCATTCAATTGTATCAATTTAGTCTCTAACCTTTCGGTATTGAGTTAATTTAGTCTTTACTGTTATCTCTTGAATTAAAATTGTTGACATAACTAATAGCCAAAATAAAAAATTATTTTATTGTCTCATTAATAGAAACTTTTTTCTTTTTTGGCTATTAGCTATGTTAGTGATTTCCATCCAAGAGATTATGACAATGACTAAATTGATACAGTACTAAAATGTTAGACACCAAATCGATATAATTAAAAAGTTATGGATCAAATTGAAATATGGTATAAAAGATAGATATCAAATATGCAATTTACCTATTATTTTTTAAATCATTATTTTTCAAAGATTTATTAATAGATTAATAACATGACAAAATTTGAACCTTTTATCATAAATGAAAGGTTTAGATTAAAAGAACTCAATACGATAGAGTACCCTGAAAACACTATAAGATCTTGATTTAGGACTAATAATAAAATAAAAATCCAATTTAGACTGGACAAATCCCTTACACATGTCATTTAAAAAAAAAAAAAAAAACAGAATTGCATATTAATTCTCTAATTCATCACATAAAATCATAAAAAGTAACCAAATACATATGATCATATTTTGAAGTTTCAGTCCCAAGAAGAAACCCAAAAGGTAGGAAATAGAAAAATAAAAAGAAATAGCATTCCCAACTTGGACAGTAGCCAATTTCTAGCTCCAATCTGATCTGATAACTAATGGAGGACGACAGAACCTGTCGTGTCACTTTACCTTGAAGGAAAATTAAAATTTCATTGCAATCTTCCATCTCAGAGACGAGTCCATCCAAGACGGTTCTTCAAATGAGTTAACGCGTTTGCGCATGTAGGGAATGACCGGATTTTCTTTACAAGCCAGTGCAGAAAGCGAATTGTGTGAATGAGAACCACAACCGCAATCAAACATAGCACAACAACAATTGGTATGAATATCTTAAGCCCAAGTTTAAAAAAAAGATTCAGGGGGAGTACCAAGGCGAATGCCAGAATATAGGTGACACCCAGGAATGTGAGAGTGGTACACATGGCAAATGTCAAGATGCCCATAAAAACTTTATTCTGAAGAGGGAATCCACTAATAAGCAAAAGGGTGACACAGAGAGATGCAGTGAAAGAAATGGTGTTTGAAATTAAGAAAAAAAGGAACATTGTTTCATATTTATAGGCTAACACCAAAGTTCCAGCTTCACATATTTTGTCATCTGGGCCGCATGCTGAAGCAACAGTATCATCGTTTTGCCAAAATCCGCCTGGTGGGCTGAGTGCAGGTTGGAAAGTGATAGTTGTGATCACAGTAGCCACCACCATTAATGAACCACGCGTCTCTTCTAACCAATCACCCTTGTATCTCAAGTACTCTAACCATTTACTCCATCTTGACTGTTTTGGTGTTTCTGATTCTTGGTTATCCATCGCGGTTGGTGGAAGATTATTTTGGGTCATTTCTATCCCTACACCGGCATCCATTAAGATGTTTTGAATGGGGAAACTTTTGAACACTTTTGGATAGTAATCTAAGACTTAGGCAGTGTTTATGAATTGTGATTACAGGAAAGAAGCATATATATAGATGGATGTAGCAGTCCATTGCTTGAGCAATATACTATCACATGGTGTGAACATGTTCGACGACTTTGAAATTTCCTGGTCAATCTCATATATATGAGAGAGAGAGTGAGAGAGAGAAAGAGAGAGAGAGAGAGCTAGTGGGTGGAGTTCTTTTATATCCACCCTTATTTCCATTTTCCTCTCAAATATTTTGTGCGTATAGTCTGTCCAAAATAATATAAATAATCCGTACAATGATGTTCCATTGCTACCCAACGACAATTTTGTCAGAAAAAATTGGTTTTTTTTTTTTTTTTTTTTTTTTTTTTTTTTTTTTTTTTTTACAATCCAGCATATTGTCCTATTTCCTAAAATAATTAGGGAAATATCCCTCTTTTGAAATTCGATTTTTTCAAAATCAAGTTAAGCCCTATAGTGGCGTTTTTAAGGAGCCTATAGTGACGTTTTAAGGACCTATAGTGACATTTTGTAACTTGTAACTTGACTTCATGGAAATCGAGTTACAAAACACCACTATAAATCCTTAAAACGTCACTATAGGCTCCTTAAAACACCACATAGGACTTTAGAAATTTTTTTTTTAACTCGATTTTGAGAAAATCGAGTTTCAAAAGATGAGCATTTTTCTAATTAATTTGAGAAAAATAGCAAAATGCTGGATTTTTTTTTTTTTTTTGGAAAGAAGCATTTGCCCATTTCTCCCCATTTTGTCTCAATATAGGAGGAAAGATCAGTAAAATTTTGTACTAAGCTTTAGCAAGACAAGATTTGGGTTGGAATTTGCCCCGTGTTTAATAATAATCAGCAGTGGTTGGCCCTAATAATTCTATATTCCGGAATTTCCGGAATACATTGGATTCTTAATTTGACTAAAAGCATGGAGACTTGTGTTTGACGATCAATCTTGGTTGGCAGACTTTAAAATTCATTACTAACAATCCAAGATTCCTGGTATATTTCACTTGGATACTTTCTACTCTAAAAGCCACCAGTACATGAATCAGGGACGAAGTTATTGTTGGACGCCGGGGGATCCCCCCAATTTTGTTTTTTTTTTTTAAATGCTTATATATATTTATGAATTAAATTTACCAATTTGGTTCAATAAATTACACTTGATCCTACCTAACAATATTATTGGCACTCTAAAAGGCCATAAAAAAAATTATGGATCTAATTGGTAAAAGAAAATTTAGCACAACAACAAAAATCACAAATAACAAAGTTAAAGAAAATTTAACCCAATTAACCAAATTTTACCAAAAACAAATAGCCCGGCCTTTCAAAAATTTAAAACAAAACTAATCTATCATTCCATCAAGGAAAAGGAAAAAAAAAAAAAAAAAAACCCTAAGCCTAACCAAGAGACTCAAAGGTTGATGGTTGAACTAAAGCAGTGAAGGAAGAGACAACAGCAACGTGGTAGCAGCAGAGCCACCAGCCCCGCCCCTAGCCCAGACTCATAAGATCTGGTGTGTCTATATATATACATACTCATATGAGCAAGTGAGCAACGTGCACAAAAACTCACTTAAACTGTCTAATACAAAAGACAGAGAGAGAGTTCTTTCTCTTTTTACGAGACTTAAACAATGGCCAAAATGGCCCAATACCACAATTTTTGAAAATTTTTAACAAAAAAACACTGTTTTGGAAATTAATAGCAAAGTACCACTTTTTCTAGAACTCGAGTTTCAGAAACTCGAGTTCCTCATTAGTTTTGCCACCGTGGCACTGCCGAGTTGGATTTGTGCGATTAAAAAAAATTTTGCAGTACTCGAGCTTGGTAAACTTGAGTACCATTTACACAGTACTCAAGTATACCAAGCTCGAGTACCTTTTAAAAAAAAAAAAAAAAAAAAGAATAAATTACACAGTACTCGAGTTTGGTAAACTCGAGTACTGTGTAAATTTTTTTTTTTCTTGTTTGGGGATAATCAAAAAATAAACATAAAGATAAAAACAAGTAGCTTATTTATTTATTTATTTAAATTGAAGCATTGTAAAATATAGAGATTTTAATTTTGAAATATGAATTTAATTTCTACATTAATTAAAACTAGTGTATGACCCACACAATGTGCGGGTTAATTAGTTTTATTTATTTATTTTGAATTAGGATACTCTTATTTGTTATTTATGGTAAAATAAATAAAACTCTCTAATTTATAGGTATGGTATCTTAAAATTTTAAAGAAGCTCTATTAATATGGTATTACAATTTTCACTTATTTTATGAAGCTAACAAAATGAAAATGAAGTGACGATAATTATTTTAGAATACCTGTCATCACTCACTTGAAGTGTCAATGCTAGGTTTGTAATGCCCTTGATAATAACAGCCTTCAATCTTCTATATGATCCAATCCTTAAGGGGCGGGCTCCCCTCCCGTTATAATATCTCCAGTTTTCTCCTGTTTTAACACCAATGAAAGACACGTGGCAAACAACAAATCCTAAGGTTAGAAATAAGCCACGTAATTTTCTCTCCCTTTTAACCCTTTTCAGTTTTCAATAAAATTTTTCTGGGTTTGCTTCAATCACCTGTTAAGAAAAATGATCTTTCAAAATCATATTTTGATGGTTTCCACTATCACAAAATGATCAGCCACTCCAGACCCATATCTAGGAAGCTCAAGAACTCTTTCAAGAGCTTCAAAGCTTGATGGAACAACTTTTGTTGGAGAACAGAAAAATGAATTGGGGTTTTGATTTGGGTTTTATTAAATTGTGAATTGAATGTGAAGAGAAAAGCCAATTAACTGGATAAATGAATAAAAAAATTAAGGAATAAAAGATTAGAGAAGAACATCATGGCTGCTTTCAAAGCTTTGAAGAAGGAGATGAAGCTTTCAAAGCTTCCATGGCTGATTCTTTCACAGCTTTCAAAGCATATTCAGAAGTCTCATGCCAAACCCACAACCCATAGGAACTCCCACGGCCAGAAATCCATATCAAACCAGATGTCTCACCTGCCCAAGCTTGCCGGAGGACCTCAATTTCACACGCCTGCACCAGAACTAGCCTCAATGCTCATAGCGGCATAACCATGAACCCCACCGTGTCAATCCAAACAGCCATGGTTTCTTGTTTTGCTATGCCAATCTTAGCTGTGAAACCCATAGTTTTAGTACAAACTCATTGCCATCAAGTTCCGATCTGCCAATCTGGACGCATCTGGTGCTCAGGTAGTGAGATCCGTTTAGGGTGGGGATGTTGAGGAAAGATGCAAAGAAGAAGGAAAGACAAAAAATTGAGAGAAAAAAAGTGGTATTTGACGTGTGATTTTTCTAACCTTAGGATTTGTTGCTTGCCACGTGTCTTTTATTGGTGTAAAAACATGAGAAAACTGGAGATATTATAACGGGAGGGGAGCCCGCCCCCAATCCTTAATACATATTGGGTTACACCTCACCCACATAAGTAATAACCACTAACCATATACTTAATAACCGCTAACCATATATAAAGTATATGGTAAATTTCATTCTCAAAAAAAAGAAAGTAAACTTAATAAATTTAATATTGTGTTTTATTTTTAGGACCCAATATATAATGATTGTTAATTTTTTAAGTGAAAGAAAAAATAAAAAGAGTGATTAGATTCTTATTAAAAATAAAAGCAAAAAAATTGTCCTAGTGTAAATAAAGATACATATTGGGTATTTTGTGAAGCATGAACCTTCAAAGAATGTTCCTATTAAATTACTTTTACTATTCCTAATCCCATCCATGATTGAGATTTATCTCACCTCTACTATTCCTATAAAGTTACTTTTCCTTTCCTCCATATTCTTCTTCAATTCTTTACTTCTTCCTCGTTAGTGAGCCTCTGTGAACTCCCATCACATCTTTTTTTTTTTTTTTTTCCCTTTTCACCATGCTTTTCTGCTAACATTTTTAAGTTTTAGTTTTTTCTTTTTTTAACAATCATTCAGTCTCATGAAAAATAGCACATGAAAATATTCTCACCTTTCAACTGGCTGTAGTAAATCCAACAACTTTCTTGCCATAGTAAATTATTCTTGCAGAGCGAACATTAATTTGAAACTTCTATCACTTTTTGTAGGGAAAAAATGGTTCAAAAGGTAAATATAAATTGAGAGAGGTTTTGAATGGAAGATGGCTGTTGTAGTTAATTTCGCAACTACCTAAGATCACATTGTTTCGGATTTCTATTAATTGGCTGAAAGAGTTATGGGTGGTGTTTATTGATAAAAGTTGGTAGACAATAGTCCGCTTAAGCATTTTTTAAATGTAACGATTCCTAAAGCATTTTTCTTTCAATGGTGAAGGAGTGCAATGCTTGATTTTTTAAATCCTGAAGACATGAAAGGCACAACGTTTCGCTTTTTATTCCATGCTTTGGACTGGTAGCGTGGCAGATTTTTAAGTGGGATTTTTTCCTACATGTCACAACCTCCTCCTTAATTGCAGGGCAAGGTTTCTGCTATTATATATAGTAGCTAGTCACTAACCCGAGATTATATAACTCTATCTAGTCGTAGTTGGTTGGGCATTGAGTTTTAGGAATTTTACCATTTGAATAGAGCTAACCAGACCCTGGAGGTAAATTTTACCATTTTACCATTAGGAGTTAACCCACACATTGTGCGGGTCATACACTAGTTTTAATTAATGTAGAAATTAAATTCATATTTTGAAATTAAAATCTCTATATTTTACAATGCTTCTATTTAAATAAATAAAAACATAAAAAAGCTACTTATTTTTATCTTTATGTTTATTTTTTGATTATCCCCAAACAAGAAAAAAAAAAAAAAAAAAAAAAAAAAAAACGTAATTTTTTTAAAAAAAAAAAAGGTACTCGAGCCTGGTATACTCGAGTACTGTGTAAATGGTACTCGAGTTTACCAAGCTCGAGTACCGCAAAATTTTTTTTAATCACACAAATCCAACTCAGCAGTGCCACGGTGGCAAAACTAATGGGGAACTCGAGTTTCTGAAACTCGAGTTCTAGAAAAAGTGGTACTTTGCTATTTATTTCCGAAACAATGTTTTTTTGCTAAAAATTTCCAAAAATTGTGGTATTTGGCCATTTTGGCCTATAAATATATATATATATATATTGTAATACTGACACAATAAATTTCAAAATATTTTCACAATTATTGAGGTGTCAATTTCTTTTAAGTCAAAATAAAATAATAAAATATGAAAGGGTAATTTCTTCTTCTCTTTATATTTTTTTTTATTACATATATAAATGCCACATGGCATCCACATCAGCATCACTTCATTACTTTAATCCTTCCATTTTGGCACCTTAAATTTTCCATCCACCAGTTAATAATGATGACCTTTTTGAAAAAAAGAATAAAATATTAAGGATTAAAATGTAACATTTGAAATGATAGGGACTATTTAAAAATATGGAGCAATGATTGAAGAGTAAAAGTGAAATCAAGAAATTATTTATTTATTTATTAAAAATAATGAGGTGCTTATGAGTAAGGCTTGAATTTTCCTATGATAAAATGAATAATCATTTGTTTTAATTCATATGATATCTTTACTTCATATATATATATATACATATATATATTTGGGCCCCCTCTTTCAAAAGTTTTGGGTCCCCTCCCCAGTTAGTAATTTATGATTTTGCATTTAACTCAATTTTACTATTTTTGGTGAAATTCAGAATTTTACCACTTAATCTCGTGATTAGGGCAAATCAGAGTTTCATACAATTTCTTATTCGTCCTAGGGGTTTTACTTTATTATTATTTATATGCGCTTTGTAGCCTCCAAGGGCAAATCAGATTATTATTAATAAAAATTTAGACTTTGTCTATTATTTCTTTCTTTAATGGATTCCAGACCTATTACCCTGTGGATTTGAGGTTTACTACTAAAAATTAATAGTTTAATTTTTGTTTCATCAAAAAGAATATCGTATGAGCTTTTTCCAAGCTTCCAGGATATCAATTCTTTTGGTGAATACTCACTTGACCTCCTATACATGGTGGTTTACGACAATCTATGTGTTCTAATGATATGTAACATTAAGTTTTTTTTTTTTTTTTTTCGTTAGATAGTTACAAGGGATGAGGAGACATTTGAACTCTAATTAAGGTTGCCGTTTGAAACATAAAGAAGCACCAATTTTATTACAAGATTCTTGACAACAATTAAGTTAATTTATTTTATTTTAAAAAATCCTGTAATTAAAAGCATATCCACAAATATAGCAACCCGACTGAATGAATGGACAAAGAGATACAACCCTTCTCGTTTCTTTTTTCTGCTGCTTCCAACTTTGAATTACTTAGCTGTTACTCTCTTGGTGAGCCCGCGATCATGATGAATACTAGATTGGCATTTTGAGGACCAATTCAAACTGTGACCATGAACATGAAGTGACAAGGAAAGGGATGGCAAAGTCAGTGATGCTCATATTGACAACGTAGCAATTACCTCTCATTCTTTCATAGCTCTGTGTCTTTTTGTGGTGACGGAATGCTTATTTCAATTGGCAGATAGTTGGGTGTGGGATGAACTTTGCTTATCAAATGGGTTGGAGGAAATATTTGATCGGTCGTTAAAAATTAGTCATTACTTGACAGTTAACACTCCAATCCATATCTTCATTTTTCTAACTGGCCGTGCATTGGAGGGAAGAATCATTTCACTTTCGATGAAACTGAAGTGAGTAGAAACACGATTTGACTTAACTGTCCCTACTATTGCTTACTTTTCCATGTTTAATGTGGAAAGAAATTGAAAGCAAAATTTATGGAATATGTTAAGACTTAAGAAGAATGGGGTAGTCATTTTCACGAGTCTCTCTCTTTATCAGCTACATCTTGGAAACATTTTCATTCAAACACCTCAAGAATTATGGGCTTAATAAAGTTAGGGAGCCAATAAAAAAATTACTACAGTTTCTCAACATTTCAAATTAGCTTAACCCTGTTCACTACAATCTGCAATTAAAATTTTTTTAATGACCCATATTTGAGATGGTGGACTAATTTAAAATGGTTGTAAAAAAATTTTGCGTCCTAAAAAGAACTCCTATAAACTACATTAGCATATTATTATTATTATTATACAAGATAAAAATTCTACTCTAGTCTAATTTAAATGTATATGTGTGTGAAGCTTCCTCTTAGAGACTTGAAATCCAATCCTTACCCTCCCAAACCTCACAAGCACTTATACTTGTGGAGTGGCCATTGTGCCAAGGGTTTACAATGGTGGCATATTCTTATATATGCGAACAAGCTTGATATTTTATTGACATAGCAGGTTAATTATTATTGGCACCAGTATTTTTAGTATTGATAAATACTATTTAGTTCAAATAAGATGGGTTAGCACCTTTGGTGTTTTCAAGACATCCGTGGTTGAAATCTCCTCCCCGTTATAACTATTCATTTAAAAAAAATTAAGATGACTATTAAAAGTACTTTAAGTCAATTTTTTTGTCTATTATGTTATATTAACTACTCATTTTTATAAAAATTAAAAAAAAATAAAGTAAAAAATAAATAAATAAAATAAAAAATAAAAAAAAACACTATCAATTGTGAAACTTTACTACTTAGCTAACCAAACCATTTTTGGTATGAAAATACTCTATTTCAATTTATTAAAAGAAACTCTTGAACCAAATTTAAAACTTTACAAGTGATAGTTGCAAAGGCACTATTTCTATTGAATACTTTTTATTTTTGAGCTAATATAGGTGTTCAAAGCTTTTCGAACACTTGATTGTTGGATATTTTTGTGTTTTTGTTTTTATTTTCTCTCGTATGATTCACTAGTGAAAAGGCCCTTGAAGACTAATAGGTGACGTTGTTTGCTTCCCTTTCAATTGTTTTCTTGACTAATTGGTCGTGTATTTAAGGGAAGAATTGACTGCATCAGGGAAAAGGACTATTCTAGCCGTGTATTTGGGTGAAGGAGACTTGGTCATGCATTAGAGAGAAGGACTACTTGGTTGTGACCAACTTCCTCTGCATTAGGGGAAAGCATCATTTCACAAATATGAATGAAAGACTGACTTGGACTGAGATGGTAACTCATGAGATAGTGTCATGAGAATCCTTTCACAACACACATCTATACATTTGGCAACTTTCCAACTTGCTGTTTATTAGAAATGATGACTATCGAAGATGATGACACTATTGCAGAATTTCATTTTCATCATTGAAAAGGTCAGAACTAAGAAATCTTTTTCCTATGGTTGAGGACATCAATGTTTGAGACTAATACCAAAATTACAAAAACGGTGTGGAATGTCTCTCCCCGAATTTCTTTAGAAATTTATTATTGAATGTGATAGGCAAGATTTATGAATTTAGCCTGATGAAAAAAGTTATAGACCTCAGTGATGTACGCTGCCTCTACATTTGCTCAATGCTCATCAATGGAAACATCAATCTCCAAAAGACTCAAGTTTAGTTTTTTAATTTAATTTCCGTTTTCAGAATTTGGACCATCCCTTCAAATTTTTTATTAAGTTCCTCCATCAATGTGCTTGGATTCACAAAATGAACTTGATTAATTTTAATTTTAATTTTAATTTACCCCTTCAGAATTAATTCTCCAAGCTTGTAAATTTTCATGGTGATCAAAGATTAATAGCCACGTCATCAATCAATCGTTTAAATTCAAATTTTTGTAGTTTAAAATAATGTATAAAATATGATTAGATCGAATAGTAAATAACATCCAATTAACATGAAAATTGGCAAGAATTTTAAAAACATATAATTTTCGTTTAGTTCTTTAATTTAACTTCTGTTTTTAGAATTAAGACCACTCCTTCAAATTTTTTATTAAATTCCTCCATCACTGTGTTTGGATCTAGAAAATGAACTTAATTAATTTTAATTTTAATTAAATAACTTGAATATATCAATATTTAAGAGATTATTTTTAGAGTGGTCACTAAGAAACTTAAATTTTACAAAATTTAATAAAGAAATAACTTGAATATATCAATATCACACAAAAAAAAAAAAAAAAGGATTGATAAGAGATAAAGTGGGAATTGAGAATGCTGAGATAAGAGTAATAAAGTAAGAGAATTGAAATGATAATAGAGAATAGAAAGAAAAATGGATAATGTTTGCTATAGTTGTGAGCTTAGTCACTAAGGAAAGCAAAATTATTGCCACTGCAAAGCCAAAAAAAGCATCACTGCCGGCACTATCAAGGATAACTCATAACTACAATATTTTTCTTAAGGGGCCAAAATTATTTTTGGAGCAATGCTATATCTACAAAAAAAATTTAATAAAAAAAGAAAATCTTATACAACAATATTGGAACCAAATTAGAATTAGTAACCGATTTCAGCTTATTACATAAGATTTGTTATAAAATTATTGTAAAAATGTTCATTATTCTTATTTTTATTGAATCGAAATTCTTGTAATTCTCAAATTAGGGTGGTCAATATTTTTGTTAGGGTGGTCAAAATAGGTTAGTTTAGTGTGTGTGTGTGTTTATACACACATTTTTTGGCAAGTCAGGGTGGTCCTAAGATGCATGTAGCCCCGCCCCTGATTCTAGATTCCATACACTATCTTTTTTTCATTTTTTGAGGCTGGCGAGAAAAAAAGATAAGGTAACTAAGTATACTTTTTTTTTTCCTTTTTTTACACCCTAAGGGGTATGGTTTGTTAGCTTGAGTCCACTCGTCCTTTCACACCGGACTTTGGCAGGAGGGAATTTCAAGTAGCGGTAGCCCCATCATGCCTTTGGATTTTAGTAATGATGTTGGATTTCAATAATGACTTTGTCTAGAGAGAGAGAGAGAGTTTATTGACTATATTCACTTTTTTTTTTTGTGTTTGGGAGACTGAAAATTTGCACTCTAAAAGTGCCGTAAATAGAATAAAATGTGTTAATACTAATAAAGTGCCCAACACTTGAAGAAGGATCATTTTTTAAAATAATTTTTATTGATTAAAATTTTAGGGCTTCATAAAATTTTTTCAATGTTATATATATAAAGTGTATTCCATTTGTCAATAGAGAACATTATCTATTTATTTATTGCCAAGTGAAAGGGGACCTTAAATAAAATTTCTACACTTTAAGATAGATACATAGGAGTATATTCTAATAGTATATAGAGTGGATCCTTCTTTCATTTAGGGGCCTTAGGCCAATGCCATTGCCTAAGTGACCTAGTGTTTGAATAAAAATGTTCCAAAATTTAGCTTATAAAGAGAGACTAATGTAAATAACTGCTAGGGCCATCGGTATAAGTAATTACTAATTAGTTCAAAATTATGCATAGAATATAATCTTATAGATCATATAGTAAATAATATCTGATTGTCACAAAATTTGACATGTGCATTAGGAGTGTAAAGAACATGCATTCCAATGGTTAGATTTTTGAAATATGTAGTAATGTTGATGATATTGAGTAAAGTTATAACCTTAAGTTACAACCAATTTTGTCGCAAAACTTTGCCACTTATTTTATGTGCATGTAAGATGATTGTGAACCTAACCCTCATAATGTTGCAAACATTAAACTGATTGTTCTTATACCAATTATATTGTTACTTTAGCATTCTCTAAAAAAATTATTTAATAAAAAAATATATTGTTACTTTAACATAGTTGGCAGTCATTTAGGCTTCATTCGGGAGTTCCTATGGAAATAGAATGGAAATGAATAATCATAAGGGAAAGGAAAAGAATTGAATGTATTTAAGTATGGGAATTGAATGAAAAGGAAAGGAATGAAATGGAATGTAACCTTATTTGAGAGTAACATAGAGAGAAATGAATGAATTATTTTATGATAATATTACTAATAGGCCCCTATTTTTTTTTATGATTCCATCATACATGATAGAGTTGCACATCTAAGTTGAATTCTTTCTGGTTAAAGATAATGGATTGAATATATAGGGGTATTTTGGGAGTTTTAGTAAAAAATTCATTAAATATGTTAGGTTCTAAGACCTTAGGAACTAATGTATTAGAACTTCAATTTGTATATGTTGGCAAACCATAATCAAAACATTTAGTCTAGGTTTAGACTTGCTCAAAGTTTGGTTTAAATTAAGTTTGGAATCGGGTAATTGCAGGAAATTACTATTCAATTTCTGCAAGACTCGATCGATCAAAAATTAGATTCGATCAATCGAAAGTCACAGATCAGCAAAAATTACCAAACATAAAAAGACCATAACTTATTCGTTTGAAGCCCAAATCGTGATCTATTTTTTTCAGTATTTAAAGGACATCATAAGCTAACCCTAGGTAGGGTTTTCAAGGCTTTTCAGAGAGAGATGAGTGTGCCTCTTTTGTATCTAGGGTTTTGTACCCAAAAATCTCTCTGATGTCTGCTACCGGTGTTATTCTTTGAAGAATCTCAAGATCCGGTGTTGTAGAAGTTGCTGCCTTCTCTAGTCATCAAAGGTGTTGATGATCTAAACCTTCAAGGGTGGTCTTGGAGTCACAAATAAGAGAGTTTGTGTTTTTTATCACAAGTGTGGGTGCTTGTGTTGCAAAGGCCAAGGAAAGAAGTAGTCCGTGGACTTGGATCTATCATGGGGACGTGGTAGAAAGTTTTCTACTCGAGGTAGCAATAGAATGTTAGTGGTCTAAGTTCTATTGTACAAACTTCAATTCTTTCTAGTGGATTTGTTTTTTACCTTGAAGATAGCTAGGTTAAATCCTCCCCAGATTTTTTGCTAGTTTGGTTTTTCTGGGTTATCATATCATTGTGTTCTTTATTTTCCGCTGCTTTGCATGATATGAATTTATTGTTTTAACCTAGATCTGAATAATAAACCCAAGTATTCACTTGGTTAATTAATTAGGGTAAACAATTTAGGTTACAGGGGTCTAAAAACGTACAAAATATAATTCTAATTCCTCCCAATTTTGGGAGAACGAAAATTTGAGGTTTTGAGAAAATAGAGAGGAATGAGTATTCCCTCTTAATCATTTCATTCTCTCCCACTTTAAAGTCCCAAATAAGGGAATAGATTTTCCATTCCCTCCATTAAAACTCCAAAATAAGGGAATGGACGAATATTCTAAAATTATTCTTTTTATTTCCTTCCATTCCATTCCATCCTCTCCTTCCATACAAGGGCTTAAGCTCAGTTTTAAGTTTCTAGATTTGAGTTTTCGCCCAAAAAAAAAAAAAAATCTCAAAAGAATGGTCCTCTTCTTTGTCTTCTTCTTCTTTATGTCTATGAATTTTTATTTTAGTAAAAGTATTATATGCCCTTCAATGTAAATTGGAGCAGAATAGTCTCTTTTATATATATATATATATATATATATATATATATATATATATATATATATATATATATATATATAAATCTTTTCTAGTAGTTGAAGTTGGCAATTACCGGATTATCAAATTCCAATGAAGTTTTAATGAAACGTTCAATTGGAGCTAATCATAATTGAGGTAAGTGTAAAGTGTAAGAGAGATCTATGTTAAAAGGTTAATTTAACATAGATAAATGCCACATGGCATCCACATCCACATCAGCATCACTTCATTACTTTAATCCTTCCATTCGGCACCTCAAATTTTCCATCCACCAATAAATGATGATGACCTTTTTGACACATGAATAAAATATTAAGGATTAAAATGTAACATTTGAAATGATAGGGACTATTTGGAAATATGGAGTAATAGTTGAAGAGTAAAAGTGAATCAAGAAATTATTTATTCATTTATTATAAATAATGAGGTGCTTATGAGTAAGGCTTGAATTTTCCTATGATCAAATGAATAATCATTAGTTTTAATTCATATGATGACATCTTTACTTCATATATATTTGGGCCCCCCTCTTTTAAAATTTTTGGGTCCCCTCCCCTGTTAGTAGTTTATAATTTTGCATTTAACTCAATTTTACTATTTTTGGTGAAATTCGTAATTTTGCCACCTAATCTCATGATTAGGGCAAATTAGAGTTTCAGACAATTTCTTAATTGTCTTAGGGTTTTACATACTTTATTATTATTTATATGCGCTTTGTAGCCTCCAAGGGCAAATCATATTATTATTAATAAAAATTCAGACTTTGTCTATTGTTTTTTCTCTAATACATATATACATTTAATATATATATATATATATATATATATAATGTTAAAATTAAAAGGATATATATATACTCACACATATACATACCAAAAAAAAAAAAGTCATTTATTTATAGTTCTATTTTGGATAATGCAGCAAGTTTCTAACTATGAACTATTGGGTCTTGCATGGAGCGCTTTGAGAGCTTGGAACCTTCATGTTCTCATGTGGAAAAGCTTTCCATAGCCCCGCTTGACAGGACTAATTGAACGCATGAGATGAATAATAAGCATCCAATAAAAATTCTTGAATTCTTTTTGCTTAGGGGCATTTTGTTCTTCTGATTAAAGGCAATTGATTTTTTTTTTTTTTGTTGGGGGGGGGGGGGGGGGGGCGGCATAGGAGGGGCAAACCTATTCTCAAAGGTAAGAGGATAAGAGGGAACTACATACACAAACTTTTGGATTTCGTGTGAAAGTGTTTTCTGGTGATCAGAGAACAAACAAGAATGGTCCATGTAATTCATGGCTATAGTACTTTATATTTTGTATCCAGTAAAGTGAAAAAGGAACTAAACGATACCGCCAGACCAATATCAAATCACTGAAAGTGAAGTGACTTTTTTTCATATCCTTCAACGTAGGCGTTAGGTTTGGGTCCATTTGTTTTTTAGAAAGAGCACTGTGACTTGGGTTTGGGTCCATTTGATTGAATTGAATTATTTATAAGTCTAGCTCATAGCCAATAAGCTCAACAACCGAGCTCGTCCATAGTCATCGGGCCCAGCCTTTAAAGTCTGGCAGAGCTCATTCCTATTAAGAAAGCATAAGTAAGAGTGGGAGAATGAAACATTCCATTTTAAGAAAGCATAACTGAAACGCGGGGGAGGAATTGACAATGATAAATGATTCCATCACTTTTTCATGGAAAAAACAAAAAATAAAAACAAAGATGAATTATGGGAGCCTAGGAATTATGGGAGCCTAGACTACTGCTAATCTTTTATCCACACAGTTAATGGTCCCGCTTAGATTTTTATTTTCATTTTTTTAATTTATTTGTGTTATGGTTCAAAAAGTACAATCTATGAATTGTTATTAGAACTAAAGTTGATTTGGTGACCTGTAAAAAAAACATCAATGTGAAATCAATTTCTATTTTTGCGAGGGTAAATTACAGTATACGCTTTCTTTTTTCAAGTACATTATTGGCACTTAGGATCATAAATATGATTTTGCTATGTACCATTCCACTCGAACTCATGCTTTGAAATTAACGACCAAAAAGATTTGTGGAACAAATTGAAAAGAAAGAGGGGAAGGAGAAGGTGACAACTTTCATGTTATCTAAGAGACCTTGTTTAGGTAAAACAGATAAGGTAATAATTATCATTTATAATTATTTTTGAGTAAATTACGTATTTGGTCCCTATTATTTACATTATATTTTAATTTGGTGTTTAATCTTTCAATTGTATCAATTTAGTCTCTAACCTTTCGGTATTGAGTTAATTTAGTCTTTACTGTTATCTCTTGAATTAAAATTGTTGACATAACTAATAGCCAAAATAAAAAATTATTTTATTGTCTCATTAATAGAAACTTTTTTCTTTTATGGCTATTAGCTATGTTAGTGATTTCCATCCAAGAGATTATGACAATGACTAAATTGATACAGTACTAAAATGTTAGACACCAAATCGATATAATTAAAAAGTTATGGATCAAATTGAAATATGGTATAAAAGATAGATATCAAATATGCAATTTACCTATTATTTTTTAAATCATTATTTTTCAAAGATTTATTAATAGATTAATAACATGACAAAATTTGAACCTTTTATCATAAATGAAAGGTTTAGATTAAAACTTGACAACGTAGCAGCGCTAAATCTTGAACATGCAATTACCTTTCATTCTTTCATAGCTCTATGTCTTTTTGTGGTGACGGAATGCTTATTTCAATTGGCAAATAGTTGGGTGTGGGCCTCTTTGTTTTGCTATAGTACTTTATATTTTGTATCCAGTAAAGTGAAAAAGGAACTAAACGATACCGCCAGACCAATATCAAATCACTGAAAGTGAAGTGACTTTTTTTCATATCCTTCAACGTAGGCGTTAGGTTTGGGTCCCTTTTTTTTTAGAAAGAGCACTGTGACTTAGGTTTGGGTCCATTTGATTGAATTGAATTATTTATAAGTCTAGCTCATAGCCAATAAGCTCAATAACCAAGCTCGTCCATAGTCTTCGGGCCCAGTCTTTAAAGTTTGGCAGAGCTCATTCCTATTAAGAAAGCATTAGTAAGAGTGGGAGAATGAAACATTCCATTTTAAGAAAGCATAACTGAAACGCGGGGGAGGAATTGACAATGATAAATGATTCCATCACTTTTTCATGGAAAAAACAAAAAATAAAAACAAAGATGAATTATGGGAGCCTAGACTACTGCTAGTCTTTTATCCACACAGTTAATGGTCCCGCTTAGATTTTTATTTTCATTTTTTTAATTTATTTGTGTTATGGTTCAAAAAGTACAATCTATGAATTATTATTAGAACTAAAGTTGATTTGGTGACCTATAAAAAAAAATCATCTACCTATGCTATGTCAATAAGAAATTATTTTTGTAGGGTCACAAATTGTAGCCCACACCTAATTGGAAACAGGAGATGGGCTCAATAAGCCCAATACAATAAATTTGTAAGAGAGTGGGTCAAAGAATTGGGCTACTAACGAGTCTTACAACAATTACTGAAGGTTAGGAACTTGGCCGAGGAGACTAAAACACATAAACAAGCTAAGATCTTATGTCCGAGGAGCAAGTTTTGGACTAATTGATGGATTCGAGTAAGGTCCGTGGGGTAGGATCTTAGATAGAATGTTTTCCTTTAGGTTGTATTCTTCCACATGCTACAGTAATTATTTCTTGATGTTTCTTATTTTTCTCTCGTGTCCCCTTTCTTCTGGAGGTCTTACTCCATTATATAGTCCTTCATTGTTCGATCCTATCGTCCACTTGTCCGCCATCTAGCCTGGTACTTGAGTTTCCACTTCTTCTATTACAGCTTTTTGATTTTCTGGGGGTAAAGGTGATTTGAAACACTGTTCAGGGGTCTTCTCCACATAAATGCGGCCAAGAAAGCTGCTGTAATGCATTTAATGCGGTGGTAGCAGCTTTTTCCCAAGATATTTCTGCATCCTTATCCCTTCCCTGTGCATCGGTAATCTATCTTCACCTCTGGAACTTCTTGGAAGGTGGACTAAGGGGAAGCCGAGGCTCCTCTTACCGACGTATGCCATATCCGAGGAGGGTACTCCTCTCGGATCAACCTTCCTGGATACTTACGCGTTCTACTGTTAGTTACGAGGGTTCCCTATGATTTCCTCTCCTCGGACGTATTGTTGATGAAACGTTGTACCTAAGCCCATCACATAGGCCCAGGTTTTGCTCCCCCACAATTTTGTTTCTAAAAAAAAATATAAGAAATTATTTTTTTCTATACAAGTTTTATTACAATAATATATTGTACTAACAAATGAATGTTACGATGGTATTCAAAACTTTATGTGCTAACAATAAATTAAATTATTTAATAAAAATTAGGCTTGTAGAATAAAAACATTCAAAGAAATTTAAATAGTTTGATCGTGTTTAAAGGCTTATTACACAAATGTTATTCGTGTGATAGCCTATTAATTCCTCCACTAGGGAGTTTGAAAATAATTACAAATTTTTTTTTAAAAGCTTCAAATTAATTAATACATGCAATGCAATATGTTTGTTTAAAATTTTCAAATCTTCAATATGAAATGAATTGTTAAAAATCAAGCACCACCTCTCTCTCTCTCTCTCTCTCTCTCTCTCTCTCTCTAGAATTTTAAATTTTCCTCACATCATTGCCTACATTTGCTAATACTTTTTTTTTTTTTTAATCTGACTTTTTTTTTAATACAAAATAGATATTTTACTTTAGTCTAATCTAAATGTATATGTGTGTGAAACTCCTTCTTAGAGACTAAAACTTCGGCCCTTACTCTCTACATTCCACCAATATTTATACTTGTAAAATACCCATGTATATATAGGAAGATAGTGCTCCCATTTCATGTGAGACAAAAGAGCTATTTACTTTTGTGTGAGTGCATAGGTGTCCAAGCACGAGTGGCTGAGTTAAAGTATGTGCCTAGGTGTCTAGAATACAAGCAAGGACATTAGTGTAGTGTATATGCATTACAAAAGTTGGTTCTATAAATGAGTGTCCTTCAAATACATGTTAAAGAATTATTAATATTTATTTGTAAGTTGTAAATTGTATTTCTTTTTCTTTTTTTTTGGAAAAAATATATATAATTTTATTATTTTATTGACTTATACCTACAAATTAATTGTAATATTGTATTTTTTTTTAGATATTTGTGTATAATTATGATTTTTTTTTTGGAAAAATCTATAAAAGTATTTTTCGTAGAGTATTAAATGCGCATTAATACCTGTTGTTTAGAAAGTGTAAAAGGCGTTAGTTAACAAGTAGGTTTAGAGAGTGAGCACTGAGCAATGAGATTGATTGTAACGCAACGTTTTGGACATACAATTGCTGCGTGGAAGTGCCACTCCTTGCTGTGCAGTTATTTTGGTTGTTTGTTTCCTATATGAGTGTTTGGCTCTTTTTTTTTTTGCCCAAGCTTCAATATCATTCAACAGAAAAAGAAGAATCTACATTGGAGGAGTCTACCACACAAGCAGAGAGGATAACCTCGGGTAGGTTCTCCTCGTTGAAACACAAAGGTGAAGCTAAACTCCAAGCCAACTTTGCAGCAATATGGGCTGCAACATTACAAGACCTACGGGCCCAAACAAAAGAGCAACAAAGGAAAGACAAAGCAGAGTTGAGGATATTAAAAATATCATTGCTGATGGCCCAGTTAGGCACAGAGGGGTTGTCAGACAGGGAGTCCATGCACACCTTGGAATCACTCTTCATGAGCACTTGATTCCATCTTTCACGAGAGGCCAGATTGACTGCCCATTGGATTGCGCTTGCTTCTGCCTGGATGGGGGGACAGCTATGGTGAGGCTTAGCCCAAACTTTTATAACTTCGTCGAAAGAGTTTCTCGCTACTACTGCTAGGGCGGTTCTTGACAAGTTAACTGCAGCATCAACATTCAGCTTGATGAAACCAGGGGAGGGAGGCTTCCAACTCTCCCTGCACTGGACATGTTGAGAATCAGTTCTGAAACCCCAGCAGGTTTCGAACCAGATTGCTCTAGCGATTAGGCAGGTGAAGAATAGGTGGCATTTAGATTCAAGATCACTACCGCACAAGGCACAAGAGGAGTTAATATTTTCAAACCTTTGGTGCAAGACGTCTCTGGTTGGCAGAGAATTGGTTGCCATCCTCCAGAGCAGAATTTTGATTCTATCCGTGGTTTTGATTTTCCATAAACCTTTCCATTGAGCCTCACTAGGGGCTTGTAACATTAAAATTGTGATTGGTTCTGTACACTGACTTCACGGAGAAGACTCCCTTATTGTCTGGAATCCATATCAATTTATCTGCTCTAGGTCTTTGGGGAATAAGGATAGATAGGATTGCTTGTGCGGAGGCTGGCTCGAAGATCCCATTGATTAAGCCAACTTTCCAGTGATTGGTATGTTGTCTATGAGCATGGAAACCATCATTGGTAGTGTTTGGCTCTTCTTGCATTCAACAGTTGTTCAAAATTCTATTTCATATATTAGTTTATGAATTGGATTAGTTGTTTCTTCTCAATTATTTTTAACTTTTCATTAGTTTGTGTACCGTTTATTTGTTGGGGAGAGATATTTCCTTCCAGAGACTGTTAATATAACACAACACGTGAGACACTATCAAAATTTTAAATTTATGAAATTGAGCTTAATTATGTTATATTACACGCTCATTATCGTCATTATTACTTAATATAAGACTTCACTCCCATGTATACCCAACAATATTTCTTAAAGTGAGTACTCTATCTTTGCCAACTTTACACTTTGTTGATGCTATCTAAACATGTGAGAAGGATGCTCATATCACTGAGAATTGAACGGTTTATAGCCAGTCAATTTCAAACCAAGAACCAATCTATAAATTTCACATTTTGGCTATAGTAGTTGTTTGGTATGTCAAACTTTTTCATTATAAAGAAATTATAGAGAGCAGGAAACGATAATATCTCAATCCAAGAACAGATAAATAAATGAAGAATCAAGTGAGAATCTGGTTGAACCAAAGGAAATTAAATATAAAAAATGACCCTGTGAATGTTGAGGAAGCTTACAAAGAGTCACATTGGTTTGCAATAGACAAAATGAGAAAAAGAAGAAGAGGCGCTAATGTTTTTTTATATATATTTATTAATAATTTTTTGATTACAATGAAAAAAAAAGAGTAATTTAAACCCTAGATAAATCGATTTCAAACCTCAGGAGATGCAAACGTTACAATCAGCAATAATTGAAGATGAGAACCATATTAAGTATACTATCTCCATTCCTATATCAATAGCTTAGTCCAATTTGAATTTTAAAATCTAGTCCTAAAATATTCAAGCTTCACTTTACTTTCCGAGATAAAGTGAGTGCAATATTAGTGTACTGTATATGCATTACAAAAGCTAGGTCCAACTCCTTTAATTGAGTGCCTTTAGGACATATATTAAAAATAATAATAAATATTTAATTATGAGCTTCAAACTTGAAACCACACAAGCAATGTTGCATGACATCCAGCAAAACTTTCACTTTTTTATCCTCAACTTATTAAAAAAAGAATTGCAGGTTGTTTAAAATAACCTCCGTTTGATATGATTCTTTTGCATCTATGCCTTAAAAGTGAAGATATCATAACGAAATAGCATCTGATTGATAAAAGGGGAGAACCTTTCCTACCAAAATTAAGAATCATTAAGACAAGGAAGGTAGAAAGAATTAAGAAATAAAAATAATAGGGAGAAAAAGAATCTAAAATTACTTCATAGATCCCTACTTTACGAACATTGAATAATTTGTAACGCCAGCAAGATGTTTGTTGCACTTCTACTTAAATAATTAAGCAAAGAGCGATGCCTAAGATTAAGCAGGTGCTACTTTCTAACAAGATGGTAAACAGTTTAAATTTTTAAGAATCGCGTATTTCTATAGAGTAAATAAGGGCCTTCTCACTCCCTATTATATATATCACCCCACTCCACCCTCAAAAAAGAATATGAGAACATTAAAATTATTAAATTATCGATTATCCCAAAAACTTAAATTGATTGTTCCTAAAAACTTAAACTATTAGAAAATGGAGAGTTTAATCACTTAATCATAATTTTAACACTCCTCCTCACTTGTGAGTCTAAACTTCCCCTTAATAAGTGGAAGCCAGGAAGTGGGAATTTAACATTTTAAATGGGAGGTAAAGTGAAAACAATGATTGAACTTAGGATCTTCTGCTCTAATACCATGTTTAAAGTTTAAGTTATTAGAAAATGATGAGTTTAATCACTTTACCATAATTCTAACAAAGATAAACATTACTGCAAAAGAACAAGAAACTTTTAAATTGCAATATACAAAATAAAGTCCTATATTGTATGAATTAGATCATTTTGGCATGATTATTTCAGCAGTGTTTGGGGTTTTTGTGGCCATGACATTCGTGATTCAATAGGTTAAAAGATAGACCTAGGTTCTTTGAGATAGTTGAGTGTGATACTCATGCCAATGGATTGTATGTTGGCCACTAGGAATGACAACAGGTCAGATTCAGGGCAGGTTATTCTATGCCTAAACCTGACCCGACCCACAGGCCCACCCCTTGATCCGAACCCAGCCCATTTAATAAACGGGTTTTTTTTTTCACCCCAAACCCACCCCATCAAGCTCTCGCGGGCCCTGTCCCATCATGCCCAACCCAAAATCAGATTTATCATTTTTCTGCTCAAAATCACAAACACAAATTACAAACACACAAATCTTAGATTTATCATTTTTCGACTCAAAATCACAAACACAAACACAAACATAAACACAAATCACAAACACAAATTTCAGATTTATGATTTATGATTTATGATTTTCCCTTTCAAAATCACAAACCAAACACAAATTTCAAATTTTTGATTTTCCCTTTCAAAATCACAAACACAAACACAAATCCTAACATAAACACAAACACAAAAATCATAAATACAAACACAAACTCACATGATTGAGACAAACTGAACCCAGAAAAAAAAAATGGGGAACGAGGTGGAGCGAGGCCTTGAGAAGGAAGTTGAGCGAGGCCATGAGAGGGGCGGCTAAGTGAGGCCTTGAGAAGATGGCTGACTAGCAAGGTATTGGTGCGAGATGGGTGAGGGATATGGTAGATAGGCAAGGGAGATGAAAGGGCTATGCAAGATCGATGAGGACAAAATAAAGATGTGAGAGTCAAAGAGCTATGTTTGATTGCTTGTGGCCGTGTGAGTGAGAGAGTTGAGAGATGAAGAGGGAGAGGCGGTGTGTGAGTGAGAAAGCTGAGAGATGAACAGAGAGTTTAGAAGATATTTATATCAAGGGTTAGGGGTTTTTAATTTTTTTTTAAATATTATATATGTATACGGGTCGGGTTCAGGCTAGGTTTGCATAATACCCGGACTCGACCCGAACCCATTTTGGGTTTTTTATTAAAACCCAAACCCACCCCCATTTGCTTCACAAATCGGATAAAACCCGCCCATTTGCTTCACGGATCAGGTAAAACCCATCTCATTAAGGTCGAGTCGAATTGGGTACCCGCGGGTTGGGCATATTTTGCCATCCATATTGGCCACTACTATTACATTTCCTCCTAGGCAAAAGGATGATGTAATGAGTGATCAAAATAATGAATTGGTATGGATCAAAGTTTTCTAGAGTATGAGTAATTAATTTAAGATATGAAGCACCACTGCACACCCTTAATGCGATGGTCACTCCACAAAAGTATAAATGTTTGTGGAGTGGGAAGGACAAGGGTCAAGGTTCAAGTCTCCAGAAATGAACTTTACACACATATGCACTTAGATTAAGTTAGAGTAAAATTTTTATATTAAAAAAAAATTAAGATATGAAGCATAAATACATGATAGGAAAAAAAAAAAATTTTTGAGAGAATTTCAACATATGGCATCCGCTCCTGATGATACTCTTTATCATCAAATCAAGACAGCAATTAGTTTATAGTGTAGGCGGGGATTGAACCCAAAATCTCTTATTCAACCATCAGAGACTTTACCAGTTAAGCAAATTGGAACCCACGTGATAGAAAATATATTAGGTTACGAGGCATTTGAAATTGAGGTAATTAGATAAATTTAGTAAGGCTAAACAAATATATTTAGCGAGAATTAATAAATTTCGTCAATGCCCAAGTTTCTATATTCAAAGTTAACGTACGTCAATAAATGTATTAACCAATAATTATATAAGATGTGAAGCAATATATAGAGTAAGATATATAGAAACTTATCTTGGCTGCAAGCAACTTTGCATCTTTCCCTTAGTCTAAAAAAACATGAGGCACATGCAAGAAGGTCAAGTCCAAAAACTCGCACTAGCGGGTGTGAAAGGACAGCAACTATAAAAGCTTACAAAAATATCTACCACAACTTCAAGAAAACAAGGGAAATAATGAGGAATGAATTGGAGAAAAGGGTAACCCTATTTTGGTATTTTCTAACTCGTGTGCATCCTAAACACATGCTGAATCTAACCAAGTGTTCTAGAGTGCATGTATGGTAACCAAGAGGTTTCAAGTGGGTTGAGTACTTAAGCCTGTGTGTGTTTTGAAGTTTCTCTTTTGGAGTTGATGGTAATCCGTCCCCTACCTTTTAGCCACCCTCCTCTTTTTTAGTGGTGTTTGCTTTAAAACCTGCTAAATGAAAGGGGAAGTTGTAGGAGCCATTGAACAATGACTTCGATTTTTTGGAGCTGTTTTCTTCCAAAAAAAACAGGGGCTGTTTTGCTATCTGCTTTGGAGACAACAGCTATAATTGGGATCTTGGGATCTTGCATTTAACTTTGATGCATCTACTGCTATAATAGGGTCAACACAAGATATTGCCAATGCCTACTTCATTTGTGATTTAATCAAAGTTCTTGAAGAAGCAACCCAGCCTGCTGCCATAAATATGATAGAGCAAGTATCTCTATTTAATTCAAAACATTCACAATTCTCGGGTATATTGGACACAATCAAATTGGAAACAAGGTCCTGTGGCACGAGAACAACACAATGAGATTTATCTCTGGCCTATTTAAAAAAAGGTGCACTAAGCCCATTAATTTGAAATGAAGAACCTCTTTATTTTAGTTAGGGAAGTCCGCTCATAACTAAGTCAACTTAAATGACCTTTATAACAGCTCCAACAAACAGCATGATAATAATGTATATGTGCTTTTAACAACTAAAACTTAAATGACCTTTATAACAGCTCCAACTTAAATGACCTGTATTGGGCCACTTTTAGGTTTGTATCCTCATTAGACTTCTCACACAATGCTAATTATTTTGGTTGAGATTGATTTTCTTGTCATTGGGATCAAGGGGTTCAGGTATAAGTCGGAACGCAACGGGGTGTCTAAGGGTTTTAAGGTTATTTTGTAATTTTTAATAAACTTTGGGTATAAAATGTAATTCTAGAAAATTTTATGTGCATGTGAACGTTTTATTAAGAATGGAAACAAAACAGGTATGTGAGAGGCTTCAAAAAATCCGCCCCATTTTAGCGGATACTAATGGGTATCCATCCTGCTACACTCAAGTTTTCTATTCATATAATTTATTAAAAGTTAATTTTTAATATATTAAATTAAAACTCATAAAAAAATTTTAAAAAACAATTTCTAGTAAAACACTTTCAAAGTATAACAATACAACAATTCAAGCATTAAGAAACACAAAAACAATTCAAACATAGCAATGCAACAATTAAAAAAATATAAACAATTTAAATCTTAAAGCATAAAAAAATATATATTCAATAATAAAACATTAAAAAAATCATAAATTTAAAGTTTGAAGGCTAAAAGCACCTATATATGCCTAATTAAAAAACCTCTAAAAAAATTTTTATTTGTTTAAATATAAACAGAGCAGGTATGGGAGAGTTTCTGATTGGGCCAAGACTTTGAATGATGTGGATTTAAGTGTATTCTTGGTTGGAGTAATTGGACTTGAGGGTTTATATTTGAATGGATTTGGGCCCTTTTAATCCTTGAGTGGGTTTGCTTTGGATTGAGTGAAAGTCCGAGTCTGATTTTTAGGCGGCTGGTTAATGAATTAGATTGGGCCTCACTTGTGTTGGTTATGTGACTGAGGGTTTTGATTCAGATTGGGCTTATGCTATAAAATCCAATGGCTTTTAAGTTTGGACTAGGATTTAAATGAGGGCTAGTGTAATAATTTAAGCCTAAGAGATTTTGAGTTGGACCTTAAGGTCTAAAGATCTGGGTATCCTCATTGGGTCGAGCAAACTCGACCCATACTCCTATTTCTCTAACCAATCTCACCCATGTACCCACCCTATTCTAAAACATCTCTCCCTCTCTATCTAAAAAATGAAAACTCTCTCTCCAAGCCAAGCCCAAATGATGTTCTCTCTCCTCTTTTCGATGTGGGTGTGTGTATTTGGCAGATGGGTATGTATTTTTCGTGCATGCCCATCTGCAAACAAAACTTCATCAAAATGATTATTTGACGTAAAGTTACTAATTGCTGAAAATTATGTTCTAATCCAATCCTTGACATTAGCTTATTTTGCTTTTTTTTTCCTCTGAAATATGCTAAATATGCTTATATTATGAAGAAGAAGAAAAAAAGATTTTAAAAAACTGTATATGAAAAATAAAAAAAAAAGCTAAGCTGATAAATTGAAGGCAGACGGATTGCCAAAATAAATACGGAATAATAAGATATAAAACTCAAACAGAACATAAACAGATACATAGATTTGAATAAATCCATCCTAATTAAGGACAGATATTCTCAACCCCCACCCCCGGGATAAGGTATGTGATTTTCTCTCTTTTTCTAAATTAAAAATCTCACTTCAACTTACAAAATATAAGATTTGACCCTACAATTTACCACAATTTTGTACACTTTTCAAAGCCTCTAAACATTATTTTGACCTTTATACCCGTTCTCAAATTTCCCTACCACAAAACAAAAGTACAAACCCACACCAAACCATTTTCCAGCATTTCAGAGTCAAATAAGTACCAAATCAAAAAATCTAGTAAAAGAAGCAAACTAATCATCATAACTTATATAGCATAAACCAAGCGCCAAAATTAACAACAACAAAAAACCAAACAATGCAAAACAAAAAATTGAACCAAAGAGGGAGAGAGAGCGAGGGAGAGAGAAATGTGTAGTAGGCTCAGGTTACAACTTACAAGATATAGTTGCCCATCCTTTTGGCTTCTCAACTCTCTGGAACCCATCCATCTTCCCATAAATAAATAAATAAATTATAAAAAAATTCACAAAATTACACCAAAGATATGCATCTGGAAAATATATAAATCCAACAGAAAACTCATCAAAAAATACTTCAAAATCAAAAAGAGATTTTATAAAGGGTGTGTTTATTACACACAAACATATACACACACGAATTTTAAACCTAAATTGTGACTTCAATGATAATTGTGATTAAAGTCATGATTTCAGTTTAAAACCTACTTGTGTACATTTATATGCGTAAGAGTTATTTCCTTTTTTATAAAAAGGTCTAAGAAGAGAGAAGTGGTTTTGGAAGACCAAAAAGAGAAACAAACTAGGCCTAGTGTACATTAATTTAGTGATAAAATACTTATATGTTATAAAATAAAAATAGTGGTGGTAAGACTAAAGTAACTGTATATAGGATTTTATATATAAGTGGTCATCCACCTTATATTGTTATTGTTGAAGTAGAAGTGATTCTTTTTCTTTTGATATAGGTTGTACCTGTGCGACCCCACAGTTGGATCCCTGGGCTCAGTCTAGCTTGGGCTCGGTCTAACTTGGGCTCACAACTTATTTGTATGGTGGGCTTGAGTTTCCTACTCTGGGTGATTCTCGGCAGAGACTCAATGAGATCACTTTTCTCTCCCTCTCCTCTAGATATTCTCCTCACCCCTTCCAACCCCTTTTTCCTCCACAATTTCTCCTATTTATAGTTCTAAGTTAGTGGTGGGATCATGATTACTACCAATGTTAGTGCAATTAAAGGTCCAGTGTTATCCATTTTAGGTGGCTATTCAGGCAAGAGTGGAAAATTATGGTTGTGGCTTTGGAACTTGGTTCCAATTTAAGCAGATGTGCCCGGTAGTGAGGTCCAATGTTATATGTTCTAAGTGGATGTTCAGGTGAGAACGAGGAACCAAGTTTGTGGCTTTGGAACTTAGTTCCAACTCAGGCACATATCCCCGGCAATGATGTTCCCAAAAAACTACCAAGCATCTTATGATATGTTGGGTTTGCCTTTCTTCGTTGTCCGGGAAAATCTCGCCGAGCATTGGTCAGGGAACGAGATTCAGACCTGTAACTTATGAGGGCAGTACAAAGTAGGGATATCGAATGTGGGGCCGTGTAGGCGATTCTAAGTCTGAGGCCCAATTCGTATTTGGGCATCCTGATGCCACATTCTGGTCCTGTACCAGGCCTAATATCAAGGCCCAATTTGGACCTGGGTACGTCAGTGCTGTACATTAGCCGCCCCTTGATTCGTGCCCGGTTGTCGGGTAGAATCAAGGAACTGACCAGGTATTTTTGTTCTGAGAGCTAAACAGTCGAGAATTCATGCGGTCACAACATCCCATTAATGCTTTTCTCAAAAGGTGTGCCGTTCTGATGCGCCAGGTTCAACTGCCATTATTACCTGATGGTTCGTGAACCGGGGCTACGCGTGTGTCAGTTATCATTGGCATTTGTAGGGACATCTTTTCGTTTTGTGAGTCGCACCCATTTATTGCTGATTAAACGTCCCATTGCCCTCCTTTGCTCCTACAAATAGTTCTCATTGCGTTGTTTTTTCATTTTTTTCAATTCCTACTTCCTAAGCATACTCTCTGCCGACCACTCATTCGTGTGCCCACTCATCAGCCCAAAGACCCTTTCTTAGAACCCAAAGTAAGTTCTCTACCCTCTTCTTTTGCTTCCAACTTCTTTCTAGAGTTTCCTCTGTCAGCATTATATTTTGAAATGGGTTATTCTTTTCTTCTGGATACCCTGGGGTCTCTGGCCATCTTTAGGCAAAAATTTGACATCCCCGATGACGTGGAAGTGGCTTCCGCCACGAGAGTGAGATTGCATTCCACAGAGGGCAGGGTACGGCCTTCTTTCCATTGATGGCAGCTCTAGAAAGCGGTGTTAGGTTCCCCGTGGGTCCTCTTGTGGTTAGCATCCTTAGGTACTATGGGTTATGTCTCGACCAACTCCCACCCAATTTTTACAAGGTAGTCAGTTGTGTCAGGAGGTTGAACCATACTTTTGATTTACAGCTAGACCATCAAGATATAAACCACATGTACAGTCTTTGTGGGAATAAATCCTCCAATTATTACTTAAAAACTATGGATAATCGGGTACGGCTGATATCTTGTCTACCCGATTCAAACAGGAACTCAGCCGGGGAGTTTATCAGGGTACGCGGCAATTGGTGTGCCGGGGAAATTCCCTGCCCCCTCTCACGCCGTGAAGTGGGTTCGTATCGATCTCTGATCTAACAATTTTCTTAATTGAATTAGCTCTTTCTTGCAAGTTGCTGATATCACGTTTCGTTCTTTTGCAAAGGGTAAATTGTTCACCCCGAACGTGAGGACAGTGCACGTCAGGGACTTGAATTTCATCCTTCGGTCCGAGATATTTGAACACTGGGACGGACAGCTCCAAGCATCACATTTAATCCTCCGGGTTGAACCAGTCTACTCTACCTGGCAGCCTTTCAGACAGGCCCTATTAGTTGACAGTCCTCTTCTGTCATACATAGACGTTCGGCACGCGAACTTTCTGCCGCCGAGGCTTACCATTGGTGAAGCAAGAGATCTAGGCAAGCATTACACCTACTCGGATGAGCTAGCCCCCCTGTGAGACGAATCTGCGGAGCGCATATCCCGGCCTCTCCGAGAATTGGCCCACAAAGCCATCCACGAAGACCCCGTTCAAGAGCCCGCTCAGCCCAAGGACCATGCTGAACTTAAGGCTCCTGCAGTGGAAGCCAAGCAATTCATAATCAACTTGCCAACTACTGACTCCTTTCCCCATGAAGATATGGTGACCTGGAAGACCCTGACCATCGATCGCTTTGTACCTGGTGCGCGGCAGGCAGCGCAACCCCCACCTTCTCAAAGTCACGTACAAGCGCCTCCCCCACTGCCCCCTCCTCAATCTGGACGAGTCCGAAAAAGGCAGAAAGTTGTCGATCATCCACCGACGGGTTCGGGAGACACGGTGATTCTGACTCCTCTTCGCCCAACTGGAGGTATCGTCATTCAAGAGCCGCAAACCCAGGTTGGGCCGGGTACCACTTCCTCCTCTTAGGTCGTGCCGGTGTGGAAGCCCAAGTTTTTGCTGGACAACAAGCCTCTACCTTCAACTGCTTATGTGCGGATGTGGGAAAAAGGTGAAGGAGGCTGCATTACTCAGACCTTGGCCACGGGCCTCCTTTTGCCCGATGATGTACACGCCTTTGAGGAAGGGACGGAGGAGTCTGTGGGACGAAGGCTACAGTGGCATACCATCGTGGTAACCCCATTTTCTTCAATTACTTATCACCCTCTTCATTTTGTTGCCGTACTAACTTCTGTTTTTGTTAGGCTGCGCAATTGGCCCACATTCTGGGTGACTGTACAAAGGACCTCGCCGAGGAAGCTGATCGGGAAAGGGAGGATTGGGAGACGGCTGTCAAAACAGCTAAGGAAAAGATGAAGGCGGCTGAGACTGCTGAGAAGAAAGCTGCTACCGCGAAGAAGAACAGAGCATTAGCGGAGAAGAAGTCCACGGAACTCTTGGCCAAGCAAAACGAAACATATGTCAAGCTGGCTGAGGCAATCAGCCTAAACACGACCCAAGCCGAGGAACTTGCCGACCTGAGGGTAGCTCTGGGGGCTTGTGAAGAGAAGTGGTATAACAAGGGATTTGCTGACGCCGAGAATTCCGTTGAGCCAGTTATGACTCAAGCATGCAAAATAGGATTTGAGGCCGGGTGGTTCGCTGCTCTAAAAGCTTTAGAAGTCCCCGAGGATTCCCCTCTGAGAGATCCCAGCCAGATTCCCTTTCCAAATACAGCAGCTGCCGTACAGGATCCCCCGGTACCCATCGAGGAAGAGGACACATCGAGTATGAGGGAGCTGGTGGAACAGATTGACACCCATGCAGAGCCGGATGACGCGGAGGTTACCAGCATTCCAAGTACCCAGGACCAGCTCAGCATTGACCCACTCTTCTCCGTGGCCGATCAATAGCAGACTCGAGCAGCAGACATGACCGGACCCTTAACATGATTTACCTGCCGAACCGTATCTCTAACGTTTTTCTCTTTCCTTTTCACTTTTACTGCATTTTTATCATTTCCTACTTTTTGTTGGTAAATTTGCCTATGTCATCGGGATGTGGTGACCAAACAACTAGTTAATTTTACAGGGATGACCCATACAGAGTTGCCGGATTTTGGCGGCGAGACATTAATTCTGCGTTTATATCAACTTCCTTTGGATAGCTTTTTATTCGTTGTGGTTTATCTTGATCATGCTTGTCGGTATTTTTGTCTTGGTCATGTTTGTCGGTACTTTTGTCTTGGTCATGCTTGTAGTTTGACTTTTTATTTGTTGTTGTTATTCATTCTCTTTGTATGCATGACCAGGAATCCCCCATACGTTGTGTTTATTCTTCACTTATGCTTTTTGTGTACGTGAACGACACGGCACATCCTACTTTGGCACGCGGCTTCCACCTGATCGGCAATCTTGATGGAATCCGAGAACATGATTTCCTAGCTTGAGTATTTTCTACTCAGGGTAACCAGGGTTCAGCATTTCAGCCCTTCGTTCTTTGATATCCTTTCTCTTTGCTCCTGACATTTCACTTCACGAGGTCCGACTTTATCGATGCTTCTCTGGTTTACGAAGCAACGTAGATCTATCGGCTAAGGATTTCTTTGGGAATTGAACAGTGTTTAATACACTTCCCCCATTGAACTTCTTTCCTATAAAAGGCACTAAAGGGGAATTATTTTTTCTCATTCTCAGATTCTTGGCCTCCTTAGAGAGTTAAGGGAGATTGAGCATCGTTGATTTCTTTATAGAGCCAAGGGGGAGTGATCAGCATTTGAAGTTTCAGACGGAGGTGATGATCAAATCATGGAGGGTGTGGTGGCTATGGGCGAAGGCGAAGAACCAGAAGCTAGAAGGGCTGTTACTTCTCAACCAAGCAAGACCTTCATTTGTCCGGTATTGAGGATCAAACTAGTTGCCGAACTTCAAATGATGTTACTTCCCAGTTGTCGAACTCCAAATGACATCGGCTCCCCTTATTTTCCCCACAATCCTTGCTCGGTTCCCAACCGAGCAAGATTGTGAATCTACCATCCCCATCAGCTCTCTTCCTATAGTTAACTTTAAAATGAGTCTGTACAAGTTGCCATATAAATGAGGTCATCCTAAAGCTCTTATGTATATGAGATCACTTTGTATAAGATGTAACTTTTCCTTTATTTAATGAAAAGATAAGTATTATTTTAAGAAGCCTTCTTTTGCAGTAAATGTGTCTCGAAACAATGCTACCGGCAATAATCGTTCCCCGTACTTACATTGTAGACCCTGGCGTCTGATTAACAGTTGTAAAGATAGTAAATGTCGTAAGGTTCAATTCATCCACGGACATGGTCTTACCATCAGTTTCGTGACAAGGCTTCTATTTGTTTGTTAGTAAGAACCGAATCGAGCATGCGTTGCTTTTCATATTTTTAGTTTAGCAATTTCCACCTGTCTGATCAATGAGAATTGGACCTAGCACAGGTTTCTATCCTCTAAATGTAAGGTTTCCACCTATCCGGCAATCAAAATTGCACCGGGTACAGGTTTCTGTCCTTTAAATGTAAGGTTTCCACCTATCCAGCAATAAGAATTAGACCGGGCACAGGTTTCTGTCCTCCAAATGTAGGGTTTCCACATGTCCAGCAATAAGAATTGGACCGGGCACAGGTTTCTGTCCTTTAAATGTAGGGTTTCCATCTGTCCAGCAATAAGAATTGGACCAGGCACAGGATTCTGTCTTCTAAATGTAAGGTTTCCACCTATCCGGCAATAAGAATTGGACCGGGCACAGTTTTCTGTCCTCTAAATGTAAGGTTTCCACCTATCCGGCAATAAGAATTGGACCACCTATCCAGCAATAAGAATTGGACCGGGCACAGGTTTCTGTCCTTTAAATGTAAGGTTTCCACCTGACCGGCAATAAGAATTGGACCGGGCACAGGTTTCTGTCCTTTAGTCTTTGATTTTTTGCTAGTTATGGTGTGTAAATAAATAATAACAGGCTAAATAGCACTTATGAACAAACATCGTACTTAGTTGACAAGAAATATTTACAAGGTCACCTTATGTAGTCACCCTTTCGAGTTCCTAACAGTAAAATTTCTTTAAGTTATGGACGTTCCACGATCGAGAAAGTGGCCTCTCATCAAGGTCTTCCAAGTAATAAGCCCCAGCGCCCGCGACAGACGTAACCCTATAGGGTCCTTCCCAGGTTAGGGCCAACTTCCCGGCATTAGAGTCTCGCATGTTTCCCACAGCTTTTCGAAGTACCAAATCTATAGCACCGAACTCCTTTACCCTAACATTTCAGTTATAACGCCGAGCAAGTTTTTGTTGATACTCAGCTAATCGGATGGTCGCCGCTTCCTGATATTCTTCCAGTGAGTCTAGTTGCTTCAACATCATCTGTTCATTATGGGCTGGGTTGAACCCATCAACTCGTGCACTGCACAAGTTCACCTCGGCTGGTATGACAGCTTTCGCCCCGTACGTCAGGGAAAACGGGGTCTCTCCCGTGGACCTATAGGGTGTCGTTCGGTATGCCCACAAGACATTGGGCAGTTCCTCGACCCAATTTCCCTTAGCACTGTCCAATCTTTTCTTCAATCCACTCAGGATCGTCTTGTTAACGGCTTCGGCCTGTCCATTGCTCTGAGGGTACGCCAGAGTAGAGTACCTGTTCATAATGCCTAGATCTTGACAAAATCACGGAAGGCTCTGCTATCAAACTGCATCCCATTATCGAAGATGAGGGTGTTCGGTACTCCAAATCTGGTAACTATATTCTTCCACACGAATTTCTTAACATCAACGTCCCGAATATTTGCCAATGCTTCGGCCTCTGCCCACTTAGTGAAGTAATCTACAGCTACCAGTACGAATTGCCAGTTGCCAGTTACTCATAGGAATGGGCCGAGGATGTCCAGCCCCCACTGTGCAAAGGCCAAGGGCTGCTAACGGGATTTAGGTGCCCTGCAGGCTGGTGAATCAAATGGGTATGCCTTTGACACCGTTCACATCTTCGTACGTATTTGGCGGCGGCGTTTCGCATCTTCGGCCACCAAAACCCCTGTGTCATGGCTCGGTGTGCCAGTGAACGCCCTCCCGCATGGCCACCACACACTCCTTCATGCAATTCAGCCAACAGCTCGCTTACTTTCCCGGGATGGAGGCACAAAAGGTAAGGCCCTCCAAACGACCTTCGATAAAGCTTCCTATCTGCAGATAACCAATAACGAGAGGCTACCCGGCAGATCTTGTTAGCCTCGTTTTCGTCATCCGGTATTCTATCCTCGGCGAGAAATTCGATAATTGGGTCCATCCAACACAACCCAGCTGTCGTTACTGCCGCCACCTTTGTGGCCCAATCTGCCGCAGCCCCTATGCTCGGTCCACCAATGAGTTCTATTTTGATCTACTAGGGAATATCTTCCGTCATTGCTAACGCTAGCGTAGCAAGCAAATCAGCATGCCTATTTTTCCCTCAGGCCACCTAGGTTACACTCGCCGTACTGAATTTTTCCATGATCTGCTTTGTCACCTTTAAGTATTCTTTCATTTGAGAATCTCACGCTTCGAAGCTACCCTGCACTTGATTAACGACCAACCGTGAATCTGAATAAACCTCCACATTTCAGGCGCCCAAATCAAAAGTAGTCTTTAGTCCAGCAATGAGGGCTTCATACTCGGCCTCATTATTAGAGGCTTTGAACCCCAACCTGAAAGAGTGCTCCAATCTTATTCCTTTCGGGGTGATGATGACAATCTCGGCACCAGCCCCCATGGCGCTTGAAGCATCATCCACAAACACCCTCCATGATCAGTTCCCCACATGGTAGACCATCTCCAAGTCGTTTTTGGGAGAGAATTCAGCAACAAAATCAGCAAGGACTTGGCCTTTCACTGCATTTCACGATCTGTACCGTATGTCAAAGGATCCCAGCTGTGTCCCCCCACTTGGCTATCCTGCCCGTGAAATCAGATCTTTTTAATAATGACTGCAATGGATACTCGGTTAAGACAAATACGGTATGAGCCTGAAAGTACTGTGGCAACTTCCTGGTGGCATGCACCAAAGCCAACACCAGTTTCTCCAAGGGCAGATATCTTGTCTCGGCATCGACCAAAGTCTTGCTGATGTAATACACAGGTTGCTGCACTCCCTGATCCTTTAACAACACAGCGCTCACGGCATGTTCAGACACCGAAAGATACATAAACAAATCTTCCCCTGGCCCGGGGGCTGTCAACACGGGTGCTTGCATCAAATAATCTTTCAAATCTCGGAAGGCTGCATCACATTCTCCATCCCACTGAAACCCTTTCCACTTCTTCAAAAGCTGGTAAAATGGTCGGCAGCGGTCAGAGAATTTGGATATGAATCAATTAAGTGTGGCCAACATCCCGGTCAGTTTCTGAACTTCTTTCGGATTGCTCAATGGATTAAAGTGCCTCACGGCATCGATCTGATCTGGATTGACCTCTATCCCCCGGTTAGTGATCAAATAACCCAAGAACTTACTAGCCTCCACATCGAAGACACACTTCTCAGCGTTAAGGTGCAACTTATGTCGCTGAAGTACTTCAAATGTTCCTTGTAGATCCTCAACACGCCGAATTTCTTGCTTACTCTTCACCACCATGTCGTCTATATACACTTCCACTGTGCGCCCTATTTTATCCCTGAACATCCTCGTCATCATTCGCTGATATGTGGCCCCAGCATTTTTAAGCCCACAAGGCATCACGGTGTAGTGGTAGTTTGCATCCGGGGAGATGAATGCCGTCTTTTCTTGGTCTTCAGGTGCTAGGGTGATCTGATGATACCCCTGAAAGGCGTCCAAAAAGCTCATTCTCGGGTGTCCATATGTAGCATTTACCAGCTGATCGATCTTCGGCATTGGGAACAAGTCTTTTGAAAATGCCCGGTTTAAATCCGTGAAATCAATGCAAACCGTCCATTTGCCGTTCTTTTTCTTTACCACCACGGTATTCGCCAGCCATTCCGGAAAAAAGGCTTCCCTTATCGCCCCGGCCTCCTTTAGCCTCCGAACTTCCAATCTTACGGCTTCCATATGCTCATTGGCCGATCTCCTCGACTTCTGTTTCTTTGAAGGGAATGAAGGATCCACATTCAGTTTATACACAATGAACTCAGGGTCGACCCCGAGAACTTCATATGGGCTCTATGCGAACACATCCACATTCTGTATCAGAAGTAGCAACACCTTTATTTTATCACCCTCCTCCATGCTTGACCCTATTTGAAAATACCTGTCTGTATCAGGTAATATCTTAACCTTTTCCAGTCCCTCGGCGCTGATAGCCCCTTTCTCTTCTCGGTATTTCTGTAATTGCTATAACGGAGTTTCCTCGGTGACTTCCTTCTGCTTGGTTTGTTCATCCTTCCAGTGGGCGGCCACGATAAGACACTGCCGAGCAACTTTCTGGTTCCCTCTTACAGTTGCCACACCCTGCTCCATGCGGAACTTAACCTTCATATGCAGAGTCAACGAGATGGCTCCCATCGCGTGGATCCACGACCTCCCCAAAATTGCCGTATACGGGGAGAATGAATCAACCACTATAAATGTCACAATCACCTCCTGTGGACGCCACGGTAAAGACTCTTGTCTTGACTGCATTCTTACTCCCCGGCACTGCATGAATGACCTTAATTATCCCCAAGGGCAGTGGGACGGGGTTCCCTCTTTGCTGGGCCCCCAGCCCGAGCCCCCGATTCCCCAGTTCTAGCACGAACTCCTTCAAGTGCCCCACTTTCACCAGCTGTCCCAGATGATCCTTCAACACCTGACATTGCTCAGTCGTATGCCCTTTGTCTCGGTGGTAAGTACAATATAGGTTTTGATTTCGCCAAGAGGGATCCCCTCCCATCTTGCTCGACCACCTAAAGAACGATTCGTTCTTAATCCGATCTACGATCTTGTGCACTGGCTCCTTGAACGCTACATTTACCTCTCCCAATTGCATTTTCGGCTCTTGTACCCTTAGGTCTCTTTGGAGTCTTGGAGGGAAAATTCCAGGCCGAGATTGATTTACCAATAGTGCTTTTCCCTTATTCTATAGCCGATCATCTTCGAGCTGCTTATATTCTTCAATACGCCTCATCAGTTGCCTCATGTCTTCGGGAGGCCTTTTTGTCAATGATTCTCGAGGTTTTGAATTCTCGAGTAGCCCTATCCTAAAAGTGCTCGCTGCGATTTTCTCATTACCACCACCAATTTCATTGTAAAGTTCCTAGTACCGACTGGCATAGCTGCGAAGTGTCTCACCAACCCCCATTTTTATGGAAAGTAATGCATCCACCGGTTGCAGCACTCGGCTGCACGTTACAAACCGTGCACTAAACTCTTGAATCAGTTTGGCGAAACTGCAAATTGACCCCTTCTGTAACCCATTGAACCATCTTAATGTCGTGGACCCGAGACTTGAGGGGAAAACTTTACACATCAGCGCATCATTGTGTGTATGTAGGGACATCATATGGATATAATGGCTGACGTGCTCCACCGGGTCTGCTTTCCCGTCGTAAGAGTTTAATGGTGGTCGTGTAAATCTACTCGGCATCAGTGCTCGCTCAATCTCCTCCGAGAATGGCGATCGAGCAGCTCTGCGCAGGGCTCGGCTCATCGCATCCATGGCCGCATTGTAAGGCCTTTCATCCTTGGGGGAGTCTGAACCCCGACCAGCATGTCCGTACGAACGTGAGTGGTGTCTTCGTCGTCTCGATTCTTGGGAATGAGAATGACTTCGTCGGTGCGACCCCCTCAAGTGTGAACGGTGTCTGTGTCAATGTGGTCCTCAGGAATTGGACCGAGTCCTTTGTCGACGCGATTCCCGGGAATGATCCCATCCTTGGTGAGAGCTAGTTTAGCCCGACTCTTCATCACTGCGATCCCCGACATTATCGTCTCTTCTTTCTTGGTTGTACTGATTCCGTTGCTGGCGCCTATTTCTTCCTTCCAGTTCGAAATCTCTCACCAACCTACGTAGCTGCTCAATTTCTTGGTCTCTTTCATCGTGCTAGTAATGCTCCGTGGCGCCCGATACTGTTTGGAGTGTTTGATACGATCCCTCCCTAAGGCCAGATTGCTCCTCCACCAATTCGCGCTCCTGGTCCTCACGTCTTTTTTGCCTTCGCTCCCGCCAAGTGGACCCCCGAGAGGACCTCGCGGATCCACTCTCGGCATGCCCTCCAGAATGTTCTTTAGAAATTTTTCCCTCCACTCGGGTCCCCGCCAAACCACAGTTTTGCAAGAGATTCCCACAGACGACGCCGATTGTGCGACCCTACAATTGGATCCCTGGGCTCAGTCTAGCTTGGGCTTGGTCTAACTTGGGCTCACAACTTATTTGTATGGTGGGCTTGAGTTTCCTGCTTTTGGTGATTCTCGGCAGAGACTCAATGAGATCACTTTTCTCTCCCCCTCCTCTAGATATTCTCCTCACCCCTTCCAACCCCTTTTTCCTCCACAATTTCTCCTATTTATAGTTCTAAGTTAGTGGTGGGATCATGATTACTACCAATGTTAGTGCAATTAAAGGTCCAGTGTTATCCGCTTTAGGTGGTTATTCAGGCGAGAGTGGAAAATTATGGTTGTGGCTTTGGAACTTGGTTCCAATTTAAGCAGATGTGCCCAGTAGTGAGGTCCAATGTTATCTGCTCTAAGTAGATGTTTAGGTGAGAACGAGGAACCAAGTTTGTGGCTTTGGAACTTGGTTCCAACTTAGGCACATATGCCCGGCAATGATGTTCCCAAAAAACTGCCGAGCATCCTATGATATGTTGGGTTTGTCTTTCTTCGTTATCCGGGAAAATCTCGCCGAGCATTGGTCAGGGAACGAGGTTCAAACCTGTAACTTACGAGGGAGGTACAAAGTAAGGATATCGAATGCGGGGCCATGCAGGCTATTCTAAGTCTGAGGCCCAATTCGTATTTGGGCATCCTGGTGCCACATTCTGGTCCTGTACCAGGCCTGAGATCAAGGCCCAATTTGGACCTAGGCACCTCGGTGCCATACAGTACCTATTCTTTACAACTACATACTATATATATAGTAATGTAAAGTTGGTTGGTCTGAACTCTGAAGAGAATAGGTAAAGTAGTATATTTTGATTGGAAGCTATTGCAGTAATTGAATGCCGAATTACACAACTGCTAAAGGCCGCAACTTATCAAAATCCAACTAGCAAGCTTATCACCACAGTAAAATCCAACCAGCAAACTTATCTCAGTTTTCAACACTCCCCCTTGGATGACTACTTGCTAACAATATGCCTCGTCAAAACCTTGCCAAGGAAAAAACCAATGGCAAAGGAAAAAGAGTATAGTATTCTTGTGAACCTTTAAGTGCCTTTGGATGGCCTCATTAAAACTTTGCAAAGGAAAACCCAGTGGGAAAAAACCTAAGCGAAGGAAAAAGAGTAAAATCAGCATATGTCATGTTAAACTTTTACTTCCCCTCATGAGCACATGGAAGATCTTTAGGTTGATGCATGCCAATATTGTTCACCATTTTCTTAAATGTTGCAATTTGCAAGGACTTGGTGAATATATCTGCCAAATTTTCACTTGATCATATTTTCTTGATATCAATTTCACTGTCCTTCTTAAGCTCATGTGTATAAAAGAATTTTGGTGAAACATGTTTGGTTTTGTCACCTTGATATAACCACCTCTAATCTGTGCGATACAAGCTGCATTATCTTCATATAGAATTGTGAGACTATCTTTAATTGATGTAAGCTACAATTTTCTTGTATATGTTGGATTAATGATCTCAACCAAATGCATTCACTACTTGCTTCATGGATTGCAATAATTTCTAAGTGATTTGAGAAGGTAGCAGATAATTTTTGTTTGACAAATCTCCATGATATAGCAGTGTTGCACAAGTGAATAAATATTCTCTCTATGATCAGCCTTTATGTGGATCAGAAAGATATCTTGCATTTGCATACCTAATCAACTGTGGATTTGATCCCTTGGGGTAAAATAATCTCAAGTCAGTAGTTCCACATAGGTAGCATAAGATATGCTTGATTCTATTCTAATGTCTTTGAGTAGGTGCAGAACTATATCTTGCCAGTAAATTGACTGAAAATGCTATGTAGGTCGTGTGCAATTTACAAGATACAACAGGGCACCAATTGCACTGAGGTATGATAATTGTGGCCCTATAATTTCTTCATCATCTTCTTGAGGACGAAAAGGGTCCTTTTTGACATCAAGTGACCTATTCACCATTGGAGTGCTTAAAGGATGAGCATTATCCATGAGAAATTGCTTTAGGACCGTTTTTGTGTATGTTGTCTAGTGAACAAGAATTTCATTTGGAAGATGCTCAATTTGTATTCCAAGACAAAATTTTGTCTTACCAAGTTCTTTCATCTCAAACTTATTCTCTAAATAATTTGCAATTTTTGTGAGCTTTCTAGAGTCCCCACAAGATTTAAATCATCAACATAAACCACAATAATAGCAAATGCGGATTCTAATCTTTTAATTAAAACGCATGGACAAATTGGATTATTCTCAAATCCTTCTTTCAATAAATATTCACTAATACGATTGTACCACATGCATCTAGATTACTTTAACCCATATAGAGACCTCTGTAGCTTGATAGAATATACATTTTAGGATGCAAAATTATATGCTTTAGGCCCTTTATATCCTTTAGGGATTTTCATTTATATATCATCATCTAATGATCCATATAGATATGCTATAACCACATCCATTAATCGCATATCTAAATTTTCTGCTACTACCCAACTAATCAAAAATCTAAATGTGATTGCATCCAATACTAGAGCATATGTTTCATCATAATCAATGTCAGGTCTCTGTGAGAAACCTTGTGCTACAAGTCACGCTTTGTACCTCGTAATTTCATGTTTCTCATTACGTTTTGTTCAAATACCCATTTATATCCTACAGGCATTACATCCTTAGGTGGTTGGAGTACAGGCCCAAATACTTCACATTTTATAAGTGAGTTTAATTGTACCAGAATTACCTCTAACCACTTTGGCCAATCATTTCTACTTCGATATTCTTCTATGGATTGTGGTTCTATTTCGTGATCATTACTTCCAATAATGTCAAGGGCAATTTCAAATGAAAATATGTTGTCGAAAACTATTTTATGTCTATCCTATATATCTCTTGTAATCACATAATATATTAAGATCTCTTTGTTTTCAGGTACCTAATTTTCTTTAAAGGATAATCCTTCGGGGGACTCCTCTTTAAGAGGATCCTTTTTAGAATGTTCATTTTCATGAGATTTTTGTTCAAGAATTTCGGATAGATCAATTCCTTTTGTTGCCTGCCTCATAGGTATAGCCTTTTTAGGGGCTGCAACTTGATTTTCTTGTATTTTCCTCTTTTGAGGAATTTTATCTTTAGTGCCAACAGGTCTCCCACGCTTTAGGTGCGGTTTAGATTCATTTACTGCTATTTTAATTGATTGTTCTTTTGGGATTTCAATCCTTGCTGGAGTATTAGCAACTAGAATATGACATTTCACAATTTTCTTATTGTCAGTGAATACATCCTATAATTGATTTGCAATAACTTGCAAATGAATGATCCTCTAAACTTCATATTCACATTGATTTGTATGAGGATCAAGATGGCATAATGTCAAATCATTCCAAGTTATCTCTCGTTGTACTTTAGGCAATGACTTTTCTCCCCTTAATGGTGGGAAAATAATTTCGTCAAAATAATAATCATTAAAATATGCTGCAAAAACATTACTAGTTAAAGGTTTAAGATATCGAATAATTGATAGAGAATCAAAACCAACATAAATTCCAAGCCTACATTGAGGACCCATTTTAGTGCATTGTAGGGGTGCAATATGAACATATATAGCAAACCAAAAAGACGAAGGTGAAAAATTTTTAGTTGTTGACCACAAACAAGTTGTATTGGTGAGTGTTTATGATTAGTTGTTGGTCTAATATGAACTAATAATGCAGCATGTAATATGGCATGTCCCCAAGCATAAACAAGTAATTTAGTTTTCATTAGTAAAGGACGAGCAATTATTTGAAGTCTTTAGTAAGTGCTTTAGCTAAACCATTTTAAATGTGTGTATGCAACAGGGTGTTCAACATCAATTCCAATGGACATGCAATAATCATTAAATGCTTGAGATTTCAATTCACCTACATTATCTAGACGGATTTTCTCAATTGTATAATCAAGAAATGTGCTCTCAACCTAATGATTTGAGCAAGGAGTCTAGCAAATGCTATATTTCTAATAGAAAGTAGAGAAACATTTGACCATCTAGTTGATGCATCTATTAAAACCATAAAATATCTAAATGGGCTAGAAGGTGGATGTAGAGGTCCACAAATATCATCTTGAATTATTTCTAAGAAATATGGAGATTCAAAAACAATTTTTGATAGTGATGGTCTGACAATTAATTTTCCTTGAGAACAGGCACTGCATGTATAGTCACTTGGTGAAAGAATTTTCTGGTTCATTAAAGGGTGTCCATGAGAGTTTTCAATAATTCTACACATCATAATTGATCCCGAATGTCTAAAACGATCATGCCAAAGCATAAAGATCTTTGGATCAGAGCACTTCTGGTGCATTGCAACATTTGTTTCAATTGTTCTCATTGTGATATAATATAAACCAGAAGAAAAAATAAGTAGTTTTTCTAATATGAGCTTCTAGCTCGAAACCATTAAAGTAGCTAAGCAAATTTCTTCTAGTTTTAAAAGAATACAAAGCATTTTCAATACAAAATCTTGTGCCATTTAATATTTGCTCTTCCAGAGCCCTCAATTATGTTTGATGAATCAAATATGGTATTGACCTTTGCTTTGATCAATGTTAAGCTTTGAAAGTATTTCTTATCTTTAAGGATTGTATGCGTTGTTGCACTGTCTTCTAGACAAAAATTTTCACTAATCATCTTGGAATTATACTCATCAGTAGGATCCATGCTTCTTCGAAATATACCAAATGTGTACATTGAATTTTATAGCTTAGAAATGAAATAAACACATAATGAAGTATACTTAAAGCTATCATAGATAATAGTCAGAATACAATGCAGAGTAATATTTTTGCACTGCTAACATGTAAAGAATCAAAAAGATCATAAGAAGAATACAAAGGAAAAATAGTAGAACCATATTGCTAATATGAAATATGTATCTTTTCTTTGTTTTTGGTGTGTTTTGCAATGGTGATAAACACACACATATATATATATAGAAGGAATGGGGGGAGGTTTAGAAGATAAAAGTTTGCTTCTTGTAGAACAAAATCCCTTAAATCTAGAGCAAAGGATCCTTTAGGATATTTCTCTTGGATTTCTGCCCCCCTAGTTCGGTGTGTGTATGGCTGATAAGCCATTGGCGTGAACAATGAAAAGGGTTTTGGATGTATTCATGAGATTTCTTGAATGACAGGGTCTTTCTAGACTACTTTGATTAATCAATGAGATTATATATATATATATATATATATATAGAATGTATACTGAACTTTATGAATTTAAGCGCACACATAATTTACATAGCATAATGTTATGATACAATGAGAGGAAATATTTAATTGGTAACAACATTTTGATCACCAATTAAATTCTCAACTTCTCTGTCTATATCCTCAAAAAAGTCAAAAGCTTCAAGACGAGTAACATTTGCTTCACTTGAGATATCAAGGTAATTCACTGGATCTTCTAGATCACTGAGATCGGCAAGGTTCATTTCAACTCCTTTTCCCTTATCTTTCAGGGAGGCTTGGTACAAGTCTGCCAAATGCATAGGCGTACAACATGTATGTGACCAATGCCCTTTTATGCCACACTTATAACATATACTTTCATGGCCCTTTGGAGGTTTATTCTACAAACTTCTACCACTTTCTTGTGGTTTTATCCCACTTTTATTCCACTTTCTGTTATAAGGTGGGTTATTTCCTTTTGAGAGACTAAGAGTATGTTTCCCCTTGTATTGATTATTTTTTACCATGACCACGCCCTTGACCTTTTGTCCCTCCATTTCTTTTAAATGAAATTCTATTCACTTCAGGGAATGGTATGGAGCCAATCAGGCGGGACTGTTGATTTTTTTTAATAAAATCTCATTATTTTTCTCAGCTCCCAAAAGATATGATATAAGTTCAAAATATTTCTAGAACTTGCGCTCTTGATACTACTGCTGCAAAAGCATATTCAAGGTATGAAACATAGTAAACATTTTCTCTAACATGTCTTCTTCAGTGACTTTTTCACTGTATAAGTTCAACTGTGAGGTTATTTTAAATAGTGTTGAATTGTACTGGCTCACACTTTTGAAATCTTGCAGCCTTAATTGTAACTAATCATAACAAGCATTTTGGAGAATTACACTCTTATGGTGTTCATATCTCTCCCTTAACTTTTTCCATAGAACAAGAGGACCTTTTTCCATGAGATACTCAATTTTTGGTTCCTCATTGAGATGATGGCGAATAAAGATTAGTGCTTTTGCTTTATCCTGCTGGGATGTGTTTGTTGCCATCTTTAATTGTATCTCCAAGTGTCATTGCTTCTAAATGGATCTCAGCATCTAGAATCCATGATAGATAGTTTGTATGCAATTGATCAAGGGCAACAAATTCAAGTTTTGCCAAGTTTGACATAATCTATTTATACAATAGAGATGTAGCAATATTAATAATTAAAGTAGATAAGTATTTACAACATACAAAATTTAATTAAGCAGTACAATATTTAGTCTACGTTATTCATATGTAAACACATGTGAGTTAAGTGAAAGTATCAAAGAAATAACCTTTCACTTCAACAAGCAAAATGATGATGACTCCTTTTTTGAATCTGGCTAGAATTTCGTGCTGATAACATTATAAAATAAAAAGGGAGGTAGTAAATATAGAGTAACTGTATATAGGATTTTATTAATAAGTCGTCATCTACCTTATATTGTTATTGCTAAAGTACAAGTGATTCTTTTCCTTTTGATACAACCTGTACATATTCTTTGCTACTACACATTCTATATATAGTAATGTAAAGTCGGTTGGTCTGAGGAGCTAAAATAAGTAGAGTAATATATTTTGATTGGAAGCTATTACGGTAATTGAAGGTCGAATTACACAGCTGCTAAAGGCCTCAACTTATCAAAATCCATCTAGCAAGCTTATCACCACAATAAAATCTAGCTTGCATACTTATCTCAATTTTCAACATTATATATATATATATTACAAATGCTCTGTTTGTTTCTAAAGCATTTCGTTAAATTTCTAACTTAGCATTAACTCTAATTTCATCTACTAAATCTAATATCATCATGATGTAAAGCCATTAAGGGGGATTTTGATTCATCGTGATATTACATTACACTGTAATATTACAATATTGTAATCTAACATTAATATAATTTCAATACAAAAATACAACATTACATTTTTTAGGAATATGATTAGATTAAGGTGATGTAATATATTTTATAATTTCAGATTATGATAATGTTAGGAAAAAATAAAATAAACCAAAAATCTTAAGGCACATTTGGTACACTAAATGAGGATCACATCAGGAATTGTGATCTTGATTACTAGGAGCATGTTTGGTAAGGCGCTGTAATATAATAGTTATTCCTATGGTTTAGTTATTCTTTAGCTATTCCTTAGTAAGTGCAATAATTTCAAAACTTAATATATTTCTAAATAAACAAACTTTCCATATACATCTAACAATTAAAAAATAACACATATCTCTCTTAAATTTCTTTTTTTTAAAAATAATTTTTAAGGAGATATAATTGTATGAGTAAGATATTTCCTAAAATAAATATTAAGTTTCGTTCTAATGTTATAACTCACAACCAAATTAATGAATAGGTTTAGTTATTATATTACAACACACTTTATTACTAGTAATAAAAATTACAATTCTTGTAATAATTCTCATTCAGTATATCAAATGTACCCTAGGAAGAAAATGTGTTGTAATAGAATAACTAAACATATTCATAAATTTGATTGTGAGTTGTAATATTGGAATAAAACTTAAGATTTACTTTAGGAAATATCTTACTCAAATAATTATATTTCCTTAAAAAAAATTATTGAGAGAGAGATGAGTTTATGATTTTTTATTTTTATAATTGTTACATATATATGGAAAGTTTATTTATTTGGAAATACATTAATTTTAGAAATTATTGCACCTACTAAAGAATAGTCTTTACAGCTCTATTAGAAAGTAATAGTTATTCCTCATTTTGAAGAATAGCTATTCATAAAAAATATCTATTCCTTGTAATAAAAATATTACCAAATTAAAAATGATTAAATTATAAAAATAACGATTACATTACAGTGCCTATTACAGTTTATTAAATATGCACTTAGGACACATTTGGTACACTATAATAATTATTACATGAGAATAGGAGTAAGTATTACAAGGAATACATTAAGGGCATGTTTGGTAGACTGTAATAGACATTGTAATGTAATAGATATTCCTATAGCATAACTATTCGGTTGTTTGGTTATGTTTTTATTACAATAAATAGTTATTCCTTATGAATAGCTATTCTTCAAAATGAGTAATAACTATTCCTTATCAAAAGTACTAAATATCTATTCCTTCACCTTATGTAATAACTTTTTTTAAAAATTTCCTAAAAAGTCATTAATTACCACATCTTCAAAAAGAAAGAAAATAAATTTTCCTTGTTATTAATTATTAGTTCTATTTTGAACACCCTAAAATAAGTGTATTTTAGGAAATTTGACTTAAAAATTATTTAATTACACATTCTTTTTATACTTTACTAAATTGTGAGTGCATATTCAGAATTCTATTCCTAAATAGTCACCAAACTAATGAATAGTAATACTTATTACATTCCAGCTTAATGTATTCCTTGTAATACGTATTCCTATTCCTATGTAATAATCATTACAGTGTACTAAACGTGTCCTAAGTTGGAATGTAATAAGTATTATTATTCATTAATTTGGTGACCATTTAGGAATAGAATCCTAAATATGCATCCACAATTTAGTAAAGTATAAAAAGAATGTGTAATTAAATAATTTTTAAGTCAAATTTCCTAAAATACACTTATTTTAGAGTATTCAAAATAGAGCTAATAATTAACAACAAGGAAAATTTATTTTCTTCCCTTTTTGAAGATGTGGTAACTAATGGCTTTTTAGGAAAAAAAAATTGAAAAATCATTACAAAAGGTGAAAGAATAGATATTCAGTGTTTTTGATAAGGAATAGTTATTCCTTATTTTGAAGAATAGCTATTCATAAAGAATAACTATTCATTGTAATAAAAATATAAATAAACAACTGAATAGTTATGCCATAGAAATATCTATTACATTACAATGTCTGTTACAATCTACCAAACGTGACAGTAATGTCACATTATCGTAATATGCTTCACATAAAAAATACGTGCAAACCAAACACCCCTGTAGGTGTGGCCTACCATAATTCAACAATGAGACTTTTGTTTTCTTCTCCTTGTTTCTTTTAGTTATCAGAAGATTCCCATGACATGACTCATAAGAACATTTATCCATTCCTCCCCTTTCTAAACAAGGAATTCCTCTCTCTTTAATTATGTTTTCTTTGAAATAGAATTAATCACTATAACCTCACCACCCACACACCCCCCCCAACTTTGCCATTTTCGTACAAATTATTGTAGGCCTTCATTAAGTCTAGCTACCTATTCCACACTCATAGTGCCAGAATCTTCTCAATATATCCCACTGACATTGACTGCATGTGCTTTTTAACTTGGGAGTCGATAATGAAGTTGATTTTGAAGGGCATTTGATCGATGATGTAAATTGCAAAGTCCTATTAGCTTAGATAAGTCAATTAATTTCACTAGTCTTTGTAGGAATGGCCAACATGTTGCCCCATGCTTTGCAAAGAAAAGCCAAGGCTCCTAATCCTAGGAACACAATAATTGCTTGTGTAACGTAAGGCTGATTTTTTTTTTTTAGGAGAAAAGACTGATAATTTGCCATGACAGATATATTAGATTTTTTTTTTTTTTTTTTGAGAATAAAGATATATTAGATTTGACAACATAGTCTTCTATACGATAAATTTAGATACATAAAAAGCTAGAGTGTGGTTGGTAGGTGCATTAAAAAATTATCCTCTATTTAGTGGATTTTAGTTAGCTCAATTGGTAAAGTCTCTAATGGTTGTATAAGAGATCTGGGGTTCAATCCCCGCCTACATCAAAAACTGATCGGTGTCTTAGTTTAATGATAAAGAGCTATCATCAAGAGCGGACGCCATAAATAAAAACTCTCTCAAAAAAAAAATTCATCTTCCATTTCCCTCTCTCATTATTTCATCAAACTCTGATAAAAGTTGTTATGGGACATTAATATGTGGGAACCGCCCATAATTCATCTTCTATGGTTGATAGTGTCACCCCCTTTTTTTTGTCTTTTTTATCATGTATTGCACAAAAATTAATGCTAAAGAGATAATATTTTTTATAACAAAGTTTACAACTACTAAGTTAGTGGAGTGATTATTTATTCTTATAAGTATCCTCCACTAATATCAATTTATTGTCCACCATAAATAACTTATGTTACTTATAACATCAATAATTGTTGAATTTGTTGTAAAATATATTATGACTCTAAATTTATTGTAGCACAAAAATAATATTTCACGTAAACCAATATGGTAATTGTTCATATCAAACCAAAAATAAATAGACTTCAACACTTATTTTTTTCGGTGACTTGTGGACTATTTTTGAATCATTTTCTTTGGTGCAATAATTTCTTTTGGAGGTCCAGCTGTAATGACGTGTATATTTTCCTTAAAAAGCATAGCATATAGGGTATTTTGTAGCTATATAGATGACTCCATTTTCATCACTCTTTCACTTCAATCCATGTCCAGCTTCAATGCTTTAACTTTCACTTTTCTTGAGATATTGGTGGTGTGTTGATGGAATCTATTATATGTCTTCTCATGTATAATATATATGTATTAGTTATCTAAACTAGTAATTAAGGTACTTAGATAAAAATTACTTGTGGGGATGAGTATTCGTTCTCTTATAATTTGATGGGTTTTTTTTTTTTTTTTGCCTATTCAATATTATTAATTCAAATAAACTAATATAGTAAACATTTTTGGATCATGTGATTGTCCCTAATTGCATTTCACCAAGCCTCACATAATAGAAAGCATACTCACTCACTCAAAGCATGAATCCCTACAATTACCAATAAATTAATTCAAAATTTCAAAAATAATAATAAAAGATGAAACAAAAGTTAAAAGATATAAAAGTATTCCAACCCCATATTCCTCATTTACCATGGCTATCTCCCACTTTTTACATTTATAAAAAAAATCGTGTTGAGTGAGATATCAAGTTGTCTTCCCTTTTTATGTTTTTTTTTAATTTTAAAAAAATATATATATAAAACCTATTACATTTATGTGAATTCACACAACCGTGTAATAAACATTTCTTAAAATAAAAGCGGTGTCGGAATGCATGATTAAAGTCTTTATCACCATTTTCTTCCCTCTCTCTCTCTTCCCTATCCTACATTACATATCACCATCTTGTCTTCTTTTTTCTCTCCCCCAATCCCATCTCATGCCACTCTCATTACCTTGAATAACACTTCATAATTATCCTACAACAATATAAGCTACTTTACCTTCTATACGTGCTCTTCATGTTACTTGCAATATATTCTTCTAATCTTCTTCCACATATGTAATGAATTATCAATTAAACACTTGAGCCCACAGAAATCAAAATTCAAATCCAATTATTAGTCTCTAATTTTATCCTTTTTGAATTTGTTTGTATAAGTTACAAAGTTAGTGGGTTGATGTGAAATTATAAATGGTGTGCTAGTGAGCATTTGGATAGCTGATGTGTTTCAGTGTTTTACGTTTTGCTTTTTTTTTTTTTTTTTTTTTGGGACCAGCGTCTCTTGCATTGTTCATGGGACATGAACAGTGCAAGTAGACAAATGAACAGTATTTTCATTTATGAACAGTTACTGTAAATTATTTTTTTATTATTTTCAGTTTTCAGTTTTTAGTTTTTAGCAAAATAAACGGTATCCAAACGCACTCTTAATAAATAAAACCAATCCCATTGTCGGATTGTCTCAAAAATATTAATAATATTAACACAATCCCAAGCCCATTAAATGCCAATACAATATAGGAGCATATTCTAAACCCCATCTTACTCCTTTGGTTGTCTTCTACTTTTTACATTTTAAGAAAAATCTTGTAGAGTAGGAGATCAATTTGTCTTTTACTTTTTACATTTAAAGAAAAATTGTGTACAAATGGTTGACCATGGAGAGGGAATCCAATTCAATCTTGGGTATAATAATTACTAACACGTAGCACGACGTTATTGGTTACTAAACCTATCAATAATTCTTCTATTTAATGGACAATCTCTCCTATTGTTAATGTACACATCCTACACACAATTTATTTTTTTAAAACTAAAATCGAGATTTCAAATCACAATTTTAGTTTAAAAACTAAAATATTTATACAATGCATGTAATGGGCATGTATAATAAACTCTGTCCCTTATAAAAGCCAGCACCACCGAGCCCCTAACCCTTCACATCAAACTCACAAAACATCATATGACCACGACAGTATCACCCACAGCACTCAGAGCAAAAGGCAAACCCCCTTAACAACAATAGATTAGCTATAGTAACTTCAACAAAACAAAGCCAGCAATATCTCAGCACCCAAGAAAGACCAAAGAAGTAAGGGATCTCTCTCTCTCTGTTTTCTTTTACTCATCTCTCTTTTTTACGTTGACTTTAGTCCCAAAAGTTGAGCTCCATGTTTTCTTTTCAGCCAAACGATGGAGGCCAAAAACAATGTAAATATCAATTACCTTTATTTCCATTTTCATGTGTTGCTACTTGCTAGCTAGAAGATAATTATATCTTTTTTGTAAAAATATTCTAAAGAACATACATACATGTATACTGATTTGTATCCACTGCTAACAAAATTCACGATCACTATGTTCTAGTAGGATTTAAAATCTGTATACACACCAATCAGACATTTCACAACACCCAAAACAAAGCATCACAAAACAGCTACACAATTAATTATAATTTTTATTAAATGATAATTTAATAAAAATTACATGCAAAAAATCTCAACCAATGCAAAGACCACTCACACACTGGTACTCACTCACACTGCATAAAGCAGAACAGACGCACGTGCTACTCACGCGCTGACTATCAACATAGGTCCATCACTATATCCAACTCCAAGTCCACTAACTCAACCCAAAAACTCTAGGCCCAGCTCCAATATTCACCCAAACAGGCCCACCAGCGTCTTTTTTCTTAAATAAAAGTCTAACAAACACAATAAACCTTCACAAGTCCAAACATAAAATCAAACCCATCCCACAACAAAGCCCAAACTAAATTCTCACTTATTCTCTTTTTTAATAAATGGTACAAATGCTGAATTTACACTTGAAGTGTATTTGGATACTGTTTATTTTACTGAAATTGAAAAATTATTACTAAAAGTACTATACATAAAGGTTAAAGTTAGTTGAAATAGTACAGTAGGGCATATAAATAATACAAAAAAGTGCAATAGGATCCATAAATAGTAGCAAAAATAAGTTAAATAGTAAAATAATTTTAATTTTTAATCCTAACTCAAACACATACTTAGACAAACATATCACACCCAATCTGAAATTAAACTCGGCCCATTATTAATTAAAACCAACAAACCCACATCCAATCTACACTTTAATCAAAACTTACATTTAAATAAAATATATGACAGGTTAAAATTTTATTGCATCTATAAAATAATAATAATAATAAAAATAAAATACATGATAAACCCATAGCCACCAAACCCAATTATAATTACGAAAAATGCACCAACTCTTCCAAAATTATGACAATGTCATTAAGACCTCAAAGCTTTCCCCAAATTTTGACTCCAAAGGTTTCCCAAAATTATATTTTAACCCCAAATATTTTTCAATATTACATTTTGACCTCAAATTTTTCTAAAATCACATCTTGACCTCAAAACTTTTTCAAAACTACACTTTGATCCATAGAACTTATAAAAATTAGATAACGACCCCTAAAACGTCATAAATTTACATAGGTCCCCTACGACTTCCAAAATTTTCACAAAACTGGGCAAAGCCCCCAAATGCACCCAATATTATACTTTGATCCCTAAACTTTCAGAATTTGCACAAAGCCCCCAATATCACCCCCAAAAAAAACTCATTTCAACCCTAAATTTCATCAAAATTAATGGAATGCCTTCAAAATTAATAAAATTGTCAGATGAAATTCAAATTGTATCCACATTTCATAAGAATTTCACAATTGTGTGTTTGTTTTATGTGATTGTAGAAACGATCGAGAGTAGCCACAAATTTCAACTTTTCAGCTATTAGGGCAACCTCAACTTTAGTTATAGCCTTCATTGTCCTGGTAGAACATGGGAAGTTAAATTATGATTTTGGTTCTAGTGCGCCCAGATCAGAAGCTCTTCCCCACAAAACTAACCTTCTTTAGGAAAACAGTGATTGAAAAACCCACCTCCACCATCTGTTGTTACACTCTTGAGTCGAACACATATATATGATAAAACCCATTTCATTAACTAAAAGAAATATGTTGTTCATATTCTCAAATAGAGGAAACTACACTTCTCTTATTGGCTTCTCTTCTCCTTTTTCTCATTATTAGTTGCAAATAAATGACATTCTCAAAACCAAATGCCATAAGCACGTCATCAATTATGAAGACAGCAATGAAAAAGATATACAAACACTTCTAAATAGGCAGTTTAAGACATCTTCACCTCTTTTGTTCACTGATGACAAAGGACATATATTTATCTTTATGCATCTAACATATTAAGTGAGGGACACACCAGTTATTATTGACCTAGTTTTCAGACATGGTTTGAGTTTAGCTGAACTTGGTCCATAATAACTGGTGTGTCCCTCGCTATGCACTGAAATAAATATATATATCCTTTGTCATGAGTGAACCAGAGAGGTGAAGATGTCTTACTCTGCCTATTGAACCAAGGAAACTTGGAAGAGAAGTACAATTAAAGTTATTCTCCCTCAATTCCAAGTAATTCAAAAACTCTAATTCGAGCACTTATCTCACTGCCTAACATGTGTAGTGATAGCTTGACTCGACCAGTTTTGTTGTCACATCCAACTCTTACCCATCTACGGCAGCCTTCTTGGTCAGACCAAAGATTAGAGTTGGTTCAATTTTACAAGGATTAGTGAGACCTTGTTTGAAGGTTAGAAGTGCTTGTTTGTCTTTTTTATTGCAATACATTTGAGTTAGCTTCATTTCATTATGAAACTAGTTTTGATAAAGAGGAAGACCCAAAGAAGGACAAAAGAAGAATTACAACAATAAGATTAATATTTCTTATGAAGTAGTTTGTCTTCTAATGATGGCAACGCTAAAGTGATTCATATGGAGTGCATGCTGCATGAAGGATAATTATATCAGTGTGAAGTGTGAACTCACGGCATGTGGAATGATGACCCTTTATTCTAATTAGTGTTTATCCGTATAATTTTACTTTTTTTTTTTTAATAATAACTAAAAATGAAAGCTATACACGCATTTTTTTTTCTCTCTAGATTATATCCAGGAAACAAATTTTTATAATTTTTATTCACTTTCTATCATGATGTAAATTTAAATTTTTCAATAAGATAAACAATGCATTTCATTTTTTTCCAATTTTCATGTTCTTATGCATTAATAAAATACGTGTCAACCCTTACAGAAATCATTTGATTTATGAGGAACAATATCTGTAGTTGAACGATTAAACTGAGAAACAATTAATTTACTGTCTACCCAATCACCCTAGGCCTCAAGGCTTGAGGACAAGGTTCCCCAAAATAACTCACATAAAGCTTGGAAAATTAATGTTAATAGAACGATTCCATAAAAACACATCCAATTATATACATAACACATTATAGTTGCAAAAGGATGAGTAATGTTGCCAATGAAGTGAAATTTTAAAAATTATGACATTGTCATCTTAACGTTTGTAGTGTTAATTCAGCCCTTTTATATGCATAATCTTAAAATCCAAATGAATCACTCCTAGGAGTGATTCAAATAAAACAATTAGAGAAATTTAAACAATAGAAGACTTTAAGGCTTCCTTTAAGGGTTCATAAAGGAATGGAATAAAATAGAATGCATACCTTCTACTATTCTTATTCTAGTATTTTGTAGATCCATCTAGATAAAGTTTATCAAAGAAAAAAAAAAAGTATTATGTAGAGAAAAACCTAAAAGGAGAGACAGATCTTCTAACTTTTGGTAGTACGGCCTACACTTTCAGAAAACATTTGATGGAAAAGAGACTTATTTAGAGGCTAGGTTATGCACCTCAAATAATTAATTCAATGTTGGTTTACTTTTTATAATGTTTTTCATTGATCAATTATCATTGACAGTTGCTATTAGGTAATTTGTCTCACCAAGGATCTTGTAATTTATTAGCTTATCCTGCTCTCCTTTCTTGCGAGAACTAGCTAGGACTCAAATCCTCCGTACCTTATTATTGTAAAAAAAAAAAAGGATTCTTCACCAAATCTCCTAATGGAGATAATATTGCATTCTCCAACTTCACCTTCGTCATATTTATATAACTTAAAGAGCTTAAGAAGTGATAATCATTATAATAATAATACCTTTATAAATATATTTCTTTTTTCTATCTATTACTGTTATACTCACAAATGAAAAATAATTTTTTTGAATAAATATGATAGAATTTAAATTATAGCATTCATTTCATGATGATTGGTTTTTATGACCAAGACACCAATTGAATTTTTAATGTAGATAGGCACTATAAGAAAAACAAGCTATTGCGGCGGGTTTTTTGCGGCAGGTGCAAAAACTGCCACTATATGTCACATATTGCGGCGCTTTTTTTGAGCTGCCGCTGTACATGAGTTCTATTGCGGCATTCCATTGGCAGGCCAATAACCCACCACAATAGACCTATTTTAGTGGCATTAAGCTTAGATATAGCGATGTGTCAATAACCCGCCGCAATAGACCTTTAAATTGCCCCACCTAGTCCTAAATTTTCCCTCTGTTTTTTGGTCCCTTTTCATTTTTAGCCATTTCATTAGTCTGCCACACACACACACTTTCTCTCTCTCTCTTTCGAAAATCTCTTCACTGTCTCCCATCTTAGTCTCTAAACCCCGCCGCAACAACCCAACATACTCCCACCTCTTCTCCGCCAAATACGTCCCTTTCAACCATCTCACCAAACCTCCGACAAGTCCTACTCTGTCAACGAAATCATGTACCGCTCTCAATCTGGTGGGCTGCTCGATGTCTAGCACGATATCGTCACTCTCGATCCGATGGGCTTCTTGTTTTTTAAAAGGTAGTCATAGCTCCAAAGGTCAGTCTTCTCTTTCCTTTTCTTCAGATTTGTGTGTGTTTCTTTCGAAGCTATTTTGATTCGTTTTGAGTTTCTCTTTCTCTGTTTCATTTATAGGGTTTCAATCACAGTCTTGTTTGGTAATTGAGAAAATTAAGGGCAAGATAATAAAAATTGAAACTTTTTAGGTTGTTTGTTTATGAAATGAAAATGCTTAGCTTGGGCATGAGTTAATTTTGGTTCAAACGTTGACTTACATATTTGGGATTTCCCCCCCTCTTTTCCCAAATATTGGGAATTTGAGATTTTGGGTTTGTTGAAGTGTGTTTAGCGCTGTTGATAAATGAAAGGTTGTGAATTTGATTTTGTGTTTTTATTGTTTTTGTGTAATTTTTGCATAAACCACAACAGCTTTTGACTTATGTACATTTTTATAGTTGTTTTATAGTTAACATTGTGGATGCAAATGTTAACATTGTTTAACAAAATAAAAGAAGAAAAAAAGAATGGGGGAAGAAATGAATTAAAAAAAAAAAAAAAAGGAAAATTGGGGCCTCCTGTACCTTGTAAGTTTGGTCTATAGCATGTAGCTAGAGATATTTAGCAACAATTTTCCTATTTGACATTTAGTTTGATGGCTTGTTGAATTATGCAATATGATCTTTTAACATACAACTTGATACATACCTGTTTTCATTTTGAAAGACTTCAATAAAATTAGGTGGGACATAGGTGAGTGTTTTCAAGTCATCTTGGTTTTCTTTGGCCCATCTCGTTCATTAATAGCTAGTTGTATTATATTATCTCTGCTATCACTAATTTCTTGCCTGCTTTTTTAGATATATGTGTTGGCCAGTCAACTATTGCTTGAACTTCCAGTTAGGTCAGGTTTGATTGCAAAAACATTGTGCCAAAATAAAAAGTTTGTCACTGGTATTTACAATTTAGGATTGGCTAATCCTTTTTTTTTTCTTTTTTTTGGATAAGTTAGGATTGGCTCATTCTGATTTAGCTCTGCACAATTTTAGCTAATTTTGCACTTCTAGTTTTTATTACAACTTATTTTGTTACTTTTTTCCCCAAGTTGTATCCTCATTCAAGTGTGATCATATAAATTTCTTACCCGTTCTCAACAAGAAAATTATTCAAAATATTGTAACCAAACCTTATTAAAGTTTGAGTCATGTCACCCAATGGCTATAGATATTTCACTTTGGTTTTTTGGCTTTATCATTTGTTTTTCTTCTTTAGATCATAATCACTAGCATCTTCATTCCACCCAGCATTATCTTAGTATTTTTCTAAATGATGTAACGAGTTTTAACACTTGGTCTACTTATCAAAAAAAAAAAATGATGTAATGAGTTGGATATTTCAACCATTATCTTAGTATTTGGTGTTCATAATTGTGAACAAAAAGTATTTTTATCATTAATAAAACTCATTACTTATTAAAAAAAAATTATGCATTATCTTATTATTAAAAAAAATGATGTAATTAGTGGATATTTCAAGCATTATCTTAGTATTTGGTGTTCATTATTGTGAATATGAAGTCTTTTTATCTTTAGTAAAACTCATTACTCACTAAAAAAAAAAAAAAAAAAAAATTAAGCATTATCTTTTTTTTTTTGAGAAGGAATTAAGCATTATCTTAGTTGTTCGTGTCAGTGAAGAAAGTTTATAATATAAAAATGTGCATTGATTTCTCATCCATAGTATGACATTTATTTTCTCATGTTAACATTGTGGATGCAGAAGCTGTCACCTTTTGAGTTTATTACTAGAAGAGCTTGATCAGGAAGTAGCAGCATTACATTCTTTTAAATCTCAGTCTCTAAGGCTTGCTGCTCTACATCGATTCAAATCTGGACAAGGTGTTGTATTGCTCGCAACTGATGTTGCTAGCCGTCGTTTGGATATTCCTACAGTTGATCTTGTTGTAAATTACGATATTCCTAGGTTACATCTGTTGACCAATTTTAGTTATTGTTAATTTCCCTATAAGACATCTGTATGTTGGGATTTAACTGTCAGCCCACTGCAGGTACACTAGAGATTATACTTATCGTGTGGGGCATACGGCAAGAGCAAGCAAAGGAGGGCTGGAGCTTTGTTACCGAGGTAAGGAGAAATTATATAGAGATCTATATAGAACTCTTTATGTTTCTCAAAGCATCATTTGATCCTGCATCAAGGCTGAGAGTATCTTTGGTAAAGATTTTAATCCTAACAATTATGTCACAAATGATTTCTTTCTATGAATGGCTAAACTCCTATATGTCATTATGAATTTGGGATGCTTTCTTGTTTGTCTTTCCACAAATGTCACTTGCAGTGCTTTTGTGCTACACACACGCCGACACACATATAGTAGCAGTAAGACCCAAAATCCTCTTTTTTCAAGGTGCTTCGTTTTGCATACCCCTTGTGTGTATAGGTTGAGCCCTCTAGCACTCCTTTATAAATATATTTATTGAAAAAAAAAAAAGTCTTATATAAACAACGGTGGATGCTAGCTTCTGCATCTCCATCCCTGTCTACAAATTTCAAGAGAATATATAGATACTATCTAAAGACAAATTCCTCAACAATTCTCCTTGCTTATTTGCTGAGTGCAATTTAGGGGTGCTATACTTTGGGACATGCTTACTATAATTTTTTATCTACAATGAAAAAAATCCTATATGGACAATCTTTCCTTCTTCTTTTTTATTATTATTTAAAAATATATATATATTGAATGTGACACCTTCAGCTTCTGCCCTTTCTGCTTTTAAGGATTAGGGATGATTTCATTATTAAACTCTCACTTCTCACCATTTATCTAAAGTTCTTAACATAAGCTTTTTGTACATTAGAAGCCACACATATTGATGTTGCATCCATAGCATGGTTAAAGAAGCAATATCCTCTTTGGAAGTCTAGGTTAAGGCAAGGCCTAGGAATAAGTGTCCATAGTAGTTACCCATGGTTTTATTTTTTATTTGGTTATTCTAGAGTCAATGGTATTTTAGTAATTCTATAATTGTTGGGGATGCACCATAGATATGGATCTTGGGTTTTATTTTTGTTAATAAGTAGTTTTATTTAGTTAATGGTTTTTTTTTTTTTTTTCTATTTGTGGAATTGGTTCAATTCAATTAGGGTTTGGTTTAATAGTCTAAGTATGGGTCATAGTTATATTAGGAGAAGATATGGTTAGGGTCTATATAAGTGTGTTATTGTACTCAAATAAGTGGAGTTGATTAATGATAACATTGAGTGTTTTGAGCATTGAGGCATGTCGGCCTTTGTGTGTTTCTTTTCTCCCTCTCTCTTCTCTCTTTTCTTCTTCTTCTCTTTCTTGTGGTAATGAGTATTGTGCATATAGTCCCTTGACGCCATAAAATTCTTTCTTTGCTTCTTTCTTACAACACCTTTCTTTTTCCTATCAAAACCCTACAATCCCACATAATTCTTCTACCAGATAGCCATAAAATGCAAGTGAGGCTTTATAAAAATGTCCATAAGCCAAAAACTATAAATCTACTACTCTTATTCCTAGAAGATGTTAGGAAGAGAGAAATGACCTCTTGCATACCTACTTTGTTTCACCAAAAGAATAAATATTTTCTTGGGTCTTGGTTCTTTCTTTATTTTGCATTTTTATAAATAAATTTGATGGCATCCAATCTTACTTTTGAGTTTTGAGTTAAAAAAAACAAAACAAAAAAAAATTGTTGACTTGACCCATAACAGTTTTATATATATATCCAAGGATCTTACTCTGTTTGGCTGCACCCATGAGTTCCTAGCTTAAGACTTCCTTGCTGTCTCTAGAATACTGTCATTAGTAAATAAAGTTGTTTGCTTATATGCATCAAATTTAACCCAATGCCATATGATGTCTAGACTTGGTCGGTTTGGTTTCTGACTTTCTGCTTACTTCCACAAACTATTTAGTTCAAGGGTTTATTCATTTCTTCACACCATGTACCTAGACCCAACTATTTGATAGTTAAATTGATGTGCCAATAACCCAATTTTGCCAGCCCTAACCCATGTATTACTAGAGGTTTAATTTAGCATACTTTCCATCTATTTATGCACACCAAGGGAAAAATGATCTTGGGCAAGTACTAAGCAAATCACTAGTAAACTTATAGAAAGCCCTTTATAGGTTATAGGCATAGCTCATGGTGCAAATCCATTAGCAAAGTCATAAATTTTTTTTTATAACACAATAGAAAATTCACTGAATTTTAAGATTACATTTTCAATTTGATGATATCATAAATAGTGCAAAACAGTTCTTGGCATCTTCAATTTGTGAAAGAACAATCAGGCTGTTTAGAGAGAAATCCCTTATTATATATGTGCATGCTTGCATGTGACTATGTCTCTTTGCTTCCAATGCCCAATGCCCAATCTTAAAATTTAAGAAGCAATTACATAATATAATACCTTGGTGACTCCAAGTGAAATGTGTTGGGATACCATTTAACCCAAAAGCATAAACTTATGAGTTTGGGCCCAAATATGTTATATTAATTATTCGCTCTTATTATTATTATTTAATGTGAGACTTTACTCACACCGAGCCTCTCTTCTCCTTGACAACGTGATCCACATGCTCAAGGTCTTCTCTCTTTTTTTATGCAATGCTTGTGAATTCTCTCTTTTTAAAAAAGAAGCTAGTTTAGAGTTTAACTTTCAATAGATTAGTTGCATTTGTGATTTATGTCTTTTCAGCAGAGGAGAGAAATTTATATTCCCCGTGTATTTCATTTTTTCGCGGGTTTTGGCAGTATTATTCTCTGCCTTGTAACTATCTCAATTAACAACTGAACTAGTTTAGACTTAAATGCTTTACTGGGTTGGGTGTGGTTAGGTTGCATGTTTTCATTGATTAATGAGTTTATTTTGTTGTAGCAAGGGTCGCCACAGTATGTCAAAGAACAGAACTGTAGTATGAGTGTTAGACAATTTAGGGCATGTCAGACCTGTTATTTGACATTGATTGATATTGTCTCCTTCAAAATTCAGATGTGCAGCCAATTGTACGTGTCACTCGCGGGCCAAGCAAGTACTTGGATTTTTGGGATCTTCCCGATGACCAAGAAATTGAGTTACTGCTAAATAATATGCATCAGTCGGTTGACGATGGCACGAGGACTTTCACTAGTTTCTTGGGTATGATTGCGTGAAAACCCCACATGGGCCCGATTAGATATTTTAATTGGAAGGACATGCCAGAAGAACTTAAAGAAGAGCATTGGTGTGTTGTAGAGGTATTAAAGAAGTTATAATACTCGTAATTATGATATTTTGTAATAGGTTTTATAAAGTATTTTAGCATGAAAACATTTGTAATTTGATAACTCAACTATTTGATTGTAGTGAAAATACTGTGTCCCTGTTAATCCTATTGCATATGCAACTCTAAAGACATTTACCTTACAAAAAATTGGGAAGGCTTGGGGGGATCATAAGTCTAGGCTGAAGACTAAGCACTATATACCTCATTCAAGAAACAAAGCACGGGTAAAGAACAACCGACCCAAGGGTTGCATACCAAAAGATTGGGATATACTTGTTGATCATTGGTATATTGATAATACAATTGTATGTTTGTTTTTCTCTCTCTTTTTCATCATGGATCATACCAAAAGGAGAATGATTATTGAGAAATTGAGAGAATACATATTGGATTGCTTTCAGATAGGATTCGTTAGTTTTATGTGGGATTTGTTACTTAAAGCATACTGTATATAAACATGTAATTTTGTTGAATGTAGATAAAGTCAGAAAAGAATAAGAACCGTCATTCTAAACAGGATGACTTACATACTACTGGTTCTTATAGCTATGTTGTGCATGCTACAAAAAAGGTAATAAGTATTATGACTACTTTTAAAATGATTTTGACTTTTCCTAAAGTTTATGTGAAACCAATATTCATCACTACATAAATATGCTATTCATAATGTAAGCAAAAATGAATGAACATCTTGTAAAATGTGCAGTATTATATTAAATACTACATACTCAAAAAGATGGATCTGCAATTAATCATGTAGTGAAAACAAAAATGATGAGTAATTTCTCCATTGTAATTGGGGGTAAACAAAATAGGAATTCAAGAAACAATATTATAGTTTTTCCCTACAAAGTTGTCTCAAAGATGAGTTTTGTTTAAATAATTCAAGTCTTAGAAGTCTTGCAAAATATTGTATATAACTTTTGAACCAGCATGTCTTTTTTGACAAAAACCAAGCATAAGATGAAATTGCATGTGGTTGTTTGAACACTTGTGTAACTATTTTGAATCAATAATAATTGTTATTAATGATTCTTTTAATTTTTAAATTGATATATTTCGATTTGATGTTAGCCACTACGCATTCCTTTTTATTGTGGGGTCATTTGATTATTGGATTATATAGCAAACTCCATTTCATTGTGGAAATGTTATTCCTATGAAGAGGCCTCTATGTTTAGTTCCTTTGTTATATTACAGCATACCCAGTGGATGTATATGACTTCCTTTTTTTCTTTTCTTTTTTTGGAAAGGTTCATGTGGTGAGTTGCCTGTAGATTGTCAGTTTTCTCTTGAGGGTTACTGGTACAAATTGGTGCTTGCTTGTCCCATCCTATATATATGTATATATATGTTGTGGGGTCATTTTAACTATATAATTTCTAACTTTTTTTGTTTTGTTCAAACCCAAATATCACGATAAAATGAAAGAATTGTTGGTTGAGCCTTCGAATCAATTACAATCATCTGACACAAGTGGTAGTTTTGCATGGTCAACAGATGATGTGTTTGCCAAAGTGCTAGGTAAGGAGCGCAAGGTCGTATTTGTGGGGTAAGATTTGGTACAAGCAGTCGAAGTAGCAAGAGTGCTCTCACGGACATTGAAATACACTCAAGTCAAGCAAGGTACAACGAAGTTGCACAACTAAAGGGCTTCCTTGGCTACTATGGAGGAAAAACTAGCAAGTTTTGATGAAATGAAGGAAAGACTTAATCAATTCGAAGAAATTGAGCAAAGAATGGTTTGCATGCTTCAACAAATGCAACAAATTTCTTCCCAATGCAATCAAGTATATTAACAAAGACTTAGTCAATGTTTTTCTCTTTGTAAGCACTTTGTTGTTGTTATGAGTGCTTGATTTCTTTTGTGATTGGGATTGCTATTGTGTTTATCTATTTTTACTATGTCAATTATTGGTCAAGTATATTAACAGTTGGGCTTATAGCTTAAAATTGAATAAGCCATAAAATTTGGGGTTTAAAGTAAATAATCAAAGTAATAGTTTTGTGTAGTGACTCTTTTTCTTAACTAGGGCCCTACTTTATTAAAGGGAGAGAGTTTAGGATTGAGAAGACTCTATATAATTATGTAGACTAATAGTATTACCATTTGATTTTTTTTTTTATTTAAAATTAATGGAACTAATTTAAAAATATAAATTAACAAATTGACATCAAATAAGAATTTTCGCTCAACATATTTTTTTGCCATATTTTGTTTGGCTACTTGTTATTTATTTATTTATTTATTTTGGGGGAGAGCCAATCCTAGGCCTATAGGCCACTTAGGCCATAATCCAGGGACCTATGGAGAAAGGCTCCCAAATGTGGGAGAAATAAGTGATTATTTTTATTATTTAGAAAAACATATATGAATTGTACTAATCTTTCCCTCCACTATAAGAAGGCCTATGAATTAATACAAATTCATCCCAATTATTATTAAGTGAATTAGTTATATTAATCAAAAAAGAGTAAGTCATATTAAAAAGAGGCATGTCAATTTTAAAATGACCTTTAGAGGTTTAATACATAAGAGACATGTCTTCATTTAACTTGTTCCCATTTTTTGCTTTGGTAATATTTTCTTGTCATTCTATTCCATTTATACGCACTTATTGAGTAATCATTCTTTGTATGTAGAATGTTCCTTCGGTCCAACAATCTCCAGCTCTCCAAAAACCGTCAGCCGCATCCCATCAACCAAGCAGCTTATAAGTTTTATCTTGGTGTTCGAGAACCTTTTTGTGTACAAAGAACTATTGAAGAACAACCGCGTTTTTTTAAAGTGTTGAAGGATATTTTTAAACACTTTGGAACTTTGATTATAGTATTAGCTTAATTTGAGCGGTTGTTTTATTCAAAGGACCACATCTTTTTGTGTTAATCTTATGGTGGTGGTTATAGACAACGTTATGTATTTGATAATATATTTCTATGTTAATATTACGTTAGTTTGGAGACATTTGTGGTGTTATTAATTAATTACATTTGTGGTATTGTCTTAGTAGAGCTAAAACTATTACAGGTTCTTTGTAATAGGTCTATGAACAATTTCTTTATTAGCAAACAGTGGTTTTAAAGCCCACTGGGAGGGGGAAAAAAAACCTATAGCGGCGGTCAAAAAGTGCCGGTAAATGTGAACATTTTAAGATCCCTATAGTAATGTGGCTCCCTGCTGCTAAAGGTACACACATATAGCGGTGTTTCCACCTGCCACTAAAAGTGCAATTAGTCCATTTTAATTGATTGCCTATAGCAGCGCTATGTGCCCGCCGCTAAAAGGTGTATCTACAACAATGCTTTTTGTTACTGCCGCAATAGATCTATAATGGCATCGCAATGGTGGCAAGAAGAACCACTGCAATAGCATCTGCCGCTAAAGGTCAAATGTACCTTTAGCGGCGGTTTTGGGGATTCAACAGCGCTTTTGGCCTGCCGCAATAGGTCTTTTTTTTGTAGTGGGAGTTTGAATCCCAAATTTCTTATTTGACAACCTTAACAAGTTGTAGAAAAAAATTGTTAGCACATAATGAACTTTATTTAAATTTCAAATAATTAAAAATTGTGTGATAAACCTTCAAACCAAAGTGTTCAATGACATGCCCATTATTATGTACCTTACCGGCCACTAAATTGGTAAAAATATCCCCATAAAATGTACCTAATAAAGTATAGATTTATTTTAGTTGTATCAAGGATTTTCTAGATGTTCTGACCAATACAAAATAAAATAATTAAAAAATAATAAAGAGGTTATAAAAACAAGTTATTTGAGCTAATATATTGGATTAGTGAACTTGGGTTTATAAAAATACAAATATACGTACGGTCCATCAGTATTAACTACTACCAAAATATTTTGTTCTTTTGTCCAAACCAAAGTGACCTCCAATACGATTTTGATTACTTTGATTTTGACGATGGTTTTATTTTATACTCCTTCCATCAAAGAATTTCATTGACAATTTATTGTAAAGTGATTGTTCATCAAATAACATTTTAAGTGATTGTTCATCGATCTATAAGTTTGTTGTCATTCCTGTTCACAAATAGATTTTTAATAACACTCTTAAAAAAAAAAAGATTTTTAATACAATAAATTTATCACGCTTATTTTGAAATAAATTTAAATATACAATAATTAAATAATTAAAATAAGTTTTATGTGAGCCACATTGTGAATTTGGGATAATAAGTCTCATAATGTAGATAATCTTACACCTGTACATGTGCCGCTTGTTGCTAGCTTTCTTGGTAGGTTAATTCTAGGATTTCTCTCATCCTCTCCATAGTAGGGCTCGCATACAAAGTTACAACCCCAACATGAATCTCTCTTTATAACAAGTAGGGGTAAGAGGACTCAAGAATCATGACATGAGGAACGAATAGCTCCACTAAATAAGTTATAATTGGGTGTTCGTTGTGATCATCTATATTGTCTAGTTCTACCATGTAAATACCAGTTTAGGACTCCACTCATGTTTGCAAAACACACACTCATCCAATCCAATTATATAATTCGGGGCCTCACACTTGGTCAAGTGGATTGCATATGTACTAAACACATTGATACAACTTGCTATCACAGCACAAAAGCAAGCCATTGAACGAGGCTACAACAACAACTGGCTGCTTCTCTTAAGGGTCGGAAACAAGGGAGGAAACTAAGAGAGTATCCAGGGTTTATGAAGCGATTCAACATATGTGAAGTCCATTTTAAATTTGTCCTATCTTGTGTGAAATGAGAGTCCGAAAAGTTTGTTGGATTATGGAAAAGAAAGAAAGGCATGGGGCAAGAGGAATTTAAATTTACAAACAAGCAACATATATTGGTTTCGTTGTCATAGTCATGCATAACAAAGAAAGCAATGAACGAAATAAGGTTAGAGATCAAAGAGAGCCAACCAAGTTTTTGAGGATTTCTGAAGAGGATAAAAATGAGCCTAACGGGCCCTGTGAAATGGGCTTGACGGATCTATATCCATGGGCCGATAAAGGGCAAGCCCAACTCATGTAAAGGTCCGTTATGGGTAGACACTATGAGAAACTTAGATGGAATCCCAATGTAAATAGAATCCTAGCACAAAGAGGATTCCGGAAGATACGCGCATTAATGAAGATCTTCTCTATAAGGAAAAGACTTGCCCATCACGTTTAGGTTTTCTCAAAAAGACTCCTATTATAAGGAAAGGACTTGGACTCCAAGGAAAAGAGGTCAATCTTCGACTACTATAAAAACCCCAATACTCTCATATGTCAAGGTACGCATAATTTACCCTTCTCTAGCACTCTAGAGTTGTGAGAATAGTCTAACTTGACATTCGGAGGGTATTTGGCCGGCACCATACCGATGCTCTCTTTTAGGTCTTTTCTTTCTTTCTCTTTGTGCAGGTGATTCATTCGAGCCTGTAGAGATGTTCAATGGAGGTAGGTTATGTTCTTGTTTCTCGGCTTCACGCCTTCACGGTGCTACCTACTTAGCCGTGATCGACTTAGCTATCACTAGTACAAAACCTCATTGCTATTTGTCTGAGAACCACTATATATAGTTTGAGAGGGGAAAAGTTGCAGCGTAAAAGGAATACCATGCGGCTAAACGTTTTCAGAGGATTGGGCCAATATTTTGTGCTTACAATAGTATGGGCAAGACAGTTACTTGGCCCAAACTCCAAACAGAATTTTATTTTTAGATTTTTTACCCTGCAACAATGAGTGAAAAACAATTTAAGGAACCATTTTAATCTCAAATACCCAGATCCAAATAAATAATCAATTATAAAATATATAAAATTTTATGTTTTAATTAAAAGATTCAACTTTTTTTATTTAATAATTTATTTTTGAGGTAACTAAATGATTTTTTTTTTTTTAAGAAAGTTAATGACTATAATCGACTAAGTTATCTCCTATCATTGCCAAAGATTATAATAATATTAGTCTTCATTTTATTATTAGAGACCTTTGATAGACTATGTGGATATTGTGGAGGGTAGGACTATGAATTTTTTTGTGCCCAATGAGAGCCATGTCCTCTTAAGCGATTTTTTTTTTTTTTTTTTTGATAGGAAGATCAAAAACTTCATTAATCTATCAAAATAAGAAAAATACATCGTGACGAAGAGCTTACTCAATAAAGCAAGGATTCTCTTCCATCCAAGCATGAAAATCAACAATACCAATAGCATGTTTTGCTAACAAATGTGCTGACCTATTACCTTGTCTACGAGTATGTGAAAATTCCACACAGTACATAAACCCACACAAGACCTTGATACCCGATACAACTGCTGCCACTGAAGAAGGAGGTGAGGTGTTACCACATAGAGCATTGTATACTACCAAGGAATCTCCTTCAATGATAAAGTCCTGAATACCAATGTCTCTTACAAACTGAACCCCTACTTCAACAGCCTTTACATCAGTGAAATTTTGTGTACAAGTTCTATAATAGAACCCACCTCATACTTCTTCGTTAAGCCAATTCCAAATTTGATACCCTTGAAAAAATGAAGGTCAAATCATATCTTTAATCCGTTGTTATAACCATGGAGTTTTCAATAACAAAAAAATTCACATCCTTAAAACGAGACATAACCTTGAAACTACCTCCACGTATAATTTTAGCTAGATACAATGGATAAAACTCAGATACATTAAATTACACGATGGATAAATTATATACTTCTAAGTTTCTTAATTGAATTCAAACGTCTAATGCTACATCTAATTTTAATACCAAGGGCCGGCTCAATGTCTTATATTTAAATATTAATTGATTCTCAAAAAAAAAATATATATATATATATATATATTAATTAAAATTTGTTATTTAACTATTGATATAATTTTTTTCTTTTATATCTATTTTTCTTACTGTAAAACTACTCATTAAGTTTTTGTTTTTCAATTTTTGCTAACATTTTCTTTTCATTTAATTTTATGGCTAATCAACTAATTCTTTCATTTATATTTTAAAAATAAAACTAATTCTTTCATCTACATTGTTATTTTCTTCATTTTCTTCTAAATGTTTTCAAGTTTCACTAACATTTCCTTTTCAATTAATTTTATCGCTAATCTATTAAAAATTATGTGATTGAAAATTTTGATGAAAATTATAATTTGAAAATTAATATTTTTGTTAACATATATAGGGTCGGTTTGAAATTTACTTATTTTGCTGAAACTGAAAACTTTTTGTTAAAAGTACTGTAGATAAAAAATAAAAAAAAGTTAGTTAAAATAGTATAATGAGACCCATGAATAGTACCAAAAAGTGCAGTGGGACCCATAAATATAGCAAAAATAAACTAAATAGTAAAATAAATTGGCAAAAATAATATTTGCCGACACAGTGTCTGTTTGGCTAGTTTATTTTTTGTCAACTTATTTTACTATTTAGCTTATTTTTGCTACTATTCATGGGTCTCACTGTACTTTTTGATACTATTTCTGGTTTCATTATACTATTTCAACTAATATTTATTTTTATCTACAGTACTTTTAGCAAAAAAATTTCAATCTCAAATAGACCCATACTCTATAGAATTTTTGGACATTGATCATCTCATAAAAAAACAAAGAAATTGAAGTTGGAATTTTATGTTAAAAATAAAAAATGTAATAGATAAGTATGAAATGTAAGAATATGAAGTGTACTTTACCGTAACGCAAGTACAAAGAAAAAGCTTAGTGAAAGTGAACAAACCAAAGCAAAGTAGAACAAGAAAAATAGAGTTTTTAAAGAAGAAATTAACCTGTAGGAGCGGACTCAGTGTCAGCTTAGGAAGTTAATGTTTTTTTATATAAAGAAGCACTTTCCATGATTCCATCATCCATCTATACAGAGAAGATTGAGGTATAAGATTTTTTTTTTTTTTTTTAATTGTATTTTGATTTTCGTTTTGTTGAGAGAGAGAGAGAGAGAGAGAGAGAGAGAGAGATTTCAGCTTTTATTTGTTGAGATTAAAGGGTCAGTTTGGTACGTATATTTAAACAACAATTTTCAGTTTTTTTGAAAATACATATGGGCGAAAAAGTGTATAGAAATACATGTAATGTTATTTAAAAACTGAAAACATATGTTTAAATACATATACCAAATGGATCCTAATAATTACTGCACTTTAGAACTCCCAAATAGAATAAGAATGGTTAGTCTCACACATTCAATGAAAATTTTTATTTTTCTTTAATAAAAAAATATTTTTATTTATACATTAATATTTGAGGCATAATTAATATTTTCACAAGCAAAGCAATATCTCTATTGATTAAAATTCGGGGTCTTTTTTTTCACAAGGGACTTTGTTAATTTTTTTAACAAAAAAATTACTTTTCATTTATTGGTTGATATTTAGGGTCTAATTAATTTTTTCACAAATAAATAGATATCTTTATTTGTTAAAATTTCGTTGTATTTTTTCACTTGGGTCTAGCCACCTTACTTGACTTTCTAATTTCGTTATACGGTAAGAATGAGAGTTTTTTTTTTTTTTTTTTTTGAGAAATAAGAATGAGATATTTGAATCTGAATGTTATGCAAGTCACCTAATTGAATTACAGAGCTGTTAATACCGTGTCTTATTAATTAAATTCATAGACGAGGACTTACTAATAATAATAGGTATGCTTACACAAGTATACTTTAATAATTGAGTAATGTTCTCTCAAAAAAATTATAGAGAAATATTACAAACACAAACTATTTTACAACAATTTTACAAATTGTTAGTATGGTAAATTCTTACTAGTTTTAATATGACTCATTGCTAACATTACATTTTACTTACAATAAATATTTGAAAAATGCTAATATCACATCAGCAATTTGTTAAGATGTTGTAAAATAGTCTATGTTTATAGAATTATTCTAAATAATTTACTAATTTTAGCAAAACTCATGCGTTTGTGGATACGCTAACGTTGGCCACACCAACAGCCTTTTTTTCGTATAAATTCAGGAAAACCTTGTCCTTAAGTTTTCATCTCTCATACGACAAAAAAGAACCAATAGACTTCAGCCACGTATGTAGAATCTAGTAATGATATATTGAACGAGAGAAACGCTACATCCACAATATTTTTATAATATTTTCATAACAAATCACAAGTAAGTAATTATTATTAGTTTAAATTTGAACCTAACACTGAGATTACTTTTTTACCTCAAAAATAATAATTAATAATAACCTGCCGTTTAGAATTTGTTATAAAAATATTATGAAAATGCCTTGTACGTATTAGTTGTTATGGAACAATCAATATCAACCTAAAACTAGATCCCACTCCCACTACTTGCTTCGTACACAACTGAGTTCCACTGCAATCGGACATAAACTTAAACTCTGTTCCTTTGAGAGATATAAAGATCTTTAAATCAGACACACCAATAAAACTCTGCCACGTAATCAACCAATTATCTTAAACTGGGACCCATCAAAAAACACACACATCTCTGGGCTTCACCCACCAATCCAATGCCACCAAATAGTCAAAAAAATTATAGTTAAAAAAGCAAAAAGAGAAAAATCTCCATTAAGCCCTTGTTTGTTTCCCTGGAAAATTCTATACTCCTCCAAAGCGAATCTCTCTCTCTCTCTCTCCCCGCTTCTAGAATTGTAGCTCTTTCCTTGTTTCTTCAGTTACCTCTAGCAATATTTTTTTTCCCTTCCAAATTTAGAATATTTAATTATTTATTAAATTTTTATTTGAAAATTTAACTATTTATGAATTATGTTATTCTCTTTTTACTAAGGCCATGTTGAAAAACTGAAGTTTTTCTCCTTTCTTTTTGTTTCAATTTTTATTGGAAATTAAATTTTCACTCTTAAAGAAAATTTTATTAAAAAAATTGAAATTTTGTCTGCTTTCAGTTGATATGTTCAGTTACGTATAGCTCCGTTTCTTTTAATAGAAACATTTGAAAAAAAAAAAAACTGAAATTTTCTCGAGAAAATTTTCAGCTCCATATATGCTTTTCTCGTGAACCAAACAGTCCACGTTAATTACTATTACAACCCAAAATGCCTCTGGTTCGGAGAAAAAAGCCTGCCGAAACAGAGAAGAATTCTGGGTCGGAATCCGAGTCCAATATAAACCAACACGTAAAGCCCGAAAAGGAAAGAGAAGAAGAAACCATTGACAAGAAGAATGCAAGAGTGAAGGAAAATATTAGGAAGAAGAAGAGAGCGTGGTCCTGCGTGGACAGCTGTTATTGGTTGATAGGTTTTGTGTGCACAGTATGGTGGGTGGTGGTGTTGCTTTACAATGCTATGCCTTCATCATTGCCTCAATACGTGACTGAGAAGATCACCGGGCCGATGCCGGACCCCCCGGGTTTGAAGCTGAAGAAGGAAGGGCTGATAGCGAAGCACCCGGTGGTTTTCGTGCCGGGAATTGTGACCGGCGGGCTTGAATTGTGGGAAGGGCATCAGTGTGCTGAAGGGTTGTTCAGGAAAAGGCTGTGGGGTGGTACCTTTGGAGAATTGTATAAGAGGTATGGACATTGCCACTATGTACTATCATAGTATTTGTTTGTGTATGTGTGTGAGTTTTTTGGGGTTATTTGAAAGTGAATGGTGGAATGTGATATTGTGTTTGAAGCAAGAATTCTTTTTATGGTAGCTTTAGGTTAGCATATTTTGTAGTTTTTACTTTTTTAAGACAATTTGAATGGGGATTTTATTTCACTCATATTGGTATCCTTATCCATTAGTACACTCTATGTTTCAATCTTACTCTTATATGTTTGTTGAATTTTGCATAGATAAATAATATATGCTGGAGAAGTGTGTAAGAAGTATATATGGTCTATGCCACTATGTGCTGTCATAGTGATTGGTTGTGTGTGTGAGTTTGTGAGTTTTGTGGGGTTATGTGAAAGTGAATGGTGTAGTGTGACATTGTGTTTGATGCAAGAATACTTTTATATGGTAGCTCAAGATTAGCATCTTTTATAATTTTTTTAGGATAATTTGATTGTGGAATTCTTAAAAAATCTTATCTAGTAATTTTAAAATCTCTGTTTTTAGGATGATTTGATTGTAGATTTTGGCATGTCGTCGACATTTAAATATTGAGACCATTATCATTTCAAAATGATGGATAGGATTTTAGAAACTTTATGGTGGAGTTATTTAATTACTCTAGAATATACTAATTCATTAGTACCATCTCTGATGTTAATCTTCCCCATATATGTTTGTTTAATTTGCCATATATGTATATATAGTGTCATGAATCAATGTTGGAGATTGAAACAATTGCAAATATATGGTTATTTTGGAATTTTCCCTTGATGCAATGTGCATAGACATTGTATTAAACTTATGCTAACAAGTCTGCTAGGCATGGACTAAAGTGTACTTAATAATATTTTATATTTTTAAGATAAATTCAAATGGATTTTATTTGATTAACAGTTTTGAACATGTGTCATTATGGTTCTCATTAACAAAACCTTTTTTTTATTATTAGTAGTATATAAGGTGTTAATTTTGAGGGTATTAATGGTAACGTGTGATTGGATATTTAGGAGTAATTACTCTGTACTATGGGATTTCACTTGTATAGAATAAGGGATTCCCTGGATAAAATTTGGTCTAAGATGTGCCATTCAAGTGGGAGCAGTTGGAGTATTGAATTATTTTTTAATGTTCATAGGTTGAGTACAGTTGGGGGGACCGGGGAGGAATGTGATTGGTGTGGGGTATGCAATAATCTTAATTATTTATAATTAGGTGAGTCAACTGGTTTATTCTTGGCAGTGACTGAATGACTTTTTGTTAGTATAAGTGATTGACATGTTGAGAATTAATAAGGAAGTTGCCTTGTTTAGTAATGGTGTGTAGAATTGTTTGAATATGGCTGGTCGGTAGGCTTTGGTTGTGATTGTTTTCCACCTTTTTTATTCATCTGTTTCTTTCTTTAGTATTGTTATTTTGGATTGTTTTCCCTTTTTGGCATCCAGTTTAGTCAAAACAAACAGTTGATTATTAACAACTTGCTTGGTCTGGTAATGGTGTCTGGTTGATGCTGAGGATGGGAGGAAATATTCAAATGCCATTACATGTAAGCAATGTTCATGAATCATTTCTTTGAAGCAATAAGTCATTAGAGCCAAGATGCTTGTACTTCAGTTGATCATTAAAAAGGCATAAAGAAAAAAAATTTCTGACCGACTTTGGTTGGGAGTTTGTTACCTGAGTGAATTATTTTGCAGAATGTTGTGCACTTGGTGATGCCTAAAATTAAAATCATTTAGAGGATTAATATCACCTCCTATTTAGGCATTATTTGGGGAAAATTCACAATGTCATAGGCTTAGCTGTGACCATTTAGAAGAGAAAGTAAACAAAAATCTCAGCTTGTTTAATAGTCTTCCAGAGTCAAACTTGTTCAGATTGGGGCTGGGCAATAGTAGGTTGGTAGGTTTGCACTAAACATTTCCAACACTAATTGCTCTTAAACTGAAAATGGGGGCTATAGGTATTGCTAGTTCCCACTGGATATCATATCCAGCTTTCTCAGAGTTTATCATTCATTTAACTTGTGAACTTCCATGATAATTGGCAAATGAAATCTCATTGTTCTGTTGGGCCTGCTGCAGACCTCTATGCTGGGTAGAGCACATATCACTGGACAATGAAACTGGATTGGATCCTCCTGGCATAAGGATCCGACCTGTAACTGGACTTGTGGCTGCTGATTACTTTGCTCCAGGCTATTTTGTGTGGGCAGTTTTAATTGCTAACTTGGCTCACATTGGTTATGAAGAGAAGAACATGTATATGGCTGCATATGATTGGAGAATCTCATTTCAGAATACTGAGGTACTTAAACTTGAACTAGCTGTTGTTTGGTGTTTTGGTGCGGAGTTTTATTGATCATGCACCTTTCTTTTTGTTCCAATCTTCTTTAATTACTTGCACTGATTTTGACATTTTTGTGAAACTCAATTTATCAGGTGCGGGACCAAACTTTAAGCCGGATAAAAAGTAATATAGAATCAATGGTTGCTACCAGTGGGGAAAAGGCAATTATAATTCCACATTCAATGGGTGTACTGTATTTTCTACATTTTATGAAGTGGGTTGAGGAGCCAGCTCCAATGGGTGGAGGGGGAGGGCCAGACTGGTGTTCTAAGCATATAAAGGCAGTGATGAACATTGGTGGACCATTTTTGGGTGTTCCAAAAGCTGTTTCTGGCCTTTTCTCTGCTGAAGCTAAGGATATTGCAGTTGCCAGGTTTTTTTTCTCTGGTTTCCCTCCTTAGTAGTGTATATACTTGGAATGTGCTTTTTGATGGCCTGTTGATACAAATTTAGTTTGACAGCATTACAATCTTTGCATAGTGAGTAGGAAATTTCTGTGCCTCATGTAATTTATTTGTTTGATTATTTTCCTGATATTACAGTATATTGTAACAATGAATCTACTTGGATTACTTTCCTAAGGATATTAATTTGTTTTGCTTCATCTCATTTCTTTGTTTTATTTTTTAAATAAATAATTAATCTCTTTGTATTTCAAAAATGCAGGGCCATTGCACCAGGTTTCTTGGACAGTGATCTGTTTCGTTTTCAAACATTGCAACATGTAATGAAGATGAGTCGCTCATGGGACTCAACAATGTCAATGATACCAAAAGGTGGGGACACTATATGGGGTGATCTTGACTGGTCACCAGAGGAAGGCTATGTTACTAGCAAGAGAAGGCAAAGAGATAATGATACGCAATCAGAAAGGCATAGTGCAACCGGAAATCCGGGTTCTCAAACTAAAAGTGTTAAATATGGAAGGATTATATCATTTGGGAAAGACATGGCAGAGGCACCCTCATCTGAGATTGAGAGGATTGACTTTCTGGTAAGACTATATATTCCACTAGAATCCATTGAAATCCCATATTCTTTTTCTTTTCCATTTTAATTCATCAGTGCATAATGATGTGTGACATACTGCGGGTTGGAAACTGGAGATTGGAAGGCTTTTAAATTGATTATGAGTAATTAGATTTTAAAAGGTACTACAAAATTGATATCAACAGTCAGTTTGATGGTTTATGGGTTATGTTGGTTGCATATACGTGGATATATCAAAAAATTGTGTATGAGATGAATACTCAAAGAAGATGGTGAAATAACTCAGTATGTGTCTTTGCTGGTTTGTTTGTGTACAGATAGGGACACATATGGTATCTTTCATGTTCTTAGCTTATTTGTAAATGTGCAGGATGCCATTAAGGGTAATAATGTTGTAAATAATACCTGTCATGATGTGTGGACTGAATACCATGACATGGGAATTGAGGGTATCAGAGCTGTTGCGGAACATAAAGTTTACACTGCGGGATCAACTTTAGATCTGCTTAATTTTGTTGCTCCAAAAATGATGGCACGTGGCAGCGCTCATTTCTCTTATGGAATTGCTGACAATTTGGATGATCCAAAGTACAAACACTATAAATATTGGTCAAATCCCTTGGAGACAAGGTGAGAATCTTTGTACTCTATTTCAATTTTTCTTGTCACCTCATATTTAAATGATTTCTTTGATAAATATTTCATAATATAGTTGTCAATTGTATGCTGAATAGCCTGAATTATTTGGTACATAAATATTCTTTTGATTGCATGCTTATTTAGTAGCAAAAATTTTGAAGTTGGTGATGTAAAAAAGTAGCTTAAATCTTGAATAAACCATGAGTAATACTGGTTCATTTATTTCTTTGTTAATTAACTAAAAGGATTTTGGGAGCATTTGGTTCTAGAGAAAAAAAGATCTTATATAAATGGATTTGAAGAATTCAAAGTTACTATAGTAGTTCCTGCACAAGATTGATTCTTTATTAATTTCATATTCTAATATGCTATTATGTTTTGAAAAGAAAGTGGTTCATTTAAGTTTTTTTAGTTAATAGTCTGGACTCTGGATATACAACCCTTCTACATGCTGTCCTAGGAAAATGATACAGGCGTGTTGTAATCACAATGAAATGTGCCCTGATGTTATTAATAGTTAATTGTACTTGCATATTCTTGTTCTTTTTTCCTTTCCATACAGCTATGACATTATTCATATTTAGGAGTCCATTGTTCACTGGCTGATCATTTTTTGCTTGCTTGATCGATTTAGCCAACTCTGGCTGCTCATAGGGAAAAAAAGTTCTTAACAGTTGTCCAATTAGTATTCACCGACCATTAAAGTAATTTCTGCTAATGTTTAATCTCCCCCATTGGTTTTGCAGATTGCCCAATGCTCCTAACATGGAAATATATTCTATGTATGGAGTTGGCTTACCAACTGAAAGATCTTATGTTTACAAGTTATCCCCCACTGCTGAATGCAACATCCCATTTCAGATTGATACTTCAGCTGATGGTGAAGAAGAAGATGGCTGTCTGAACGATGGAGTCTATCATGTGGATGGTGATGAGACTGTGCCTGTTTTAAGTGCAGGCTTCATGTGCGCGAAAGGATGGCGTGGGAAAACAAGATTTAATCCTTCAGGAAGCCGAACATACGTTAGGGAGTATGATCATTCTCCTCCAGCCAATCTGCTAGAGGGCAGGGGCACCCAAAGTGGAGCTCATGTTGATATAATGGGAAATTTTGCTTTGATTGAGGACATTATAAGGGTGGCTGCTGGAGCTACAGGGGAAGACTTGGGGGGTGATCGGGTTTACTCTGACATCTTCAAATGGTCTGAGAAGATCAACTTGCAACTGTAATTGCAACTGGTGTATACTCTCAGCCTTTCAATGATTATTAAAAAAAAAAAAAAAAAAAATCAAACCTATACATCTTATACGCATGTAATTAAAATCACATTCTGTGATCTTGATTATCATTTTTTTCCCACATGTTATTATTTGGTGAGACTCGAAGACACATGGAAATTGTACTTGAAACTTTTTTTTTAATGTCAGAAATTGTACTCAAAGACAGATAGGGAGTCCTACTGGGGGGTCTTGTAACTCTTGTTTTAGGACCTTATAGATGTCATACGTATGTGGTTTAGTTGGCCTCTGTGAGGATACGCCTGCCTAACCCACAGAGAGAAGGGTTGAACGAGAAGTGTTGTTAAAAGTCTTAACTTAAATAGGCAACGATAGAAGGGAGAGGGTCACTAATGGAGACATGGGATGTGCTGCACTTGAATCACAAGCCTGGTTTGATTAAGATCTTTTCTTTTTCTTTTTTGGTTTGAGTTTAAACGATAGGGAGGCTCGTAAATGGTTGCAGTTAGTCATTAGAAGTTAGTAGGTTTCAATTGTTTAGTCACTGATAAATGAGAGCAGTCACCAACAAGTCCTATCATAATGCTACCGGAGAACTAGGAACCGAAACTCCCTCCCTCCCTTCCTTTTGCTCCCAACTATTTGGTCTTAAGAATGTTAGGGGTATTTGGTAGATTCACTTAAAAATTGAAAACATGTGTGGAAATTCGTGTAGGTGAAAAAATATGTGGAAATACGTATAATGTTATTTAAAAATTGAAAACATATGTTTGAGTGTGTTTAGTACATGCACTTAACGATCAAATGCCTTTCTCCAACCCTTAATACCCAACCTTAAATAGAGCACACTCCTAAATTAATTTAAAATATTATGCATGATATGCAATAGATACATTAGTATACAATATATATATATATATATATATATATTTTTTTTTTTTTTTTTTTTGAAAGGGTATACAATATATATTCACGTGTAAGTTACTAATTAGTTAAATGATATAGCATGGTGAATGGTTGTTTATTTGGCATCCGTTTATAAATTCAGCTTTTATGTACAATTTTTTAAAACATCACTTCTTCTTTTTTTAAGTACAAGTATATTTTAGCACACGTATTTTTATAATAAAAAAAACTAAATAAATTATTAAAACAGCTTAAACTAACTCAATAATCCCTTCACCAATAAAAAAAATAATACTAATAAAATAAAATCCAACAACAACTCAGTGAAGACGAGGAAGTTTCCCAACAAAAAAAGTTATATGCCAAGGTGCAGCAATGTGAAACAGACATACACAGGTCAAGGAAAAAAGTCTATATCCGAATGAGAGCTAAAGATCATCAAATTATTATTCGACGGGGTTCAAAGGCAGTCACAAGTGGGTACTCTTTTAGCAATTTTCTTTTGTCCTTCCACTTCAACGCCGTCTTATTATACCACAAACACAACACAAAGTCATAAGCATAGGCCATCTCTTTCACTGACAAACAATGCCAACTCTCATTTTTTATAGTATTGATATTGATATAAATATACATGAGCCTCCAATATATTATGTACTAGACTACTAGTACTGCCACCAGTACTACGTACACCGTGGCCTTCACATCATTTGGAGCCTCCAATTTAAATAATGTTGAAACTTGAAACAGAGTGTGCAGTGATCCATGCTCCGTTTTTGTTCTTTTGTTTGAATTGCGTGGTATGAATAGACTGTGGTGTAGATGAGGTCCGCACATTGCAATTTGCTAATATAATTTCAATACAAAAATATAATATTACATTGTTTAAAAATATGATGTGATATATTTTGTAATTTTAAATTATAGTAATGTTAGAAAAATAAAATAAACCAAAAATCTTAATATTACATCATCGTAACGTACATCACATCAATGACACATCACAGTGAACCAAACGCCCTCTTAGTGTAATGCTAAGTCCAATTAATTTTCACAATAATTTCATAACAAATCTTAGGTAGCATGTTATTAGATTTTCAAAATTCACATTTCATATATTAAAAAAACATATGATAAGTTTGAAGGATTTATTTTCAAATTAATTTAAAGAAAAACTTTGTTCCAAAAAGTATGGATTTTTGGACATGGACTCATCAATTCTAATATATTGTTGAAAAAAGTATAGACTTTTGGAATTGTACTTAAAGAAATATTTGGTACACGCTTTCTCTAATGTGTGTCATGGTATTTGTCCAAAAAGAAATATTTGGTACACGCTTGTTTTAATTGACGAGACGTGAGAACATATGGAAGTGCCTCTTTTCTAAGACATTACTAAACAAATAATAGGAATCCTAGTATTAAGGACATTACAATTTCTATCAAAAAATTTCATCATACTTTGTTATTTCATTTCAAGGAAAGAAAAAAAAAATGGAAATGAGTAATAAAATCAATCAATTTTTATACTTTTTTTTATGAGACGTGATTCGTACGAAAGAAGAAATGTGAAAATTACTTTTAGAAGACATGTGAAAATGACCATTAGAACTAAGTCATACCATTGATGCCATCAAATCCATTGTTTTTATTTTGGTTGTTTCGTAAAATAAATGGATGTTATTTTGATTGGTTAGGAAATATGAATTAATATTGATGTGATTAAGTTTAGTTTGAAGTTTTAGAGAATGTTCTTAAATTTGGCTTAATGAAAACTATAATTTTGTCAATTGAATAATTAAATTAAAATTTTAAAATTTAAATTGAGGTCCCCACAATTCAAGGGTGAAACTCAAAGTTGACATTTGATTTAGGGGCAAACTCGTATTTTGCATTAAAAAAATGTATAATGTTTTTAAAATAAACTCATGAACGAATTTTCTAATGTGTCATGGCACATCTCCAAAAAGTAACACTTGCTATTTAAATTTTAAAATCTTGTGCAATTTTTAAAATAAACCCATTAAGCTATTTTATAATATGCTTAACAATATTTCTGCAATGCATAACATTTGGTACGCATTTGTGATTGAATAGACAGGAATCACTGGATTCAAGTCAACTAGTGATATCTTAAAACTGTTTTATTGTATTATTATAATTTCCCTGAAAAATGACTATTTTATTATAAAAATTTACTTCCTTCTCAATAAAAAAAATTTACTTTGAAACTTTAGATTATATCCTTAAAAACTCGAATTAAATACAACTTTAAATGTTTATTTTATTCAACAGTTTAATTAACTTGACAAAATTTCAAATCAAAGGCTCAAAATTTATCTCAAGACAAAGAAAATAATTAATTAGGATAAAAATATATGGAAATGGAGCTTAAATTTGTAAAACACATTTAAACTTTATCATACTAATACACCTTAGGAATTCTAGTATTAAGGATGTAGGGTTGATGGGTCTAAGAATACATGTTGGGCCTTAGGCCTTGTCCGAGGATGTTGGGTGGTCCGAGGATAAATAAACAGTAGTGAAGATGTAAGACTTAGAGCCCCATGAGTGAGTTATAAATGAGAAGGTTGGGGAAAGTAGGCCGAGGAGGAGTATCTCCTCAGCTAAACGAAGCAAAAGTCAAAACGTGTGTTTTATCATTCAGAGTGACATTCCAAGAAATTCTGTTGATAATGATATACATTGTGAACATACAGGACAAATGGGAGCTAGAAAATATCTAAGAGAAGCTGCTATCACCGTATTGAATGCTCTATAGCTAACTCTCTGGCCGCATTAATGAAGAAGTGATATTTGAACAATGCTTTTCAGCCTTACAGTTACCCCCCAAAGACTTCAGGAGGGTGCTGATGGGATAAGGATCAACATAAGCAATCTAATGTCTACGTGGAGGGTAGAGATGAAAAGAGGGAGATAGTATAAAATAGGAATGAGTCCCTAAGAGAAAGGAATCGGAAAATTGAGAAAGAAACACTTTAGTAATTAGAATTGTATTTGTAACCAACTTCAAGTAAGATATACAAGAGCTGACCTCCTCAGGCCATGCCAAGGGCAATTTGCTTTAGATAAAACCAGTCTCCTTTTATTTTATTATCATTTGGATCCATTATAATTGTTATTCAACTCATTAGAACCTAGTTCTCCAACCCACTCTCTACAAATTCATTGTATTGGGCTCTTTGAACCTAGATCCACTTACTTTTTGGGTTTATGACTCAAACTGCATCCTTACAAAGGACATTACAATTTCCATTAAATTTTTTCATCAAATGAACTATGTGTTAAAACTGATGTTAAATTTAAGTTGAATTTTAGATAAATTTTTTAAACCTGGCTTAAAGAAATCTATGAATTTTTTCAATTTAATAATTAAATTATATTTGTAAAATTTCAACTGAAGACCCCAAAATTATGGGATGAAACTCAAATTTTTCATATAATTTAGGATCCAAACTCATATTTTGAAGAAAAAAATATGGATTTTAGGAAATGGGCGCATCAATGTAGTTTCTAATATTTGTTATGACATGTCTCAAAAAATAATATCCAGTACCTACTTATATTTATTAATTGATGAGACATGAGACACACTAAGATGACACACAGGTTTTTAAATTATATCATATTTTAATATAAAAAAATGTTGCATATTATCTTTTTTAAAAAGAAATCATAAGATATTTTGATTATTTTCTGATTTTCATTGTGATTTCTTTAAGAAATAGCATTTGGTACATATTTGTTATTGATTTGAGGAGATGTGGGTCGTGCTATTAAAATGATAGCATGTGAGAATAGATAAGTGTTATGTTCATATTATTTTCACGACAAATTTTAAGTGGTAATTGTAATTGGCTATAATTTAAACTTATCACTTAAATTACTTTTTTTACCAACCAATAACATCTAATAAAATCTTGTAACTCAAGATTTGTTGTTAAAGTGTTATAAAAATGTTGTGGACATAGGATTTTTTTTGTGGAGATAACATTTGTTCAACTGATAAAATTGAAAGTGTCACATTATTAATGCTACTAATATGTAGGCCGTGCTTACACATGGAAATAATGAATTATAGTGGTGTGTGGGCCAATTTTGCCCTGTGTTCAAACTGTGTGTGAGGAAACCAGGCCCAATATTACCCCCATTCATACAAATGGAGCAAGGAAGGGCCCGGCCCAATATCCTGTGTAAGGGCAAACGAATATCCGAGGACAGCCAGCCGAGGAATGGACAAAATTACCATCCGAGGAGAGGTGGAGCATGCTTGTAAGGAATTGGGCCGTGTCCGAGGACGATGGTCACCTCGGTACTTTTGTCCGAGGTATCTGGTGAACTCGTTAATCACTCAGAACAACGCCTGGGACAAATCTTATAACAGAGTAAAGGGGGAAATATCAAACAAAAAGTAATGGTAGGAAATGACAAATATCTAAAGGTGCTGTCACCTCCGCATTAAATGTCTCCCAGCTAACCTTCTGGCCGCATTAATGTGGAGGTGATACCTGAACAGTGAACGAACAGCTTTCCAGCTAAGAATGGAAGATTCAAGAGAGGGCAAGGGGGATGACGAAGAAGGACGTTGAATGCCAGGTCCACACGTGGATGATAAAAAAGGCAAAAAAGCCATGGTATATAAGGCGATGAAAGACAGAAGAAAAGGGGGGGGAGAAAAAAAGATCGGAACAGAAAGAAAAGGAAAATCAGATCTCTAAGGCATGTCCGAAGAGACTTATTGCTACATTCCTTGCTCGTATCTTTAATCTTTTTACACTAAAATCCAATATTTTGGCCCAAGATCAGACTAGCTTTCTTTCCTGCACTCTATAAATTCATTGTTTGGGCTACGTGGGCCTGGATCCATTCCCGTTTTGGATTCAAGTCTAATCTGGTCCTTACAATTGGCGCCGTCTGTGGGAAATTGCTTGATCTGATCAGAAAGAGATTTGGGTTTAGTGCGTAAAATGGAAGAATCAGGTTCACATCAACCAACGGTAGGGCCACATCAGGGTGATGACAATCCGCACCAGGCGGCATCAGGAGGATCGCAGCATAACTACTCGGGGGCCCACCCTCACCAGAGAGGAGCTCATGAGCAAAGTGGGCAAACCATGCACACTAATAGAAGTCAATTGCGTGGGAAAAGTCACGTATCCCATGCAGAGAATGAAAGGGACATGCAACACAAGATAGATGAATTGAAGAAGAAGTTACGTCACGCGCGGCGGAGACGAGCACCATTTAAATCGGAGTCTTCATCTGAGGATACAGAGGATGATACATATAGGCAAAGATCTAAAACTCCACCCAGTGAAACCTTCTCCGGTGATGAAGAATATAATGATTATAGATGGAAAAGTAGAAGTACTTTGCAGAAAGGCCTAGGGAACAAAGCCATGAATGAGGCCTTGAGTCAAGTGGCCAAGTCGCCCTTCGCACGACGGATTGAGGGCGCCAGCCTTCCTCGGCGATTTAACCAACCAACCTTCTCTCTTTATAATGGCCAAACAGATCCTGTGGAACATGTAAGCCATTTTAATCAAAAAATGGCCGTCCATTCGAAGGATGAGGCTCTAATGTGTAAGATCTTTCCGTCCAGCTTGGGTCCAATGGCAATGAGATGGTTTAATGGCCTTAAGGCAAACTCTATTGATTCTTTCAAAAAGCTTACCCAGTCCTTTGGAGCGCGCTTCATCACATGCAGTAAGGTACCTTTGCCGTTAGGATCTTTGCTGTCAATGTCCATGCGTGAAGGAGAGTCTTTGAAAGCTTACTCGGACAGATATTGGGAGATGTTTAACGAGATAGATGGGGACTATGATGATGTGGCCATCAGTACATTTAAGGTAGGGTTACCGGCGGAGCATGATCTGAGAAAATCACTCACCGGCAAACTTGTCACCAGTGTACGTCTGCTGATGGATAGGATTGATAAGTATAGAAGAATTGAGGAAGATCAATTGCAAGGTAAGGGAAAAACGAAGGTGATTCCTCAGGATAGGAGGGATTCCAGGTCGGATCGGATACAGAACAATCGTCCTCGGAGAGACTTTTTAGGGCAATCTGCATCTGCCAATGCTCAGACCGTCAATGTTGTGTTTCGAGAGCCAGTGCAGAAAGTTTTGGAAAAAGTAAGGAATGAACCATTTTTTAAGTGGCCGAATAAAATGGCAGGAGATCCAAGCAATCGCAACCAAAACCTGTATTGCCAATATCATCAAGATCACGGTCATGCTACTGAGGATTGTCGGAACTTATGGGATCATTTAGAACAATTGGTCCGAGAAGGGAGGTTGAAGCATCTATTGCATCATTCTAGTGGCCGAGGAGGCCAGACAGGTACTGCGTTTCAGGGAGGTCCTGCATCCAAGCCTCCTCTAGGGACCATCAATGTTATATTCGCCGCTCCAGGGAGGACTGGATCCTGCCCAACCAGAATAATGTCAATATCACATTACACCGACGATGAGTCTAATTCAACGCCGAAGAGAACCAAGACGAACGTCCCTCTAGTGCTAAGTTTTTCAGAAGCGGACAAACAAGGAACCATACAGCCACACGACGATGCTCTGGTGGTTACCCTTAGAATTGGCGGATACGATGTGAAGAGAGTCATGGTTGACCAGGGAAGTGCAGCGGAGATTATGTATCCTGATCTCTTTAAGGGTCTGGGTTTAAAGCCCGAGGATTTGTCTGCCTACAGCTTGCCTTTGGTGAGTTTTGAGGGTAAGATGGTGGTCCCTAGGGGCCAGATCAGACTGCCTGTGCAAGCTGGATGGGATGTGGTTGAGGTAGATTTCATCGTGGTAGATGCCTTCTCTCCGTACATGGCCATTATGGGTAGGCCGTGGTTGCATTCTTTGGGCGCCGTTTCCTCCACCCTTCATCAGAAAGTGAAATACCCCTCTGACGGTCAAGTGATGGAGATAGTGGGAAGCCAGTCTATGGCTAGGCAATGCCTAATTGCAGCAATTCAGCACAAACCAGAGGCTGGCGCCTCAGCCAGTAAAGAGAATCTCTTATAGCAGTCGGGGGCCTCGTCGTCGCTGCGTGGAGGGCCAGATGACGAGATGAGTTGTGAGGGCCTGGAAAAGGTGATTATAGGGGATGACCGTGAAAGATTCTTCCAGGTAGGGGCTCGATTGCCCCCACAAGAGAGGGAAGAGTTGGTTGAGCTGTTAAGGGGAAACGTGGACGTTTTTGCATGGGACGCCTATGAAGCCCCTGGTCTGAATCCGGAATTCATATGTCATCGATTAAATGTAGATCCTTCAGTGACTCCAAAAAAGCAGCCTCCTCGGCGACCCTCGAGTGAACACGTGGAGGCAATAAAGTTTGAGGTGGTTAAACTCAAACAGGCAGGGGCTATTAAGGAGATTTTCTACCCCCAGTGGCTGGCTAATACAGTAGTGGTGAAGAAGAAGACAGGGAAATGGCGCGTCTGCGTAGACTTCACAGACCTTAACAAGGCCTGCCCCAAGGATCCTTTCCCTATGCCGAGGATAGATCAGTTGGTAGATGCGACAGTAGGTCATCCTCGGATGAGTTTCCTGGACGCCTTCCAAGGTTATCATCAAATACCATTGGCCGTTGAGGACCAAGAAAAAACGGCTTTTGTTACTCCTGTGGGGAACTATCACTACAAAGTAATGCCTTTTGGCCTGAAAAATGCAGGATCGACTTATCAACGGATGATGACAAAAATGTTTGAATTGCAGTTGGGAAAAACCATTGAGGTCTACATTGATGATATGGTGGTGAAGAGCAGGTTAGCATCTGAACACCTAGCAGATCTTACCAATGTTTTTGAAATTCTGAGGCGGCATAATTTGCGTCTGAATGCCTCTAAGTGCTCCTTTGGAGTGGGGTCAGGGAAGTTCCTAGGATACATGGTGACTCATAGGGGGATTGAGGTAAACCCAGATCAGATTAAAGCAATCAATAGCTTGCAACCACCTCGGAATCCAAAGGAGGTCCAGAAGCTTACTGGGATGATGGCAGCGTTAAATCGGTTCATATCCAGATCAGCCGAGAGGTGTAGACCCTTCTTTCTGTTGTTGCATAAATGGAAAGAGTTTCAATGGTCCGAGGAGTGTGTCAGGGCTTTCCAAGAACTTAAACATTACTTATCCCATTCGCCTATAATGTCCAGCCCAGTAATGGATGAGGTCCTTTTTTCTTATCTTGCTGTTGCCTCACACGCCATAAGCCTTGTACTCATACGAGTGGATGATGGTGTACAACGACCAGTCTATTATGTAAGCAAGTCGCTTAATGAAGCCGAGGTGCGCTACCTACCACTGGAAAAGGCGATATTGGTTGTGGTGCATGCCACAAGGAAACTCCCCCATTACTTTCAAGCGCATACTGTGGTCGTCCTAACTCAACTTCCCCTCAAGTCAGTGCTCAGAAGCGCCGATTACACAGGGAGGGTAGGAAAATGGGGTACGATTCTAGGGGTCTTTGATATAAAGTACATGCCCCGCACCTCGATCAAGGGACAGGTGCTCGCCGATTTGGTGGCTGAGTTTGCTGAATCTCCAGAAGAGGTGGAAAGGGGAGACGATCCGGTGGAGGGAAGATTGGTAGGCATGGCCTCTGTTCAGGGCCTACGATACTGGGAATTGTATGTTGATGGAGCAGCCAATCAGCGGGGGTCAGGAGTGGGGCTAGTACTGGTGTCCCCCAAAAAGATTACCATAGAAAAATCCTTTAGACTAAATTTCTCCGCTACGAATAACGAGGCCGAGTATGAAGCTTTACTGCAGGGGATGCAGATGGTGCAAAAACTGGGGGGAAAGGTAGTAAGAGCTTTTTTGGACTCAAGATTGGTTGTGGGACAAGTAGGAGGTGATCTAGAGGCGCGAGATTCAAGGATGCTAGAATATTTGCAATTGGTCAGGAATATACAGGAAAGATTTGAAGCTTTTGACTTGTCTCATGTGCCCAGAAGTGGGAACACCCATGCAGATTCGCTGGCCACTCTTGCCACGTCCTCGTCTCAGGATCTACCTCGGGTAATCCTGGTGGAAGACCTGTATGTGCGAGCTCTGGCGCATCAAGATGCACCACGGATACACCAGGTTGCACTGGGTCCCAGTTGGATGGATGCCATATCACTGTTCCTGGAAAAAGATGTACTACCTGTGGAAAAATCCGAGGCTGACAAAATACAGAGGAAAGCTCCTCGGTTTTGGTTGTCCGAGGACAAAAAATTGTACAAACGTTCGTTCTCTGGGCCTTATTTATTATGTGTGCACCCAAAGGCATCGGAGACACTTTTGGAGGAATTGCATGAAGGGGTTTGTGGAAGTCATACAGGGGGAAGATCATTGTCCCACAGGGCTCTTACCCAAGGATATTGGTGGCCGAACATGCAGAAGGAGGCGCAAGAATATGTCAAGAAATGTGATCAGTGCCAAAGATTTGCACCGAATATCCACCAGCCTGGAGGAACGCTCAATTCGCTTTCCAGCCCATGGCATTTTGCTCAATGGGGCCTAGACATTGTGGGTCCTTTTCCCAAAGCTGCGGGGAACAAAAAATACCTCCTGGTATGCACAGATTATTTTACCAAATGGGTTGAAGCTGAACCTTTAGCCAATATCAGGGATGTGGATGTCAAAAGATTCATCTGGAAGAGTGCGGTTCGGTGTTCCCAACGTCCTCATCTCGGATAACGGTCTTCAGTTTGACAGTAAAGCTTTCAGGAAATACTGTTCTGATCTGGGAATAAAGAACAGGTATTCCACTCCAGCCTACCCGCAAGGAAACGGGCAGGCTGAAGCCGTAAATAAGGTCATTGTGAATGGGCTGAAGAAGAGGTTGGATGACGCCAAGGGAAGGTGGGTGGAGGAGCTACCCCACGTGCTGTGGACCTACAGGACAACGCCTCGAAGGTCTACCAAGGAGACCCCCTTTTCAATGACGTATGGGGCTGAAGCCGTAATACCACTAGAGAATGGTTTCCCTACAATGAAATCTGGTGAATTTACTCCGGATGGAAACGAAGAATTACTAAAAAGGAACCTGGATCTAATCGAAGAACGGCGAGAAAACGCTAGGGTGCAGTTAGTCTACTATCAACATAAGCTAAAGCAAGGTTACGATCTTAGCGTGAAATTGAGACCATTGGCCCCAGGAGATTTGGTTTTGAGGAAAGTAGTGGGAAACGCTAAAAACCCTGCTTGGGGGAAGTTGGGGCCCAATTGGGAGGGACCGTATCGCATCACGACGGTAGCAGGAATAGGAGCTTACTACTTAGAAGATTTAGACGAGAGAGTTGTACTTCACCCTTGGAATGTAAATAATCTGAAAAGGTACTACTATTGATAATAAAAGGTATCTTGTTTTCCTCTTGCTTCTTAATATACTATGGCATCTGTTGAAATATTAAACAGAAACTAAGTCATGTCAGGTCCTCGGACCACATACTTAGTGAAAATTAATATACTATGGCATCTATTGAAATATTAAACAGAAACTAAGTCATGTCAAGTCCACAGAAACTAAGTCATGTCAGGTCCTCGGACCACATACTTAGTGAAAATTAATATACTATGGCATCTGTTGAAATATTAAACAGAAACTAAGTCATGTCAGGTCCTCGGACCACATACTTAGTGAAAATTAATATACTATGGCATCTGTTGAAATATTAAACAGAAACTAAGTCATGTCAGGTCCTCGGACCACAAACTTAGTGAAAATTAATATACTATGGCATCTGTTGAAATATTAAACAGAAACTAAGTCATGTCAGGTCCTCGGACCACAAACTTAGTGAAAATTAATATACTATGGCATCTGTTGAAATATTAAACAGAAACTAAGTCATGTCAGGTCCTCAGACCACATACTTAGTGAAAATTAATATACTATGGCATCTGTTGAAGACTTGGTGGAAATAAATATGGTAGAACATCTCTTAAAATGAGAAACAGCAAGTCATCCTTGTTTTGTCCTCAGACCATGAATCTGGAGAATATAACTGTCCGTGCGGTGTTAAGGAATACATTCAACGGAATATATGTTGTGATAAAATCCTTAGAACATGATTTTGAATATAAGTCATTATTTTCTGGATAAAGTCTTGACCTACTTTATAAGCCATGATTGACTTCATGGATGTCAAATAAGTGTGAATATAATTCAGCATGTTCACATTCTACTTATTGTTTAGGTGTTGTGATATTATCTGGAAATAGTGGAACTTATTAGGGAACTAAGTAAAAGGGAGATACATTTTTGAAAGATCAACATTATGTTTTATTAATTCATCTTGTTCCTCACTAATGTATGCTGGTTCCTTGATAATGAATCATGTTGTGAAAGTAAACAAAGAACTGAGTAAAGTAAATATGATACAAGTAAGTAAAATAATGATGCCGACAAATATTACTTGAAATAGAGAAAAGTCTCTCATACATTATCGAAATTGGTCTTTAAGCACAGAAGATGAAATTACAACTGTTATCACTATTAAAAAAAAAAAAAAAAAGGGAAAGCAATGTAAAATAAATAAACAAAATATGCATATAAAACTAAGGCTTCAATTTGATCTGGAGCTTGGGTTTGGAAGCCTGGTCAGCTGCCTCAGGGTTAGTCTCCTTCTCCTTGTCCTTAAGAGACTCCTGTGTAGGTAAAGTGATTAAGGCTAACTGCTTCTCAAAATCTTGAGAAGCTGTCCCAGGTTGAGGGGCTTCAGTCACTTCACCTGAAAGGGGCCCCTTTTGGATCTCTTTCTCTTTACCCTGGTCTGGCTGGACAGCAGAGGGAAGGGGCTGAAAGGGAGCCTCGGCAGTTGGTTGAGGCACGAAAGGGGCCGGCTCGGTCTGCTTAGGAAGTTGCAGGGCTGAGGGGAAGATTATGCTTTCTGGCCTCCTCAGCCCTGACGAGGCTTCAACCCCAGCCTGGTTGAGAGCCTCTTCCCAGGTTTGGGCACCGTAAGCGCGGCAGACGGCAGGGACCTCAACTCGGAGAGTGTCCTCAGTCTCCGCCACGCCAACATCATACCCATGCTGCTCGGCCTCGTCTCGTTCCTTCTCGGCCTTTAACTTATCCTCCTCGGCTTGCATTTTTGCTCTATCAGCCAAGGCTTTAAGCTTGTTGGCCTCTTCCAATTGCTGCCTTAGAGTTGCAATTTGCTCCTTGGCCGTGACCAACTGCCCTTTAACCTCAAGGACTAGCTTCCTCTGGCTTTCAGCCTGGGTCTCAGCCCCCTTCAAGGCAGCCTCAGCACTTTTCCTCAGCTGCTCCTCAGCCTTCAGCTTCTCCTTAAGGTCCTTATTGCTGTTCTCAGCAATATTCAGCGTCTGCACAGCAGAAACCCTTCTGGTCCTCTCATCATCTAACTGCTGGGCGACGGAGTGATATATCTCCTCCATCCTGAATATGCCTTGAACCGCCTGTTTAAAAAAAAAAAAAAAAAAAAAAAAAAAACACAACAACAACAACGAAACAGACGTAAAAGAAAATGTGTAAGAATAACAATGTGTGCATATACAAGCAACGGGAAATAACCATTATGCCCAATGAAAAGAAAAGAACAAAAGTTGAAGAGTAACAACACATACCATGCCTAGAGACTGCTTGGCCTGGAGAACTACCTCATTCCTCCTTAAACCCCGCAGCTCTATCATATCTCTGGGCAGCAGGAGTGTTTCTTCCAATGCCGAGGCCACATGGCAGCCAACACCCCCGTTGTAATCTCTGATCGAGGCATCATCGGTCAGAGGTTCACCCCCTAGCATGGGAGCTGGAAGCCATGCCCGGGGTTCAGACTGTTAAACCTCTCCAGGCTCTGGACCTCGACTGGGAGCATGGCCGATCTTCAGCTGCTTCGTCGGCCTATGGGACTCCTCTTCACTGGAGGAGCGAGTCCTCCCAGTCTTTACTATCTCCTTGCCCTTGGGCTCCCTTCTCCTCTTTGGATCAGGTTGTTCAGCCCTGGGTGGAGGGGCTGGCCGAGGGTCACGAGGAGGGGATTTGGGAGGAGGGGGAGGAAGCTTGGGTTGAGTAGATCTTCCAACCTCCCCCCTCCCAGGTTGGCTCTCCAAGAGCTCCTGGAGGCTACGCTGGGGCTTCCTCTGAATGCCCATGTCTTCAAGAGTGTTGGGTGATGGAGTAGGTAAGTCAAAGATTTCGTAATCGTTGGTGGCCGAGGATGGGTCCACAAAACTTCCCTCTTCTCGTTCAGCTTCTTCTTCCTCCTCTACTGGAGAAGTGTGGGGAGAAGATGGAGCGACTTCGGCGAGATTGGCAACGGGCAGCTCCTCGGCGCGCTGAGGGTATTCTGGAAGGGGTTACCTTGGGGAACTACGAATCCTTCGTAAGCAACGCTGATTCAGTGAAGCCGAGGATCCTTAGCCTTTATCACGCACGATGGGGCTTGAAATGCGCGTGAGATGGGGTTGTAGCCGAGAATGAGATGAGCTGCCCTCAATTGACCGTCCGATGGGTTGACGTAGACTTCGGCTCGGAGAACTCTATCCAAGCTGGCCTTGTTAACTAAACGCAATGATGGCGAAGTCGCACGTGGATCTGCATTGTCAATAGAGACGATAAAGAGTCGCTTTAGTTTAAGCCGACGACAATGGGAAAACTAGAATCTGAACAGTTAAACGTAAAGATTAAATAAGTTGGACCCCCACCTGGCTCACCCTCTTTAACTGGGCATGGTAAGCCATCATGCCACTGCCCAGAGAAGATTAAGAAATCTTCTTTTAATCCCTTATTGGATTGGGGGAGACACTGAATCAGCCTGACCTCTGCCTGCCTGGATTTCAGGTAGTACCCCTGATTTTTTAGGTGCTGAAGGTTATAAACCCAGTTTATATCATGGTGGGTCAGATTTAGATTCATTCTTTCGTTTAGGACTTCTATACTTCCTAATACCCTAAACATATTCGGTGCACATTGGGTGGGGGATAGCCTAAAATACCTAAGATAGTTCCTAGTAAGGGTGCCCATGGGAATGGTCATCCCCCCTTCTATGAAAGCGATCATAGGAATGACAACCTCGTTCGTTTTTCTTTCGTCGTACCATTCGCCCTGTGCCGCGTATCTAACGCCCACATGAGGAGAGATGTTATACTTAGTCCTAAAATTTCTCATTCCCTCCTCAGTATCTACTAACTCCTTAAATCTATCCATTTTTTAGGAGGCCCTAGAGGAGAGATTCTACAATAAAAGGAATAAAAGTTATAGAAAGTTTAGGAGGACTTACAAGTGTGAGAAATGGTCCTCGGACAGGATTTATGTATTTGTAGACGCACAAAGGAACGAGAGAAAGAAATAAAGTATCAGGTTCTAGAATAACGCAATCGTTCAAAAGTGACAAGAAATTGATTTGAAAGACTACTTATAGTTGCGCAAAAATTAAAAGCGGGAGTTCACCCGCCCAAATTCCCAAAAGGTCCAACCACCGTTGGATTGTCATCTCACCGTTGAACGTGGGAGACAGAGGGGTTGACAATATTAAATGAAGGCGCTCCCTGGACACTGAAGAGTCAGGAACGAGTCGCAAGAAGAGAAACACGTGCAGCTATGATTTGACTCAACAGAATCAGATCATAAGGGAGATCCGAAGAGAGAATCAAAATCCTTCTTTTCTCCCGAGGAGCCGAAAAGCAAGATTTTGAGGGGCTATTGTGTGGGCCAATTTTGCCCTGTGTTCAAACTGTGTGTGAGGAAGCCAGGCCCAATATTACCCCCATTCATACAAATGGAGCAAGGAAGGGCCCGGCCCAATATCCCGTGTAAGGGCAAACGAATATCCGAGGACAGCCAGCTGAGGAATGGACAAAATTACCATCCGAGGAGAGGTGGAGCAAGCTTGTAAGGAATTGGGCCGTGTCCGAGGACGATGGTCACCTCGGTACTTTTGTCCGAGGTATCTGGTGAACTCGTTAATCACTCAGAACAACGCCTGGGACAAATCTTATAACAGAGCAAAGGGGGAAATACCAAACAAAAAGTAATGGTAGGAAATGACAAATATCTAAAGGTGCTGTCACCTCCGCATTAAATGTCTCCCAGCTAACCTTCTAGCCGCATTAATGTGGAGGTGATACCTGAACAGTGAACGAACAGCTTTCCAGCTAAGAATGGAAGATTCAAGAGAGGGCAAGGGGGATGACGAAAAAGGACGTTGAATGCCAGGTCCACACGTGGATGATAAAAAAGGCAAAAAAGCCATGGTATATAAGGCGAGGAAAGACAGAAGAAAGGGGGGGGGGAGAAAAAAAGATCGGAACAGAAAGAAAAGGAAAATCAGATCTCTAAGGCATGTCCGAAGAGACTTATTGCTACATTCCTTGCTCGTATCTTTAATCTTTTTACACTAAAATCCAATATTTTGGCCCAAGATCAGACTAGCTTTCTTTCCTGCACTCTATAAATTCATTGTTTGGGCTACGTGGGCCTGGATCCATTCTCGTTTTGGATTCAAGTCTAATCTGGTCCTTACAAGTGGTATTATTGATGTTAGCTTGAGTTATAAAACATATACGATATTAGTTCGACCAAGACATTTTGAGGTACTAAAATAGTTTTTCTTTACAACTTTCATGAAATTGGTTACACCAAGTATCCCATCACCCTGCTATTATGTATATAATTTTGAAAATCACTATCAGATACTTCATATACAATATTAATTCACAATCATTGTTCATGAAATTCTACTAAATACAACACAAAATAAAAGAATAAATTGGTCTAATAGTATCTCCTAAATTGAATGGAGATAGGTGCATGGGATCATTCATCTCAATTACAACATGTTACGTTCAAGATCCTAGCATACAAAATATTTGAATAGAAATTGTACAAAAATTTTCTTATTAGTTCAAATAAAAAAATAACAGTAAAAATCTAAACAATTTAACTTGTATAAAGAACTAACAAAAGCAAAATCTAATTTTAATTTTAATCCAATTATATATTATCTACTTAATAATGGACCGTATATAGTCATGATATATTACATAAATGACTTATAAATTTGAATTATTTTCAGTTACATAAGAAAATGGCTCATAAATATAAAATCATTGAAACTCTCTATTTCTCTAATTTTATATATAGAGTTAGACATATGATTAGGTTTTTTTTATGGTTTATTTATATTTCACTTCTCATTTTCTACACTGAATTAACTCACTTGACACAAAATTTTAAAAAATTTTATTAGAAGAGACATGTGATGCAAAATTAAACTTTAATTGAATTCCAATTTTTACACTGAATTAACTAACTTGGCACAAAAATTTAAAAACTTAGATTAGATAGGACATGTGATGCAAATGTAAACTCTAATTGAATTCCAATTTGAAATCTAATTGGATTTTCTCTCAGATTTGGCCTAATATATATATATATATATGAAAATGCTAATGAATGCCCTTAGGGCATTGGTTAATAATCCATTTAAAGAAAGTTTTTTTGGGAAAAGAAAAAAAAAAGTAATTAATGTTTTGATAGTTTTTTTCATTTTCCATAAAAGTGGGGTCAAAACTTTCCTAAAATAGATTGTTAACCAATGTCCTAAGGGCACTCATTAGCATGACCTATATATATATATATATATATATATATATAGAGAGAGAGAGAGAGAGAGAGAGAGAGAGAGAGAGAGAGAGAGAGAGAGAGAGAGAGAGAGAGAGAGAGATTGGATCAGTCGTTATTACATCTATTTTTTATTATATAAAAATATACAGTTTCTGGTTTTTAAGATGAGATGTTGATTAAAAGTTTAAAACTAAAGTCTATTATGAAAACTAGTATGTAACTCGTGCTTACATACGAGAATGATAAATTGAAGTGGTGTTATTGATGTTAGCTTAGGTTATTAAATATATAGGACATTAGTTCGACTAGAACATTTAGAGGTACTAAAATTGTTTTTTCTTACAATTTTTATGATATTAATTATGTCAAGTTTCTCATTACATTGCTAATACGTATATAATTTTAAAAATAACTATTGGATAATACATATACAATATCAATTCACAATCATTGTACGTGAAATTCCACTAAATTCAAAACAAAATAAAAAGAATAGATTGGTTCAAAAGTATTTCCTAAATTGAATGGGGATAAGCGTATGTGATCGTTTAGCTCAATTACAATTTTTTAGATTTAAGATCTTCGCATACAAAATATCTGAATAGAAACAGTATAAAAAATATGCTAATTAGTTTAGAGAAAAAATAACAGCAAAAATTTAAACAATTTGTTTTTTATGGAAAGTTAACAAAAGCAAAATCCAAATTTTATTTTAAATGAATTTTTTCTAAGCTTTGGTTTAATATATATATATATATATATATATATATTGCCTAGTTAGTAATGGATTGTATATAGTCATAGTATATTTCATAAATAACTTATAAATTTGAATTATTTTTAGTTACACAAAAAAAAAGGCTCATAAATATAAAATCATTCAAACTCTTTTTTTATCTAATTTTATATATAGATTTAAATATATGATTAGGTTTTTTTATGATTTATTTATATTGAACTCCTCGTTTTCTACACTGAATTAACTCACTTGGTACATAAATTAAAGGCAAAAATGCAAAACTGATCCTCTAACTTTCACATTTTTTCATTTCAATCCTCTAACTTTCAGTTTTGCCAATTTAGTTCTCTTACTGAGGAATTATATTGTAGTCAAAGAGTTCGTATTGCCCATGTGTGCAACAACACCATCCATCTATTTGAATGGCCTGTGAAAATCCTTAACGGCCTTGGTTCATGATCGTGCTCTGTTTGCCCTTGCTAGCCTCTATGGACAATGCCACAGATTCACATACGAATTCTTCTAGCACCATGAACTGTGCATTGCTCTAGAATAAAATCATTGAAAACAAGGATGGTTCAAACGGAAGATAAATGAGAGAGGGCTTGCAGGACAGGGAAGGCTTTATTCTGCTTGTTGATTAAGATTATTGCAGCATCAATAATTATACAAATTTGGTTATAAACTTATAATAGCAATCTAACGAAAACTACATCTTCTCTTGCACAATTGCAAAATATCTCATCAAATGTCAAAATCTCCACATATTTGTATAAAAGAAGAGCTTTATAAAAGGTATATATTTGCACTCATGATTTACATACAATTTCCTCAAAGATGCCAAGTCAAAAAAGCTAATTACAGAATTCAGATCTATGAATTAATTGATGAAGCAAAATCACAAGCCATCAACAAACATATGGTAAAATGTGGGGGGCAAATAGGCAAACATTATCAAGCGATAACCAAATTTCCACTAATTTTCCTTAAATTCGCCAAATTTATGCTTTTCTTCTTCAAACTGCTTAAACACATAATCTAATAAGAATGTTTCAACTCTACCATGATCACAAATCCATGAATAGCTTCTGGACCTATTCAAGTGTGACAGATAGCACCATAGTGAATGGACCTTGCCTTGAGATAGGTGGAATGAAACCCTTATACAAAGCCATAACCCCCTCTGTCCTTACAGTCTTCATGGCACACCCATCACCGATTCAGAACTCCATCATCGATTCAATCAAGGCAAAGCAACGAGGGTGGTGGTGGTTTACATGGCGAATAGGGGCGGCGAGGTTCACACGGCGAGCAGGTTCACACGGCGAGCAGGGGCAGCGAGGTTCACATGGCTAGTAGGGGCGGAGAGGTTCCTCGCCGCCGGTGAACTCTCTCTCTCTCTCTCTCTCAAAGAAGCTAGGGATTTGATTCTTCTCATCCTTTTTTTTTGTTTTGATTCAGGGAAAGGGAACGACCATGACGTCGTTCCCCTTAATGTTTTCTTTTCTTTTTTTTTTTTTCCAGATTTTTCTTTTAATTCTGAATTAAAAAAAAAATGCAAAACAGTGTCGTTTTGGCAGCGGTAACAGATTTGTAACAGAGTCTTGAATTAACAAAAATTGAAAGTTAGAGGACTGAATTGACAAAACTGAAAGTTAGAGGACTGAAATGAAAAAATGTGAAAGTTAGAGGGTTTTGTATTTTTGCCAAAATTAAAATACTTAAATTAGATGGAACATGTGGTGCAAAATTAAAAGCTTAGATTAGATGGGACACATGACGCAAAATTAGACTCTAATTGAATTTCACTTTAATTTTATATAGAGTAATGCTATCGCCACAAACTATTTTCCAACATTTTTACAAACTTTTGATATGGCCAACTTCTCATTGGTTTTCATCTAGGTCCACTTTTAACATTATTTTTTCATTTACCAATAACCACTCACCATATCAACAATTTGTAAAAAAGTTTATATTTCTAGCATTACTCTTTTATACATAGATTTAGATATATGATTAGGTTTTTTTATGGGTTTTTTTTAATATTTTTTTTATATTGGATTCTTCGTTTTCTATACTGAATTAACTCATTTGGTACAAAAATTAAAAAACTTAAATTAGATGGGACACATGGTGCAAAATTAAAGATTAATTGAAATCCAATTTTTACAATAAATTAACTCACTTGGCATAATAAAAATTTAAAACTTTAGATTAGATGGGACACATGGTGCAAAATTAGACTCTAATTGAATTCCAATTTGAAATCTAATTGAATTTTTTATTATCTTTAATTATTAATATATATATATATATATATATATATAGATTAGATAATATCCTTAAAATTTTGACTTAAATAAAACTCTATATTTTATTCTATAGTTGAATTAAATCGTCAAATTTTCCAAAATTTTTTCATGACAAAGAAGACTATAAATAATTCAGATAGAACCAAATTAATACTCAATTTTTTTTTCAGAAGAAAATTAATATCATTGTTATACAATTCCCCTCTAAAAACAAAACAAAAAAACAAAAAACAAAAAGCAAAAAACAAAAAACAGAACAAAACAATCAAACAAACAAATATAGGAATCCATGTAGTAGGGACATTGCAATTTTCACCAACTTTCTTCATCATACTTACTATTTTCTTTTTCCAAAAACGGTAAAAGAAAAATAAATAAGTAATAAAATCAATCAAAATTTGCCCACCAATAGAAAAGACAAGAAAAGTAAAGTCAATCAATGTATTGAGTGATATCCTACGATAACACAACATTGAAAATTGAAATCAAGCTTAAAGTTACAAAACTCGGTTAAACTTTATAGTAATAAAAAACCTTATGAATCCTAGTATCAGGATATTACAATTTCCATCAATTTTTTTTTTTTTCTTGTCAATGGAATGATTATTTAAGATTGAAGATAAAGCAGTTTGAAGTTTTAGAGAATGTTTTAAACTTGGCTTAAAGAAAGCTATAATTTTTATTTTTAATAATTGAACAAAATTGTATACTTCGATTGAAGACTCCAAAATCATGGGATGAAACTCAATTTTTTTTCATATAATTTAGGAGCCAAACTCATATTTTGGCCCCAACAAAAGTATGGATATTTGGAAATGGATGCATTAATGTATTTTGTACTATTTGTCATGGTAAGTCTCAAGAAAGTAACTTATGGTACACACTTGTTATTGAGTTGATGAGACGCGAGTCACACTAAGTTCACACATGGTCATGACTCTTAGAAGTTAGAACTATTCATATTTTAATATATGAAAAAAGTAACACATTATTTTTTAAATAAACACGATAAGATATTTTATAATATGAATCATAACATTTATGCAAAAAACAACATTTGATACATAACTTTTTTTTTTGGAGAAACACATTTGATACATACTTGTTATTGAATTGACAAAAGATGAGAGTTATACTAAGAAGACATGTGTAAATAACATTTGGTCAACTAATAAAATCTTTCATTTTTATAAAAATAAATAAATAAAATCTTGAAACTATCACACCATTAATGCTATTAGATCAACAGTTATTACATCAATTTTTTTTATGATATAAAATTATACAATTTTGTTTTGAAGGTGGCCAGTGAATCAAATTAGAGATTAAATTTATTCTGAAAATTTATATTTCATCCTCATAAGCTTGGCCCATGTAAATTTGTACAAGTTTATTCTACCCAATAGCTGAATTCAATTGGAAACTTTTCAAACCAAGTCCCCGAAATATATATATATATATATATATATATATATATATATATATATAAAATAATATAAATAATTTGGAAAAACATAGCATGAGATCAAGCTTAGAGTTATAAAACCCATTTAAACTTTAAAGCAATAAAAGAACACTAGGAATCCTAGTAGTAGGGGCATTGCATTTTCCATCAATTTTCTTCATCAAGTGAAAAGATGACTTAAAATTGATGTTATATTTAGTTTGAAGTTTTAGAGAATGTTTTTAAACTTGGCTCAAATAAATCTATAAGTTTTTTTCAATTTAATATTAAATTAAGTTTGTAAAATTTCAACTAAAGACCCCTAATTATGGCATGAAACTCAAATTTGACATATCATTTAGGAGCCAAACTTATATATTTAAAAAAAAAAAAACAAAAAATATCTATGGATTTTTGGATATAGATGCATCAATTCTAATATGTGTTTTGGTATGTCTAAAAAATGTAATATTTAGCACACACTTGTTATTGAATTGATGAGAGGTGAGTCACACTAAGAGGATACGTGGACATGGCTCTTAAAAGTATGCCATAAAGAAAACGTTACACATTTTTTTAAAATGAACTCATTAAGATATTGATTAATATATGTCATCACGTCTCTCCAAGACACAACATTTGGTACACACTTTGACAAAATATGAGTCATTCTAAGAAGGCATGTAAAAATAACGTTTAGACAACTCATAAAACCTTAAAACTGTCACACTTAATGCAATCAAATTGGTAGTTTATTTCATACTTTTTAATTATATAAAATGATACAATTCTGGTTTTCGAGATGACAAGTGAATCAAAATTGAGAATAAATTTTATTCTAAAAAATTAAATAATATCCTTAGAAACTTGACTTAAATAAAAATGTACAAATTTATTCTACTCAATAGCTTAATTAAATCAGAAAATTTTCAAATTGAATTCCCAAAAATCATCTCAAAATGAAGATATAAATATTTTGGATAAAATAATATTTATGCAAGAAACAACATCTAGTGCACCCTTGTTATTGAATAGACGAGATATGAGTCATACTAAGAAGATCTATTGAAGTAACGTGTGGTTAATTGGTAAAATCTTGAAACTATCACACCATTAATGCTATCAGATCAACAATTATTACATCAATTTTTTTGATTATATAAAACGATACAATTCTGATTTTCGAGGTGACTTATTTAATTAAAATTGAACTAAAAACCCAACTTAAATAAAATTGTACAAGTTTACTATATTAAATAGGTGAATTAAATTGAAAATTTTTCAAAATAAGTCCCCAAAATGAAGAATATAAATAATTTGTATAACACATTTATACAAGAAACAACATCTAGTACACACTTCCCATAAATAAAAACATCAATACATGCCTTTTATTGAATCGACGAGACGTGAGTCATACTAAGAAGGCCCGTTGAAGCATAACGCTTGGTCAACTAATAAAATCTTGAAACTATCACAACATTAATACTACTAGATGGACAGTTATTAGATCAATTTTTTAATTATATAAAATGATACAATTATGATTTTTGAGTTGACTTATTTTGAAAATTTAGATAATATACTTAAAAACCCGACTAAAATAAAATTGTACAGGTCTATTCTACTAAATAGTTGAATTAGATTGGAAAATTTTCAAATTAAGTCCCCAAAAATAATCTCAAAACAAAGAATATAAATAATTTGGATAACGGCATTTGTGCAATAAACAACATCTGGTACATACTTGTTATTGAATCGACGAGACACGAATCATACTAAGAAGACATGTAGAAATAATGCTTGGTAAAATGATAAAATCTTGAAACTATCACACTATTAATACTATCAAATTGGCTGCTACTACGTGTTTTTTTTTTTTTTTAAATTATATAGAATGATACAATTATGATTTTCGAGATGATGAGTGAATCAAAATCAAGATTAAATTTATTCTTAAAAAAATTTATAATATCCTAAAATTAACTAAATTAAAAATGAACAAGTTTATTCTAGTAAATAGCTGAATTAAATTTGAAAATTTTGAAATTAAGTCCCCTAAAATAATCTAAAAAATTAATAATATAAATATTTGGATAACACAACATTTATGTAAGAAACAATATTCGGTATACACTTGTTATTTAATCATGAAACACAAGTCATACTAAGTACACATGTGAAAAGCCGCTTGGTCAATTAATAAAATCTTGAAATTGTGACATCATTACTTTTTAATTATATAATGATACAATTTTGATTTTTGAGATCATGAGTGAATCAAAATTGAGATTAGATTTATTCTAAAAATAAGTAGATAATATCGTTATAAAAATAACTTAATTAAAAATGTACAAGTTTAAAAATTTTAAATTAAGTTCCTAAAAATCATCTTAAAATGAAGAATATAAATAATTTATATAACACAATATGCAAGAAACACCATTTGGTACACACTTGTTATTTAATCGACGAAGTGTGAGTCATGCTAAGAAATAACACTTGGTCAACTAATAAAATCTTGAAACTATCACACCAATAATGCTATCAAATTTATAGTTATTACATCAATTTTTTTAATTATATAAAATGATACAATTATGATTTTCAAGGAGATTTATTTTGAAAAAATTAGACAATATACTAAAAAACTTAGCTCAAATAAAACTGTACAAGTTTGTTTTACTAAATAGCTTAATTAAATTGGAAAATTTTCAAATTAAAGTCCCCAAAAATCACCTCAAAACGAATAATATGAATAATTTAGATAACACAACATTTATGCAAGAAACAACATCTAGTACACACTTATTATTGAATCGACGAGATGCAAGTCATACTAAGAAGACATGTGGAAATAACGCTTGGTCAACTAATAAAATCTTGAAATTGTTGCACCATTGATGTTATCAAATTGATAGTTATTACATCATTTTTTTAAAAATTTTATATAATGATACAATTCTAGTTTTTGAGATGACAAGTGAATCAAAATTGAGATTAAATTTATTATAAAAAGTTAGATAATATCCTTAAAAACTTGGCTTAAAATAGAACTGTGCAAGTTTATTCTACTAAATAGCTAAATAAAATTGGAAAATTTTAAATTAAGTTCTTAAAAATTATCTCAAAATGAAGAATATAAATAATTTGGATAACACAACATTTATGCAAGAAAATAACATCAGGTACATACTTATTAATGAATCAATGAGATGTAAGTCATAAAAGAAGACATGTGAAAATTACATATGGTCGATTGAAAAAATATTGAAAATGTCACACCATTCCAATTTTTTAATTATATAAATGATACAATTTGTATTTTCAAGGTAACTTATTTTGAAAAATTAGATTTAAAAACCCGACTTAAATAAAATTGTACAAGTTTATCATACTCAATAGTTGAGTTAAATTAGAAAATTTTCAAATTAAGCCCCCAAAAATCATCTCAAAATGAAGAATGTAAATAATTTGGATAATGCAACGTGTATGCAAGAAACAACATTTAGTACACACTTGTTATTGAATCGATGAAACGCAAGTCATACTAAGAAAATATGTGGAAATAACGCTTGGTCAACTTATCTTAAATCTGTCACACCATTAATGCTATCAAAACGACATTTATTACATCAATTTTTTAATTATATAAAATGATACAAATTTTGATTTTCACGATAACAAGTGAATCAAAATCGAGATTGAATTAATTCTAAAAAAGGTAGATAATACCCTTATAAACTTAGCTTAAATAAAAGTGTAAAAGATTATTTTATTCAATAGGTAAATTAAATTGGAAAAAAATTCAAATTAAGTCCCCCAAAATGTATCTTAAAACAAACAATTATAAATAATTCAGATAGACATAATTCTAAAATCAATATAAAGTTATAAAATTACCCATTTAAACTTGTAGCATTGAAAAAAAAAGAAAAAAAAAACCCATAGGAATCCTAGTAGCAAGTACATAGCAATTTCCACCAAATTTCTTCACCATCATCCTTGTTATTTCCTATTTCCATAAGAGGAAAGAAAAAGAAGTAATAAGATTAATCAAAATTCTCCCCAATAATAGAAAAGATAAGAACAAGTGAACAACAAAAAAGAAAAAAAGTAGTAAAAGTCAATCAAACAATATACAACATGCATTGAAACGTTATCCTGCACTACACCCCACCGCACCAAATCCCTCCACTCCTCGCTCGTTTCTTTTCACAACCTTCAAAACGCTCACAACTCCCATTCCTATTTCCTCTATTGCTATTCTCCAAATCTTTCTCTCTCTCTCTACATCGATCACAACGAGACACAGACTCAGACTCTGACTCTCTCTCTCTCTAAAAAAGTTCGTATCGTTTCGGCGATTCGTTCCTATCTCCGATCTTCTCTAACTCTCTCTCTTCGCTCTCCCTATATTCCTAACCCTAACTCACTGAGTCTCTCAACTCGGAGAAGTACCACAACCGCCGAAAATCGAAGTAAAGAGAGAGAATTTCACAGATTCATTGAGCTTCAACCTTCAGCTATTTAAGGTAACGATAAGATCGTACTTTGAATTCCGGCTCTTTTTTTTATTACTTCTCAATTGGCTCCGCGATCCGAATTACAATTTGTTTAAATTTTTTTTATTTTTTTTACTTTGCTCTCTGTTTGGTTCCCGAGAAAATCTGAAGGAAAATCAAACCTGTTTGGTTTCGGTAAAGCAATTAAGTAGTAAACACAATTTCACTTCACTTGCTTTAATTACTGATTTCAGTTTCTATTTTCGGCTATTCATCTGCTAAATCCGGAAAATGTATCACGCATATATATACAAATTTAGGTTTTTATTTATTTATTTATTGTAGAACTATTTTGCTTTTGCTGTGCATTTGATTTCTAATTGCTTATAGTGTGTTGGAGATTCTATAATTATGTTGTAATCATTTGTGGTTAGGAGGTCATATTCAACGTGTTTTTCTTTTGAGTGTGTTGCTTTTTGCTGTACATTGACTTTGTGAATTGCTTTTAGGTTTCTATTTGTTTACGTAATTGTTGGTTGTTAGGGTCTTAGTGATAGTGCTTGTGCTGAAACCAAAAAGGTCGTACCTAGTGTACAAAGCTCTCACTTTTGCGGGGTTTGGAGAGGTGATTGGTAGGCAATCTTACCTGTAATATCATTTTTGGAGAGTCTAATTTCCAGGCTTGAACCCGCAAATCACTTGCCATGGCATGTGATATTTACCTTTGTAATAATTTGGAGGGTTTGTGGTTTTGTTTGACTGGTAATGGTTTGTTTCTTTCTCTACATGATGTAGGTTTTTATTGGAACTTTGAAGGGTCTCTTTGTGGGTAGCTCCTATCATAGAAAGGTAATGTCTTGTATTCTTTAGCAAACTATAATGTTGTGTGTTTTTGAGTTTTTGAAGTTTAGGTAGGAGGTTTATGTCACTATTTTACTTATCAAAAAAAAAAAAAAAAAAAGTTAGCTAGCAGGTGTAGAGAAGGACATTGAGGAGTGGCGATTTTTTAATCGTTGGATGTGATGTTGTTATGCAATAAGTGGTTCTGCTTTGGCTTCGGCCAGACATCATTCTACTCTATCTGTGTGTGTGAGAGGGTGCCTGGGTGTGTGCAGGGGCTTTCATATACATACATACAAGTTTGAAACTTGTAGAAGCAAGTGTATGTTCAAACATACAAGCAGTTGAAGAAAAGCTTAGTTGGTGTGGGAATCTTTGAGTATGTGAGTAGAAAGAGGGATGGGGTTGGGGGTGGGGAGAATGGTGGAGGAGAAGTCCTGGTTTTAACGAGGATGTTTCACTGAAGATCAGTAAAGTAATGGCTGTTTATGATAAGCTGCCTGCAGGTTTTGAGCCAATAGAAACTTTTTTTGGTGAAAATCCGAACTCTTGGATACAGGCTGGAGTGTTTCACCATTTTTTGCATTTTATTTTGGAAATTTTTGTGGTGAAGGTGTAAGTTGGAGATGTTTTATATGAGACAAAATCATGTATGCCACATTCGAATATATATATAAGGGTACAATTTCAAGGTATTGAACCAAATAAAGCAGGATAAGACAGTGTCATTAACAATAAAAACCAAACCAAGGCTCCCACAACAGACATTGAAGGATGGCAGAGCTACATAAAAGACCAGTTTAGGCTTAACCATGTCACGTGCATACCGAATCATGAAGTCATGCAAGCCAAAAGCTTTGCTCAGTGACGTAATTCATGCAGTCAGGTTTGACAGAAGCAGGATGTTTTTGCTTGAATGAGTCAGATGTCCCAGAAGTAGGAATTTATATTCAACTGAAGATTTAAAGTTTTGGTAATAAGAGTTTGGGCTTAAATTAAATTGGTGATGGGAACTGGTATTATGAAATATGTGTCAACAAGATCTATAAGGTTTCTTTTTTGGTCTTAACGAACTTTGATAACGTATAGGGATGTACATTGGTCTATAATAAGGAAACTTTATAGCATCATCCAAGAGTTGGTATATGTTGGTGGGTAGCTGCCTCATATAATATTTCTGTCCATTCTTTCCATTTTGTAGGAGAATCCCCTTTTGGCCAGTATTATTTAGTTGAAAGATATTTTCTCAGATTTCATGATTTAGGAGTCCTTAGTTGGAGAGTTTACTTATTGTATTTTTCCATGTATTTTAATCACATCAATTTGGTCTGGCAGTCCTTGTTCATCTATTTTTCATGAAACAGCTAACCACATGTTCCACTATTATTCTGTTTCTTTTTGTGCACAATTTTTAATTGATATTGCAGTAGAAAGACTTTAACTGATTTCAGACCCTCTTTTTGTGTGTGTGTGTGTGTGTGTGTGTCTAGGTCAAGGGTTGTTGCTGGCAATGAATCTGCAACAAGCTGTACAGCCTAAATTATCTGCTAATGGATTTGGCCGTCGAAGAGGCGAGAGAGAAGTAGGGACTAGGACGGAGAGTAAATCGCAGTCTGGAAAATCAAATCCCAGCAGATCAACAAATACAGGTAAACTTTTTAGACCTGGATTGCATTCAGTAGTACATTACATTCTCCTTTCTCATAATGAATGGTATAGGGGCAATGGCTGGCTACAAAATCGGCGGTTATGGGAGTCCTTCACGTGACCGGGTAGTATATGTAACAACTTGTCTCATTGGGCATCATGTGGAAGTTCAGGTGAAAGATGGGTCTATATACTCTGGAATATTTCATGCAACAAATACTGCTGAAAAAGATTTAGGTATGTTTTTTTGGATTTGATTTTGTTAAAGAGATTATGTGTTTGACTTGTAGTGTTGTAAACCAGATGTAGTTTGTGGATTCCATTAATTCTTTTCTAAAACACTTGCAATTTGCTTTTGCAAGTGTATTCTTTAACATTTACTTGCTTGTAACTTTCAGGAATTACCTTGAAAATGGCACACTTGATAAAGGATGGTTCTTTACGGGGACAGAGGCCTGCTGCAGACTCTGTTAGCAAGGCTCCTATGAAGACTTTAATTATACATTCCAAGGATTTTGTACAAGTTTCTGCAAAGGTTCTGCTGCATTCTTGTATTTGAAACTCTGCAGCCTTAAATGTGGTTTCTACTAAATGATTCAATAAGTTGGTGTAGTTGTTTTTATTAAAATACTTAATAATTTGTTACAATGATAGCAAGGATATGGTCTTGTTGCAGTAAAAGAGAAATAGCTGTCTTGCGTTAGATTAGTGGCTAAGTTTTTATTTATCTTTGGCCATTAATATTTAACTGAGTTGTTTGGTGATGTTGCCAGGGGGTGGCAGTAACCAAGGAAGAGTTATCACAAGAATTCCAACGTGAAAGACAGCTGGAGCTTATGCTGGACTCCAACATATCACAATCTCGACGTGTTGAGTTGGAGAGAGAACTGAAGCCCTGGGTTCCTGATGAAAATTATCCACAGTGTCCTGAACTGGACAATATATTTGATGGCCATTGGAATAGGTTGTTATAATAAATATTTCTTTCCCCAAATAGCTTGGTAATTGTTCTACAGTTCTAATAACTTCTCTACTTGAGTAGGATCACCTGTGAGAACTTTTAAATTTTAATTAGCAGCATTTCTTCATTTGTTTCTGGCCCTTGAACCTCTTCCATTTAATTTCTAAATGTTGGTTTGGTATATCTTTTTTTCATTGGCTTATTTTGGTTAAAAATTAGCTGTGCAAAAGTACAATTGTACCTAGATATTATTCTTTAAACATTCATTTGGTGGAATGAAGTGCACCCATTTAAATAATATCAGACGTACAGCACACATTCACACGATCTCTCTCTCTCTCTCTCTCACACACACACACAGAGACAAACATTCATCAATCCTCCTCCATTTGTTCCCAGCACTCATAAAATCGTTACTTAACGATGTAAAGCAAAACTAATTGGTTAGCCATGCCCTTGTTGGAGGGAGCAATAGGCTCTAGGTGCTTCAAGGACCAATTTGTGTGTGCGTATATATATTATATTATATTATACGTACATATATTGATTGTAGTCTTTCTAAAACTTATGTTTGTGTGACTGATAATTTTTGTATTATTTTTTTCCTAGGGGCTGGGATCAGTTTGAAATCAATGAGACATTATTTGGAGTAAAAAGCACCTTTCACACTCTTAATACATACATGTTTTCATTTATCTATCTTCCTCCATTTGTTCCTATCACTCATATTAAATTGTTACTTAATGATTTAAAATGAAACTAATTGGTTAGCTATGCCCTTGTTGGAGGTAGCAATAGGCTTTGGGTGCTACAAGTACCAATGCGTGTGCACATGCGTGCGCATGTGTGTGTGTTAGATGTGCATACATATATAATTATTGAGTGTGATCTTTCTATCACTTATATTTGCGGTGACTGATAATTTTTGTATTATTTTCTTCCTAGGGACTGGAACCAGTTTGAAACCAATGAAACATTATTTGGAGTAAAAAGCACCTTTAATGAGGAACTTTATACAACAAAACTTGAGAGAGGTCCTAAGATGGAAGAGTTGGAAAAGAAAGCCTCAAGAATTGCTAGAGAAATTGAGGGTGAGGAAACCCAAGATCTTCATTTAGCGGAGGTGAGGTTAATCTAGCATAAATTTCTTTGTTTTTAAACTTTTTCCTTTGTTAATCGGTCTCTCCAAATTCCTTAAATATTTCTTGTTGATTTGTTCCAACAGGAGAGAGGCAATCACTTTCATGAAGATTTTGATATTGATGAGGAGACTAAATTCTCTTCCGTCTATAGGGGTAAGGGGGTTGATGATAGTGGGTATGGAGATATTGAGGATATATTGACGGATTCACATAACACTGAAACTTTTGGTAGTTTATCCATTGAGAAAAACAATGATGGAGCTCGGTTGTCATCAAGCTTTTGCTCTAAGGTGGTTCCTTGTTATTCTCTGTCAAATATAAGCTATTTTACTTGCTGTTGTAATATGACTATGCTTCTTGTTGGTTAGGTGATTTGATTGGGATGTTATCAAACTGCTAATCTTATATGCTGCTTGTTTATTTTATGGGGCGGGTTATGACTTTTGAGAATCCATGTCATGATAACTCAAACTCCACTAAACATGAACACATACTCTCAAATGTGATTTGGACTCCTAAACCTGATCGTTGAACTGTTAAAGACCAAATATAAACACCCAATGACATGAGTACTAGAGACAGAAGCCTCAAGGACTGGTTACTATAGCCCATGCCTAGCAGTTTTAGAAAGTAATAAAATTTCCTGGACTCTTAAAACTTAGTTTATCTTTTTCCTTGGGATAAATAATAAATTTTATCGAAATGGAGGGACCTCAAGTACATGGGGTGCATGCGCAAAGTGCTCCTAAAGAATTACATCTTAGGTGGATCTCAAACTGATGGACAGTACTTACTGAAACAAATTCAAATCTTAGGTGCATCATTCAGTTTTGAAAAAAAAAAAAAAAAAAATTCTGTAGATAATGGCCAATCCTCTTATGAAGCTTGCCATATTATTGGCTTGGTGCTGTCTTGGACTCATGGTGGCATCAAGTATAAGGACAAGTGTGCTTGGTGAAATTGAAGCCTTGATGGCTATAATGGGAGTCTTATGCATGTAGCTTACAGATCTATGCCCTTCAGAAGGGATTCAAGGGAAGCAGCAGGATGATAGGTAGCATGATAGGTTTGACTTTCTTGATCAAGTTATAACTTATGGATAGATTTTGTGCAGTTGATACCGAGTTGAGAGAGAATGATTCTTCAATATTATCTTGATCACTGTGCTACATGTGGTCTCTAGTTTGCTTTGTTTAGACAAGTGTTTGGCTGCATACGGCAACTAACGCTTGTAATGGAGAACATCCAATGAGCTCTAGTACAAATGGCTCATCCTCTCCTTATGGTATAGGGTGGAGGGCAAGGTTGTGAATTCAAGACTCACAGGATGTGAGATGCAACTTACCAATAGAAAATTAAAAAAAGGTGGGGGGGGGGGGGTTTGAGAATATACGAGCTCTGTCTCTTTTGTATATCTGGAAGTTAATTACAATGGCGAGGTAGTACTTAATTTTGCTTAAATAATCATTACTTTGAAGAATGCATGGTGACTGGTATTTGGTTTCCTATAGAAGTGATTGCAATTGAATGAATGTATTTGCTGAAAACATGGGATGGTTTACCCTGAAACATGCTTCTATCATCCTGTATACTTATTCTATTTGGAAGGTTCTTTAGTTGCTGGGTAGTACTACGATTTTGCATAAATCATCATTACTTTGAGGAATACGTAGTGCCTGGTGCTGGGTTTTATTTTTAAGAAGTGATTGCAATCCAATGAATTTCTTTTTCTCAAAACATTGTATAGTTTATCCTGAAACATGCTTTTATCATCTTGTATTCTGAGTCTATCTTATCTTGAAATCAATATCTTCAAATCTTCATTATGGTGTTTGAAATCTTAATTCAATGTGTATATAGCTTACGTTTGTCTGTTTTGTCATTGTTTCAAAGAGTTACCAAATGTATTTGTGGTGTTTGGCTACCCATAACGCCTTTAAGGAAAATGTGTTTTTGGCATGCAGGATCAAGCACAGTCTTCCCAGTCAAGTACTGGCTTGGATTTAAGCCGCACTGGTTCTTATGATCATGCTGAACAGCTGGCATCCGAATTTCTCATTAAAAGCGTCACTGCTTCAGATAGTGAAAACAGGTTTTTGTTGATTTTGCTAGTTAATTGTTATTTACTTGTCTTGTTGATAAATTAATGCCATGTGGCCTTGCTTTTCCTAGAATGCATTTCCTTAATTAATCAAATTCTATATTTAAAAATTGCAGGATCCAGGAAAATTCAATCAGTGATCAACATGGACTCAATAATAATGCCAAGGAATTGATAGAGAAGAAGACGGTGAACTGAAATTCCTTAATATGCTTTTTCTCATGGTAACTTAAGAGTGCCTCATTTGATTGCTTTTAACATACATGTTTTGTGTTTCTGTTTATTCTAATGCAGTTAGCTGAAGATGCTCAATTGTCAAAGCCTGAGGGTGAGTGAAATTTCTTGTCTGTATGCATGCCAACTATTAATTCCAAATACTGTTAATTCTTATCTGTTACTTAACTTTAAGAAGAAAATACCAGCATATAGTTACGCATGGAACTATATCCATGAGATATTTATGTTTATTTTTTAAATGACTTACGAAACTAAAATGCAAGTTACATCATCTATGTTTGGGATGGTTTTTATTTTAGTTCTGTAATATTTGAAATTTATGATTTTAGTACCTAACATGTAACACCGTTTTGAATTTCATCATTCTGTCTATGCCCATTAATAACGTGGCTATTAAATTTCATATAAGCCTGCAACCTCCATGATTGATCCAATTAAAACATGTCATTTCATTTAAAAATGCACACCACTAAATTAAAAAAATTCGCTAATTACCCAAAAGTAGAGAAACTAATTTTTTTTTTTTAAAAACAAAGTTATTCTCCTTTCTCTCTCCTTGCACCTCCTTTTGTCCTTTGTCTTCTCCACTCTACCTGATTTATGCTGCTCTGCTTCTTATGATCATGCTAACCAGTCCAACTTTGTTTTCTTTGGCATCAATGCCCTCTCTCTCTTCTGCCTTGTTGCTTGTCACATCTCTCTCTCGCTTCTACTTGATACGATGCTGCCTTTTGGGCTTCTTGTCGAGCTACGACCTCTGGTGAGTGAAATCGTGGGCTTCAACTTCTTGTTTGGCTGAAGAGTGAAGTGACTTTGGAGTACTTGAGCTCCTTAGAATTGCCTTCCGTGTAGAAAATCTCGAAGAAATATGTGCTGTACCATCTGACTGTCCCAACAAAAACCCCAAAGCTAATTATCCCTCTCTGTCCAGAACTGCCTTTTCTGGTTATTTTTGGGAGTCTGATAATGATTGTGAAACTGTTTCCTTCTTTCTTGTGGCGTTTGTTTGGTTGCTGCAAAAAGCAAGGAAATGAAATTTTTATGGAGTTTTCATTTGTTGGGTTTTTTGTTGGTGTTTGGGTATTTGGCTTTGTATTATGTGATGGAGTTTGTAAAGGTAACTCTGAATTTCAATTATTGTTTTAGATTATGTTTTGAAAATTTTTGTTTGCCTTTGTTTTCTGAAACATGATGAGGAAGAGTACTGTTTTTTAGGTTTATTGTCTTTTTTTTGTGATTTTTCTTTTTGAGTTCATTGTTCTCTTGGTCTTCTTCATCTATTTTCCCCCCGCCTGTTTGCCTCGTTTGCATATATATATATATAACAATTGAGTTTAGGTTTTTTCTTCAGTTTATGTAAATTTTATTTTTTTTGAACACATTTCAAATATCCAATTTGGTCTGGATCATTCCCTGATAGAATCAAATTATCATCTGCAAAAAATAGACAGGAAATCATAAATGGCTCAGTTAGTTGAATTGGCATGGTTTAACTTTAATTGGACCAACTAACGCACATTGCAAGCATAGGTGGAACTTAATTCCCACATCATTGACATAAATATATGGATGGATGAAATTCGAAACGGTGTCAACAGTTTTAAAATCAAAATCTTAAAACATTTGGGTCTAAAATAAAAAACACCCTATACATTGAGGGTGTAATTTGCATTTTAGTCTAACTTTCACTGTATGGATTCCTGTTTTACTTGGTTTTGTGTAGTTTTTTTTTTTTTTTTTTTTGGGGGGGGGGGGGGTGGGGGGGTGTCCTGCACTTACCAAAATTCTTTCCCTTGTAATACTTTCTGCATAATTGTGGCTTCTGTGGTTTCAAGCATAGCTTGTAAACTAAGGCACATTGTTATACTGGGCAATGCCAAAGATTGCGGTTGAACTCCTAGCATGTTGGCAAGGAAAATTTGGTCACCATCGTAATAGAGTTATGTGGATGGCTGTCCCTCATTGTTTGATGTGGTGCATTTGGCAAGAGAGAAACAACCGGTGTTTTGAAGATTATGAAAGGACAATAGGCGACTTAAAACTTTTCTACTTTAAAACACTATCGGATTGGATGTCTATCATAGGAAGTCATTCTAATTTTTCGGTTTATGATTTGATGGATGTCTGTAATTTGTGTATTTGATTGTTCTGATCCCCTATTGTGTATACTTCCTGTATACTTGGGTGACTCCTTTTTATGACTTTGAATAAAATTTTCTTTACTTATAAAATAAAATGAAATTAGAAAAAGAAAAAGAAAAACTATGGTACATTGTTTAATGATGTAGATCCATGGTTAAAGCATGAAAATAATGTCCACAGGATATTTATAACTACTATTTACATGACTTTTGCAGTCTGGATTTTCCTTTTACTGAATTGCTTTTTTAAGCAGGAGCCTACTTTAATATTAATTTCTTTTGCTTACTTACCTTTGTGCCCCTGTCAGCTATATTATTCTTCTGCATACTGCATAATTGTTGCTTATGCAATTTTAAACATTCTGTTTACTATTTCATATTGTCTAATGTAGATTCACAGTCATCGCTTAATGAGAAGAAAGACAGCTCTGATAAAGGGGGAATATCTGCTAATGCCACCTCTTATGCTACATCATGTGGTGTTCTATCTAAGAGTTATGAAAAGACAAGTTATGGTGAACCATCTGATGGTGTGGCATCTAGCAAAGTGCATGGAGAACCCCAATCTTTACACTCTCGTGGACGACCTGGTAGTTCTGCATCATCCAGTTCAGATTATGCAGGTGGTGTCTCGGCTTCTAGTGGACCTGGTTTATCACCAAGCTCATCAATGGGTTCGTTATCCTCTGAAAAGTCAACTTTGAATCCCCATGCTAAGGTACTATTGATTAGACCTTGTATGTTTTTATTGCACAGTTGATATTAGAAAATGCAGTAGGGTAAAAACATACATCATTATTAAGAGATATATAAGATTGTTAGGATCCTCTCTTCCTCTTAATATTTATTTTGCTCTCTTCCTAATTACGGTGTTTTCCACTGTTTTTTCAATTTTGATATCAGGAATTCAAACTCAATCCTAATGCAAAGAGTTTCGTACCATCTCAAATTCCTGTTAGGCCTCAGTCCCCAGTCTCTGATGGTTCATTCTATTTTCAACCAAATGTCTCTGCTGTACCACATATGCCTGGCATGCCTGTGGGCATTGGAGTAAGTGTAACTAAAGAATGATTTGTGAAATACATTAGGATAGGTATTAATTGTAAATTTGTTCTATACTTTTAGTTCCTCTTGTTTATTCTTATGGTTACTTTCCATGGTTTTAACAGATTGGACCCTCGTTTCCTGGACACCAGCCTGTTATATATCCACAGGTTCCACCAACACCACAGCCATATTTTCATGCTAATGGCCCTCAGGTGCGACATTGTCTAGAAGTTCCTGTGGGATTCTGAACAGGGATTCTTTTTTGTGTTATATATTAGTACACAAATGTAACTTCTTGATATTGATGAGCTGTATCTGTCTATCTATATGCAGTATCAGCAGATGCTTCTTGGTGGTCACCCTAGGCAAGTCTTGTACATGCAAAACTATCAACATGTAAGTCATTCTAATCATATTCAGAACTATTGTAATCTAGATTGTTTAAGAATTTATATTTTCTTGTTGAGTGCTAATTTTAAATATTTCTTTTTTTATAAAGAAGCTGCTCCTATTTCTTATTTGTTTCCTGAAGCAACAATGCTTTTATGCTTTTGGAAATGGAACACGCATTATCATTCCACCTGCTTTGTTCTTTAATTGGAAGCACTGGATTTCCCTTTTTTTTTTTTAAAGAAAAAAAAGAACAAAGTTTCCTTGAAATTGGTTTGTAAAAAGCTCCTATAATCTGTTAGGTTTTAAAATAGACTACATCTCTCATGCTTAAAGTCACATAATTGTTCACATCACTTACAGCAGTTATGTCACTTACTCCCTTGGTGAACCCACCGTCTCTCTCTCTCTCTCTCAAAAGCACTACCAGGATACCAAAAATATTTTCCCAAATACCCATGTTGATCAAGTTTTAGATTAATTGTTAAATGATTGAAATCACCATTTCCCAACACTAAGCTTTTGGGAGAATTGGTATTCTATCATGGTATAAGTGCAGGTGGTCTTAAGTTTGTATCTTGTTACCTTCCATTTAAAAATTAAAAATCCTATGTGTTGGGTCCCATTTAAGGAGTCCTGAAGTCCACAAGTTTGGAGGAGTGTTAGAATAATGGTTAAATGATTAACTCCACCATTTATTAACAGCTTAAGCTTTGGGGATAGTCGGTAATTTATCAATAAGCTAAGTCCCATTAAATTCTGAGATGAAAACTCTGTAAACAGGGCCCTACTGTGTTGCACGTTAGCAGCAATGTTGTACTCATATGGAGTCCGTTTACATTTTGATTGATTAATAACATCTCTCTTGGAATTTCTCAATGATTTGGTGCTGCTAATTGACTCCTAGATCTATTCTCTCTTGCTTGGTGTTGACTCCTAGGTTTGTTTTCTCTTGATTGGTGTTGACTCCAAGCAAGTGTAGGTGCTAACTCCTAGTTTATCTATCCTTTATTTTATATTTCTCAATTTTATTTTTGTATCGTTTTGGTTGTCACCATTTGAAACCTAGGTGAGGACGATAATGTAGTCATCACATTACACAATGCTGTGCCAAGGAGACTGTAGCTGCGTATTGCAGCCTGGAGTTTTAGAAGGAAATTCCCTTTGAGAATTTTGAATAAATCATAGATTTAGCATGTAAGGAGTATTTGGTCTATTTTTTTATATATTTAAATTTGGTTTGGTTTTTGTGGAGTTAATGCCAAGTTAGAATTTTGGTGAGACACTCTAGAATCTAAAGGCTTTTGATTAAGTGGGACTAAAACAAAGTACATGGAATGTAAGCTTAGTAAAGGTAGAAATAGAGAGAGAGATGATTAGACTTGATGGTCAAGAGATACTAAAGAGCGATAGCTTTCGATATCTTGGATCAATAATTCATAAAGATGAAGAGATTGAAGGCAGGAGGTATGGCAAGGGGGAAAAGTCCCTTTAAATTTGAGAATATGTGGCTTAAAGTGGAGGGATTTGTGGATCAAGTTAGGTGCTGGTGGAACAGTTATCATTTTGTGGGATCCCCTAGTTATGTTCTAGCATGTAAATTCAAGGCTCTTAAAAAAGACTTGAAGTGTTGGAACAAACATGTTTTTGGGGATGTGCATTTTAGAAAAAAATGTTTGTTGTCTGAGTTGTTGGATCTTGATATGAGAGAAGGGATGCAAGCACTGACTATGGCAGACAAAGCAAGAAAAGTAGAGATTAAGGTAGAGATTGAATCTTTAGCTTCTTTGGAGGAGATTTCTTGGAGGCAGAAATCAAGGGCTTTGTTCTTAAAAGAGGGGGACAATAATACTAGATTTTTCCACAGGCTTGCTAATTCACATAGACGAGCTAATACCATGAGGGGTGTGGAGGTTGATGGCATTATGTATGAAGCTGAATCAGATATTCAGGATCAGGTGGTGGGGTTTTATAAGAGTCTTTATCAGGAACCTGAGGATTGGAGGCCCACTGTTGATGGGTTAGACTTTGCTAGTTTGGATGAGGTTGATAGGCTTTTTCTTGAGAGGGAGTTTGATAGGGAGGAGATCATTGCGGCTCTTAGGGAGGCCGAGGGTGATAAGGCTCCTGGTCCTGATGGCTTTACCATAGCTTTCTTCCAGAAGTGTTGGTGTGTGATTGAAAAGGATGTTATGGCTTTTTTTGCAGACTTTCATAGCCATTGCATCTTTGAGAAATCTTTGAATGCTACTTTCCTGTGTTTGATACCTAAGAAGATTAATGCTATCAATATTAAAGATTTTCGACCCATTAGCCTTGTGGGAAGTTTGTACAAACTTTTGTCTAAAGTGTTGGCCTCTAGGCTTCGAAGTGTTTTGGACAAACTTATATCCAACTCCCAGAATGCCTTTGTTGGGGGAAGACAAATTCTTGACTTTGTTCTCATAGCAAACAAATGTTTGGATAGTAGATTGAAGAGTGGTATTCCGGGTGTGATTGTTAAGTTGGATATAGAGAAGGCTTATGATCATGTAAATTGGAATGCTTTGTTTTACCTTATGGACAGGATGGGTTTTGGGGAGAAGTGGGCGAGGTGGATGAAGGCCTGTATCACTACAGTTCGTTTCTTAGTGCTTATTAATGGGTCCCCGGCTGGCTTTTTTAGTAGTTCGCGTGGTCTTCGTCAAAGAGATCCTTTATCTCCACTTTTGTTCTTGTTGGTGATGGAGGTGCTGAGTAGGTTACTAAGGAGGACAGAAGAGGGTGACTTTCGTAGAGGGTTCCAGGCAAGTCCCAATGCACGAGGAGGTTTGCATATTTCTCATCTTCTGTTTGTTGATGATACTATTCTTTTCTGTGATGCATCTAGGGAACAATTATTATATATACGGATGGTATTGATCTTTTTTGAAGCTAGTACAGGCTTAAAAGTAAATGTTGGCAAGAGTGAAATTGTGCCTGTTGGTGAGGTTGGACATATGGATGCTTTAGCTTGTATTCTATGCTGTAAGGTTGGTCGTTTGCCTATGTCTTATTTGGGAATGCCTCTTGGGGCTCATTTTAAGGATGCTTCAATTTGGAATCCTGTTTTAGAAAGGGTGGAGAAAAAGCCCTCTGGTTGGAAGCGGTTGTATTTGTCAAAAGGAGGTAGGCTTACTTTATTGAAGAGTACTTTGTCGAGTATCCCAATTTATTATCTATCGCTGTTTACTATTCCGCAACACATAGCAGACAGACTAGAGTGGATTCAGAGGAATTTCCTATGGGGGAGTTCTAATGAAGTTTTTAGATATCCGCTTGTTGCTTGGGACAAGGTTGTTTGGCCGGTGGAGATAGGGGGTTTGGGGATTTGGAAGATTGGGCTCTTTAACCAAGCTCTACTTGGGAAGTGGCTTTGGCGGTTTGGGAAGGAAGCTACTCATTTATGGCGTCAGGTAATAGCCACCAAATATGGAGAGGATAGTGGAGGTTGGTGTACTAGAGTTGCGAGAGGGACTCATGGTTGTGGGTTCTGGAAGAATATTATGAAAGGTGCAGACAATTTTTTCGGTCATGTGGGGTATGCAGTGGGAGAGGGCAATCGTATTCGGTTTTGGCATGATCCTTGGAGTGGCCCTACTTCTTTGAAAGAATTATACCCGGAATTGTTTGCCTGTGTTGTAGTTCAGGAAGCTCTGATTTCTGGCATGGTTATTTTTGCACCAGACAGGGGAGGTAGGAGTTGGAACTTCCTTTTCCGGCGCAATTTTAATGAATGGGAGATGCGGAGATTTTATTCTTTCTATGGGCATGTCTCTACTAGGATTCCTAGTGGGGAGGGTGAGGATACCATGATTTGGCAGTTGAATCGCAGTGGTGTTTTTGATGTGCGATCCTTTTATAGTGCTTTATTGAAAGCTCCTTCGGTTTCGTTCCCTTGGCAAAGCATTTGGTGTGTAAAGGTTCCTAAAAGGGTATCTTTCTTTTTATGGACTGCTGCTAGGGGTGGGATTCTTACAATTGATAATCTTGTTAAGAAGACCTTGCCCCTTGTTAATTGGTGTTGTCTTTGTAAGTGTGATGAGAAAACTGTGGATCACCTTTTGCTTCATTATAAGTTTGCATCTGCTTTGTGGAGTGAGGTCCTCATTATGTTTGGGGTTCGGTGGGTGATGCCGGATGCTATTGTTTCTCTTCTTTTTGCTTGGAGGAATTGGTTGGGAACTCACTCTTCAAAGGTTTGGAATATGGTACCGGCTTGCCATATGTGGTTAGTTTGGAAGGAACGCAATGCCCGAACTTTTGAGGACATTGAAAGATCCATAGATATGGTGAAGAACTTGATGGTTAGGACTTTGTTTGAGTGGTCTCGTATTTGGGGTCTTACGCATTGTAGTTCACTGTCTGATTTCCTTCTCTTTATTAGGCTCTCTTTTTGATTTGATTGTATTTATTTCAAGGGCAGTGAGTTTACAATCGTAAACACATTGTTCCTTTTCATCAATAAAACTCTTATTATCTATCAAAAAAAAGAAGAGATTGAAGGTGGAAATACATGGAAAGATAGGATTCTAAATTAGGAAATTTGCTTAAAGATGGGGGTAGCCCCTATGCTGATGACACTATCTTATTCTATGATGCTTCCAGGGAACAATTATTATATGTAAGAATGGTGTTGATTTTCTTAAAAGCTATCACAAGTTTGAAAGTCAATGTTGGTAAGAGTGAGATTGTGCCAGTAGGTGAGGTAGGTAATTTACATGCTCTAGCTCGTGTGTTATGTTGTAGGGTGGGAAATCTACCTATGAATTACTTGGGTATCCTCTTGGAGCACATTACAAGGATCCCTTGATATGGAATTCAATTCTAGAAAATAATGGAAAGGATACTTTCTGGTTGAAACAATTATATTTGTCCAAGGGTGGTAGACTTACTTTGTTAAAGAGTACTCTTTTGAGCCTTCCTACTTTTTTATCATTGTTCACTATTCCTCAAGTTGTAGCGGCCAGATTGGAAAAGATACAAAGGAATTTCCCTTGGGGGACTACTGATGAAGTCTTTAAATATTTTTTAGTCGCATGGGATAATGTTTGTTTACCGATGGAGGAAGGTGGTTTGGGGATAAGGAGGGTGGGGTTGTTTAATCAAGTCTTGCTTGGTAAGTGGTGATGGCGCTTTGGGAAAGAAGTTCACAGGTTATGGTGTCAGGTTATGGCAACCAAATATGGAGTGGATAGTGGGGGCTGGTGTACTAGGGATGTTTGAGGGGCTCATGGTTGTGGAATGTGGAAGAATATTAGAGCAAGAGTTGAGAGTTTCTTTAGACAGGTGGAGTATGCTGTGGGCGAAGGCCATCATATTCGTTTTTGGTACGAACCTTGGTGTGGGTCTATTCCTCTAAAGGATCTCTATCCAGATCTTTTTGCTCGTATTTTTTCCAAAGAAGCTTGGATTTCTGATTTGGTTGTTTCTAATTTAGAAGGGGGTAATAGAAGCTGGAATTTATATTTCTGTCGAGCTTTTCATGAAAGGGAGGTAGAGAGAGCATGTTCTCTGCTTAAGCATCTTACTCCAATATGCCAAGGGGCGAGGGAAATGATTACTTTGACTTGGAAGTTGAATCATTCTGGTGTCTTTAATGTTCAATTTTATTATAATTTGTTAGCTGTTCTGGATGGTTCTCCTTCTATCTCTTTCCCCTAGAAGTGTATTTGGAGTACAAAGGTACCTAAAGGGTGTCTTTCTTTTTATGGACAGTAGCTAGGGGCAGTATTCTTACCATTGATAATCTGGTTCTTAGACATTTACCACTGGTTAATTGGTGTTGCATGTGCCGGTGTGATGAGGAAACTCTGGATCATCTTCTAGTCCATTGTGAGTTTGTTTATGTCCTATGGGGTGAAGTTTTTTTGATATTTGGGATCCAGTGGGTGACGCCGAAGACAGTAACCTCCCTTCTTTTTGGCTAGTGGAATTGGCTGGGGAAGCATTCCTCTAATTTTTGGAATATGGTTCCAGCTTGTTTGACGTGGTTAATTTGGTGGGAGTGTAGTAATCATACTTTTGAAGATATTGTGAGATCAATTGATCTTTTGAAGCCTATACTAGTTGGGACCTTATTTCAGTGGTGTAGAACTCTTGGGGTTTTACACAATGTATTTCCATTTCTGAATTTCTTCTTTCTGTTTGTATCTCTTCTTGAGGTACTTGTATTTGTTTTAAGTTCAGAGTGTTCACCATTGTGAACATGATGTCCTTTTTATGAAATAAATCTTTGATTTCTTATCCAAAAAAAAAAAATTAAGTTGAGAGAACAAAAAATGGGAGGAAGACAAAAAATAGCATTAGTAGAAGTAATAAAAAAGGACATCAATTAAGGAGGTTACAAAGAGTATAACTTCAGATAGAACAGAATAGATTAAAAGAAAATAATACATGTGGTTAAGTTGAATATAATATGTTGAATAATATAAAAGAAAATAATATGTTGAATATCCATAACCAACCCCAAAATTTTGGGACTATGGCTTTATTGTAAATTTGGTTGAGTTTTTTGTGGACTTCTTTCTCCAGAAAAGGAAAAAGGACTGGGGACAATATAGCGATTGAGTTGCAAAGATAAGCAAAGGGAGTAGGGTGCTAGTGTTGTAAGTGGGGCATCATGAATTGGTCATCAGATCAGAATAACATCAAATAGATATTGAGTTTTAAAATGATGTCTCCAATTGAACAGGGGGCATGCGGGAAGATCCTCACTTGTGATGATCTAATTAATTGTGTGTTTGGATGACATGATTTGGGTGATTGAAATAACTCCTAAAATCAATGGATTTGAAATCAAGGCATTTAAAATATTTTAATTTAAAATCCAAACCCAAATCTGTTTCCAAACACAACCTAAGAGATAATCTCATTTAGAGAAGATACACGCTGGTAGGGTGGTGTTGTATGTGTTGCTATAGTATGGAGATAATGGAGCATCTTCTGTTAAACTGTAGTAGTGTTGTGTTCACATTGTTTGGTTGGCGGAATTGGGTAGGCAAGCAGTCTTCGGATATCTAGAACTTGGTCTCATTATTTTTGATGTGGACTTTATGGCAGGAACGTAATTTGTGGTACATTTGAGGATCTGCTAAATTCATGGATACAATTGATAGAGCTGTTTGCTAGATTGTTTGATTGGTGTCTGACAAGGGGTTTTGCTCATTGTAATTCCATTCCTTAGTTTTTAGAGTTGTATCTTTCTGTACATAATCTTTTGTCTTCTTTGTGTTCACTTCCATTTACGCTATTAAATTACTGATTTTCCTAAAAACTTAAACTATTGGAATATGGTAAATTTAATCATTTAACCACATACTTCTCACACTCTCCCCTCACCTATGAGTCCTTTTAATAGGTGAGAAATTATGGGAACTTAAATGGGAGGTAGAGTGGAGGAGGACATGAATCAAACTTAGGACCTCTTGCTTTGATATCATGTTAAATTACCAATTGTCACAAAAGCTTAAGGTATTGAGATATAATAAATATAATCATTTAATCACTTACTTCTAACAAACACGAAGTAATTTTTTTTTTATTTTAAAATGCTTATTTAATTATTAAAAAAAAAAAAAACATTAACAGGAACATGTGGACTCTTAAAAACTTGCCACCTAGTGATTTGTAACTCTTACAAACTAGTGTAGAATGAAACTCTCAACTAAAAAATTAAAAAACAGAAAAACTGATGCCGATTTACTTTTGGAGTGATACTTCTAGAATTATTCAGGTTTTTTAAAATTTTAAATTCATTTACTATTTTGTCTAATGTTTCCATACACGAGTAACACAAGTGTTGGAGCAGCTTTTTTGTTCTATAAACATCTGGGACACTTCTTTGCCTTGTAAACTAGGATTGATATTAGGAAGCTAATTGATTCATTTTTACAGGAAATGCAGTACAAAGGACGAGAATTTTAGTTTGTTCGTTGGCTGGAGACGGGGGGGCAGGTTGGGGCAAGAGCGGGTGATTCTTGTATCAAATCGTAGCTTGACAGTGCTTAAATTTTGGTTAAGATGTGAATCTCCAACTCTTTCCCTAATTCTTCATACATCACTATGGTCATAACATGATGGCCTAGGCTCACCTATGTTTTATTGACAATGCGGAAAAGAACCCCAAAAAAAAAAAAAAGTCTTCTAATTCAGGAGTCAGGACTGCTTTAGTCAATGAACACCGGTTGTTTTATTTTTATTTTTTTTTCCCCTTAAATTCTAACTCTGAAATAATTTATTGTTTATTTGTGTTACATTGTTAGCCATAAATTTGAAATAACGATGCTTTGAAGGAAAGTTATATCAAGTGTCAGTAACTAAGGCGAAAAAAGAAAAAAGGAAAATGTTATGGTGTAGAAAAGTTTAATAATTGGATTTGCTTTTAACAAAGTTATCTTTTCTTTTATAGTTGAATCTTACGTTGAACTGTTGAAGTCTAGTGTTAAAGTTCATACCAACTTAAATTATGCTTTTGATGTGCAACCATCTTTTCTATTTTAGTAAAATATATAATGTTCCCAACTCTGATGTTCCAAAAGTGCCAGGTCAAATATGACCCACTCAGTTTATGACATTATCATGTATGTCTCTATTCTGTAGTTTCTACAATGACAGGAATTCGATCCTTTTTTAGTGTGTGGGATTTAGCTGTGATGTGCATAGATACATCCTAGAGATTGGTAAAATCTATCACAAACTCCACTTTCTATTGCAAATAATGGCTTCAAAGGTGTGACATTAACGTCTCTGTCTGTCTGCACCTTTGTTTGTTGCATTCGACAATCATAACCACTATTTTCCTTTATTGTATTTGCTAAATTACCTTTTGAACCTTGTATTTTAGGGTTGGTTTCAAATGACAATTTTATAGTCTTAATAATTTTTTCAAATTAAATTACGAAATTTAAAACTGTTAATTTACAAGTTTTATAGGTTTTTTTATTAGTTTTGAATCTATATATTTTATAGTTTCTCTAGTTTCAAATCAAATGTGTGAGTCTTATTATATCAATTTAAATTAATATGATTTTAAAAGCTCAAGGTTTGATAATACATTTGTAGACTCTATAATGTAATAATTCAATTATTTGGTTATGTTTTTATTATATAAGTTATTCTTTAAAGTGGTTATAATAAATATTCTATCATGATCAAAGTTTCTCTCAAATTAGTTTGAAGAGAAACTCTTCAAACTTCTTATATATATTTATATATATATATATATATATATATATTTTTTTTTTTTGGTGTAAATTTTGAAAATTGAACTATTGAATTTCATGTTCTTTATATTTTTCACATGCATATCAAGTTTCATTCAAATCGGATGTTATTTGCTATTTGATCAATATACTTATTTTTTATATACAGTTTTATATTACAGAAACTTGAAATTTTTACACTTGTTTGAAGACATGGTAATTGATCTTTAATTTTCTTAACATTTTGCGAAGGATATGATAAGAACATGCAATTCAACGGTTAGATTTTCAAAATTTATATCTAATATAAAAATATATAAAGAATCTCCAAATTAGTTTAGAGAGAACTTTGTTTCTCTTTGTGTCACCTACTTAAAATAGCAATGGAATTGAGAATCCCTAAAAACCCCAAGGCACGCACAACAGCCATTCTCAACTTTTCTCTCTCTGGACAACACATATTTGTGGCTTCACTTTCTCTGCTAATTTTTTCGGACTTCGTTTCGGAGGAACGCACTTGCTTTTAGAAATTAGATGGCATATTCTTTTATTGAAAGATATCACCGTAACATCACAAGGGGAAGACACCACTTGCATGCTAGATGGCATGGGTTTCTTCTTTACCATTTGATTTATTATTATTTTTTAAATGAAAAACCATACCCAATGATAGTTTTAATAATATTATAAAATAAAAAAGAATAACTTTAAGCAACATTATACTTTTCAATAACTTGTTATTAAATTTATATTTTAAAAATTATATCGTTGAATTATATATTCTATATGTTCTTAACGTGCATGTCAATTTTCATGGTAGTTAAATGTTATTTATTATTCAACCCATAAACTCATTTTTTATGCATTATTTTAAACTACAAAAACTTTAATTTAAACAATTGATTGATGACATGACTATTGATCTTTGATCATATTGTAATTTTGCAAGCATGAAGAATATATGAAGATAATATAATTTAACAGTCGATTTTTCAAAATTCACATCCAATAAAAAAATATTGAGTGATGTAACATTACTTAGAGTTATACTAGGTGTAATTTGAACTAATATATATATATATATATATAAACTGGTATCCCATTGTAAAATTTTATTAAATAATAAATTAAGGGAAAAAGACAGCAAGACGCACAAAGGTGAAAATATATAATTTAAAAAATGACGTTTTAAGAAATTTTACTAAAATATTATGATATTCCAATATTTTAAAATTTTATTCGTGTATTGCATCAAACATATATATGGGAATACTTATTCCATTACAACTTCCTCTATTTTTTGTAATATATTGAATTCTATTATATTTGTAATGACCATTATAATGTACCAAATGTATCCTTAGTGTTTTTTTTTTTTTTTTGTAGATTTAATTAAATATTTTGAAAATTTACTTTTAATTAGAACCAAAACCATATTTTGCCTTTGCCTCTCCCCTCTCTAATTTTTGGTTGAATGATCAAAAAAGAAAATGAGAGGACTGACAAATGTATTAAATTCTAGTAAATTGCTCTACATTTACATCAAAAACATTTTAAATGTATTCAAATGTAGTCAAAACGTTGACATCTATATCAAATGGAATTCAAATGTTCTCTATCTTGGTAATGAGTGTTCTGTCCTACAAGATATTTGAATTAAATTTTATTTATTTTAAAATTAACAAGTAAACTTTATTTAAATTCTAGTCCAACCTTGACATTTATATCATATGAAGATTAGGGAAAAAATGATAATCTTTATTAAAAATAAAAGTCAATATGTGCTCATCAAAAAAGAAGAAGTCAATATGTGTATTTATGAAATATTATACTTATATAATTATATTTCTTTAAAAGAATATTTTTAAATTTAACAAACATATTAATTTTTAATGTTTTTTTTTTTAAATTGTTACGTATATATGGAAAGTTATAATTTTTGACGTTATTACACCTATCAAGATGTAAACAAATAATTGAATAGCTATCTACATAAATAGTCATTTCATTACAACACATATTACAACATACTAACCATGAAGAACTTGGATTCAAAAATTAAAAAAAAAAAATTTAATTTGAATAGTTATTATTTGATTCTTCATTGGAAGAACCTTGATCCAAAATTTCCACCCTCACTTATTGTAAATTAAATGGGAGAAAAAAAAGCCAAGAACCTTTATTTATTTGATAGAATTTCAATCTATGACGTTTGTTTTCGATAATTGTACTCTTTATCATAAGACCAAGACACCAATTAGTTTTTGGTGTAGGCTGACATTGAATCTCAAATTTTTTATTCAATCGTTAGAAACTTTATTAGTTAAGCTAATTGGAACTGTAGGGGTCTTTTTTTGGTAGGATTGGGCTGCCTCCTGCGGTAATGGGCTGGGTTGCCTCCTGCAATGATAGGCCCTAGTATTTCTGAGTAAGGGAGCTGGGGCCGGTCCAATTGTAGCTCAACTTGGGCCGGTTTGTGCACAAACTTATGCCATGTCTGCCAGGAGCAAATTTACGGCAAGCAGAACTGTAGCAGACAAGTTATGACAGGCTGAACTGTTGCAGACAAGTTATGGCAGACAGATATAATAATAACTAAAACAGAGTATTCTGCCTATTTAAATAAATTGCTATGTATTCCTTGCTAATAAAGCATGATTACAGTCATAATGATATCAATCACAGAAAAAATGAAGAAAATAATATTAGCTATTCAAATGGGCATAAATTAAGTTTTAAGCTTAGTCTGCCGCAGCAAAACCAAAGAGGAGAGAACGCCTCTTCTCAATGCAAATAATCCCCCAGGAAAAAGATCCTGCCATGGGGATTAATGGCTTTGAGGGAGTCGGACCTGAATGGTTATTGCCCCAAAAAGAAAGAGTCCTTGTTTGCGTTTTGGAAAAAGGTAAGATTTGAAGGGGGAGAGAGAGAAACGGGTGCATGCCCTCTTTGAAATAACTCCCGTTTTTCTCAGTTTTCCTTTCTTTTCTTTCTATTTTCTTTCTTATCTTTTTTCTTTTGACTCTTGCTCTGTTTCTTTCTTTCACTTCATAAAATATACTCTGTTTTTCGATCCCCTTCTACAGGGCACGGCAAGGGCCTTTTTATAGCGCCTGCCGTGGCTAGTATTTTACGGTCTTGCCCCTTAACCGCCTTTATCTGATCTGGGTGTACTTGCCCACCACACTGTGCGACACCCACCCTCGCCAGACAGAGGCGGACTTGTTTTATTCCTCTGTATGTCGTAGCATTTCTTCCTGCCACGACATTAATGCCTTCTCTCTCCACTCTTAGAGCATGCACCCAACGGTTCCCTCTCAAATTGCCTCTTTTGGGTGGTCTATCATCCCAGCAGGACGTACCTCCCAAAATAGGCTTGGGCGGGAGCCGTGAATAAATCTTTTCCCCTCTCCCCACCACCAAACCATACCCCCCTTTACCTCTTACCTCTGGCCCATGGCCCCACCATATCCTATATTGGCTGGGTACAGGCTGGTGGCGCCTGGGCCTTGCGTGTGCTTCTCTTTCAAATTTGTCCAAGAGTCTGCCTACTGCTCATGTGTCTGCCGCAACCTGGAGACTCTCCGTCTGCGTTTCTTGGCCTTTCATGCGGGCTTTCTTTTGGTTTTTCGCTCCATTCAGGAGCTGGGCCTCGTATGATAATGGGCTTTACATTTCTTTGGCCCACTTTTGGTTTTCTTCACTGCCTGCCACGTTGAATTGTTATTCCTGCCGTAATGACTTAATCCTGCTGGACCCCTTTTGGGCCAGCCGTTTATCCCTTTTCTCAGTGGCCTGTCACGGGCACTGTTTTGCTTTTACTCATGGGCTCCTATGTCCCTTTGGGCATCCACGGCCCGATTGCTTTCTTTGGGCTTCCTCGGCCTGTTTGCTAATTCCACACTCCCATGGGCTTTTTACTAACTTCATTGGGCTTCCCTGGCCCAATAACCTTATCCTTATCTTTGGGGTTCATGAGCCTGCCATAAACCCCTTACTCTCTTAGTTTACACTGCCTTGGGCCTGCGGCGACCCTTTCTCACTTTTCTAACTCATACTCTGCCCATGGGATGCTATTTCTTTCTTTCCTGGCTTCTTTGAGCCCGCTTGCCTTTTCAAGACCCATGTATATATTTGTTGGGCCAGTGACTCATTATTCCTGCCGCTTGGGCCTAATGGGCTTTTTTGCTATTTATTCTGTCAATTCTTTGTGGTCCTCATCATTGGGCTCTTCTGTCTGCTGGGCTTCCACAAATGGCCCTCAACAGGAACTTATAAAAAAAGCCAAGCAAGCTCAATTGACAACTCATTTTTATTTTTCTCAAGGCTTCAAATCCTTCTCCCTCCTCAGTTATCAAATTAAAAAAGAAAAAAGAAAAAAAGAAAGTAAAGAACAAAGAAAAAAAAAAAAGAGAAAAGAAAATGATCTAATTTACGGTATTTACCTACTTCATTGCTCAATAAAACTAAAAACATAAACGATAATTCTCAAAAAAAAAAAAAAAAACATAAACGATAATTGGAAAAAAGAAAAACAAAAAAAAAATGGTCCAGCCTTGTTGTGTTACCTACTCACCTCTCAAAACTCAAAAGACGAGTCCTACTACTAGACGGCAATGTCGTTATAATCAACAAATATTTTTCCAATTTTTATTGGAAGATCCAATGGCAATTACTATAAACTTTGTCTTTTGGTGCAATTTGTCTCACAGTTTCCCATTTTTCTGAAATTTTTTAACTTAATTAATTTCAAGGACCAACAACATCATCAACGTAATGATACTTAGTGTCTGTTTGATAGTATTGTTCTAGTAATGTTGTTTAAGTGTTGTGAAAATATGAGTGAGTGAAAAGTGTTGTGGAAATATATGTTATGTTGTTTAAACAACGAAAACTGTTGTTCAAACAACATTACCAAACATCCTCTAGCCGTTTGATGTACGATGATTTAGACCAAGCAATTTGAAGATAATCAGTGAAAACAACGACAACAACAATATTCCAAAAAATATAAAAACTAAAAATTGTAGCTCTCTATTAGATTAATGGATAAGCTCATGAGTAATTTATTATAAAATAATTAATATTTTGGACAAGTTTCCATCAAAAAAAGAGAAAAAAAAAGACACCGCATGGGACATGCTGATTAGTTCAGCCATGGCCTAATTTCTTATGTTTTATAATGGAGTAAGAATTTTATATTCTCTTTGGTAGTGAAGATTCCTTTCAACATTAAACAAATAATATATATTTTACTAATTGTTGGAATCTGACAGGTAATTTGAATTATTTTATTTTTAATACTAATACTTATGAAACACACTTGAGGCAGTGCTAAATTGTGCACCAACTTTGGCCAACTGTTCCCTTTCACTTATTTTGAAGGGGATGCAATGAAGTAACAAGTTTAGATTAACAAAATTTTTTACAAATTTTTTTATATATTTATTGAGGTAACATCATGTGAAGGTGTTTATAAAAATATTTGAAAGGGATGTAATGAAATTTTTTACAAATTCTTTTATATATTTATTGAGGTAACATAGTGTGAAGGTGTTTATAAAAATATTTGAAAGGGATGCAATGAAGTAACAGGATTAGATTCAAAAATTTTTGTACAATTGTTTTATATAATTATTGAGGTAACATAGTATGAATAATATTAATAAAAAGGGTTTGGGCATGCATTAATAATATATTTTAGGAAAATATTTATGGGGATTTGAAAAACTGTTTAAAAAGTTAGTCACATTTTTATTTTTTCATAATTTTTTTAAATGGTTTACTAACACATTAGTAAAATCTAAATAAAATGGTATCAATAATAACAACTTATGAAATTAATTAATTTAATAACAATTTAAATATTAAAAAAAAAGAGGTGGGGAAAAATTCATGATTATGAAGGAAAGAATGGTAAAACTATAAGTTGTAAGATAAGTACTGATTTGACTTGTTCAACTTTAAATAATGTTTTGGGAAGGATGTTTATCATTCTAGGTGACTAAAATAATAATTTCTGAGAAAGATAAGACCATGCTTACCAATATTAAATGCAATTATTTTGTCCACAATAAAAGCATTAACATAATATGACAAGGATGGCCTAGGATGAGACTTATCGCTTGTTAAGATGAGAATTTTGGTCACTCACGTTCCAGACAGCTGCTTTTATTTTTATTTTTCTTACATTTTATAACTTTTTAGTTAATGAGGAGAGAGAATTACTAAGAATAATAAGGGATTTGCTAAAAAATAAAATTCATATTGTTTTTAAATGGTAGATTTTAATTACCCAATCAATGAAGTATCTCGTGCCTAGATAAGAGATTCAATATTGAATTTTGTCATCACTGCATATTTTTAGTATAATGGTTATTCTATAAGTATAAGTACTTGTAGGGTGTGGGGGTAAAGACCCGGTTCAAGTCAAGCATATCTCATAAAAGTATCATTAATAAATAACCATTTCCTACTAGTTTCTTCAATACTAATATATATCCGAAACATTGTCGCGCACCTTTGGAGAGATAAGGGCCAAGGTTTAAGTCTCAAAGAAGAAGTTTTACATACATATACAGTTAAATTAGACTAAAAAAATATTTATTTATTTATTTATTGAAATTTTTGATAAATTGACACCAAGTTCATGCATGGTTAAGCCAAATATAATTTCACAGTTTCTTCGATACAAATATAATTTTTTTAGTGCCAAGTTGCTTAAAAATCTGAACAGATAAACTCAACCAAGTTGTCAAGAAGGAATAAGATTAAGTTAATATTCATCCAATAATAAAAGAATTACGATATATTTCTAGAAGGAATAAGATTAAGTGCTTTTTTTTTTATTTTTTGGATGGGAGGAAAAGATTAAGTTAATAAGAATAATATTCATCCAATACATGGAAGATTAACGATGTATTTTAGGACCTTCGCATAACTTTTGATATATCTCATGCATGAATGTGGTGTGTTACTTTTAACATTAAGCAACTATGAATAGATAATTATTATTAAAAAAAAAAATATTCCCTCAAACATATAATCCTAGGAACACATACCAATGGTTACATCGATATATGAAAGATTAACAGTGAAATTTTCCCCTAATGAAGTTTAGTATTTTCAAGACTAGATGAATAGCTAATCCTAGTATTTGTCTTCTAACTAAAAAAAAAAAAGAGAATATATTTCTTACTTATAGTTGACCCCAATTAATTGGAAAAGGAATATTATACATTGGTAGTAATATAATCCCCATATGGAATGGGAAATAAATAAAAAGCAACAGCAATACAACATTATTTTTAACATACCAATTATCAATTATATTCTTCTCAAAAAAATTATCAATTATATATTTTTAAAATAAATAATTAAGAATAATTGTATTAAGGAAAAAGGTGGGAAAAGGCTTAGATCCGTTTCTACCTTCTAGGCAGAAAATCCAATCAGGTAGATTATAGATGGATATGGGTTCATCCCAATTACAAAATGCTATCCAAAAAACAATGTAAAGGGCCAAAAAAAACTATAAGTTCTTAGAAACAGAGCAAAATTCCTAACATGAGAGTGATCTAAATGAAGCATTTACACTTAACATAACATAGTCTAAGAAATCTGGTATAGAAGTTAATAACAACTGAAAGTGTAAATAATGAATGACTTTATGGCATTGGTTTAGTAAATTATTTAACGAATGCCCTTAGGACATTTGTTTAGTAAATATCTCTAGAAATTTTTTTATGGGGTAAAAAAAAAGTAATTGATTTTTTAATAGTTTTTTATATTTATCATAAAAGTAGCATCAAAATGTTTCTAAGAAAAATTGCAAATTACACCCTTAAAGTTTGGAGTGTTTGGATTTTATACCCTGAAGTTTGGGGTGTTTAGATTTTACACCCTGAAGTTTGGAAGTGTTTGGATTTTACACCCACAAATTTTAAAACTTTAGGGGGTAAAATCCAAATACTCCCAAACTTTAGGGAGTAAAATCCAAACACCCCTAAAATTTAGAAGATAAAATCCAAATTTTGAAACGTTGAGATGTAAAATCCAAACATCCCCAAATTTTAGGGGGTAAAATTCAAATTCTGAAATTTTAGGGTGTAAAATCCAAATACCCCACAAACTTTAGGGGTGTAATTTGCAATTTACTATTTTTTTAAAATAATCCATTAACAAATGCCTTAAAAATACCTGTTAAGTGAGCCCTTTCTATGATTACATCAATTTTATTGTAAATCAATCATAATATTCATTCCAATAATTGTAAAAAAATTAAAAAATTAAAAATGTGAAAGTTGTTGTTTGACTAGATATTATATATTTTTTAAGGCTAAATGGAGCCTAGACTAATTGATAAATAAAGCACCATTTTCTTTGCTTCATTTGCTTTATTAATGCCTCTATTGGAAGGTGACGGAAGAACATTAATTATAGCTTCACTCTGTTATGAGCGCATGCTAAGAAAGATTCTGATTTTGACTTGTAATCATATATTTAGTTCTATACTTCGAAATTTTTTTGTGAACTCCACGTATTTCTATTTTCTATTCCTTAAATTTTGTGAATTCCACGTCTTAAAATTGTGGTTTCATGTGAAGTCAATAAGCAATTTAATACTGCAATTTCTGAAATGTACAAACAACTAAGGTCATCACCTCTATTTTTATATTTTTAGCACTAGTATCGAACAGATCAACGATGGGGATTGATCATATGCTAAAAATTTCAATTTTAAGTTTTGGATTATTTTATGAAAGTTGCTTTAAATTGGTCTGGGTGCAATTCTGATTTGTAAAAAAATGGCTGCACTTGAAGTCTCAAGCTTTGGGATCTCGTAGATGCAAGCATCCAACATTGATACTACCACTTTATTATTACAATATTCATCACCTCACTTTGTAACTTCCAAAAAAAAAAAAAAAAAAAAAACTACAAATTTATAAATATTGCGTTTCAAATACGTCACACGCGGCTTTTTTTACAAACACCCACCCACCCATTTTTTTAAACGAAGATCATGTTTTTACAATTTGTATCTTAAAAATGAGGAATTTTAGCCTTTTGTCCTTATTTAAAAATTTTTTAGCCTTTCGTCCTTATTTAAAAAAAAAAAATAGTAATATGTCCCTGTTTTGAAACTATTTAGATCCATGTCCTTATTTTGAAATTCGATTTTAATAAAATCGAGTTTTAATGTAAAACTTGATTGGTTTAAAATTGAGTTATGCCAAATGAAACTTAAAAAATAAAAAATTGTGGAACTCGAGTTCATGCAGCTCAAGTTCCATGAAATCAAGTTCTTGTAGCTCGAGTACCTTGAATGGAACTCAAGTTCCAATTATTTTTTTTATTTTTATTTTTTAAAAGTTTGATTGCCCCATATTCGATTTAATGTAAAACTCGATTTGTAAAAAATCGAGTTTCAAAACAATGACATAAACTTAAATAGTTTCAAAACATGGACATATTGCTAAATTTTTTTTTTTAAAATAATGACAAAATGCTAGAATTTTCATCACCCCATTATTACAATAGATGCAAGCATCCACATTGACACTACCACTTTATTATTACAATATTCATCACCTCACTTTGTAACTTCAAAAAAAAAAAAAAAAAACTACGAATTTATAAATATTGTGTTTCAACTACGTCACACACGACTTTTTTTACAAACACCCACCCACTCATTTTTTTAAACGAAGATCATGTTTGTGCAATTTGTATCTTAATAATGCTTGTTTTTACGACTGCTTATCCAAATAGACTTTTAACTTAATTAGTTAAAAGCCTATTTGAAAATAGGCTTTTAATTTAATTTGTTAAAAGGCTATTTGGAGGTGAGATAGAGTGGATGAAAAATTTTGGAGAAAAAATTGGAAGAAAAATCTTTTTGGAGCATGTTTGGTTGGATAAGAAGGAATGAAAATAAATTGTGGAGCCCAAGTATTTTCTCTCCAGGCCTACCAAAAAGTTTTCTCCCCGAAATGAAGAGAAAACTAAAGAGAAAAAATGGGGTTGCTTAAGGGACAAAAATGCCCCTATACACTTGTACATGACTTTGTTTGTACATTGCTCTTTTCGCCGTTTATTTATTTTCGGGACATTTCTTTTCCTTCCTCCTTTTTTCTTTTTTCTTGCCTTTTTTTTTTCCTCCTCTTGATGTTGCCTCCTTTTTTTTTTTCTTTTTGCTTTGCTTTGCTTTGCTTTCTTTTATGTTTTTTTGGGTTGTTTGTCATTTTTTTTTTTAATTGGACATCATTTTTAGCAAGGACGCATGAGTAAATTTATATAAATTAACTTTTTCCATTCTTCTACTTTTTCACTCCCAACCAAATAAAAATGAGAGAAATTAAAATTTTTTCTACCCTCCTACTTTTCTATCATTCCACCATTTTCTATCATCTCATTTTTTCACCTCTCCAACCAAACGGGCCCTTAAACTAATCTTCTGAACACTCAAAACTTTAAGGAACTTTTCAATTAAATTCCATGTTACAAAAGTTCTATTTCATACAACAATACCAAATAAACGTTTTTCAGTAAATTTTTTTGGGATGTAGAATTTTACCTAAAAAGATTTTTTTAACGTTTTGAGTGTTTAGAAAATTGCAGTAAATAGATTTCAAAGTTCTAACAACAGTAAATAGTATCTTAAAGTCTCACTCTACTACTATAAGAGTTCGACTCTTTTGTAGTGACACTTTAGGTTAAGTAATGTGTTTAAACTTGGTGAGAGAGTATCATTAAGTGTGTGTTTAGCAGTTAGTTTATTCCAAAAAAAAAAAAAAAAAAATTCTAACAGTATGAATATTGGATTGTATGGTTTTTTTTCTTCTTAAAAGTTCCAAATTTCAACTTTGATGTTTAAGTGGTTTTCACCTTTAAGGAGCTCTTAAAAAGTTTTTTTATTTTTCCTTCTTTTTAGGGTGAAATTGCCAAACATTAGACAAATTCTACTAAAAGACTGTTTAAGGCTCCTAAAACACTTATTGTATTTTATTTATTTTTTATGAATGAGGCACTTTTCCAATAGTGCGTTAATTCTAAAGCGTTAATTCTAAAACATTTTTTAAGACAAATCCGAAGTTATAAGCGTTAGTTCTAAATCCACTTCAAAGGGGAAAGTATACTTTAATCAAAGTAACTTAATGTACTTTAAAGTCATATATTCTTAGGAACTCTTTACTTCTTTAGTAATGCAGGACTTAGCATAGAAACAATGAGAGATTGTGTATTGAGTATTTAACGAGTAATTTTTAGGTATTCTTGGAGTATGAAGAATGGTGTTTTATTCTCTCACATTCATGATGAGGTTTATTTATTAAATTCATAGTGGGATCTACCATAAATGTGAAAGGAGAAAACACCATTTCATTATACTCCGGTAGTACTTAAAATTTTTCTGTATTTAACATATTATTTATATTTATGGTAACTTAAATAATAATTAGTATTATGTTTGTGAGATGCAAGGATTAATTAAAAATGATATAAAATTAAATAAATATTTTACTAATATTATCAAAATTGCTGTCATAATTAGTGACATACTTGAAATTTTATATGTGTTTCACATAGAAAAACTCATTATCTTAATAATTAACGAGTAAAATATTAAAAACACATTAAAACACAAAATTGCTATAGTAATTAGTGACGTACTTTAAATTTTATATGTGTTTCACGTAGAAAAACTGATTATCTTAATAATTAACAAGACACATATTAAAAACACATTCAAACACAAAAGTATGATAAATGATAAAAATAAGTAACAAATTCAGTTTAAATTTATTTAAAATATTGCTAATATTTTTTAATTGGAGTGACATTTTAATTTTAATTTTGTCTAAACTTTATTATCTTAATAATTAATGTATGATAAAAGCCTATTGTTCTAGGCGCAATATATGAAATTAAGCCATTTGATACAACTATGAATTTTAGAACCATATATGTTTGTGTGTGTGTTTTGGGGGGGGGGGGGGGGGTTTACTTGTGAAAATTAATTTGTCACCTTCGTTTATAACTCATGTCATATTGAGAATCCATTTTGAATTTGTGAATTTTTTTATTTCTAATTAGATTATGATATGATCACATAAGATACTGCTTATATCAAAATGGTAAGTTCTGTCACATCGCATGATAACTCTTTTTTATTATAAAATTTTCACATTTTGAATTTGGACTAACGATAATAGTTTCACATCTGACAATAAATTTTGTCATAACTCATGTCTTATTGAACAAAAAATCTACAATCGATATGATACTTTAAAAAATAGTAGAGGTACCCTATAATGACCTATCACCCAAGTTATATATTGTTGATAAGAAAAGCACAAAATTTAGGTACAATTCACTAAATATAGCACATTAGGTTTTTCAATTAAATTTGATAAAGTTTGTGGGTTGAATCTTGTGGTATAACTTTTGTGATGATTCTATTTTGTAATGATTCTATTACGGTCAATTGCGAGTGGTAAGCAACAACTAATACTAGATTATGTCTGAGTTATGGAAAAAAAATTTGGTACAAAAGTTGTGGTGTATTTAAATTATATCCAAAAAACCTTAATATATTTGAACTTATTGTGTTCCTTCCTTGATAATTTATTTATTTATGAAACCTTCATTGATAATTATTTTTTAGATAAAAGTTAATGAATGCCCTAATAGCGTTTATTAATGGACCATTTTAAAAAAGTTTTTATAAGAAAATAAAAAAAAAATTTTGACAACTTTTTCAATTTTTCATTAAAGTAGTATTTTTTTTCTAAAATAATTTATTAACAATTTTCATAAAAGCACCATTAATATAACCCTATTCTTTATTACCATGCTAACACATTATTAATTGAATATTGATTTAAACAAGACTTTACTAATAGAGCTAATATTGGAACCTAAGCTATTAAATCCTTAATATTAATCGCCAAGATATCCTCTAACTGTCTATATTCTGCGTCTCTTAAGAGGAGTAGGGCTTCCTCCCAACTAGAAACACTAGTGCATAAGAAAAGAAAAAAACACTAAGTCCAAGAAATTAGGGGTATGTATGAGTAAATCCCAAACGTTCAATCATACAGAAAAGGCCAACAAAGAATAGTTATACGTTTCATCTCAAAGTGCACTCCACGCTCCATGGACAGCGCGTGGATGAAGTAAAAAGTGAAAAATATAAGGGCGGCTGAGTATATTTAAGAGACTGTTAGTGAATTTAATAAATAAATAAATTAATTAAAAAAAATTATTTTTTTGATAAAAAATTATTATTAATTTATTACCACACTAACCACAACACGACAAAAAACGTTGTACCAACCAAAAAAACAAAAGAAAAACAATGTGAAAGATAAAAAGTATACAGTTTTAATTTTAAAAAAAAATAAATGAAAAAATTTTGAATAAAAAAAAAAATTTTAGAATATAAAAAGATATGTAAAAGATGAAAACTTTGAGAGTGGAAAGCTGGTAGTAGTGGTGGTGGTGGTGGTGATGAGTTGAGATTGTTAAGTATGTGTTTAAACTATTAATGCAAGAATCCATTGTTTTAGGACGAGATATGTGAGTAAGCCTAGGACTTGGTTCCAAAGCCAAAACCCAAGTGAAAAGAGAGAGAGAGAGAGAGAGAGAGAGAGAGAGAGTTTTGTGTGTGCTCTTTTGTGGGGTTAGGAAGTATCAAGGAGGGCATGCACAAATCCATGCTAACAACAACAAAAAAAGCAACAACAACAACAACAACAACAATAACAATCATTTCTTGTTTCCCTGCACTTTAACAAATCCCAAAGGTCTCTCCTTTTCACACACACTTTCTTTACCTTCTTCTTGGCTTCTCTTTTTCTGGGGTTGTTTTATTTTATCTGATTTTATTCTTGTTTTTATTATTTGGTTGGCATATTTATAGTTGTGAATATTTGGTATGCTAGCATGTGGAGCTTAAGATGGTGGGACTTGAGAGTGGATTTTTAGTATTGTTGGGGTTTGAATTTTGAAATAATGGGGTTTCCTGGTTTGGGTAAGAGTTTGTATCTAATATTAGTTTCTGGGTTCTTTTTGTTTTGGGTAATAAATTTCATTGCATTCCTTTTTGCTCTCGAGTTTAATTACTGGGTGTTGAATATATGCAATGGTTTCTAATTTGAGGAAGTGCTTTTTTTTTTTTTTTTTTGTTGTTATTAATGTAGACATCTTCTGTAGAGGAACTCATTTCAAAAAATTTCACTGGGTTTTTTTTCTTTGTTTTTCATGTCCCAATTGGAATATGATACTATTTTTTCTTATTGATGCATATGCTTTTTTTGGCTCCATGATGTTAATAATAGAAAGTTAATTCAGTTTTCTGTTCTTAAGCAGTATATCTGCTTGGCTCTGTTTCATTCAGGGCTATGCTTTGATTGCTCTATTTGGTTACTAGCTACTTGATGAATTCATATTTAAATTTCCTATTTCTGATTTTTATTTTGTTTAGTTTGCATGCTTAATTTTATACATTGACCGATCCTTTTGTTTCAATAATATCTCAATCTTTATGTTGACCAGTTAGAAATGCAGAATTTGAGTCCATATGAAATTAGTTTTTCCAATGAAATATGTTGAGCTCTTTCCTTACTTATGTACTTTTACATGAATTGTGAGTTTTGAGGGAATGTGGGGTGCTTGGAAGTCGCATGTAATTTTATTTGATCTATCTTATGAAAAAAAATCAAATTGGTGTTATAGTTTAGCATATCATCATGTTTAAGCAAAAAGAAACATAAATATCATCAAAGTTATTTGAGAGGGTTCTCGTAGCCAATTCAAATTGATGGCAAGATGTTTCCCAAGCTAAATGCAAAGATGAGATAAGTTAATCTAAGAATAAAATTATGTTCTGAGATTTTGGAAACAAAAGTCATTGCTTGTGTCCAAAGCTCATTTAGTGTAAGAGATGTCATATATGAATTTTCTCATTCACTACACGATTTATCTCTTCAATGATATTGAAAGTCCATTTCAGACTCTTACCAAAGCTTCTACAATCACCATTTAGTTGTCCTTTCTTGAGTGAGAAAGGGTTGTGGATAGGGGGATACAATATATTGGTGTAGTCTCTGTATTTTCAAATCACTGATGAGCTACTTATATCAACTGTTGTTGGTTGACCTTTTTGGGTGTGCTCAAAGGGGCATATACTGTATGAGTGAATCATGTTTAGTTGTTATAATACTATTCAAAAGATAAAGTTCACTTCTGTGTTACTCAAGTTTCCTTCTATAGTTATTCTTTCCTGTCCGCATAGAGATTCCTTAGTTTCATTGCTATATATGCACACAAACACACACATGTGTGTACATATATATAAAGCTTCAGTTCTTTTTTGGTGCTTTTTCCTAAATAATTGAAATAAAATAACATTGTTGCAGCTTACACTTAGTTGGCACGTGGTTTCCGATGAGTAGAGAAGCTAAATGCAGGTGCATATTTCCTCTATTACATATGTATTTTTTAAATCTTGTAAATTTATGATCTTAATTTTAAATGCTCTGAGCAGTAGTTAAGACAATGCGGAACTTAAAGAAACATTTTAGTACAAGTTCTGCCCATTCAGTATCTTCACGGTTTGTTCATTGTCCCCCTTTCAGGAATTCTACTGAATTACAAGTCCAGCAATCATCTATATCCAGAAGCTTAAGCTTGAAGATGGGAAATCGACCACAACATTGTCATAACACTGAGCAATTGAATTTTCAATTCCAAGACCAGGATTCCCCCTCGACTCAATCAACTGGTCAATCTTACCCTGAAGTGGTTAGTATGCAAGAAAGCAACCCTTGTGGACAAGGCATAGTTTCGCCAAAATCAGGTATGATATGAACTATGAAGTTCCCTTGTTTCTGATCCTTTTTAAAAAATAAAAATTCTTTGTGTGTAGTAAGTGCCTGATGGTTTTGGGGGTCTTTTTATCCTTCTATGTGTACATTTTCTGTGTTCATATCAGTTATCTTATCAATTATCATTAGATATTGGTTTAACATATAGACTATTATCATGCTGTTTGTTGGAGCTGTTATAAAGGTCGTTTAAGTTGACTTATATATGAGAGGACTTCCTTTAATAAAATAAGAGGTTCTTCACCTATAATTAATGGGTTTAGTGCACCTTCTTGTTACTAGGCCAGATAAAAATCTCATTTTGTTGTTCTTGTGCTTCTTCAGTAATTATTGAAACTAAGGGGAATCCTATTGGAGGCATCACAAGACAATTCTCGTTGATGGGAACTCAGGATTTAGTCTTCTCTTCATCAAAGCTTGATCATAGCCAATCAATTGTAGGTTGATGCTGCCTGTGTTTGGATGGTTGCTAGGAAAGATTTGGAATCTTATATTTCTTACATTTCCTGTTTCAGGCTTGCCTTCAATTTCCGTATTCTGATCCATATTACGGTCTGTTTGCTGCTACATTTGGACATCAGGCTATTGTAAGTACCTTGCGAAAATGTAATATTCATTCCCTGATAAGGAAGGGGGGGGGGGGGGGGGGGGGGGCATCTTTCTCTTCCCCCCCCCCCCCCCCCCCTTTCTTTCTATAATCTTGTTTCCAGTTTGTGGATCCCCAGGGCTAACCTGTTTACCAGAAATTTGTGATTCTTCAAAATTTAGACTGTTTACCATCTTTTTAGAAAGTAGAACCTTCTTAGGCATCAATCTGTGCTTAATTATTTAAGTGGAAGTGCAACAAACATCTTGCTGGCCTTACGGATTATTTAATGTTTGAAAACAATGAAAAGTAGGTCTATGAAGTATTTCACCATTTTATTTCGTTTTTCACCCCATTCTTTTTTGCTTTGCATCTCCTTTGCTTTTATTCTTTTTACTTTCCTTGTTTTTATGATACTTTTGGTAGGAAAGGTTCTCCCCTTTTATCTATAAGATGCTATTTCTTAATGATATCTGAACTTTCAAGGCATAAATGCAAAAGAATCATATCAAACCGAGGTTATTTTAAATAACCTGCTATTCTTTTTTTTATAGGTTGATGATAAAAAATTAAAGTTTTGCTGGATGTCATATAAGATTGCTTGTGTGGTTTCAACCATACAGTGGATTTCATGAGTTGTTTTCTACTTGTGGATGCTACCATGCAGTGGTTTTCATTTGCCTTTAATTAATATATGGCCTCAAAATTTATACAAAAACCACACCACTTCCGGTCTGTTGCTGCATGAGGATGTATTTTCTCTGTTACCATTCAGTGAAGTTTTTGTCATTGAAATGGATGCAGATGCATCCATCCCAAATGATAGGGATGGCCACTGCTCGAGTGCCCCTTCCCCTTGGTTTTCCAGACGATGAACCCATTTATGTCAATAAAAAGCAGTACCATGCAATTCTCAGACGGAGGCAGTTTCGTGCCAAGCTTGAAGCTCAGAACAAACTCATCAAGAGTCGTAAGGTATGAGCATTTTGGGTTTTCCCTGTCCTTTTACAGTTCCCTATATTATGCATGGAAATTTGGTTGACAGGGAATATTCTCTAAGAAATGCCATTATGAAACATGTGCAGCCGTATCTTCATGAATCTCGGCATCTCCATGCGTTAAAGAGGGCTAGAGGATCTGGTGGACGCTTTCTCAACAAGAAGAAGCTTGAAGAATCCAATCATACTCATACAAGCCATGGACTGGATGATTCAGGCTCCCCAAAGCTACATTTGTTTGCAAATATGTCAGAATCTGAAGTTCATCAGCCAGAAAACTATAGGGATGGAGCTTCCACCACCTCTTGCTCTGGCGTCACAAGTGTCTCCAACAGTGATGACATCTTCCAGCAGCCAGAATTCAGGTTCTCTGGCTATCCTCCTCACATTGGCGGGACAATGCATAGTCACTCAGTTGATATGTTGCGTGTTGCTAGTAAGCAACACCACCACGTTCGTTCCCCCAGCAGTTCAAGTATCTTTTGTGGAGAAGATGTCTGCTGTAATTTGAATTACTAAAGGGAAGTCATCCTTGGCTCTTACTTTTCGTGCTCGGTTGCTTTTCAAGTTGGCTTGCTAAAAACAAAGTGTAGACCTTTACTTCTTGTGCACAACCTAAAGGGAAGTCATCCTTGGCTCTTACTTTTCCTGCTCGGTTGCTTTTCATGTTGGCTTGCTAAAAACAAAGTGTAGACCTTTACTTCTTGTGCACATTTTGTGTTTGGGGCATATACAAATATGTTTTAAGACTAAGTTTGTGATTGGTGACATGACCATAATTGCTTTTCTTTGCTGTTAACTTGTGCCTCTGTGACTGCCTAGACGGTTGACTCTGATAATAAAGTTTATTTTTATTCAGAGGCATACAATTCCTGATCTAATTTAGTTATTGGTTTGGTGATGGATGAAAGTGCATAATCTTTTGTTGCTGATAAGCTTAGGCAAAAATAAAAAATGGGAGTGTGCAAATTATTAATAGTTTTGCTGGTGCACGGATTCCGTACAATAGCATAGTTGAAAATCCCAAATTTTAGATTCTTTTCCTCCTATACTTTTTGCCAATGGGACCAGGCTTGAGTCTGTTGCCCGTTATTGAAATAAACAATTACAACGATCTAGGCATGGTCCTAAAATTTTGGGTCTAACAATGGATCCAAAATAATTATTTCTCCTACTACTGCCTTTGGATTTTGGTTGGGGATGCATTGGTTGTTACTTTTAATATGCTTGTTATGTGGAGCACACTTGGCTTCCTATTGTACAATCTTCCAGGTAATGAGGCAGCTAAAGATATGGCACCACTGTGCATGATGTACCCAGCAGGGCCAGCACTCTAGCTTTGACTTTGTTTACTTTTTAATTTCAGTGAATTGATGTGATTGTGATAAGAGTTCATGTTGCCATAACAAAATATGAATCTTTTTATCTTCAAAAAATTGTAGGAGCACACCATTTCCAGACAACTAGTTGCAATCAGTCACATAAATAAAAATTTTATATGAGCAGTGGAAAAAAAAGTGGTGGGTTTATGTGAAAGTGACAGACAGACAGCTAATTACAATCAGTCACATATGATAGAAATTTACATATGATAGAAATTCTATGTGAGTAGTAGAAAAAAAAGTAGTGGGTTTTTGTGAAAGTGAAAGATTAATTATAATCAATCACATAGAATAATTGTTAGTTATGAAAAATAGTATAATAAAGGTTGTGAACTTAAAATAACTCTCTTGTATAAATAAAATAAAATAAAAAACCATGTGGTCATCTATGCAAGCTTGGATTTTAATACAGAAATTGTTGGTAAAAGAAGTATAGGTCCTTACGTATGCTACTGTTAGATAATCAAGTAAAAATCAAATCATACACAGGAAGGAGGATTATCTGATTGGGGAAAATATCCCTAGAATTAGAAAGGGTAAGATCTAATAAAAGATGCCAAATGCTGAGCTGGTAAGGGGGCATTGAAGGTTTTGGCACAAACTTTGGCTCAAGTTTTTTGAGGTATTTGCATCAATTCCATCATTGGATCCTACCCTCAATAGAAATAGCAATAATCTTAAATGGTTCATTATCTTTATCAATTCTAAAATAAAATTCATTAATTTCTTAAATTCCATTTTTGAATTTACTATTTTATAGTTTTGATGGTGCATCTCTCTCTTCTTAAATAGATGTAAGTGGTCCCATGAAGAGGGGAAATATATATATTTTTTTCTTTTTGGAGAAAGTAGGAGAAAGAGTTGAATGCCATTTAAAAAAAATGGAATTTGAATAGAGATCCAAAAATTGCTCAATTTGATGCCAAAGAGATCCATTTTAGAGTCAAAACACAATATGTGGGACCGGGCTATTGAAAACAGAAAATCTGAGCCCAAATCTAAGCCCGAATCCAACAAAGTTCCCAGGCTCCTCCCAATTCCTGAAGGTCCTATCCTATCTCATGTTATACCATCATGTACATATGAGAGCATATATCATCTTCATAAAGATAAAGATAGATTCTCTATATAGATCTTGCACTTATATATTACAGATAGAGGTGGTATTTTATGTAACATTCCTATCACATATGCACTTTTTATCCCAAAAAAGAAGTCTGAAGTGTACTACTATATGAGTAGTTATCACACACACCAATGATATAAAATACTTTTTGTTTCTATGAATAACAGAATAAACTTAAACCAATATTACAATGATCATATCAAACTAATCATAATGTAAGAACTACTTCTGCCTACATTATCAATCACAAAATCCTATTGCCAACCTCACTTAGTGTAAGTCTGTAACCAACTAACCATAACTCCAACAAATCCCAAATATTTGTGACCATGTATCTTTACAACAATTGCATTCAATATTCTTCTTATATATAAGAATCATGTACAACACGTCTCTTGTATATATAAATTCGATTGAATTACAAATTGCATCATCTAATTTTATCTAAAATTCAATTTAGTCTTATAACTTCTTATTTATTCACTTAAGTTATATTATTTTTACTATTATTCAATGTTGTCTTTTTTGTCTAATTTTGTCATGTTGTGGCGTTAGGTGTCTTAAAAATTATGTCATTTTGACATGTCCTTTTAGGAAATCTAATGGATCCTTCTAATAGAGATAAATGGAAGGGATACATTAAAAACAAATGGAAGTTATAGTATTGAAATGAATAGATCAAAAGTTATAGAATTGAATCAAATTTTGGGCAAAGTAAGTTGGTGCAATTTGTAACTTAGCTTAAGATTTATATGTAACCCTCCTCTTATGATATGAGAACTCAATGTTTATGAGATCCACATGCTTATGAGATGCTTGCGGTGATCTTGTGTTGAGTCAATGGAAGCTTTGAGACTTTTTTGTTGTATGTGTTGTCAATAATAGTAGATTTATGTGAAATTAAAAAAAAAAAAAAGTAAAGATTTTATGTGGTTTACTATGTTCATGAACGATGTCAAGGATTTTTTTTTTTTTTTTTAAGTGGCATAAAACACTCTTACAAAACCAAACCCCAAAATATACCCAAAGAATGCTCTATGTCAATGTACAAAAGCTAAATCTCCAATGATTTCACAGAGAACTTCAGCTTACCCAAAGTCAACTTATAATAGGAAAATAAATTGAAATCCTAAACCAAGCTGAGTACGTAGTACTTAATTAAAATACCAAACCACAAACGAACAGAACACCTAACCAACTTTGGGGAAACAAAGTCCAAATCATAATAGGATGTTGTCAAGTGTCCTTGTGCACTCCTTAGGGAGAAAAGAAATGGGCTATATATGCATTTGGATTTGAAAATGGTTTGATTAGCAAGTGTTAAAATACATTTGTTAAGGTTGAGATTTTTGTTGCAATCGATTAACTTATTTTAGAGAGTGGTACAAAATTCAGTTAAATAGATATTTATTTACTTGCTTACTTTTCAATGTAGTGAAACCTACTAGATTCGTCCTTAACAAATGCAATTGAGCACCTATTAACATATTCTATTTTTTTTTAAAAAAAAATCTTTAAATTGAAAGTGATTCAACTCCTTATAAAAAGTAAATTGACTCCATTATAAAATTCAACCTAGACCCTAAATTCACTTGTTAACTTTTTTTTTTTTTTAAGAAAAAAACAAATTAAAATATTCAAGCCATATGCTATACTATTTGTTATGTAAGATAATGATAGCTAAATTTCATTGAAAAAGAAAAAGAAAAAAAAATTAAGATAGCAAAGAGGAGTGAGAATGAACCACTTCCTATACTCACAATACCAAAAACCTAAGGCCTTTTTGGTTAGGGTGTCTAAACAACAATTTTCAGTGTTTAAGCACTGAAAACTATGGGCCAAAAAAAAAAAAAGGCGTCTAGTAAGGGTGTTTTTACTGGAGTGTTTGATTTGTATTGTTCATTTTAAGGTGTTTAAATACTGTATTTAGAAAACTCATTTTACTAGTTTTTAGTTATCAAATAACGTTATTCAATGGCACTTTTGTAAATATGTTGAAAACCATGAGGCCTACCTAATTAGACAAAACAAAAACTGACTTCTTTCTCTTCAAATAAAAAAAATATTAAATGGTATTGTGCTTGTCATCTTTTAAAAAATAATACACACATACCAAACACATATTATGGTTTTTTACATACTAAAACATGTTATTTGAAACATTGTACCAAACACATTTTTTGCTTTATGAATACTGTATACATGTGTTTTAACAACACTTATTAAGCCACAATTTTCACATCATTTTAATTAAGGATACTAGAAATCTCCAACCAAACAGGTCTTCAAACACACAAGGGGTGTGGTTCAATGGTAGAAAGCACTCGTTACCCCATCACACGTACTTTGCATGAGTTGTGAGATTCAAATAGTAGCACCCCATTATTACTCGAGTGATGGTCGTGGTATATGTTGGGTAAACACATGAAAAATACAGTTTTGTATCTCATACAAAAAGACGCAACAGAAAGAAACAAATTTATTTCATTCATGTGAGATAACATTCAACATCAGAATTTTAGAAACAAAGAACAAAAATGCGTACCTTGATGCGGCAAAATTCAAAACAAATGAAGATTGAACTTGGAAAGACTTTCAATCTTCACTCCAATTCCACAATGTGCCTAAGACATGTGGTTTCTCAAGTATTTGTTCAAGAGAATAACTAAGTGTCTTGAGAAAAAACTCTAATAAATTTTATTTTTAATTATATGTATATATATATATATATTTCTGCACTTACAAGTTATTTTATTTAATAATTTTTATTAAATAAATAACTGATTATCTAATTGAACTAGCCCAATTGGGATTTAGTGTGTGGCTTGAAGTGGGACCAAAATGGACAAATACAGCTCTAGCGCTAATGAGCTTTCAACTTATTTGTCAACTTTTGACAAGTCCAAAATTACCATTAATTATATTTAATATCACTATATAAATATAATTGCACTCTAGGCCTATTAATAAATTATATCCCAAGACATTATTAAACTTTTAACCCCTTCATGAAAATATTTGTAGAATACAAAGTCATAATATATAACTGTCACTTTGAAGATTACTACATTTTGATCATTGAGTACCTAGTTTAATCATTTAAGTTATTCATATATATTTTATGAAATTAGATTTCATAAAATATAAGCTTTAGTAACTCTTTACTAAAGTGGTTAGGCCTAACACTCTGAATAACCAAACCTATTAAATTTATCTCTATAAAGAGACTATGAATTCCATCTTGAGAATATGTGTTCTTTCAACATTACGTGTGGTTGCCCAACATACTAGGGTTTTGACCCTTTGTTTAGATCTCACTCTTGATATATTAAAGTAACTTACATTTCATAATTGGGTTCACTATTTCCTAATGATTGAGAGTTCATGTAAATGAACGTCGTGAGATTTATTATTCATTTGACAGTCGTTAATAAAATAATAAATCTCACAACGGTCTAGTTCAGTATGTCTTATACACTTAAAAAATATTAACATATGAACTAAAAGTCTTCACTTCCATGATCAAGACAAATCATCTTAATTGACATGTTACAGTTTTTGCAGATGAAATGCCTAATTTCATCACCGACTACGAACTAAGATTTTGAGTTTACAAAAAACTTGTGATTTATATCTTATGTGATCAAATCACATAAATCATATACTATGCATCTCAAGGACTATATGATAGTGTCCAAATATTCATGTTATCATTATTTTAGATAATAATAAAATAACTTTATTACATATAACATAATGTTACATAATATCATAAATAGCATACACTAGGATTTTAGGATACTAATCCTATCAGTATAACCCATTACCTTCACAAGAAATAGGGTCAATAAATCCACAAATAAAACTTTTTTTTTTTTTTTCCATTCAACCAAAAAAAAAAAAACACTCACGAGGCCGCGACACACCTTTTTAAGCACAAAGTAATGTTAAAAGCCCAAATTATTTTACAACCGTAAATAATTACCAGCTACATCAATCCTCTGTAAAAACAATTTGTGGTAATAGCATTTTTGTATTCACGTTTTTTTCAGTTGTTCTGTCTGACTCATTATTGCTCCAACAAATCCAATTAACCCGCCAAATCGCCCAAGATTCAAATCCGCACCATCTCTCTCATTTCCAATTATACCCCTCAAAAACTACTATAATCCCCATCCCTATCCTACCTCATATATATGCAAATATCACACACATACACATTATTCATTTGTTTCATAATTTATTTTAACCACAATTTGATTTGAATTTGATTGGTTCACAGAAAGCAAGAGAGATGGGTTGAAAAAATGAAAGAGAAAGAAATCACGATTTTGTATATCCTGTACCCGGCATATATGCCAGGTATGGGATATACCCCTTCAGAAATCACAGTGGAACATGTTTTTGGTGATATCAAAGGCTGTAGAGATGGCTTGCTCATAGCTTTTACTGTAGGTTTGTATCTCTCTCTCTCTCTAACTTTTCTGTTGAAATGTCGTTTTGAGTGTTACGGCATTGTCGTTTTCACCTCAACAACAAGAATTTGGCGCTTCTTTCTTTTCTTTCAACATGTTTTCTTTTGTTGTGTATTTACTATTTAGCTTTGAATTGCAAATCAATTACTTATCTCTATAACTTTTTTATGTTTCTTGATTTTTCTCGCTTCTTTCATTTATTATTTCGTTTTTTTTTAAATTTATTTTATTTTTTTGAATTTAGGAATAGGAAACGGTTTTTCTTTGTTTTCTTTGTTTGATTTTTTTTTTTTGGTATTAATTCTTTTTTTTGTTTGGATAATTGTTCGTTTTTGTTTAGTTTCCAAAGATTAATTGAACAACAATGGACGTTATATACATATAAATTAATTTTTTAATAATTCAATTTGGTTGTTTTTGGCATTGTGAAAAATGATTATATGAATTAAGATTTGAATAGTCTATAGCATTTTGCAAGAGTTTCTCTTTGTCGAATTTTGTGTGTGTGTTTTTTTTTTAATTAAAAAAAAATGTTTTTCTTGGTTGTGGTTTAATGCATTGTTTGTTTCTGGAGAAATTGAGAGAATGAAGACGAAAGAAAAAAGAATTTAACTGTGCGATTGTTAGTTCTAGTTTTAATTTATAGAAGAAAATTGAAGAACAATATACGTGAGAAGTAAATTTTTTATAAGTTGGTTGTTTCGTCATTGGGAAAATTGCGTGTAGGTTTTTGACCAATGAGTAAGCTGTGTTTGGTTATTGAGAAAGCTAACCAAAATGAAAATTCTGTGTTTTTTTTTTTTTGGGGTGTTGCTGTGTAAGTTTTGATAGAAAATAAAAGAGCAGTTTGCATAACTGTGCATGGATTTTGAGTTTCTTTGTGAAAAGATAAGAATTATAGGACGGAATTAAATTTTAAGTAAAGTTAGATAGTACATTTTATAAGTTAGCCTAACAATTATATATTTTAATATGAGAATCCCATGATTATGAGATTTGCATGCTTATGAGATTTCCTTCTAATAGATGAAAGTTTTATTTTATTTATTTTATTTTTTTGGTTTTTGATTTTTGATTTTTTTGATTTTTGATTTTGATTTTGATTTTGATTTTTTTTACTTATAGGCAATAAAAGTGGATTTATGTGAAATAGAAAAAGAAAAGTTTTAGAGAAGCTAATATTGAGGATGACAATTTTGCCCGCACATTTTCACTTTGCCCCACGCAGGTTTTTCTCGCTCTGCAAAGGTGGTAGGGTGGAAATAGGAAGAAATTTTAGTCTCGCATCACAAGGCAAAATGGTGATGGGTTTAGACTTTTTAGACCCAACCCATTTTGCCTTGCCTCGCATTGATAAGGATTAGATAGTAAATTTTTCATACCTTAAAACCCAACTATTTAAACAAACATATCATTAACTTATTTAATTCTACCCAACAAGGAATTATGACTCTTTATTTTTCCCTAGCAAAATTGAAAATAAGGTATCAATTTTAACATTTTCTTGTGTTTATTAAAAAAAAAAATTATATACTATTGAATCATTGATTTTGTATTATGAAATTTTATTTTTGTTGTGATATTATCCTGTTAAACACTTTAATAATATTATTCAATTTTTGCTAAAAATTAGTTTGATTTGATGGGATAAATTTATTTTTGATTTCAAATATATTTTTATTAATGAAACGGGTTTTCTTAAAAACAATTGCAATAGTTGTGTGTAAATTAATAAGAAGTAGAGTTTTATAGGATGGGACGAGACTTCGCTAGACCCCAAAGGGTAGGAATGGGGTAAGAAATTTTGCCTGTCATGTGAGGCGGGACAGGACAAGGATGGGATAAGTCAAAATCATGCGAGACAGAGGCAGAGACCTCATCCTTTGAACCCGTTTTGCCCCATTGTCATCCCAAGGAAATATGCGTGTAGATAGTTTAGCAAAAATTGGGTCCTTGTAATCTATAGGCTTTGTTATTTTTGATAAACCACTGCATGCAATGGAACTTTTGCTGGCTTTTGATAAAGTCAAATTGTTTTGTAATAAACTTATTTGTTGTTAATGTTATCTATCTAGTTTAACAAAAAATAAAAAAGAAAAGAAAAAACAATCAATAAAGATTTAGAGTGATTTTGGTTATAGTTTTTGAGAAATGTTAATGGATGCAAGGAGTATTGGTTTATAAACTATTTTTAGAAACATTTTATGAGAAAATGATAAAACAATTAATTTTTTTAACAGTTTTTATATTTTTTTATGAAAATTGTGTTAAAACTTTCCTGATATGGTTTATTAACAATTTTCATAAAGACACCCATTAATATGATCCATAATTTGCATTTTGTCTAAGCTTTATTTCAAATAATCTAATTTTTAAAATTTTGAAAATAAACTAATTTTTAATTATTTGTTTTATATTATACAAATAAGCTATCGAAAATAAACTATTTCCAAACAACACTTAGGTGGGCTTTTACATTTACGAGCGACATCAAGGAGAGGTTTTTTTTAAATGTTAAAAAAAAAAAACTCTTATAAGCCAATCCCAAATAAACACTAAGAATTCTCTCTCAATTTACAAAAAGCTAGAGCTCCAAATATTTCACCGAGAGCTTACCCAAAGTCAACCTGTAATAGGTAAATGATTCAAAATCCCACAACAAGTATAGTATGTGGTACTTAAATTAAAATACGAAAACTAAAATGGAACAGAACACCTAACAAACTTTGGGAAATGAAGCAAATTCAAACAGGATACTGCACTAGTGAAGGAGAATAGAAACGGGTCCAATTTGTATTGCAAAAAACTAATAAACAAGTGGTTCGGTAAACAAGTGACGAAATGCGGATAAGGTTGGTTGCAATATATATATTTATATTATTGGTGATAATTTACTAATTATAAGAGAGGAGTGAGATTTGAAATCCTAGTGTTGTTGAAAATATTATAAGTTGTAAACCAATTACACAATATCGAGCCTAAGAGATATTTGTTTATTGAAATTAAATTCTATAAGGATATGGTGTCCTCCAATTTCAATATGTCATATCATCTATCACATATTAAAGAGTATGCATAATCATAACCAACTTGATTCCAGTTCTGCAGTCCTATGGAGCAAAAGGAGAAAAGATTTCCCAAAAAAAGAATTTTTTTTTTATTAAGTTACTGCACCAACGATTATTCATATAAATTGCTTGAAGAAGGCCGCACTACTGACAAAACAAAAGAGAACAAGATTCCCATAATCTAAGTGGACTCCAAAGCCAATTTGTATGCTTTTTCAGTTAGAGGAAGCAAGGTTCTTATTTCAAGGCAGGCAAGAGAAACTACAATGACATAAAGTTCGGAAACAAACCTCCAAGGACCACCTTCCATAGGGTTCAAAACCAAAAGGTGTAAAATCAGAAAAATGCATGAATCATACCAAGATCTCAAGCATGCAAGATGAAAAAGATGTTTGCAGTGTAGCCTTTTAGCCTTAGCCATAGGTTCCTGTAATTAGCCGAGTTCAACATTGCGGCATGAATATTAAACTAAAAGATAAACAATAAAATACCAAATCATACCGGACAGATGGCACATTCATCATCAAAAGCTTGTAGCGCTTCAGTAGTTGCATCAGGAAGGGCAGCATGAAGAGCACCTAAAGCTTTTCTCAATTTGATGAATCCTTTAATTCACTTGGACATAGCACCTAAGAAGGCCTGATCAGAAATTCTAAATGATTATAGATTGAACAAGACATTGAATGTCAGAATGAAATATTTACACAAATATTTAGAAAAAGGACTGAATCCATGAGATGGAATGCCATGCCATGAAGCCACCAAATATGCACAGAATGACCAAGTGCCATTAACAATGTTGCCATGTCCAGGGAAAACCCCACATTCCGAATAAGAATGCCCTTCCATTCCCACAATGAACCTGCAGTCACACTCCTTAATCAGAAACCATTACATCCACTACAGGCCATCTTAATTTTTTTTAAATTTAAAAAAAAAAAAATTGATATCTATATTCCATGTGAGAGGATTGTGTGTTTCCATTCACAACATATTCCACTCATTAATGTGCATAATTCTCATTATACACCTCACTGAAATTTAAGCTATATATATATATATATATAAACCAAATTTGAGAATAAATAAGCAAATGAACGGACCTGATTCGATCTATGATCATATTGCTTTTTCTTCGGTGGGGGTTTCTGCAATTTTCACCAGCATCGCTTTTTTGTGCGAGAGAGAGAGAGAGTTTTTTTTTTTTTTTGGGTAAACGAAAAGAGAGACAGAGAGAGAGACTTATTGATAATTCAAAAAACTGAAATTTACACAATTTTCACAATCAATAACTGGATTCCCAAAAAAAAAAAAAAAAAATTCATTATATTCCTCTAGAATTCAAAGTACAAGAGTTTGTCTTGAAGACCTGGTTGGATTTTGGCAAAACGGGGTCGGGTCGGATCCTAGCCGTCGTCGTCGTCGTAGTCGGCCTTGGTTTTGGGCTTCCGGTACTTCTCTTCGACGAGCTTGGCCTTGTAGAGGGCATCGTGGGCGAGCTTCCTGATGTTCGGAACGTCGTAGTTTTGAGCTATGTATATTCCACACACCGTCCCTACTATGAACGAAAAGCTACTCTTTATGATACCCATCTTCCCAAAATCAAAACACAAAATCTGGGTTTTTTCGATTTTGATTCAAATATTTAAAAAAAAAAAAATTTGGGATTTTTGTGTTGTGGAGGTTGAAGAAGAAAGAAGTATGAAGGATTCTGGAAACATGAGCTGAGCTGAATGAGTGCTATAGCGTGGTGAACTGGACTAGTATATTATAGTATAGGGACCATGGGCCCAGCCCAGGTTAATGTTTTTTTTTTTCTTCTAAAAACTTTGTAATTTGTTTTTTTTTTAAATTAAAATTTATTACTAAATATGTATTTCATTTATAATTTATTACCACTGTGCATGATGTACCCAGCAGGGCCAGCACTCTAGCTTTGAATTTGTTTACTTTTTAATTTCAGTGAATTGATGTGATTGTGATAAGAGTTCATGTTGCCGTAACAAAATATGCATCTTTTTTTTCTTCAAAAAATTGTAGGACCACACCATTTCGAACAAAATTTTATGTCAGCTATTGGAAAAAAAAAAATGGTGAGTTTTTGTGAAAAAAAAAGACAAACAGTTAGTTACAATTAATCATATATGATAGAAATTTTATGTGAGTGGTGAAAAAAAAATGATGGATTTATATGAAAGTAAATAAACAGACAACTACTTAGAATTAGTCACATAAAATAGTTGTAGAAAATAGTGTAACAAAATTTGTGATCTTAAAATAACTGTTTTGTATGAATAAAATAAAAAACCATGTGGCCATTTATGCAAGCTTGGATTTTAATACTGAAATTGTTGGTAAAAGAAGTATAGGTTCTTAGGTATGCTATTGTGAGATAATCAAGTAAAAATCAAATCATACACAGGAAGAGGATTATCTGATTGGGGAATATATTCCTATAATTAGAAAGGGTAAGATCTAATAAAAGATGCCAAATGCTGAGTTGGTTAGCAGCATTGAAGGTTTTGGCACAAACTTTGGCTCAAGTTTTTTGAAGTATTTGAATCAATTCCATCATTGGATCCTACCCTCCATAGAAATAGCAATGATCTTAAATGGTTCATTATCTTTATCAATTCTAAAATAAATTCATTAATTTCTTAAATTCCATTTTTGAATTTACTATTTTATAGTTTCGAGTCTTTCGACAGTGCATCTCTCTCTTCTTAAATAGATGTAGGTGGTCCCATGAAAATAGATATCCAAATTGCTCAATTTGATGCCAAAGAGATCCATTTTAGGGTCAAAACACAATATGTGGGACCGGGCTATTGAAAACAGAAAATCTAAGCCCAAATCTAAGTCCGAATCCAACAAAGTTCCCAGGCTCCTCCCAATTCCTGAAGGTCCTACCCTATCTCATGTTATACCATACATATGAGAGTATATATCCTCTTCATAAAGATAAAGATATATATATATATATATATATATATATATATATTTTTGGATAAACTTTAATTTTCATTCAAGATAAAAGGTACGTGGAGGCAATCATCCATACAAGCAGAGTAAACCACTCTGAGAAGATTGTCCTTATTACAACAAAGAGACATTTTAGATGCTACTGAGTGCTTTGCTGCAGCATGAACTACAGCATTGCACTCTCCATTGACCCAACGGAAACAAACACTCACAATTTTTTTTTTAAAACTTAAGATACTACTAATAATATTACTGATAGACCAATCAAGTGGGACATCTTCAGCTGAAAGAGAGTCAAAACATCGCTCTGCAACTCCTTCGATATGAACATGACTCCACTGTTCATGGTTAGCATGATGCATTACCCAAAGGATTGCATAGGCCTTAGCAACAATGGGGGAGCAAGGTTGGTGAAGCTTGGACCAAACTTTAATGACTGTGCCCTTATGATCTCTAGCCACAACCGCAAGAGTGGTGAAGGATTTAGTTATGGCTGCATCAACATTGAGCTTTATCCAGCCAATGGGAGGCGGCTCCCAAAATAGTTGATTTGCTTGAGCAGTAGGGAGTGTCTCCAGAGCAATCAAAGTGGAAAATTCTTGGAACTTGAATTGAATCTGCTTGATAGAATCAAAGCTATCAATTTGAGCCTCCTGATATGTGGTTCTATTTCTTAAATGCCAAATTTCATCAAGAACAAGAGCCATGTTCAAGGATATACGCCATTGATCCTCTTGAGGGCATAAGGCTTGGGGTGGATTCAATACTAGCTTGATAATGTCGGAGCTGGAGGAGATGTGCAACTCATCAGCTCTAAGACCCCAACAGCTGGAGTGCCAAATTGCTTTAGCAACTGGGCACTTAAAGAAGAGGTGGCAGCTAGATTCAATCTCACAACCACATAGCACACAAGATGGGTCATCTATGCCCATTCTTTGAAGCAGATTTTCTTTCGTTGGAATGGTGTTGGTTCCTAATCTCCAAAGAAACATTTTGGTCCGTTCAGGGGCTTTGAACTTCCATAGCCTTTTCCAATTGACATCTAAATGAGGTGTTGGATGGTTGCATAGCTTGAGCTTCCATAGCTTGGATGGTTGCATCTAAGAGGGATAGTTTATGCATGGAAATTCTTAGAGACAAATACAAAGTTCGAAATGATTGGCTATTCAAGAAGCCCGCAAAAGCTGCGTCTCCTATTTGGAAAGCCATCGAGGGGGTTAAAAACATCATTATCAAGGCACTTGCTATCTCATCGGAAATGGAGCTTCTATCAATGTTTGGCAAGACCCTTGGCCAAAGTCAGCCAATTCCGATACAAATCCACTGATGGTCTCCCAGCTGATTGATCAAGTGTCTTTTATGTGGAATGTAAGCCTCATCAAAGATTTGTTTGAGCCTGACTCTGCCAATGCCATATTATCCATACACCTTCCACCTACCCCAAGGCCAGACAAGCTCATATGGACACTGAACCCCAATGGAAAATTCTCTGTCAAATCAGCCTTCCATATTGTAACCCATAAAGATAAAGATAGATTCTATATAGATCTTGCACTTGTATATTACAGATAGAGGTGGTATTTTATGTAACATTCCTATCATATATGTACTTCTTATCCCAAAAAAGAAGTCTGAAGTGTACTATATGAGTAGTTATCACACACACCCGTGCTATAAAATACTTTTTGTTTCTATGAATAACAGAATAAACTTAAACCAATATTACAATGATCATATCAAACTAATCATAATGTAAAAACTACATCTGCCTACATTATCAATCACAAAATCCTATTGCCAACCTCACTCACTATGAGTCTGTAACCACAACTCCAACAAATCCCAAATATTTATGACTAACTATGTATCTTATACAACAATTGTATTCAATATTCTTCTTATATATAGGAATCATGTTCAACACTCCTCTTGTATATATAAATTAGACTGAATTACAAATTGCATCATCTAATTTTATCTAAAATTCAATTCATTCTTATAATTTTTTATTTATTCACTTAAGTTATATTCTTTTTACTATTATTTAATGTTGTCCTTTCTTTAGTGATATCAAAGGCCGTAGAGATGGCTTGCTTAAAGCTTTCACTGCTGGTTTGTATCTTTTTCTCTCTCTCTAACTTTTCTGTGTGTCTTTTCTGTTGAAATGTCGTTTTGAGCGTTACGGCATTGTTGTTTTCGCCTCTACAACAAGAATTTGGCGCTTCTTTGTTTCTTTCTTTAATAGGTTTTCTTTCGTAGCGTATTTACCATTTAGCTTTGAATTGCGATTCAATTACTTCTCTCTCTAACTTTTCTGTGTTCCTTGATTTTTCGCGCTTCTTTCATTTCTTAATTCGTTTATTTTTATTTTTATTTTAATTTTATTGTTGTGAATTTAGGAATAGGAAACGGTTTTTCTTTGCTTGATAATTTTTTTTTTTTTTTGTTTAGATAATTGTTCGTTTTTGTTTAGTTTCCAGAGATTAATTGAACAGCAATGGAGTATTATTTTATATATATATATATATATATATATAAATTAATTTTTTAATAATTAAATTAGGTTGTTTTGGCATTGTGAAAAATGATTATATGAATTAAGATTTGAATAGTTTGTCACCCTGTTGTATTCTGCAAGAGTTTCTCTTTGTTGAATTTTATGTGTGTCACTGTGTGTGTCTTTTTTAATACTTTTTTTTCTTTGCTTTGGTTTAGTGGTTTGTTTGTTTCTGGAAAATTTGAGAGAATAAAGAGTTAAAGACGAAAGAAAAAAGAATTTAACTGTGCAATTGTCAGTTCTAGTTTTAATTTAGAGAAGAAAAAGTTAAGAACAATATACGTGAGAAAGACTTTTTATAAGTTGGTTGTTTCGGCATGGGAAAATTGGGTGTAGGTTTTTGACCAATGAGTAAGCTGTGTTTGGTTATTGAGAAAGCTAACAAAAATGAAAATTCTATGTTTTTTTTTTTTTTTTTTTTTTTTTTGGTGTTGCTGTCAAAGTTTTGATAGTAAAAAAAAGAGCGGTTTGCATAACTGTGCATAGATTTTGAGGGGCCATTTGGATTGCTTATTTCCGTAACTCAATTCTCTGTTTCCATAACTCATAACTCAAAAATTGTGGGACCCATAGTAAAAAGGTTGTTTGGCAAACGATAATTCTGTTTCCATAACTCATAACTCAATGGCATTTTTGTAATTAAACATACATGAGAGACTCGCAAACAGTACCAGCCGTAACTTTTGACCACTTTTGACTTTTTTTTTTCCTAGGTTGGCTGTTCGGTTTTTTTTTCTTTTTTTTTTTTCACTGGTTCGGTCTTTAATTCTGGTTTTTTTATTATTTTTATTTATTATTTTTTTATTAGCTTCGATGAGTTTGGGTACTGAAAAAAAAAGAAAAAAAAGAAAAGAAAAGAAAAAGCTGCACCGGTTGACATGTATGGACCCACAAATAGTGTGAAAAATATTGAGTGATGGAAATTGGGTGATGAAGCCAAATGGGTGTGAAAAATTGAGTGATGAGTGATGAGTGATGGAAATTAAGTGATAAAAAAAATGAATCCAAACAGCCCCTGAGTTTCTTTGCTAAAAGATAAGAATTATAGGACGAAATTAAATTTTAAGTGAAGTTAGATAGAGCATTTTGTAATTTAGCCTAACAATTATATACAACTCTCTTCTTATAATATGAGAACCCTAAGATTATGAGATTTACATGCTTATGAGATGCCCGTTTGATAGTGATATTGGGTTGAGTTGACTAAAGTTTTGATATATATTTTTGGTTATATTTATAGGCAATAATAGTGGATTTTATGTGAAATAGAAATAGAAAAATTTCAGTAAAGCTAATATGTGTGTGAATAGTTTAACAAAAATTAGGTCCATGTAATCTATAGACTTTGTTATTTTTGATAAACCGATGGAACTTTTGTTGGCTTTTGATAATGTCGAACTGTTTTGTAATAGACTTATTTGTTGTTAATGTTATCTATCTAGTTTAACAAAAAAAGGAAAAAAAAAAAAAAACAATCAATAAAGATTTAGAGTGATTTTGGTTATAGTTTTTGAGAAATGTTAACGGATGCCCTAAGTAGTATTGATCAAGAAACTATTTTTAGAAATGTTTTATGAAAAAATTATAAAGCAATTAATTTTTCTGATAGTTTTTTATATTTTTCATGAAAGTAGTGTTAAAACTTTCTTAAAATGGTTTATTAATAATTGTTGTAAAAACACTTGTTAATATATATGATCCATAATTTTTTGCATTTTGTCTAAGCTAGTAAGCTTTATTTCAAACAATCTAATTTTTAACTTTTTGAAAATAAGCTAATTTTTAACTATATGTTTTATATTATGCAAATAAGCTATTGTAAATAAATTATTTTCAAACAACACTGAGATGGGTTTTTACATTTACGAGGGACATCAAGGAGAGATTTTTTTAAATGTTAAAAAAAAAAAAAACACTCTTACAAGCCAATCCCAAATAAACACTAAGAATTCTCTCTCAATTTACAAAAAGCTAGAGCTCCAAATATATCACTGAGAGCTTACCCAAAGTCAACCTGTAATTGGTAAACGATTCAAAATCCTACAAGAAGTAGAGTATGTGGTACTTAATTAAATAGGAAAACTAAAATGGAACAGAACACCTAACAAACTTTGGGAAATGAAGCAAATTCAAATAGGATACTGCACAATAGAAACGGGTCCTATTTGTATTGCAAAAACTAATAAACAAGTGGCGAAATGCGGTTAAGGATGGTTGGATTTTTATTTTGGGCAATTGATTAGCTTTTTTGAAATTACACAATATCTAGTTTTGGAGATATTTGTTTATTGAAATTAAATTTTATAAGGATATGGTGTAAAATCGAAATTTTACGCTCTCTAATTCTAATATGTCACATCATCTATCATCTATCACATATTAAAGAGATGCATAACTACATTTAATGTTTGTTTGAGAACAATTTATTTAGTTGAAACAGTACAGTAGAATTCATAAATAGTACCAAAAAGTGCAATAGGACCTATGAATAATAGCAAAAATAAGTTGAATAGTAAAAAAAAGTTAGATTTTGAAGCCAATGCTAAACGCACGCTTAATCAATTCTAATACATCCCATCCTTACCAAATTCTAATGTAGTGAAATCCACTTGATTCTTCCTTAATTAATTAAACCGACCACGCATTAATATGTTCTATAAATAAATACCATTTAAATTGAAAATAACCAAATTTCTTATAAAGAAGTGAATCTACGTCTAATCTAAGTGTATGTGTGTGTGAAACTTCATTCTGGAGACTTGAACCCCGACCTTTGTCCCTCACGCTCCATAAATATTTATACTTATAGAGTGACTATCATATTAAAGATGTGCGGTGATAATTTATGTTTATAGTATTAATATTATAAAATTCAACCTTTACCCAAAGGATATTTGTCAACCACAATTTTTTATTTTTTTGATATTCGTTATACTTTATCATAATGTGACAGATTGTAATTGATTTTTTGTTATTATCACCAATTAACTCATAAATTTTTTTTCTATTATTCACGGTCTTTCACAAACAGAAAATTGTGACAAAATGTGTAAAAGTGTAAGATAATAGAGCAATAGAATTAATCTTCAAGATTAAGAGAGCAAAAGAAGAGAAGAGGAGTGATTAGAATGAGCCACTTTTTGAAAGCCCAAAAAGGGCCGTAGACGACTCCAAATCCAATATCCAAATGAGTTTTGAGTTTGAGTTTGGTAGGGTATCGTATTAACAACTTTCTATATTTTTTTCAGTAATGTGTCGGACTCATCATGACTCTATGAAATCCAGTTAACCCGTCAAATCCACCCAGATTCAAATCCGCTATCTCTTTCTCTCAAATAAAAAATAAAATCCCAACCCTACCCCTAAAAAACAAGCAAAACCTCATCCCTATCCTCCCTTATATACATATACCCATCACATCACACACATTTATTTATTAAATTTTACATTAATTAAACTTTATTTTGACTTGGTTGGCTCACTCTCTCACAGAGAGAGAGAGAAAGAGAGAGAAAAACTCAGAGAGAGAGTTAGAGAGAGAAAGATAGAGAGATATGGAGAGCGGAGGAGGAGGAACAGGAGGAGTAGGAGTAGGAGCAGCAGCAGCAGCACACTATAATCCACGCACAGTGGAAGAGGTTTTTAGGGATTTCAAGGGTCGTAGAGCTGCTTTGATCAAAGCTCTCACTACTGGTTTCTCTCTCTCTCTCTCTCTCTAACTTTTTTTTCTTCTTGCGTGTTTCGTTTACGTTACTACTGTCGTTTTGAGCGTTACGGCATGTCGTTTTCGCTGTTACGAGAATGCGCTTCTTCTCTCTCTTTTAGGTTTTCTTTGTTGTTGTTGTTGTGAATTACGGAATAGGAAGCGGTTTTTCTTTGTTTGAATTTATTTTATTTATTTTTTGTTTTTGTTTTATAAATTAATTATTTTTTTAAGAATTTAGTTTGAATTTTGTGTTGTTGAATTTTTTTTTTCTGCTTGGTTTTGGTTTAGTGCTTTGTTTGTTTCCGGAGAAATTGAGAGAAAAACGATTTTAACTGTGCAATTGTTTAATTTGTAGAAGAAAACTGAAGAACAATAGACACGAGAAAAGCTGTTTTTGAAGAAATTTTTTTTAATATAATTTGGTTGTCTTGGCATTGGGAGAATTGTGTACAGGTTTCGAAGAGAGAAAGCTGAGGAGGATGAAAATTTTTGTGTTTTGTTTGATGTTGTTGTGTAAGTTTGAAAGTTAAAAAAGAAAGGAAAGGAAAAGAGAGGTCTGCGTAACTACGCGCAGAATTTGAATTTTCGGGATTTAAGTGAGAGCAGAATGAGTTACTTTCATTAATGTACATTATCACAACAACAAAACAGCTCATGAATTTGAATTTGAATTTGCGTTAGAAATATGTATTTCATCTATATATGTGTTTTTTCTTGTTCAATTAGCAGTTATATGGTTTGTTAAGAAAATTCGGGGGGAAACAGTTAGTTTCTGAATTTAAATACTTTTAGAAAATTGAGGTAGAAAATGTCGTTTAGTTATTTGTAATGAACGTGGAAGAGGGGTCGTAAATGATTTTTTATGACCCGTTGGGTCTTAAACTCACGACCTTATCCTCCACCGAAGAGGAGGTGCCAGTTGAGCACGAGCTCATTGTCATTTTCTTATTTATTACTTTTTGTTACTTTTGGAAAATTCCTTAGATAGTTTATTGTTAGAAGTTAGGGCTTTTTTTGGAAAGCTTTTGTAGTGGGTGTTGACTATTTATGTGTTTTTGTTTTGTTGTTGCAGATGTTGAAGATTTCTATCAGCAGTGTGATCCGGGTGAGGAGCTATTCCTTTTTTTCATCTTGAATTACTTATTAAATGGATGAAAGTTTTTAGATATCAATCGATACCCCCTTTCTTGCATATAGTTGCAATGTATACACTGTTCCTTTGTTGATTGAGTTATAAGATGGTGTGTTCTTATCTGTGGCATGCAATAAGGGGCTGGTAAATGATTTTGATTCTCACTATGTTTGTCTGTGTGACTGAAGACCTAAAAAAAGTTAATTTGCTAAGAAGTTCTATCAATGTGTTAATTGTGTTTTGTCTTCCTTTTTTTTTGGTTATAGCCTTTACATTATAAGTACACATTTATGAAAAAAGTTAATTCATCATTAGATGATTACAAAAAACTATAAAAAAAAGTAAGTGATTCTTGGAAGTCAAAAAGGTAATTGCTATTTGTAGGACCACATGCATGAGGCCAATCACACATGGTTCTAATCATCTTTAAAATTGCAACTATTGTGTTCCTTCCACAATGTCCACAATAAAGATGAAGGGACAAGATTCCAAATTTTTAATGATTGCTTCACAAACCAATTCTTCCCGAACAAGAGATCAACCACCTGCTTAGGTAACACCCATGGAATCCCAAACACTTGAAAAGTCCAACTCCCCAAAGCATAAGCAGCATCACAATGCATTAGAAGGGCTACTTTGAGGTGAAAATTAAAAAGACCTCATTTAATTTAAATATCTAATAGAAAACCCTTGTTGTTACATAAAATTTTGTGCTATTTTTGTGATTTTGTGCTGTATCCTGTCATTGATATGATGCGGTCACTCAAAATTTTATTTGCCATTAGATCTTGTACCTTTATAGTTTCATGTTCATAGAACTTGTCATTTTCTGTGGACATAATTCTTAAAATAGCTTGGTGTTTCCAATTTTAACAACAGTTATTGTTTTTGTTTTTGCCTTTATTTTTTATTTTTATTTATTTATTTATTTATTTTTTTTGCAATAATTAGTCATTAATTAATACGAAGTAATGGTTTTAAATTTTGTGCTTTGTATCCCCATATATTTATTTTTTTCTTTTTGATTTTTATTTCTGATTCATAGCTATTCTATTGTGTTCTGTTCCATGGTCTTTATGCACTATTTTGTTCTTACAGAAAAGGAGAATCTGTGTTTGTATGGCTTTCCTAGTGAGCAATGGGAAGTCAATTTACCTGCCGAAGAGGTGCCTCCAGAGCTTCCAGAGCCTGCGTTGGGAATTAACTTTGCGAGAGATGGCATGCAAGATAAGGACTGGTTATCTTTAGTTGCTGTCCATAGTGATGCATGGCTGATTGCTGTTGCCTTCTATTTTGGTTCCAGATTTGGATTTGATAGGGCTGACAGGTAAACTTACGGACTTTTCTGAATTTTCTACCTTCCTTTACTGATTTGGCATACACTTTCTAGCAATTTATTGATTGTAGATATTGTCATTTTAAGTACTTTGCATCCTTTTAGTGATTTGATATTAAAGTGTAGGTTGTTCCTTACTTGCAGCATGATTGTAACTTTAGGCAAGTCAGCCTGATTGGGTGACTCAATGGTTAAGGGAGAGAAATTTTCATCTAGGCACCATAAAATTTGGCTTATGTTGGAAATCATGGTCTTGTATTGGTTCAATTGAGGCTATTATTGATTGTTTTTGGGTAATAGTATTTTTTACCCTCTGTGATGCAAACTAAATGACTGACCACTTTATCTGTTTTTTCATCATTTTTGGGTTTTAAAACCAGATTTGGACCCCTTATTAGATTGAATAATCTTTGGTCGTGTAGCATACATTGACTAGTTTTGTTGTATGTCCAATGGTTAATGTTGAAGTTTCACTCTTAGTTGCAAGTGCTTAATAGAAGGGTTTCAACTTCTCAAGTGTTGTATCAAGTACCATGGAAATGTACATGCTCAGTTGACTCATTCTATATGTAATGCTTCATCATGTAGTGTAATATATTTTGTGCTTGATGCCCAATAAATAACACTCTATTTACAATATTAGGACTCACTTTTATGCACTTTGAGATGTGATGTCAGGTAACTATCTTAAGCATTAGCTGAATGAAAGGCACTGATATTTTACTTTTAACTGGGTGCAGTTGGGTTTCTAGAAATGGATAAACCCAGTTGTATTCTTACAGTTGTTGAAGTATGAAACCATTGTTTAGATGTTTACCATGGGCTTGTAATCTTTGATTATTATGTGGCTGATTTTCCATGAGATGCTATTCCATTGTCTTATTACTCATGATGCAGGAAGCGGCTCTTTAATATGATAAATGAACTTCCAACAATTTTTGAAATTGTGTCTGGTACTGCAAAGAAACAATCAAAGGAGAAGTCATCTGTCTCAAATCACAGCGGCAACAAGTCCAAGTCAAATTCTAAAGCGGTAAATGGATTTCCTGTATATAATGCTTTTATTTGGTGAAGAAAATTACAATACATATGTGGGCAGTGGCCATTAAGTCGGTCTGGCCTTTTTGAGGGAAACTCAACCGAACTGTGTTTTCCTCAGTGGGAAGTCTTAACTTGTTACCAAGTTCTGTTTTTTTGTTTAACAATTATAATTTTGGTAAAATGTAACATCAAGGAGAATGTTAAGTCCAATAATTCAATATTGATAAACCAAGTTGCTTTTTGTCACTTTAAAATTAGAATTTCCTACAAACTGGCATTTTAGCTTAGTGTAGTTGATTAGAAAAGAAGTCTCTTTGTTTTCTTTCCAGTGAAAACAAGAAAACCTGATTTGGGTTTGGTCCTAGTTGCCATGACTTCATACTTAATAATAATATGGCATCTTAGGACTCTGGCAACATTACCACAAATCACAGCTTGAAGTGAGAACGTAGCATTGTTGGATATGAATGCCTTTTAAAAGAAAAAAAAAAATGTAGTACTAGGATGGATGTTGCCCCTCAGTGTCACTGGCATGTAATAGATTGACTGACTTGTTTGTATTGTAGTGACAGAAAATAACGGGGCTGTCATGTCTCATCTTCTGAAATTGTACATTTGGGGAGCTATTATTAACCATTCCTGGATTTCTTGACATCATTCTTTTTAGATTTGTCCCTTAGTTGTAACCAGCACTTAAGAGATTCATTCGCCATTGTTTTTAAATTTATTCATTTAGGGAAAGTTCATACTTTGGTTTGGGATAAAATGTTTACCTACTGGCTACAATTACACACTCTACTACCCCTGTTTCTCTTATCAATTGATTTATAGTTTTTTTCTTATATTTTTTTGACAAAGCAGCGGGCATTAGAAGCGCCAAAATATCCAAAAGCTACTCCTACGAAGGAGGAAGATGAGGTCGTGGATGAGGAAGATGAAGATGAGCATGGCGAGACCTTGTGTGGGGCATGTGGGGAGAACTATGCATCAGATGAATTTTGGATTTGCTGTGACATCTGTGAGAAGTGGTTTCATGGGAAGTGTGTAAAGATTACCCCTGCTAGGGCAGAGCATATTAAGCAGTACAAGTGTCCATCATGCAGCAATAAGCGAGCTCGCCCTTGACATGGAGAGAGATGCGGCATATCTACCTTTGTACTCATCTCTTGGTGGACTCTGCTAACTGTTTGTTTGATTGGTATCTTTGTCTAGTTTTTAAAATTAGTGCAACTTGTGAATGTGTACTCTGGTTTAGGGACCTCAGTTTTTGGTATAATGCTGTTTAGTTGTAGTTTGGATCTTTATCCTGTTTAGCTTTTTAAATGTTACTATCTTTCTAATCCAAGAAATATCTGTCTATTTGTGGTGCTGTAAGACTTGTACTCATCCTGCTTGCTGTAAGTCTGTAACATCATTCATTAGTGTGGTTACATGCACTAATGACTGATGTTGACTTATTTAATGTATTGTTAGCTGTAACTTTTCTTAGAACAACATAGAAAATCTGATGTTCATTGATTTTTAGGGCGGTTTATAAAACCAGTACTTTGAACTGACCAACCAAAACTGATTGGATTTTTCAGTTTTGGCTAGTTCTTCAGTATCATTCTGTGGTGTTTTTAATTTCTGAAAAAAAAAAAAATCAGTTCTTTGGTTAGATCTTGGGGCCTGGGTTTTTGGTATCGAAACCAACTGATATATTACTTTTTGTGTGAATCTTAAACACATAAGTATGTATTACTCAGTGGAAGAGGCACCTTTTTTCTTGCATTGATGTCTTAGGTTTGAACATTGTTTTGGTACTTTTGTGTATATATTTTTTTTGATAGGTACTTTTGTGTATATATTAAACATAAAAGAATGTAGTTTGGGGGAAGTATGTTATTTTCTCTCTTATCTGAATTTCATTTCTCTCTCAACTCTTCAGTCACAGCCCCCTTCCCTCCACACCTTAACTCTCTCTCTCTCTCTCCCTCTCTCTCCTTTGGTCCTATTACAAGGTTATTCGTGGCATACATGCTCATTCCTTCCCTTGGAAGAGTATTTGGGTGTCATTCATTTTGTGGGAATCTACATAAGGTAAGATTCTTACTCTAAGATGGGGTTCATTTCAATGTTCTGGGAAAATGATGAAAGACCTCTTAATACATTGTGATGTTGCTCGTCCTTTGGAGCAGTGCTCTTTGGATATTTGGGATTCATTGGGTGCTGCCTTATACTATGCCAACATTATTGTTTGGTTGGATAAATTGGTTTAGGAAGCACTCCTCAGATGTTTGGAATCTCATGCCGGCTTGTTTGATGTGGCTGGTGTGGAAGGAAAGGGATAGTTGTATGTTTGAAAAAGATGAAAGACCTCTTTGGATATTTGGGATTCATTGATTGCTGCCTTATACTATGCCAACATTATTATTTGGTTGGAGAAATTGGTTTAGGAAGCACTGCCCAGATGTTTGGAAGCTCATGCCGGCTTGTTTGATGTGGCTGGTGTGGAAGGAAAGGGATAGTTGTATGTTTGAAGATGCTGAGAGATCCCTTGATCAACTGTAATCATTGTTCATCCATACCTTGTTTGATTGGGTTTGAATTAGGGTTTTTAAACTTTGTAGTTCTATTTTTGACTTCCATAACTCATTAGGATGATCTATATAACTGTTTGTATTGTGTTCATCATTGTGAACAAAAGTATTTTCTCTTTTATCAATAGAACTTAATTCTTATTAATAGCCTTTCTCCTTTCTTCAGCACTCCATGGCCGACATGCACCTGACCTCTGCTAGAGGTAGAGAGTTTTGATGAAAAACCTTAACCAAGAGCGAAGTTTTTTGATGAAGAATTAGTGAGTTTGCTCATGGCTACAGGTTTTTAATCACAACTTTCTCACCCTTTAATTCTGTTTCAATGCTCCAAGGGTGATCTTTGGGATTTGGGTAAGCAATCTTCAGCTCTTCTGCACATGTTTTTTATTTTATTTTTTTTGGATTCTAGTTCTTGATTCTATTTTCTGCCCCTCAAATGTTACTCAGATGATTCATTATTACCATAATAACATATGCTAAGGTTACGCTTGTATCAATGCTCATACTAAGGATATGCTCATATCAATTGATGATTCCTTAAATTGATGAATATTTAGTATTTTTCAAATCGATTAGAATTGGTCTGAAATTAGTAGTGTATTCCTTTCCCCTACCCCCCAACCCAATTGAATTGAATTGAACCAAACTGAACTGCATTTATTCCATTTTAGTCGGCTTTGGGGTGACTTTGAAAAACCAACTTTTTTCAGTTCAGTCCAAAATCTTCTCCCAACCACGATTAAATTGCATCAATATCAGCTCCAATTGATTTACCTTTTTTATGTTGCTTATGCAACATCTTTGTGATTATATTTTCTTCAGGAAGAAACAAAGAGAACTGATTCGTGAGGTTCAGGATCTGACTCATTTGCGAGAATTGGAATCTCTTTTTGAAGTTTCATTCGCAAGTTCTGTTATTATACTGTTTTGAGGTCAATTGTGCTAGGTTTCCTTTTAGGACTTTTTGGTCATTAAATTGATACTTATCATGCTGTAAGTGCCTATTATATATTATCAAAGTTAATATTATTTATGTGGAGTATTTTGGTTTTTTCTCAAAAAAGATTCAATAATATGGTAATTGCACAATCTATAAAAGTCTCTATTAGGAATTGTGTTCCAGCGTTAAAATTCGTGGGGAATGCGAAAAAACTAACTTGGATAGACGAATATACATATTAGTTCGGTGACCCTCTTGCAAGAATAGGTCTGAAAGGTCAGTTGATGAAGCAAACTGCGATCCTGCAATGAGCTTATTGTCATTATTATGTTTCCATAAAGAAATGCTTCATCTTTAATATCTTGAGGACTATGTCTTAAAGAGTAAGAAGGTATTGAACGTGAGATCTAAGCTACTTGCGGTGATATTTGTGCAAGAATAGGATGCAAGCCTGATCCAATATCTTGAAGAATAAATATTTCTGTTAATTTCATGGACCAAGATGTCTTATTTGATTTTCTTTTACTCTTGGTCCAATGATATAGGAGTGTTAACGCCATTATCAATCCACGTCAATCTATAATGAGAATGAGTTATGACTTATAGCTTATAAGGTGCAGCCAACGTTTGAAAATTCTACTTATACCCTCTAGATCACTTTATAGTCTTATCCAATATTCCTTCAAAAACAAAATAGTCTTATCCTATATTTAGCCACGTATTTCAAGTTCCACTTGAGTCTATATATATAAGGTGCAGCCGACGTTTTAAAATTCTACTTATACCCTCTAGGTCACTTCATAGTCTTATCCAATATTCCTTCAAAAACAAAATAGTCTTATTCTATATTTAGCTACCTATTTCAAGTTCCACTCGAGTCTATATAATATATGTATATATATATATATATATATATATAAAATTTTTATTTAATAGTTATTAGTTTAATCTTTTGTAGCAAATTATTTTTTGTTTTCCCCCAAGAACATAAGCATGTGCTCGTCAAGATTTCTCATTTGCATAAAATGAAACAAGTATCTAAAAGGAGAGCACTCTATTTTAGAAAGTATGAATATTTTATTTGGGATTTCGTATTAGTATTGTACTCGTATACAGTATACACTGTGTCATGCTATAATTTTTTAAAAAATTATTCATATCACCGTATTATACCCGTACAAGTACTTGTCCTAAACTCTATTATTGTCTTGAGCATAAAACAAGATGCACTTTTCAAAGCATTTGGGTTAGGTGGATCATATCTCTATTATGTTGTTTCATTTTCTGTTATTTAATATCTTCTAATTTAAATATATAGTAGGGGTAGTTTTGCCTTATTAAAATGCATTGGTTATGAATGGAAGGGTCGTGTTAACAGATGCCCTTAGGGCAATTGTTAATAAACCATATTAAGAAAGTTTTGATATTACTTTTATGGAAAATATAGAAAGTTGTCAGTAAAATTAATTGTTTTTTTTTAAATTTTCCCATAAAACATTTCTAAAAATAAAATCATACTGTAGCCCTCCAAGCACATCATGGTGCCAAGCTTGGAGGTCTAGATATAAAAAAAAAAAAAAAAAAAATTTTGCCCTAAGGTGGCGTTTGATTCATTGTGATGGGCCCTTGATGTGATACACGTTACCTTAATGTGACATTAAGGTGTTTGGTTCATTTAATTTTTTCTAATATTACCATAATTTAAGATTACAAAATATATCACATCACCATAATCACATCACTTTCTTAAATAGGGGTGATCTTACATTACTTACTGGTGGGGATGTAATAATTTATCGAATTCACAAAATTGCCCATACTAAAAAAAAAAATTTTACTCATGAGAATTATTAAAATATCAAAAAAACCTCTAAAATACCCCAAAACCTCCAAAATGACCAAAATGCCCCCAAAACCTCAAAAATGACCACAATACCCCCCAAAAATTTTAAAATGACCAAAATACTCTTGAAACCTAAAAAATGACAAAAATACATCTGAAACCTCTAAAATGACCAAAAATACCCCAAAATCTAAAAAATAACTAAATTAACCAAAAATCTCTAAAATGACCAAAATACCCCAACACCTCTAAAATGAGCAAAAATACTCTTAAAACCTCTAAAAATGACCAAAATACTCTTGAAACCTCAAAAATGATCAAAATAATCTTAAAACCTCAAAAATGACCAAAAGACCCTTGAAACCTCTAAAATGACCGAAAAAAAATCCCAAAACCTTAAAAATTACACAAGTAACACTGAAATCTCTAATATGATTAAAATATTCTTGAAACCACTAAAATGATAAAAATACCCAAAAATCTATAAAATAGCTAAAAATAATCCAAAAATTACTGGAATGGCCAAAATACCTTCGAAACCTCTAAAATGATGAAAATAATCCCAAAACCACTATAATAACCAAAATACCACTAAAATCACTAGAATGGCCAAAATACCCTCGAAACCATTAAAGTGACTAAAATACTCCCAAAAATTCAAAACAACCAAATATACACTGAAACCTCTAAAATGACCAAAAATACCTCGAAACCTATAAAATGATCAAAAATACCCCAAAACTATTTTAATAACTAAACTACCTTGAAACTTTTAAATTGGCCCAAAGTACCCAAAACCTTTGAAATAAACAAAAGTTTCAGGTTATTTTGTGTCATTTAAAGCTTGCATGGATAGTCCAAAAATTGAGTGATATCACTCAGTTTTCATGATCCATCATCCAAAACATGTGGTTTCCACAAATAATGTAGTGTTCGGCTTGGTTTTGGATGTTTGTTTCCATCACTCAAAAACTCAAAATTTTGAGTTTGGATGATGGAAATTGAAAACACAATTTTGGTGTTTTCAAATTATGGATGATGAGTGATAGTGGCAAAATGGTAAAAAAATCAAATTTGTGGGACCCATTCTCCTGACTTGTCACTGTCGAGTAATAGTGTCATACCACTTTTTTTTCTTTTGCTTTTTCTTTCTTTCTTTCTTCTTCTATTGAGATCCACTGGCTTCCTCTTTTCTTTTCTTTTTTTTGCTTTTTCTCTACTTCTTCTTACTTTCTTCTTCATACCCACTCCACCACCAACAACATTTTTTTTCTTCTTTTTCTTCATTCTTTCATTTTCTTTCTTTTTTTTCATCAGACCCACTCCAGCCCCAACTTTTTTTTTTTTTTTTCCTCCTCTTCTTCTGGATTTGTCTTTCTTTCTTTTCTTCTTTTTCTTTCTTTCTTTCTTCTTCAGACCCACTCACCATGTTCATCCACGCATAAATATACCTAGAAATGGAAACCCACTCCTCATTTTCGTGATTTTGATCTTCGATCTAAGGATTCCTGGGTTTGGATTTGGGTTTTCTGTGTTTGTGGGTTTGGGTTGGCAATTTTGGATCACCGATCTGAAGATTTTGTGTTGGTGTGTTTGGGATTTCTGTGTTTGTAGTTGTGGTTTGAAGCTTGGGCTGTGATGGAGGTGGGTTTGTGTGGTTGGTGGTGGTATTGATGATTGGAAATTTTTTCTTTTTGTGGGTGTAGCTGATGGTTTGATTTTTTTTTTTCTCGTTTTGTGGCCGTTGGTGGTGTTGATAGTGGTGGATTAGTTTGCCATTGATGGTGGTGATGGAATTAGGAGAATATGAAAGAGGGGAAGAGAAAATTGATGCGGGTAGCAACCATAACCCCTGTGTAGTGACAGTGGGGTGGGTTCCACCATTTTGGCAAAAAGTGGACTTAAAAAGTTGAGATATGTGACTGAGCTTTGAAATCAAACAACAATTTTGGAGTTTTTGAGTGATAGTGGGGTTTGGGTTATGAGTGATGAGATTTGAGTTAAAGTTATGAGTATTGAGTTATGAAAACTGAGTTATATCTAAACCAAACGGGCCCTTAGTGTTTTAAGGGGTATTTTGGTCATTTTTGAGGTTCCAAAATATTTTTTGGTCCTTTTATAAGTTAAAGAGTATTTTGGCCATTTTAAATATTTTAGGATATTTTGGTTATCTTAGATATTTCAATGAAATTTTGGTCTTTTTTGAGGTTTTAGGGTATTTTTGGTCATTTTAGAGGTTTCATGGGCATTTTTGGTCATTTTGTGGTTTTAGGGGTATTTTCTTCATTTTGTAAGAGTATTATGGTCATTTTGAGATTTTTTTTGGGGGTTGGGGGGGGTGGGGGGGGGGGGGGGGGGGTTATTTAGGTCATTTTAGAGGTTTCAAGTTTATTTTGCTCATTCTAGAGGATTTGGGGGCATTTTGGTCATTTTAGTGATTTCAAGGTGTATTTTAATCGTTTAGATGTTTTGGGATATTTTGGTCATTTTAGAGGTTTCATGTTTTTTTGCTCATTCTAGCGGTTTCAAAGGTATTTTGGTCATTTAAGAGATTTCAGGGCTATTTTGTTGATTTAAGAGATTTCGAGGTATTTTTGGTCACTTTGAGGTTTCTAGGGTATTTGATCATTTTAGTGATTTCGGAGGTATTTTGGTCATTTTTGAGATTTTAGAATTATTTTGATAATTTTGAGTTTTTGGGGGGTATTTTGGTCATTTTTGTTAGATTTAGGGTATTGTTGGTAATTTTAGAGGTTCCATGGACATTTTGGTCATTTTTTAGATTTCATGTATTTTTTTATTGAGGTTTTAAGGGTTATTTGGTCATTTTGGGTCTTTCTAGGGTATTTTTTTTGGTTCAAGGTAATTTTTGATATTTTTTTGCGTTAAGGCTATTTTGAATCAATTTTTTATTACAATAATAATTATTATTTTCAAGAATTTTTATAAATCAATTATATGAATGTTACATTCTTGGATTATGATTGAAATGTAATTTAATTAACCAAATACCTAATGTCACATCAAGATAATGTGATCACATGAATCTAAGATTATGATGATGTAACATTACACCTTCAAGTGAACCAAATGCCCTCTAAAGCTTATCTAAAACTAGATTGAGCTTTAGGTTTTGTGGGCCAGATATTGGGCTTGTTTGATTAGGTGGAACGGTGGAAGCAGATGTGACAGATATGAAATTTTCAAACAATTTTGTCCTAAAATTCTTGAAGATAAGTTCCATTTCTCTTAAGTTTCCACTTATCTGGACCACACCTATGAAGTTGATGTTTCACCAAAGGGTTCAACAATTGAGCTAATGAGATAAATGATTTGTCATTACTGTTGGGTTGCACGTGTGAGAGAAGTCCTACATTGACTAAAGATGAGAAGAATGAGTGGTTAATATAACATAATTGAGCACATACCCATTGGGTTTATGCCTTTTGGGTTAAAGTGTGTCTTTATATGTTATATTAATTACTCAAGGAAGCTTTCCAAGATGTTTATCCCCCCAACAAGTGGTGTTAGAGCCCATGGAGGTGTGCGGCGAAGGTGGTGAGGTGTGCGGCGAAGGTGGTGAGGTGTTCATTGTCCCTATTTAGCGGGGACAGAGAAAGCCTAAAAGGCCCACACAAAAAGATCCTGGAGAAGCGAAAAAAAAAAAAAACCCAACAAATGAATATTGCTAATGGTGCGAAATAATGATGTGGTGCAAGGTTCCCTGGACATGGACGTGCGGGGTTCCCATGGATGTGCGTGCGGGGTTGACATGTGGTTCCCATGGATGGCGTATGAGAGACCCATGGGTGACGCGTTGATGAAGTGAAAAGCCCATTAGACAAGGGGGAGTGAGTAGGACTTGTTCATGGTCCACAGAGAGTTCTTGAAACCCATAGAGAGGTAGACTCACAGGTGACTGACGTGAGGGGGAGATTGTCGGGTTACATGTGTGAGTGAAGTCTCACATTGAATAAAGATGAGAAGAATGAGTGGTAAATATAACATAATTGAGCACATACCCATTGGACTTAGGCCTTTTGGGTTAGTGTCTCTATATGTTATATTAATTATTTAAGAAAACTTCCCAAGGTATTTTTCCCCTCGAAAATTACCCTTCGTTTTACCTACTGACCAGAAAATTTAAATTAAAAAGAAAAATTGATTTGTCCATGCACAAGCTGATTTTGAAAGAGTTTGGTGACAAGAAGCAATCAAAATCAAGATAAATGACAAGCATGCAAAGCTCAAATGATCAAGCACAAAAAAGGGTGCATTAATGACTGATGTTGACTTATTTAATGTATTGTTAGCTGTAACTTTTCTTAGAATAACATAGAAAATCTGATGTTCATTGATTTTTAGGGCGGTTTATAAACCAGTACTTTGTACTGACCAACCAAAACTGAATAGATTTTTCAGTTTTGGCTAGTTCTTCTTCAGTATCGGTCTGTGGTGTTTTTAATTTCTGAAAAAAAAAAAGTCAGTTCTATGGTTAGATCTTGGGGCCTGGGTTTCTGGTATCGAAACCAACTGATATATTACTTTTTGTATGAATCTTAAACACGTATGTATTACTCAGTGGAAGAGGCACATTTTTTCTTGCATTAATGTCTTAGGTTTAAACATTGTTTTGGTACTTTTGTGTATATATAAAACATAAAAGAATGTAGTTTGGGGGAAGTATGTTATTTTCTCTCTTAACCGAATTTCAATTCTCTCTTAACTCTTCAGTCACAGCCCCCTTCCTGCCACACCTTAACTCTCTCTCTCTCTCCTTTGGTCCTATTACAAGGTTATTCGTGGCATACATTCACATTCCTTCCCTTGGAAGAGTATTTGGGTGTCATTCATTTTGTGGGAATCTACATAAGGTAAGATTCTTACTCTAAGATGGGGTTCATATTAGGGGATTGGTGTTGTATGTGTCGGTGTTCTAGGAAAACGATGAAAGACCTCTTAATACATTGTGATGTTGCTCGTCCTTTGGAGCAGTTCTCTTTGGATATTTGGGCTTCATTGGGTGCTGCCTTATACTATGCCAACATTATTGTTTGGTTGGATAAATTGGTTTAGGAAGCACTCCTCAGCTATGAAGCACGGACGCGGCACCAGAGGTGCCGCACTCGCGTTCGACGCGGCTCTGACTTGGGCCGATTCGCGCGGAATCAGGCCGACATGGGCCTGAATCGGCCACAATTCAAAAAAAAAAAAAAAAAAGGTGTAGAACGCATCGTTTGACTTATATCTAAACCCTACTTCAGCCCAGTTTCACACAAACGCCAAAACGTAAGCTCTCACCTCTCCTCACATTTCGTCTCTCACTTCACTTGTCTCTGTGCTCTCTGCCTCTCTGCCTCTTTGCTTCTGTTTCGTCTCCCTTGTGGCTGTGAGACACTCAGCCACTCGGCCCTCACTTAGTTTGTTGCTTCAATTCATTCTTTCTTCAGCTCTCTCTCACGCATTCTTAACTCAGGTATCATTATAAAGCTTTCAATCTTAGTTTGATCTTTGATTTGTGATTTGTGACTTATGAATCTGTGATTTCTGAATCTTAGTTTTCAATCTTAGCTTTATTTAGTTAATAGTTATTACTTATTACTCATTGTGAATCTGTTTTGTGAATCTGTGTTGTGAATATGTGAACTTGGGTTTGATTTATTATTAATTTATTTAGTTAATACTTAATAGTTATTATTTGTAGGTTAAATTGAATCTATTAAATTTGCAATGGATGAAGTTACTAGCACATAAACTTCATCTCAAGAAGTGCCAAATGCTGAATGTCCTCTTTGGCAGTATGTGATTAAAGTAGAAAAACCACCAGGTGCTTGTGTTAAAAAAGGTGGAAACATATACTTTAAGGGTAACTATTGTGGTGTAGTTTATTTGGGATCCTATTCTAGGGTTAAGGCTCATTTATTAAAAATAAATAATAAAGGTATTAAAACATGCCCTATTGTGACACTGAGCCATAGGCAGGAAATGCAGCGAATGCATGATCAAGTTGAGAATGATAAGTTAGAGAGAGAAGAAAGAAGTCGAATTCCCTTACCCCCACCTCTCCCAAGCCGTGGGCCTATACCTATTTCCCCATTTCGGAGACAGGAAGGGAGTGATACTGATAGTACAAACCCGGTTGATGGTAAGAGGAGGAAGGTGGCTGGGATTTCTCCTATTGAGAAAGCATTCTAGAATAATGCTAGACATGAATTGGATAGTAGAATTGCTAGGATGTTTTACACCAGTGGGCTTCCATTTAACTTTGCAAGGAACCCATATTATCGTAATTCCTATGCATATGCTGCTACCTATAGCATTCCAAGTTATGTTCCTCCTGGATACAATGCTTTGAGAACAACACTTTTGCAAAAGGAAAGAGCTCATGTTGAAAGACTTTTGAAACCAATTAAGGACTATTGGCTTGAAAATGGTGTAAGCATAGTTTTTGATGGATGGTCAGATCCACAAAGGAGGCCTCTTATTAATATTATGGCTGTATCAGATGGAGGTTTAGTATTTATAAAGGCAATTGATGGGTCAGGTGAGTTCAAAGACAAGCATTATATTGCTAGGGTGTTGAAGGATGCTATAAAAGAGATTGGACATGAAAAAGTTGTCCAAGTCATCACTGATAATGCTAATGTGATGAAGTCTGCTGGAGCTCTTATTGAAGGTGAGTATCCTAAAATATTTTGGACACCCTGTGTTGTCCACACTCTCAATCTAGCTTTGAAGAATATTTGTGCAGCAAAAAACACTGAAAAGAATGAAGTTACATATGAGGAATGTAGTTAGATTACACGTATTGCTGATGATGCATCCTTCATACGTGTTTTTATTATGAACCATTCAATGAGGTTGGCAATGTTTAATGACTTTTGTTCATTAAAATTGCCCCAAGTTGCTGATACTAGATTTGCTTCGATTGTTGTAATGCTGAAAATGTTGAAGTTGATAAAGAGATGCCTTCAAGCCATGGCTATTAGTGAGCAATGGGCTTCTTATAGGGATGATGATGTTGGAAAAGCTCAAAAGGTGAAAGATATGATTCTAAGTGATCTTTGGTGGGATAAAGTTGATTATATCCTTGAATTCACAACACCTATTTATGATATGCTACGAGTAGCCGACACAGATAAGCCTTGTCTTCATCTTGTGTATGAGATGTGAGATTCAATGATAGAGAAGGTGAAGACAACAATATATCGACACGAAGGCTTGGAAGATGATGAGTATAGCTCATTTTGGAGTGTGGTGTATAATATACTTATTGATCAATGGACTAAAAATTGTACACCACTACATTGCTTGGCTTATTCCTTAAATCCTAAGTAAGTACATTTATTTTCTATTTTCCTTAGTTTCCCTTTATAGTAAAACACACTTTGTTTTTTAATATTTAACTAGGTATTACTCCATTGAATGGCTTTCGGAGAATCCAAAACGGATCGCTCCACATCGGGATCATGAAATTTCTATGGAAATGAGCAAGTGTTTGGATCGATACTTTGAAGATGAGAGTGAATTAAAGGTGGTGAAGTTTGAGTTTGCTGCATTTTCAGGAGGGAGGTTTCCTTCACCAGATGCCTTGAAAGATAGGTGGGACTTACTCCCTTTGGTTTGGTGGCAGTACCATGACTCCGCATTTCCAACTCTTCAATCCCTTGCCTTGAAACTTCTTGGACAACCTTGTTCATCCTCATGTGCTGAGAGGAATTGGAGCACATACAAATTCATTCATTCCTTAAAAAGGAACAAAATGGCTCTTGCACGCGCTGAAGATCTGGTATATGTGCATTCTAATCTTCGACTCTTGTCAAGGCGCAATGTGGAGTACGTAAATACAGTAACAAAGATGTGGGACATTGCAGGAGACTCTTGGAATGAGGGCGACATTCATGGAGGAGCTGGAATTCTTGAGAATGCAACCCTTACACTTGATGAGCCAGAGTTGGAGGCCATGGTTATTGGGAATGCTAACACTAGTGCTACTACTAGTGAAAGTGAAGTTCAAAGTGAAGCTATTGATCTTGATGATGAAGAAGTTGGTGTATGATTGTCTTGTTGATTGTCTTATTGATTATCTTTTTTTTAGTTTTAATTTTGAACTTGTGAGTTGTATTCTAATTTCCAAACATCAAGGAATGTTTTAGTTTCAATCTTGTGAGTTGTGTTTAATTTATGAAAATCATGTTTTAGTTATTATCTACTATTGCTCTTAAATTTGGTATATGTTTGTATAATGTGAAAAAGTATGCTTAGCAATATATTAAAAATATAAATAGAAATATTTTTAATAATTTTTTAATCGCCGAGTCTCGCCGCACCCACACCCACTTTTTTCAAAAATGGCCGAGTCCCGCACCTACATCCGAATCCCGAAACGCACCCGTGCTACATAGCTCCTCAGATGTTTGGAATCTCATGCCGGCTTGTTTGATGTGGCTGGTGTGGAAGGAAAGGGATAGTTGTATGTTTGAAAAAGATGAAAGACCTCTTTGGATATTTGGGATTCATTGGTTGCTGCCTTATACTCTGCCAACATTATTATTTGGTTGGAGAAATTGGTTTAGGAAGCACTCCCCAGATGTTTGGAACCTCATGCCGGCTTGTTTGATGTGGCTGGTGTGGAAGGAAAGGGATAGTCGTATTTTTGAAGATGCTGAGAGATCCCTTGATCAACTGTAATCATTGTTCATCCATACATTGTTTGATTGGGTTTGGACAAGGGTTTTTAAACTTTGTAGTTCTATTTTTGACTTCCATAACTCATTAGGATGATCAATATAACTGTTTTTATTGTGTTCATCATTGTGAACAAAAGTATTTTCTCTTTTATCAATAGAACTTAATTCTTATTAATAGCCTTTCTCCTTTCTTCAGCACTCCATGGCCGACATGCACCTGACCTCTGCTAGAGGTAGAGAGTTTTGATGAAAAACCTTAACCAAGAGCGAATTTTTTTGATGAAGAATTAGTGAGTTTGCTCATGGCTACAGGTTTTTAATCACAACTTTCTCACCCTTTAATGCAGTTTCAATGCTTCAAGGGTGATCTTTGGGATTTGGGTAAGCAATCTTCAGCTCTTCTTCACATGTTTTTTTATATTTTTTGGATTCTAGTTCTTGTTCTTGATTCTATTTTCTGCCCCTCAAATGTTACTCAGATGATTCATTATTACCATAATAACATATACTAAAGGTTATGCTCATATCAATGCTCATACTAAGGATATGCTCATATCAATTGATGGTTCCTTAAATTGATGAATATTTAGTATTTTTCAAGTCAATTAGAATTGATCTGAAATTAGTAGTGTATTCCTTCCCCCCACCCCCCACCCCCCAACCCAATTGAATTGAATTGAACCAAACTGAACTGCCTTTATTCCATTTCGGTCGGCTTTGGGGTGACTTCGAAAATTTGACTTTTTTCAGTTCAGTCCAAAATCTTCTCCCAACCACGATTAAACTGCATCAATATCAGCTCTAACTGATTTGCATATTTTATGTTGCTTATGCAATCTGCTTTGTGATGATATTTTCTTCAGGAAAAAACAAAGGCAACTGATTAGTGATGTTCAGGACGTGACTCATTTGCGAGAATTTTAATCTGTTTTTGGAGTTTCATTCGCATGTTATTACTTACTATATACTGTTTTGAGGTCACTTGTGCCAGCTTTTCCTTTAGGACTTTTTGGTCATTTAAGTGAAATACTTGGCATCCTGTAAGTGCCTATATATTATCAGAGTTGATATTATTTATGTGGAGTATTTTGGTTTTTCTTTCTTTGCCCTCAGATTCAGTAATATGGTAATTGCTCAATCTACAAAATTTTCTATTAGGAATTGTGTTCCACCGTTAAAATTCGTGGGGAATACGAAAGGTACTAACTTGGATAAACGAATATACATACTAGTTCGGTGACCCTCTTACAAGAATAGAATAGGTCTGAAAGGTCAGTTGATGAAGCAAACTCCGATCCGGCAATGAGCTTATTGTGATTATTATGTTGCTTCGTCTTTAATATCTTGAGGACTATGTCTTAAAGAGTGGGAAGTACTGAACGTGAGATCTAAAGCTACTTGCGTGATGTTTGTGCAAGAATAGGATTCAAGCCTGATCCAAAATCTTGAAGACTAATAAATATTTCTGTTAACTTCATGGACCATGATGTCTTATTTGATTTTCTTTCACCCGTGGTCCAATGATATAGAAGTGTTCACGCCATTATCAATCCACGTCTATCTATAATGAGAACGAGTTACGACTTATAACTAATAAGGTGCAGCCGACGTTTGAAAATTCTACTTATACCCTCTAGATCACTTTATAGTCTTATCCAATATTCCTTCAAAAACAAAATAGTCTTATTCTATATTTAGCTACCTATTTCAAGTTCCACTTGAGTCTATATATATATATATATATTTATTTATTTATTATTTAATAGTTATTAGTTTAATCTTTTGTTGCATATGTTTTTGGTTTTCCCCCAAGGACATGTGCTCGTCACGATTTCTCATTTGCATAAAATGAAACAAGTATCTAAAAGGAGAGCACTCTACTTTAGAAAGTATGAATATTTCATTTGGGATGCCGTACTAGTGTTGTACTCGTACACACTATGTCATGCTATAATTTTTTTAAAATTATTCATATTGTTGTATTATACCCATACAAGTACTTGTTTTCGTGCTTACTAAACTCTATTATTGTCTTGAGCATAAAACAAGATGCACTTTTCAAAGCATTTGGGTTAGGTGGATCATATCTCTATTTTGTCGTTTCATTTTTTATTTTTTAATATCTTCTAATTTAAATATGTAGTAGCCTAGTAGGGGTAGTTTTGCCTTATTAAAACGCATTGATTATTAAATGGAATGGTCATATTAACAAGTGCCCTTATTGCAATTATTAATAAACTATATTAAGAAAGTTTTGATATCATTTTTATGGAAATATAAAAAGTTGTCAGTAAAATTAATTGTTTTTTCATTTTCCCATAAAACATTCTAAAAATAGAATCATATTGTAGCCCTCCAAGCACATCATGGTGCCTAGCTTGCTTATAATCTCGGAAACATTTCATTGGGCAGGATTTGAATTCGTTTTGAAAATCTTTGAATTCCCAAATATTGTTGTGAAATGATTACATTACATAAAAAGAAGACCCCCCCCGCCCCCCACCACCAAAAAAAAAAAAAAATTCCAAGTATATTCAATGTTTAGTTCCTCGAACAGTTCTCTATCAAATGGAGTTCAATATTGTGGGCTAGATTATAAAAAAGATAGTTCACCCTAAGGGGTGTTTGGTTCGCCATGATGTGCCCTTGACGTGATTTACATTACCTTAATGTGACATTAAGGTGTTTGTTTATTTAATTTTTTTTAACATTGCCATAATTTAAGATTACAAAATATATTACATCACCATAATCAAGGCCGGCCCAACAAAATTTGGGGCCTAAGGCAAAAATTTTATATGGGGCCTTTTTATATGTAAATATTAATTAAATAAAATTATATAATACTAATTAAATTAAGACTAATTTGATGTAAATACAGAAATTAATGAATAATACTAGCTAAACTAAGGTTAATTTCATATAGAAGATTGAATATTATAGTTGAATCAAAAGGAACTTACTTTAACTTGGATATATGATTATGCATTATTAAGTACAGTTGTAATCTGAATTTTAATTTTATATATTCTTTTTAAGAGAAAGAGATAGATAGATATTATTTGGTGTGTGGCTTAGTAGGAGATTAATCATCATTGATGATTTATCACATTTGCTGCATTTTATTTGAAACATCTTAGGGTTTCAATTGGGTTAAATTTTTATAGGTCTCCTATTTTAAACGCCTTGTTAGAAATGAAAAAGAAAAATACTAAAAATATTACAAAATGTTCACAATAAATGTGATTATGAGTGTAATTGATGAATTTCAACAACTTAATTTATTTGTGTTTGAATTACTTTTTTATGTGATTGGTGATATGTCAGTTAAATCTATAGTAAAATTTGTGGTATCCTTAGCATCACTCTTAAAAAAAAAAAAAATTATTTAAAAAAAATTATATTTTTATAAAATTTTGGGCCTTTTACTAAAGGAGATGGGGTCTTTTTTTAGTAGGGAAATTTTTTATTTGTTGTAGGGCCTTAGGCTTAGGCCTAAGTTGCCTAGGTCTTGAGCCGACACTGACCATAATCACATCACCTTCTTAAATGGGGTCATCTTACATTACTTATTAGTGGGGATGTGATAATTTATTGAATTCACAAAATTGCCAATACTAAATAAAAAAAAAATTTTAATCATGAGAATTATTAAAATATCAAAAAACATCTAAAACACCCTAAAACATCTAAAATGACCAAATACCATTGGAACCACCAAAACAACTTAAATGCATAACGAATGTCCAAAATATTCCAAAAACCTCCAAAATGCCCCCCAAAACCTCAAAAATGACCACAATACCCCCAAAATTTTAAAATGACAAAAATACCCTTGAAACCTCAAAAATTACCAAAATACCCTTGAAACCTCAAAAAATGATCAAAATACTCTTGAGACTTCTAAATTGACCAAAATACCCTTGAAGCCTCAAAATGACAAAAATACCTTTGAAACCTCTAAAATGACCAAAATAGCCCAACACCTCTAAAATGAGCAAAAGTACTCTTGAAATCTCTAAAATTACCAAAATATCTCTGAAACCTCTAAAAATGACCAAAATACACCTAAACATAAAAAATGACGAAAATACTCTTGAAACCTCTAAAATGACCAAAATACTCTTAAAACCTAAAAAATGACCAAAATACCCTTGAAACCTCTAAAATGGCCAAAATATCCCAAAACTTAAAAATTACTAAAATAACACCGAAACCTTTAAATGACCAAATACCCCAAAATAAATAAAATGGCTAAAAATAACCCGAAAATGATTAGAATGACTAAAATACCTTCGAAACCTCTAAAATGATAAAAATAATCCCAAAACCACTATAATAACCAAAATACCCTCGAAACCATTAAAGTGACCAAAATACCCCCAAAACTTCAAAACAAAAATATATTAAAACCTCTTAAATGACCAAAATAACCCCAGAACCTCTAAAATGATCAAAAATACCTCGACACCTATAAAATGATAAAAAATACCTCAAAACCATCTTAATGACTAAACTACCTTGAAACTTTTAAATTGGCCCAAAGTACCCAAAACCTTCGAAACAAACAAAAGTTTTAGGTTATTTTGTGTCATTTAGTGTTTCCAGGGGTATTTTGGTAATTTTTGAGGTTCAAAATATTTTTTTTGGTCATTTTAGAAGTTAAAAGAGTATTTTGGTCATTTTTAATATTTTAGGATATTTTGGTTATTTTAGATATTTCAATGAAATTTTGGTCTTTTTTGAGGTTTTAGGGCATTTTTTGGTCATTTTAGAGGTTTCATGGGCAATTTTAGTCATTTTGAGGTTTTAGGGGTATTTTGTTCATTTTGTAGGGGATATTATGGTCATTTTGAGATTATTGGGGGGGGGGGGGTATTTAGGTCATTTTAGAGGTTCCAAGTTTTTTTTTTTGGGCTCATTTTAGAGAATTTAAGGGAATTTTGGTCATTTTAGTGATTTTAGGTTGTATTTTAATTATTTAGATGTTTCGGGATATTTTAGTCATTTTAGATGTTTCATTTTTTTTTGCTCATTTTAGCGATTTTAGGGGTATTTTGATCATTTTAGTGATTTCGGAGGTATTTTGGTCATTTTTGAGGTTTTGGAACTATTTTGATGTTTTGGGGGTATTTTTGTTAGATTTAGGGTATTGTTGGTAATTTTAGAGGTTACATGGGTACTTTGGTCATTTTATAGATTTTGGGTTTTTTTTATTGAGATTTTAAGGGTAATTTGGTCATTTTGGGTCTTTCTAGAGTATTTTTTTAGTTCAAGGTAATTTTGGCATTTTTTTGATGTTGAGGCTATTTTGAATCAATTTTTTATTATAATAATTATTATATGAATGTTACATTCTTGGATTATGATTGAAATGTAATTTAATTAACCAAACACATTAATGTCACATCAAAATAATGTGATCACATGAATCTAAAAATTATGATGATATAACATTACACTTTGATGTAACATCAAGTGAACCAAACTCCCCTTAAAGGTTATCTAAAACTAGATTGAGCTTTAGGTTTCATGGGCCAGATATTGGGCTAGTTTGATTAGGTGGAACCATGGAAGTAGGTGTGACAGATATGAAACTTTCAAACAATTTTGTCCTAAAATTCTCGAAGATAAGTTCTATTTCTCTTAAGTTTCCACTTATCTGGACCACACCTATGAAGTTGATGTTTCACCAAAGGGTTCAACAATTGAGCTAATGAGATAAATGATTTGTCATTACCCTCCGCTTTACCAACAGACCAGAAAATTTAAAATAAAAAGAAAAATTGATTTGTCCATGCGCAAGCTGATTTTGAAAGAGTTTGGTGACAAGAAGCAATCAAAATCAAGATAAATGACAAGCATGCAAAGCTCAAATGATCACAGCACAAAAAAGGGGGCTATTTTTAACCAATAGGGTCAAAAGCATTTGACAAGGGGAGGCAAAAGAACAATATATTTTTTTGTCATAAAAAAGAAGATTAAAGAGTATTATTATCATTATAACTTGACGGCATATCTAATCGACTAATTCTGGTGTCCACTTTAAAGCACTCATCCGCCTATTAAATATAACCCTAAGCCTCCTATCAAATATATATATATATATATATATATATATATATATATATATATATATATATATATATATATATAACCCTAAGCCTATATTGGTTTCTAGTGATTAAAAGAAGCTGTAAGGCCCACTAATTTGGGACAAGATATTAAAAGCCTCTAGACCCAGAGGCACCACACACCACTAAGATTTAATGATCAAAACACAAGTAATGTTATAGGGATAATTATAGTAAACTCATCTAAGATTTGGTCCATTTGCACTTTGACTACCCGTGGTTTAAAACTTTACACTTTGTCTACCTGAGCTTACTTCCGTTTAGTTTTTGTTCCTCTGTTATCACCGTTAAAAAACATATTTTTTAGACGAAAACAAACATAAACCGAATCAAAAAGTTAGGGTTTGATATTAAAAATAAATGTATATGAATGTAACAAATAAAATTCCAAACAACTACAAATCAAATTGTTTGAAATTAAAACAAGTACAACACCAGTAGTGGCTCTTTTGTACTTCAAACTCATCGTATCAACATGGTGGTGGCTCTTCTGTACTTCAACATGATCTTCCCCTTCCACAAACTCATCAACAACCCCATCACCTAGGTCTGAGAGAGGAGAAAAAGGATTATGAACCACCCATGGATACTAACCAAGGATCGGCGACACCATTGTTAGACTCGGAGCCTCAATCTCTGCCGTCGACGAGCTACCCACCATAACACCGGTGGACCTAGATCACGATAGCCTCGTCCATGAGTAACCTCGATATTGGAGACTGAGCCCAACGAGAAACCCACCTTAACGGAGCCGAGAACCACTGCGTCGGAGTTATTACAAGCCGCCAAGGCTTTTCCGACCACTGGATGTTCAAGAACTCTCGACGGGATGGGTGCGAGAAGCTTCGAATCTTGATCAGAGTTGGATATCGACGATGTACCTACCGTCGTAGCCTCGGGCATCGCCGATGTCTCTGTTGACTCCATCGTTGGCTTTGAGCTCTCTCCCACCACACTTACACTCTAACTCACACTCACGCCCAACCCAGTAGAAAGATCTCAGAGAGATACTTCAAGTAAGAGAAATTTTTGATCTTGTTTTGGGTTTGAAAAATTTTTGATCATGTGTTCTGGGTTTGAAATTTTTTTGATTTGAGTCATGTTCTAAAAGATGCCCATTTTGATCTTGTTTTCTTTTATTTTTGTTTTTGTTTTTTTTCTTGTTTTGAGTGGAAAGAGACATAATTTTTAACTGAGGTGGATAACAGAGACTAAACGGAAGTAAGCACATGTGGACAAAATGTAAAGTTTTAAAATACAGGTAGACAAAATGTAAATGAGCCAAATCTCAGGTGGGTTTACTATAATTATCCCAATATTATATCTACAACATTTTTACTACAAATCTTAAATAGTAACTTATTACTAATTTTATTTAAGTCCATCATTAACATCTCTTTTTAACCTATCAATAATAATTGCCACTCAAAATGATTAGTTTTGAAAATATTTTGGACATAATATTATGCAATAGTTTCATATTAGGATCCCTTTGTGTACTGTGTTTCCTTCTTATAAATGATTAACATGTCACCTGCCTTCAGACCACTTATAGCTACAGGTGTCAGAGTACGTGCTCCCAAATGCAAAGCATCATTGATTTTAAATTATATAATAGCAACAGTCATGCTACCAAAATACACACAAACAATAACACAGCTGACATTAGCAAACAATTCAATAAATAGGGAATAGGGGAAAATTTACATATTGTATGAGTTTCAACAATGGCTGAACTCATCTCCTTTTCACATTTCACATTAGATATACAAAAGATACTAGCAACAGGCACGCCTGGAAAAAAGTATTTCATATATATATATATATATGACTAAATACAATAAACGCTCTATTTGTTTCAGCATTAACATTTTATGGAAAATACATTTTTCAGAGAGTATTTTCTGGAAAATTATCTTATTTTCTGGTGTTTGGTAACAACCTTGAAAATGAGTTTAAAAATGTTTTCTGATGTTTGGTATTCATAGTTTTTTATAACATTTCTTGTATAATTTAAAACATGTATAATATGTGTATTGTGTAAACCCACCTAATGTAATCAATATAAATAAATAATAATAATAAAAACCAAGAATGAATTTGATTTTCAAACTAAAATTTTGACAACGAATACAATCAAAATTAGCTATCCAATTTTCATGATCTCAAATACTCATCTTGCTCATGTATATAAACAATAACGTTCATAATATTTATATATAAACCATACTTCTCATAATTCAAAATAACCTTAAGTAATTTTTAAATAGTTCAAAATGCTACATAGGCCTAATAGTTTTACTGGCAAACTAATCCAATACAAATAGTTTGATAAATATACCAAAAATTGTTATAAAACCGTTGACCGATATGTGAGGAGAAAAAAAATACAAACCTTATTAAAGAACAGTGTTATAGAGGGGAGAACAAATAGGGAGAAAAAAGAGAAGAAAGGCAGATAGACCATTATATATATATATAAATTTGACAACGGATACAATCAAAATTAGCTATATAATTTTCATGATCTCAAATACTCATCTTGCTCATGTATATAAACAGCAACGCTCATAATATATATATAAATTTGACAACGGATACAATCAAAATTAGCTCTCCAATTTTCATGATCTCAAATACTCATCTTGCTCATGTATATAAACAGTAACGTTCATAATATATATATATATATATATATATATATATATATATATATATATATATATATATATAAACCATACTTTTCATAATTCAAAATAACCATTATAACATTAAGTTCTATTTTAAATAGTTCAAAATGCCACATAGGCCAGATAGTTTTACTAGCAAACTAATCCAGTACAAATAGTTTGATAAATATACCAAAAATTGTTATAGAACCGTTGACCGATCTGTGAGGAGAAAAAAAAAAAAATACAAACCTTATTAAAGAACGGTGTTATAGAGGGGAGAACAAATAGGGAGAAAAAAGAGAAGAAAGGCAGATAGAGAGAGAAGTCTATGGGAAGAGAAGAGCCCAGTGGGGGTGATAGTGAGGATGTGAGAAGAGAGAAAAACCAAAATGAAGAAAAGAAGTGAGAGAGTTTATTGTGAAAAAGGTTGAATGAGCGAAGGAAAATATTTTTTCCTAGGTCAGAAGAAGATAATATTTATAAGAGCTATGCACTGTGTGAGAAAGAGATTGTTTTCCAAAATATTTTTTTGGAAAACAACCTATAGAAAATAAGTTTTATTTTTATAAGAGTTTTCTGTTGACCAATTTTTTTTTTATGCTACCAAATATTGAAAAATGTGGAAAACTATTTTTATAGAAGGTTTTTCAGCGAAACAAACAGAGCGAAAGAATGTGTAAGAATATATTTACATGCTTTAATATTAAATGAGTTTGGTGCTTGGTGAAAATTACCTCCTTTTCACATTAAATATAAGAAGATGCTATATATACACCGCCAAAATGACTAGGACACACACTAGAGACTTTTATTATGAGATAAATATGTGTCCTCAGCCATTTTGGCCGTCAGATTAGCTATTCACAGATCATAAAAGAAGAGGGAGTACATTAAATAATTAATAAGTCATTAACAAGATTGCAGTAGATAAGCCAACATTAATTATTTAATGAGTCATTAATATGATAGCAGTAGATAAGCCAAACATTTTAATATAAGTTACTAATTATAAATAAAATGAAGATTTTGGAGTGAGTGCTAAGACTGATATGGTAGGGTCATACAGCTTTTAATTTAAATCTTATAAAGATTCTCTCACAAATCCCACATCCATCCAAGATGCAAGGTATTCCCCACCATTTACTTTAAGTTATCCACAACCACTAGCTAGCATGTGCCAATTAATCAATAACATCATGAAAAAATAAAAAATATAACATTGATGGGAACTCCAAGTGATGCCTAAGTTTCTATCCACCAAACACCAAACAAAATGCTTGCAGAATAAATTACTCCCAAGACCATAAGCAATTGAATCTGCAACAAAACGAATCTTGACCATTCTAACCTAGTCCCATAAGGAAAGTGAAACAAATGTTTTATAAACACAAAGAGAACCCAAAATTATGCTATTGAGCTTTGCAAATTACATGAACCAGAAGTTCTGGATAACACCATATTGAGATAACATACATAAGGTGTAGGGAAGGAACAAATAAAAAAGGAATTATTTCATATATATATATTTATATATAAAATATGCCATGACTTACAATGGTTAAATGTAAATCCAAAACAGAGAACAACAGAAACAAGTAAGAGAAAATAAACAGGATTTAGACAAAGATCAAAGAAAAGACCTCTTTTCTTTTTCATCTCATCATGTCACCGCTTCCTGATTCTTTGTTGACATTCGCTTCAGAAACTCATAGGTAGTGATCATTGTTGTTGCAGACATGGACATTGAAGCCCACCGAGGCCCCAATCCTCTGTAACAAGCCATCCAACCTCCTTCCTTAACCAAATTCCTAATTGTGTGTGCAATAGTTGGCCCTCGACGCCCATTCTCTTCCCCATCCAAGACTTGCAATCTGGTCTTAATAGTATCAAGTGGCATTGTAATCAAAGCCGAAACACCACCTGCCATGGCTGCACTGACTCCCTGAACTGCCATTACAGTTTTCGAATCTGGCCTAAACGTGTTCACCCCATTCTCATTACCATATCCATCTTTCTTGCAAAAGTAATATCCAAATCCACTCCATACCATCCTTTGTGCAATAGAGTAAGATGCCCACCACACTGCATTTGATGGCGCATACGTCAATATCGATATCCCAAACCCCCTATACAACCCCCTTGGCCCATCTGTATTCAAAATCTTCCTAAATGCATCGATCCCATTAGCATATTTACACGCCGACACATTAGCAACACGTGAATTCAAATTCCCACCACAACCACTACTACTACTACCTTGAACCATCAATCTTTGGCTCACCACATCAATTGGAGTCCAAACAAGTTGTGCAGCCATCGCAGCACTCAACCCTGCAGCTGCATTGGCGACCGTGGCGGCAGTCGGCTCTGGAACCCCTAACCGAACAGTGGCCGAGCCCACATTACTCTTTGTAATCTCCAATGCAGTCATGTAAAGCGCCCGGGCTGGAATCGTGCCCGTCAAGGAAGTTCCAAATCCTCTATACAATGCCCTAAACCCTTCATTCCTTACAATCCAAAAAGCAGTCCTAATACAAGACACTTCTGATTGAGCTACTTGTTGCCTAGTTTTCAACACCACAATCGGGTAAAGCATCCCCGACACGCCTGAAAATAGTGCAGCACCGAGGAAGAAAAACTTCGATTTGTCGAGCATTTCCCAGTCAATCTCGGCCGGAATATGAACCTCTTTAGCAGCCGCAGCCGCAGCCGCCGTAGACGGCGATTCCTCCTCGGTAGCACTCAAATTCATCTTAGCCACTTTCCCCCAAATTTACAATTTTCACAAAATTCAATTCAAAATTCAGCTCTAATTCAACACTTTAACCATAATATGTACAAAACTAACACCAATAAACCCCCAAATTAGAAACTTCAAAAAAAATTCTAACCCTAACCCTAACCCTAATTGCACGGACTGTACAAAAAACCAGCACAAAAAATCTATGAAATATGGTACAAAAAAAGTTAACAAATTTGATTCGAAATTTTTCTAGTTCTTTTTCCGCTTGTGGAACCAGGTTTTGGATCGGGGATGAACCGAAACAAAAGGATCTAACATTTCTTGGTAAAGGAACTGAATTTACCAGAGAACCTTACCGGAGAGTGGAGCATCGTCCACCGGAGAATCTCCCCGGAAAGTTCGGATCTCGCCGGAGAAGGAAAAAAAGGAAATTTCTTGGGTTTCCGATTCTAGATCAAAATTCTCACAAATTCATACATAGAAACACACTATTTATATATATATACCTTTTAGAGAGAGAGAAAATGAGAGAGAGAGTATTTTTGTCCGTACAGAGAGTGAGAGAGTGGGAGAGAGAGGTGGGTTACCGGAAATGAGAGGTTTTATAAGGTGAGGAATTTGAGAGGGAGAGAGAAGATGAGGGCATGGAGGGAGGAACTGACACGTGGAGGTTTTGGATTAGGGGTAGTTTGGGATTGATGGGGGGGTTTTTGTTTGTTTTTGTTTTTGTAATTTGTTATTTGTCAACGTATGTCTGAAGGTGTGACTAGTGATTGACATGGGAACCCTTATCCATGAGTTGGGATGGGATTAGATCTGGTGTGTGGGAGTTTGGGGAGACATGATATTTAAGAACCTATGGCCTTTTGCCATGTGTTGCACTTGCAGAAGATAAAATGCATATAATATTATGGACTAACAGTATTTTAGTTGTTGTTCCTTAAGTTCTCTATTTAAGATTTTGCCATGTAACTATTTAACTAAAAAATATACTTTCATTCTATGAAAAAAATATTCACATGACCGAATTTAAAAAAAAAAAAACCTAAAATGTCATTGATGCTTGTCTTAGTCCACTGCTAGTACTATTTTATTGTCTACTATATATAAACGGTCAACTCAACGGTTGTAGAAGAAAAGGTAAAACTGATTGTAATTATAGATTTATTGCAAAAAGTTATGAAATTGTGGGAAAAAAAAATTGTAAAAAAAGACTGGTTATAGAGTTATTGCGAAGGACAATCAAATGTGAATCCACACACTTCTAAAATGCACTGATGACTTTCCTAATTTCAAAAATAGCAAAGAGTAGATTGGCCTATATAGGCAGACTATTTTGTAAAATCCACAGAAGAGGTATTGTATTGGGGTTTCTATTTATGAATCATAGTGATTTTGTTTTTTTTTTTTTTTTGAGAAGATTTAGCATAGTGATTTTATTTTATGTATTTATTAGTTTGATTAACGGATATTTTTAGGGTATTTGTTTATGAACTATTTTAAGAAAATTTTAATATAACTTCTATGAGAAATGTAAAAAATTGTGAAACAAATCAATTATTTTTTTTATGACATCCGCTAACTTTTTCATTTATCTATTATTATTGTTTTTATGAATAAGAAAAAGTTTTAATAAGTGGAAGAGGTTGGCCTAGGGCCCGAGCCATCTACCCTCTAAACCTCAAACACATGGGCTGGGAGGCTGGAGATAGGAACGGCCTAGACTAGTGTGTATAATAGGAAGCCCATGCTGCTAAAGCATAAGCTAGTGATGGGCTTGTGTATAGATTTTGATTTTAATGTTGGTGGAGACATCTTTAATTAGGAGCCGGATTGGCCTAGACAGGTGGGGATTGTGTGGAGGCCGATAGCCCAATTTAAATGGACTGGACGTTTGGGGTTTTGTTGATCCTTATTTCAGCCATAATTAAAGGTTGAATCTCGCACAAAGATTTCTTGAAGTAAAATTTGATATGCTGAGCTGAGTTTAGCATATCCTGGATATATACTTGTGTGTATTGGGCTGAATGTATGTATTTTGTTTTGATAATTTAATAGTGGGAGGAGAGAATTAAACCCTAAACGTTTCTATAGCAACTAGTTGAATTATAAGGTTTTTGAGCGATTATTTTATTTTATTTTGGATAGGCAAGATGCATGTGTGTATTTACATTAATATTTTTCTATTATCATTTTCATTACATAAAAATAAAAATACATACTCAGTTTAATTTGTTTCAAGGGGCTTATTATGCTCTGACACCATTCTAGTAATTTCTACATGATTCACAAAAAAATAGCATATTAGGTGAGCATGTCAATATTATTATCAGTTTTCTTTTTCCCCTAAATCAAAGGAAACCTGCAAAGCAAATTTGGATACAAAGAAAGTAGTGTCAGGCTGCAAATCAACAAACAAAGATGATTAAAAGGGTACGTAGATCGATCGTCACTTGAATCCTATCTTGCTTTAGAGAAAAATTATGTCTCTTTCATTTTTTTACCCTTTTGTTAGTTCTGTCTACTACTCAGTGTATTTTCCTTTTATTTTCTTGTAAATTGTACGATTATTCCCTAGTATGAATTTTACAAGTGGTTCGATTCAGTTTCCTACATAAAATTTGGTTGTAAAGGTGTAAAGGGTCTAAAATTTGTGTCCAGGACTTGTGGGGTTATGCTGACCATGTCATATTGTTGATGTCAAACTTTTTGAACCGATAATGCTAATGTACACAAGAATAACCTAGTAAGATAATAAGGTCCATCAGTATTTCTAAAAAAAATTATAGAATGCTGTGCATTTAACCCACCGGTCACCTGGATAAGCCTAACTCGATTTGGATTGAAAATATACTAATTTTAGGTTAACTCAACTCAACTCTACTCTCTCTCCCTCACCTCAATCCAAACAGACCATTATATTGGTCTTTGGTGAGTTGATGAGTTGGATTTTCAATTTGTCTTATTATATTGATTTGTGTTTGAAGCTTGATTTGGGTCATGGACTTGTGGTTAGATTTGTAAAATTTTCAACTTGAGTAATCTCACTCAACCTAACTATTATAATAGTTCTATTAATTTTTATTTATATATGAATTTTATTTATTTAGAGACATACATTAAATTTAGTAGTTTGATTTATTTAACTATTTTAAGACTTAATTTTGATGAAATTAGAGTATTACGACTAATTGTGAAATTGCAATAATTTATTGAATAATATGTTTATATAGTTGAATGAAAGCCCAATTGTTTTATTACATAGGATAAAATGGTCTCAAACTAATCCTTGCAAGTTAGGTTGGGTTTGTTTTTAGAGTTGTCATGGGTTAGGTCAGGTTTGGGGCATTTTCAATCTAAGAAAATCTCCAATCCAACCAAACCTAACCCGACACAAGTACACTCTCAAGTATGCATAATGATTACCCTTTATGCAAACAACATTATCTCTTATGAATGGAAAAAGAAAAGATTATTTTTTCCCCAAAAATTAGGTCAATTCAGTTCTCCTAATTCAAATGTAAAATATAAATTTATCAGAAAAATACTTTCGTGCAAAGTTAACTACGAAAGGAGTGTAAAAGAATATGAGGTAAGATTCAATTACAAGATGGAAGTGTAATGTAGACAAGTGCTATCTCAAGACGGAGGTTCAATTCAACCCCTGAACATAAGGTAGCACTTGAGGTCATGATTTTTTTTTTCCCTTTCATAATGATTCCAATAAGAATTAAACATTTCTTATTCTTAGTAAGAGAACCATATTCATGAGGAACTTGACTGCAAACGTCATACAGACAGCTGGAGTGCCAAGAATATGTGACGAGGATCCAATAACTACATAAAAATATCCAATCTAGATTTTCACATCTCATTTCAAGCATCATTACTAGTCTTTATTAAAAAGAGAGAAAAAGTTTTGACAAATTAATATCTCAACTTCATCACATAAACTCATAAAAATGCAACGAAATACATATGCTCATGGTTTGAACTTTCATTCCAACTTGAAGCACAAAGGTAGGAACCAAGAAAAAGAAAGAGAGGATATTTTGAGCTTAGATAGTAGCCATTATATATTACAGAAATCTGGAATAATCTTTAATTGAAGACCTGATGACCTTCATCCACTTACTAATAGCAATTGCAGTCTCCCATCTTAGAGACGATTCCATCCATTCTGGTTCGTTCAACAAATTAGCGTCTTTGCACATGTAAAGATGGACTTGCAGATCTTACATACCAGCCAATAGAGAAAGCGAATTGTGTGAATTAGAAGCACAAGAAGAATCAAACAAGCAAAAACACCAATTGGTAAGAGCACCTTAAACCTATGTTTTTGCTTAATCTCTTCTGGGATCAGCAAACGGAATGCCAGTACATAGGTCAAGCCCAAGAATGTGAGAGTGGTACACATGGCTAGTGTCAAGATGGCCATAAAAAATTTATTCTTAAGAGGGACTCCACTAATAAGCAAAAAGATGACACTGAGAGATGCAGTAAAAGCAATGGAGTTGCAAAGTAAGAATTGAACGAACATATCTTCGTAACCACCATAGGCTAACACCAAAGTTCCAGCTTTACATGTTGTATTGCGGCATGCATTATCTACATCGGTTTGCCAAACTCCACCGGGGGGACTGAGTGTAGGTTGGTAAGTAATCGTTGTGATCACAGTGGCCACCACCATTAATGCACCACGCGTCTCTTCTATCCAATTACCCTTATGTGTCAAGTACAAAAATTGGCTCGACCTTTGTTTGCTTAATTGTGTTGGTTTCCCTGATTCATGGTGACCAATCGTGGTTGCTGATGGTGGTGGAAGATTATTTTGGTTATTTGCTCTTTCAACACCGGCATCCATTAAAATGTTTTGAAGGGTGAATCGTTTAAAATCTTTTGGACTATGCTCTAAGACATCTAAAGCTGTAAAACCCATCCAATTTAGAGCATTTGTTCCTTCTTTCACTTTGGACACCGAAAGCAAGAATTTTACGATCTGCAAGAAATTGTAACATTATAGTTTTAAACAAGTATTTTTTTAATTATAAGAAACACAAGCTAGCAAAAATGCTACATAAAAAATATAATAATAATTTTCTCAATAGCATATAAATTCACAATTCACAAACCCTCGTATATGCTTAATAAAAATGTAAATATTAGGAGATCATCAACACACACAAAATGTTGTCTAAGATTATTAGTGCCTAAGCTACCTAGTTGTGAAGAGACAGCACTCCTTTTGGGTGGGTTTGGGCTTTAAGGCTTATATATAAAAGAAATAAAGACAAACCTCAATTTGCTTTAGCATCACCGCTATATGTAAGACTGTGTTGCCACCGTCATGGTCTTTGGAATTAAGAAATTCCCCATCATCTTTCACGGGTTCCACCAAGAGTTTCAGAGTCTCCAATTGGTTATACTTAACACATAAGTGCAAAACGGTCTCTCCCCCATCGAATACAACTCGAGTTAAATCACGCTTTGCAAAGATCAATGCCTTCACAACCTCAATATTTCCTCTCATGGCCGCATAGTGAAGAGGAGTTCTTCCATCTTGATCACAAACCAGACATGCATCTTCATTTGCACGTAACAGTGCATGCACGATTTCTACATGACCATTAGCAGAAGCCAAGTGAAGTGGACAACGTTTATGGAAGTCCAAATCCATAGCCAATTGAGGTTTTAGAGCTAGTAGAGCTCTAGTAAAATCAACGTGGCCAAGCAAAGCTGATATGTGTAATGGAGTTTCATTGAAAGGGGTCAATGAAATTTTATCAATGATGTGTGGATCTTTCTGGATCAATCTGTGCAACGTGACCATACACCCATTCTCTGATGCTTTATGGAGCTCTGTTATATTATCTTCTTCCAACCTTATTTCCATTTTCCTCTCCAAATATTTTGTGACTATTGTCAGCCCAGAGTAGATGTATAATATAAATAAATGTAACTAGTCCTAACAGGAATATTCTTATCCATTGCAGCCCTACCACGGAAAAAACTTAGTTATTCAATATTGTCCTCTACCACAAGTTTTTGTCAATATATGGGAGGAAGCATCGGTGAAATTTGCACTAAGCTTCCTAGCAAGACAACATGTCGGTTGTCAATATGTTATGAATCTTATACTTTTGCTACCCTACCACAATTTTGTTTCAATATATGAGGAGGAATTAGACTTAAGATTACTAGCAAGAAAAGATGTGGGTTGTAAATTTCCAGGTGTTCGATAATAATCAGCATTGTGGTTGGCCCTAATAATTCCTTCCTAGCAAGACAAGATGCGGGTTGTGCATCATCTGGTTTATTTTTTCTCAAAAAAGAAAAAAAAAAAGAAAAAGAAAATTCGCATGGTTTCTTCTTAATAATTCAATCGTGGTTGGCGGACTTCAAAATTCATTATTAATCATTAACAATAATCTTTAGACTCCTGATATAGGAGTATTTCACTGGGATACGTTCTACTCCGAAAGCGATTGGTGAATTTTGCCAAATGGTCCCAAACGTGCGGAGATACGACATTTTGTTTTTCAAAACTGACTATTTCTTGCGTATCAGGGCTTCTCATTCCCCCAGCATTCAAAACATTGTATTATCTAGAACTCGAATAACGTCTTTGTGGGTTAGAGTCGAATGTACTACGTACAGAAGAGCCAACCATATGATAAGCCTTAAAACACCATAATTCTGAAATCAATTTTTGTGTTTTTCATAATTTGGGTGATAGAACACCTTGAGAACTAAATTAAGCATTTTTAAAAAAACCTAATTGTTAAAAATAACTATAAAGGAGAGAACTTCAAGAGTTTAAGATTAGACTGGGGTTTTATATAGTATTATGATAACGTAATAATTATTTAATAATTAATTAATATAGATTAAAAAAGAGAATGAAGGTCCAAAGTTTATAATCTTAAACTAAACCAGCCACCCAGCTTAATACAACATCAAGAGCAGATTATATTTCAAAACTAAAAATAAAAATATAGTTTGTTGCGATATACGTATAAGGATTAGATTAAGTGCCTACGTAGTGGAAGGTCTTGAAGAGTTGAAGGCCGGTTAGCTTGAACATTATTATTATTATTATTTTTTTATTTTCCAGGGGTTAATATAATAATATCTGAAGGGAAATTGAGAAAGGTTTAGGTTCAACTCTCGCTTACTTACAGATGAAAATTATATTAAAATGAGTTTATCTATTGGAAGCACCATCCAATAAAATTAACATATACTTCAAAGAAGTTTTAAATTAATAATTTAATTCTTGTATTCCATTTTAGGTTATTCCAAAATATTATTTTGTTTCTAAAATTAAAAAGCCATCAATTTACTGAGTTTTCTATCATGTCCATACCAAACACAAGCACTTTAAATAAATTTTTTTTGAGAACTTTGTTTAAGGGTAATTTTGAAAACTTGTATCTTTTTAATTAAAAGACACAAGACAATAAATAAATTTCCTTTAAAAAGTTAGGTTTTCTAAACAAAACCAATAATTTGGGACAGAGGTATTTCTTAGTATTTATGAAATTTTGTAGATATAGCATAAATAAATGTTTTATCAAGTTTTATAAGATTGAGAAAAGAAATATATTTATGGTAGAAATTAATTTAGAGAGTCAGATATCACATTGCATAATTGCATTTTCTTAACTTAATAATGAGTTTTTAGATTGCCAAGAGTCTTGTAACTCAATTTATTGACACTCTTAGGATGTCATGACATTTATGGCTCAAATTTTCCTTCTCCATTATAACGATCAAATTAAAATAAAAAAAGAAGAAGGAGGGGGGGGGGGGGAGGAGGTTGGATCCTGATAAATAGGGAATATTTATTGTCTAATGTACAAAGGAGGTTTATTATTGCTTTTATTATTAGAACAAAAAGTTAAAGTTTATTAAAAAGAATATTGAATAAATTAATAATAAATTTTCCTTAAATTTTCAGAAAATCTTGGTAATAGAATTTTAATTGGAAGTTTTGAAACTTTGACAATATAGTTTTACTTAGAATAATTTGGAGAATTGTTTTGATGTACTTATAGCATGTTACATAATATAGTGAGGAAATAATGGGGAAAAAAAATATAAAAAGGAGAGAGCATGGTGTGACTATAATGTGTAGGTCTCAATTACTTTTATTATATACCTATGATATAATTTGAAGTGAATTTTTATAATATTTATTTCTGTAAATTACACGCCCTTCCTTGAAGTTAGTCTGAAAAGTAATTTAGACCACTTGGTTAATTTTCGAGTGGAATTAATAAACTTCTTAAATTAATCAGTTATATTATTCAACTTATTTTTGGTTAATTATATATTGATAAAGTCACCATTTTAAAAAGCAATAGGCATTATAGTAATTAATACAAACAACTGGCAAAATTTAAAATCTATGGATGCATCCTGTTTGAAAATATTAGCTCATTAGCATAAGTTCAAGCCTAATACTACTTTGCTTCCACCCCTTCAAAAAAACTAATAGAATTGAAGTTTACACCTGAATCATAGCCATGATCCTAGATTCTAATCATATCCATGATGTGACCTTGTGATTAGCTCTAAGCCATTTGGACTCTTCTATTCTAAATTTCATCCATGAATCGCGTTTGTGACTCTTAATACCATCCTGAATGTTTGATCTCCAAAGTAAACATGTATTGGGATGGATTGGTGGCTTCGGCCTTGATAATCAATCATAAACTGTCTGGACAAAATTGCTTTTTGCCCTTTTCGGGCAAATTAATCAGCATTTTGCTCTTCTTTCCAAACTAAATAGGGAAATGCCCCTCTTTTGAAAATCGAGTTAAAAAAAAAAATTTTCAAGGACCTATAGTAACGTTTTTAATGACTTATAGTGGCGTTTTAAGAACCTATAGCGACGTTTTATAACTTGATATCCATGAAATCGAGTTATAGGCAATAAAATTGCCTATAATTCGATTTCATGGATATCAAGTTACAAAACGTCGCTATAGGTCCTTTAAAACGCCACTATAGGTCATTAAAAACGTCACTATAGGGCTTAACTCGATTTTGAAAAACTTGATTTTCAAAAGAGGGGCATTTCCCTATTTAGTTTGGGAAGAAGGACAAAAGGCTGATTAATTTGCCCGAAAAGGGTAAAAGGCAATTTTGTCCTAAACTGTCTTCAAATCTGCTTTTGATACTCTCAGTTGAACTAATGAACCATCATACTACGTTTAAATTCAAAATTTGATTATTAATTTGTAGTATAAAAAATTCTTCTCTCCACCAACTTCTAAAACCTCCTTTTATTATTATTATTATTATTATTTGTTTTTTGCTTGATCAAAATCCTCCTTTTTATTTGTACCTTGTAAATACTCGTGCCAAAGTTTATAGCACATGTAAGACCTGAATCATCAAAAGCTTGAAGAATGGATAACCCGGCCAATACGAAATTTATGGGTTTTAGTAAATAAAAGAACCACAGAAAGCGCCAACCATAGGATAGGCCTTAAAACACCATAATGATCTGAAATCAAATCTTGTAATTTAGGTAATATGAACACTACCACTGGAACTATAATAAGATTATCTTTATTTTTTTTCAGTAAATTTTTTTTGACACGAAAGTTCTTACTTAAAATTTCGGAAGTATTTATATGAGCCGTCCCTTAAAATTATTAAGGTTTTAATAAGTTTTACTTCGTATTTTGGCTCAAAGTAGGTCTTACAAAAACAAAAAAGTACAGGCAAAAAGAAGAAGAAACCACGGGCGATGTTATGTAGAGTTCAGGGGGTTCAGCTGGCATTTTTTTTTTTATAATATATAATATTTTTAATTTTAATTTTTGATTTGTCCCTCTTAAAATGAAAATTTGAATACCCTGATCCTAATTTTTTTTTAGTACAATTGAAATAAGCTTAAATATAATATTCTTAACAATATTTTGGTCTTTTAAAACACACAAAAAAAGCTCGACAACAAAAACCAAAAAAAAAAAAAGCCTATTTAGATCTTAACAAATTTGAAATAAACTAATAAAAAATTCTTAGTTTACATTGTATATATAAGATTTACATTGTCTCTAAACAAATGTGTATTATACATTTTTTCTACAAATTTGTATAATATTGCACACATTTGTTTAGTTTACAATATAAATCTTACATTAATAGTACAATATTAACATATCATTGTCCGAAACTAATAGATAAAAGTATTTTAAATAGTAATAACTAAAGTTCACTTAATGAAAATAATTAATATGTTCATTGTATTAAGAAATAATGTGTTAAATGAACTTATAGTTTATTTTTTATTCTTTTACTCGTGCATACTTTGGGCAAATTTGTAATAAGAAATCTTTGTAAAGCACAAAATTCATTTCTTATCCAAAATATATCTTCTTGTTGACCCCCCTAGAAAAAATCCTGGAACCGCCACTAAAAAAAAAAAAAAAAAAAAAAAAAAAACAAAACACACACACACACACTTAAGGAGAAGCCAGTATTGTCACGCCCTAAACCCTAAAAGGTCCAAAGTATGAGAAAGATGTCTCAAGTACCTATAGATTTTTTTCATTTTTAAAAATTCAATCCACATAAATCATATCAAGTACCAACATTAAAAATTATCATAATAATTCTATTGAATATACTCTCAAAGTAAGTTAGAGCTCTAAGCAATAATTACAAGGACCATTGGCCACAAAAGTATAGATGTGTGAATAAATAATTACATATCATCAGCTTGTCCCATCAGTAGGAATAACGTCACAACCACTATAATATACAAAAATATGAGTCAAGCCTATTCTAAGATGTACATCATCTAATATCTTCATTACAAAAGTTCAGTCTCCATCAGTAGTTAATCTAACTACTGTTAGCCACTAAAAAGCCTTCTCAAAAGATTGTTGCCTACTCTAAAAAGTTTATAAAATAATGGAATGAGACAGAGTCCAGTAAGTAGCATATTTAATGGGGGTGGGAGAAGTGCAAGTTTCATTTTCTATAATAATAATATGATATGATAAGAATGATTGAATAATGAAATACAAAGTTCCTCAAAGTAAATACCTTGAAACTATATACTATAATCTGTGAGCACCAATAATATAATTTCCAAAGTCATACTACTTAACATAAGGTAAATTATCACAAATATACCACATTACTACATAGATCGGTCAAAGGATCCACCCATTCACAATTGACATGATATTGTCCTCTCTGGTATGCAGACTCTTGGCCCCATGGACAGTAGCCTCATCCAAACCCTCAATGTTTTTCTCTCCCCCTATGAGCAACAGAGAGAGCGCGTCAAATAGGACCTCCCTTGTATGTGGTCTCTTGGCCTCATAGGCAAGAGCCTTACCCACACATAATCAAGGAACCTCTTTCCCCCCATGGGCAGCAGGGAAGAACGCGTCATCCAAAGTGAAAAAGGCACTGACCTGGATTTGATTCCGTTGTCACAAAGACAATGGAAACCAAATAAGGTGATTACTGGAAAATCACACATGGTATGGTGTTAAAATCACATAAAGCTCACAGGTATATATTTCCTTTCAAATACATAGTTTATAACCAAGTAGTTTTAGAAAAACCTTAAATAATCTATCTTCCACAAAGTTTGTAAGGTTTTCAACTTCATTCTTGTCAAGAGATTTTTTAACAATTTCCCACATAACAAGACAAGATAAGCATCTTTAAATTTTCTAATATACCATAAAATCCATGAATTCCTTATCAAAGATTAAATAAAAGATGCTCATATTTTTCATGTCAGCAATTCACGCATTTTCCCAAATTCAATACCAAACATGATGCATTTTCATATATAATCATATACATATTAAGGTTATGACACAATAGTTTTTAAGAAAATATAGTTTTCATAGGTAGTTTCTAAAAGCGTGTCTAACTCAAAAACAACATTTATGCAACATGGTTATTTTTCAAAAATCTCATTAAAAAGCTACTTACTTCGCAATCGCAAAAGCCTAATTTTCCAAGCTCCAAGGAGATTAGCTAGAACCTAAATAGTATCAAGTAAACCTATCACAATAAGCATAGAGCTTGAAATTGTATCTAACTACAATTTAGGAATTGCCAAATAAGCACTTAATTAGGCAAGCCTAGTATTTAATATCATCGATAATAATATATTCCACTTCCAAAATTTCTCAACAAATTGATTCACAAGGCATAAACTCCAATTTATAAGGTTAACCCATTTAATATCATCTCCAACATTATGACTAGTTTCGATAAAATTTACACTACATCATTAAGAGACCTATGAAATCAAAATCAAAATATCCTCCAAGACAAGAAATTTAGAACTTCAACTTACTCCAAATAAACCCAATGGCAATGGAAAATTTGATTTACCAACAATCACATGTTATAACTTAAAACCCCTAAATTTTCCATCATAAATAAATCTTAGGTAGTCATCATTAGCACAAACCATATACCCACTCATTAAATAATTCTACCAATACAAAATCCATACATAAAGACACGTAAATATCACTTTCAATGCTCATAAGAGGTAATGTGTGAGATGTATGTGTGGTGGGGGTTAGTGTGTTAGGTGGGGCACATGTGGTCCCAAAAAATCTGACCATTACCCTTTTTTTTTCCTGATTGAGGCATTACAAGTATAGTACTAATCTGGCATTGTTGCTCCTTAGAGCATTCTCATCAGCTCTCTTATAAAAAATGTCATTTTAATACACCAAAAGCCTATTTTATTATTTTAACACACCATTTTACAATTCACCATTTATCACATCTTCTATTCTTTGATTCTAAACATTAAAATAATATATTTGTAACATAAAACTCTACCAATATACAAAACACAAACAGTGGCAATGGCCACCACCTAACAACCAACAAACACCGCCACAACCAATAGCCACCAACCAACAACCACCATATCCTCCACAACCCAAAACACAACTCAAAACAAACTAAATAAATTCCAACAAAATACCCACAACAAATCCATAGCCACAACCACCACAAATTATATTAAAAACAAAAACAAACAGGTAAGAAAGGTAGAGAGATCTAGCAGTGGTAGCTTTCTTTGTCGATGGTGGTGGCTTTAGATTGGTTGTAGTGGCTAAGATCGGCTTTGCGTCGTGGCTGAGATGTGCATCAAACAAGTGGTGTTGTAGCTTCAAGCTGTGGCTGAGATGGGTTTAGATCGAGGCGGCATGCAGCTTCAGACTGAGGTGGCAATGGCAGCATCAGACCGACGACAATGGCGTCTTCAGATCAGCAGATGGAGTCTTCAAAAGAGAAGCGATGGCGGCGGCTTGATCGGTGAGGGTGGCTTGATCCACAATCCATAACGCTGCTGTACCGTTGATTTGAGGGTGAGGGAATCTGATCTGAAGAAGAAAGAGAGGGAGAACATGGGTTGGAGAGAGACAAATCGGTGAGAAGAGAGAGAAAACGTTGAATAAAATATTGAGAGGAGAGAGAAAAGGTTGAATAAAAAATTAGTTGTTTGGTTTGGCATTTGTGTCCACACCGTCTCATATTTGAGATGGTATTGTAGCAGTATGCCAAAATCTTTGGCATTTGAAACACCTCATGAGGCCCATATTTTGGTGTTTGGTGTGTCAAATGCCAATATTTGGCATTTGACACACCTGATGAGAATGCTCTTGAGACCACACAACTTGCTATGTCACTTTCTTTGAAAGATACTTCAAAGTTTAGGGTGCATTTGGTAGAATTGTTAAACAACTCATTTTCAGTTTTTAAACAACATTACACACATTTCCATACACTTTTTTACTCACACGAATTTCAAAAAACTATAAACAATATTACTCAAACTCTTCTATCAAACAGGCCCTTAATTGTTAATATAAACAACAATGCTAGAGTCTCAAGATTCTCAACAATTGAGTTGGCGAATGCCATTTACCCATGTAGGGATGGACTTTTGTACCTTCTTTCTATGCTGTACAAAGGTACATATATATAGAGCAAAATAACCTAGGTATCGGCAAGCACTATTGTGGATCCATGCAAGAAGGTAATGCTTGCATCTAATCTTGATACGCTGCTTGACAGAGTCACAACCTTGAGAAGACAAAGTTGATCGTGGCCATGCACCAAAACCTAAATCCACGCATATATGTGCCTAGATTAACAATGCACGCAAAAAACAAATATGTATTTAAGGCTTGAGAGAAAATCAAGCCAACCTTCTGACACAATTAATATCTCTACTTTATCACATAAACTCAAAAAATGCAACCAAATACATATGATCGCACTTCGAATTTTCATTCCCAACAAGAAACATAAAGGTAGGAAATAGAAAAAAGACAAACTCAAAATGACATTCCAAACTTGGAAAGTAGCCAATTTATTACATCAATCTGGTATGATCGCTAATGGAAGACCACGCAACCTGTCATGCACTTTTCTTAAATGGAGATTAACATTTCAACCACTTAATAGTAGGAATTGCAGTCTTCCATCTTAGAGATGAGTCAATCCAATCTGTTCTTCCAACAAGTTAACGCCTTTACACATGTAGAGATGAGCTTTATGATTTTCCTTACCAGCCAATGCAATGATGCATTAAGCGAATTGTGAGAACTAGTTCCACAACACTCATCAGGCATACCAAAACACCAATTGGTACCGATATCAGAAGCCCATATTCATTAAAAAGATCCGCTGGGATTTGCATACTGAATGCCTGTGCATAGGTCAAGCCCACGAATAAGACAGTACTACACATGGCATATGTCAACATGTTTGTTTGTTTAGACCCTTTTTTTTTTAAACAGATTAATTTAACCTAATGAATTAGTCAAGTAGGTGCTTAGGATAATTATGAGATCTAGGTTAAACATATGCAAACATATTACTTAGTATGAAAAAGTAAAGAAGATAGTAATATGATAGCGTAGGAAAACTAATAAAACTAACCATTTCAAGGTAAAAAATTTAGGGAGGATTTAACCTATCTATCCTCAAGGTAAACAAATCTACTATGATAGAATGGAAGATTATAATAGATTTAAACCCTAAATCTAAAACTACCACTTGTAGAACTTACTCACACGATCACGTACAACTCCGAATTCTTGGACTCTTCTATCTTGAATTTGTTGCACACAAATACCCACGTTTGTGACTTTGAGATCCCATTCAAAGGTTTAGATCTTCAAACAAACACTCCAGTTTGTGACTCTAAGACCACCCTTGAAGGTTTAAATCTTTAGCACTTTTGATGACTAGTGATAGCAGCAATTTCTACAATACTGGATCTTGAGTTTCTTTAAGGAATAACATTGATAGAAGATTTGAGAGAGGTTTGGGTACAGAAACCCTAGATCTACAATAGAAGGCACAAGATGCACTCTTCTCTCTCTAAATACCACTCCTAGGGTTAGCTTATAATGTCCTTTAGATATTGCAAAAAACGAATCGTGATTTGGACTTCAAACGGATAAGTTATGGGTTTTTTACGTTTGGTGATTTTTGTTGGTATGCGACTTTCAATCGATTAAACAACAATCAAGAGCACTATATTGCATATCACTTTTTTCATCCTAAACTTGAGTTTTTTTTTTTTTTTTTTTTTTCATGGACTTGAAAGTACACCATTCTAACTCAATGAGATTTACTTTTTGTCATGGTTTGCCAACACTACAAACTCAAAACTTAATAATCTCTCCATTTGGCAATCCATGACAAAACTTACATACAACATAATGCCCATATACAATAAAATGCCCAAATACATCACAAATTCCAATCTAAGATTTCAAACCTAAAAGTTGTCAGAAGAGGCAAAAGATCTTGATTGAAATGTACCTATCTTTCCTGAAATACTTACAAGAGCACATCAACGCATGTGTATAAATAAAGACAGATAAAAAATATGAATAAAACAATGTGATTCATAAAACAAATAGTTTTGATATCAACTTGTTGAACACAACTAAAAAAATATAAAACCATGAGCAAACTAACTCTCTCCCTAAGTTAGATACATCAAAAACTTTTATTTTTCCCCCTTTCAAAAACAATTTCATCCCCCCCTAAAAAAAAACAATTAAAAGACCTTTTCAAATTTCTTCTATTTCTCCTCATTTTTCTCTAGTATTGACAAAGACAACTCAATCAAAAGGTAGACATCAAACATGCACAACAGATGATAAGAGAAAATAGAGAACCAAGGAACCACAAAAGAAATAAACTCTATAGAAAATAGAGGCAACTCCCCCTATGAAGAGCAACAACTCCCCCTATGAACAATATATGTTTTAAAAATAGCTTTCTCCCTTTACAAAATAAATAAAAAAAAAAGTTTTGGAGAAAATTTAGAAGGCGGGGAAAACTAAAAAGATACAAACCAAACTTAAAAAAGAAGAAGATGGATACACATGAATACAAATATTCTCTCTTTTAATAAATGCAAACTTGACACTACTATGTGACCCATAAAGTGATGCATGCAAACATCCCAGGCACAATTAGTTAAAACTATATAATATAGATCTCTATAATATAAAAATTCAGCATGCACTATGTTTTCATGTGTCAAGGTATTTTGAACCCAAATTAACCTCAAAAGTAGATAAAATATTTGCACATTTATTATCCACTATATCTTTTCAAAAAAGTTCCCAATTTTTAGCAGTTCACACATGTGGAAAAGTAGCATATACTAAAATGTATAGCACTAAAAAAAAAAAAAAAATTAATTAATCAATTTTTAAATTAAGTTGAGTATCTAATTTAGCAAAGTGTATGCGTGTTGTGTGTGAAACCAAACTATGAGAGATATGATTGAAAAAATGCAAGATGTATTAAGAAAACAATGCAATGTATGTGAATCCTTTCACAAATGAAGCATGAAAAGACTGATTGGACAAGAATCTAAAAACTGAAAATTTTCCAGTTTTAATCGGTCGAACATTGATCAAGCATTGATTGAGAGAGTTAGAGAGTTTTGAACACAAAAACACATAGTTTCGATTGGTCGAGGGAGATTTTCAATCGGTCGAAATAGTTAAAAATTTTAAAACTTTAAAATCTGAAAATTTTATGTAGAAAAACTACTTAAAAGCAGTTTTTAAGGGTCAATGCAAATGCACATGATCTAGAAAAGTTTTAAAAACATTATGACTCTTAAATACAAATATCAAAAACGATCAAGAAGTTAAAAAAAAAAAAAATTTAAACTTCAAAACACATTTTCTTCAAATTTCCAACCAAAAAAAAAAGAAAAAAAAAAGGCATTTGTGCATCAGTTCATATGCAATTAAAGAAGACCAGATTAATCCACATGCACAATCTCATGTACTTAATTTAGCAAAGATTTGCGTGTAGTGTGTGCAACTAATAAGTGTACAAAGTACAGAAAATGTGATATATAGATAATAATCAAACAAATTTTCTACAAAATCAATCACATTGGTTTGAAAGTGACTATCACCTAAAGAGTTATATAATATAATTCTCACATATCTTAGAAAACACGCTTGCAATCATGTAAATTTTTTTTTTTTCCTTTTTGCTTTTTTTTTATGCTTTTTTTTTTTTTGTGGAAAATAATACCTCGTTTAATTTTTCTATGCAAGTGCTACACTTTACTGAGCACGGCTTTTATAATTTGCACACAGATGTTCATGATTGTCGAATAACAGTGGTGAGATAGTTATTTATGCCTTTCTCCTAGGATTTTTTAGTCCTTACGATTAAAAGAATGTGACATCAAAATCAAGATCATTTGTTTAAATACTATAAACAACTTACACAATTAAGTATTACATAGCACAAACTAGCAAAGTCCAAATATAAGCCCATCAAAACTAAATAAGATATACAATCATGTATAAGTGATGTACAACCTTAAAAAAAAAGAAAAAAAAAAGAGTCCAAGTTCTTTTTAGCATACATAGTATAAAATCCTAAACGAAGGACATAGTAAATACTAAAGACAATAACTATCAACCAGAAAAAAAAAGGAAGATGAAAAAGAAAAGAAAATATCGTTGTTAATTGAACACTGGTGTGTGCTCTGTGACATTGCCACATCAACTAAACACAATTTTAAGACACAATTTCAAAATTTTAAAATTATAACTGAAATCGCACGAGGCTGTGTGCGACAGACATTAACCAAAAAAAAAAAAAAAAGAAAGAAAGAAAAAAGAACAGAAGAAGGGACTGAAGAGTGAAACCTTGTGGTTCCATCGAAGAGAGGAGGGGGTTCAGAAGTGGCTTCCAAGACGGCGGGACGATGCTCGTTCACGGTCCTGCACAACACATAACAACGTTAGTAAACAATCCTATTCTTAATTACCACAAAATTTAGAGAAAATGGAGAATTCGTGGTGATTTCAAATTCCAAGACACTTACACAGCTGCTATTGATTATGTTTTTTTTTTTTTTTTTGGTTCAGAGAGTTATGAGGTTTCAGTTTTAAGGTCTTTCTAATCTGATGCTGAATGTTATCTATATATGTTCACCGTGCTACCCTTTATATAGGACTTCACTATAGGAGTATAGGGCTTTTCTGCTGTGATTCAGTGAATTCGCGAGCAGTGACGAACACGAAATGTGACTGTCACGTGGGACGAATACAGAGATAATCATCTGAATGCTGGAATTTAGGGCAGGTTAAGGCTATGGACTTTTCTCTTTGGTCTTTACCCACTGTTTGATTTGATTTTTTTAAAGGTTTATAAGACTAAAACTATATAAGGTAATAAAACCATAGGTTAGTTATTTTAGGAAATGTTTTATTTGAAAATTAAATAGTGATTAACTTTTCTTTACAACTTTTTCATTTTTCTATAAAAAGTTTTTTGAAATTGATAATTAATATGCGTCCTAAAAGTATACATTAACCAAACTCAAATCACCAAACTATATATATTCTTTAAATAAGTAGCATTACTAATATTAACAATTGAGGGCAGGTTAAGGTTATGGACTTTTCTAGTCTTTACTTGCCGTTTAGATTAGATATTTTTCAAAATTTTTAATTTTTAATTTTTAATTTTTTTTTTATGTACACAGTTTATAAGACAAACTATATGCATTATTTAAATAAGTAGCATAATTAATATTAACAAAATTCATTTAAAATTATGTGATTAAAACTATATATGAATGATTTTTTTTTATTAACTGCCTAGTAAGTTAAAAAAAAATAGTTCTAAACCGGTTTGAAGTTAATTTTTTTTTTCCTATAAATTTCTTCCTCTTTTATTCATTTATTTTTTAAAAATAAAAATAAAAATAGGGTGAGTTCCTAAATGATTTTAAATGTAAATGTTCAAAGATTTTATTTGTTCATTTCTTTCATGTATGTTTGTTTTAATTTAAAATATCACTTTATATATTTTAATACAGTAGAAAACTTGGCTTGCACATAAGATAAATTGAGTTTGGGTCTATATTATTAGGTTGATCTATCTCTAACAACAATATATGGCGTTGTTGCTGTTGCCCTCAACACGGGTCTCAATTTGTAATATTGTTATACGAGTAATCCAGAGGATTTTATAACAACGTAATTCTTTTCTAAAGAGTCAAAAACTGTATACTACTTTAATCCATACGTGCAAAGGGGGCGACCTGAATAATACTCCATATAGGAGTATTTTCCACCTTGTGATGTTGCAGTGACGAACATGACTGTAAGGGGTGGAAGAAAGATTACGTATAGCCCAAAGAAGAAGACCAGGTCTAGGTTGGTGGGAGAACAGAGAACAGAAAAGTGTGATAGCAATAGCATTTCCTATATGGTGGAAATGATTGGTGGCATTTTGCTCAAAGAAAAAGTCCGGATCTGCAAGCCTGAACTTTTCCTGGGATTCTCTCTCAAGTCTTAACCCATAAACTCAAGCCTTATTTGTTCATCTTCTTGTTCTTCAAATCTCCTCCTATTTTGGTGTGATTATTCCTACCTTCCTTGTCCTTACCTTTTTCTTTTGTTCTTTTCCTCTTTTGTCACTGATTTGAATTTGAAAATTGATTTTGTGTTTTTACTTTAATTCTGAAATAGTCTCGTGTAGTGCTCCAAACTCTCACAAAGAGGGTGGGCTCTATGGTGGGACCCACATGTGAAGCCCATCCCCTTTGTGAGAGCCCGGAGTACAGCTTGACTATCTAAGTTTTTCCAGAAAAAAGTTTGAAGTTTCTAGTATAGTGGTAATTGACTCACGCCTTTTTTGTGTCACGTGATTTCCTCTGTACAAAAGAGGAAGTGATCATTAGTATATATAGTTTTTAATACATGCATATTATAACAATTCTTTTTTGGTAAAAAGAAAATGTATAGGGAGAAGTAGGGTTGTAAATGAATCAAGCCATTTATGAACAACTTGGGTTTGACTCAATAAAAAACTCATTCATGTTTGTTTGTTTATAAATAAGTCAAACTTGAGCCTAAATTTTATTCTCATTTAATAAATAAGCCGAGCACAAACAAAAAAAATTATTCAAGAACAAACTCATGAACTATTAGGCTTGATACAAAACAATTCAACCATAGACTCTTTTACAAGTTTATATGTCTTAGTTAATATATTCATTACATATATCTTAATAATGACATGGCCAACACGAAACCACTACCCATTACCTTAATTTTTTTCCTTTCCTCTAAACTAACCAAGAACCACTTTAGACTATAGTTACATTTAAAATTAAATTACTTATTTAAGTGGGCCATATATGATCATTTCTCATCAATCATGTTAGGACATATGTGAGTAACTTGTTAGGAATATATGTCATTATTTTATGCAATTGGCTTAACTTTTGACAAAACGCACTTTACTTGTATTTGGGTAGATCTAGGATGTGTTTAATACTTCAAGAAACTGTGTTTCAAGATCAAGTGTTGAAGACATGCAAGTCTGTCCAAGATTCAAGCTGAAGAAGTGCTGTTCATTAAAGCTCGACAACTAACTCGACAGCTAGCTATCCATCGAGCTTAAAAAGTTGTTCCAGCCCCGTGGCTCGACAGCATCTCGACAGACAGGTATCTATCGAGCTTTATGAAAAACAGAATTCCAGTTCTGTTTTGACTCTAATCCGTGATTATGTGTTTGAGCATTCTTTTCTCACAACCTTAGACATATAAAAAGATTATTTTAAGGGCCGTCGAAGTGTACATAAGTTGCACAAATGTTGAGCAAAGTTTGTTCAAGCAATTTGTAATCGGAGACATAATTTGCCCTAATTCATCATTCTTGTGAAGAAGTTGCTGTGTATATGCATCGTAGGGTTTTGTGACCAAGCATCTTCTTGATCTTCATTGTGTGGATGAACTGAAGAATTTTGCAGCCAACAACCTTCTCTAGTTGGTGATTGAAGTCGCGTACTAGGATCCGCGCAATTGGTTAGTCATGTACTTGGGAGCCGTGCATTAAAAGGGAAAATTGTCACTACAGAATAAGGCCAATTGGGTATTGGGATAAGGGTTCAACTGTAGGTTGGTATAAAGTACTAGGATTCCTTTACTTGTAATCGCTTGTTGTGATAATAGTGGAATTTCGGGAGTGGTGAACTGAAAATCACCCGGTGGGGTTTTTGCCGTGTTGGTTTTTCCCATTTGTAAACAAATCACCGTGTCATTTATTTTCTGCTGCATATTTAGTTATTTGGTGATTTTTTTGTGCTATCACGTGCTTTGCATGTTAATTTGATTAATTAATAAACTCAGTTAATTAATCAATTAATTTATCACAAGGGGTCAATTCGTTTTTGGCCTATCAAATAATCTAAAGTAAAGTTATGAAACATGTTAGTATTTTCTTATTCATAATAGTTACAAATAAGTTCTAGTTCTTCACCATTTAATGTAAATGTAAAAATTGTATTTTGAATAATTGTTGAAACTATAAACAATGAATGATGAATGAATGAATTTAATTATGTAAATTTTTAATTTGAATAATGTCTAATCATAAGTAGGACTAGAAGCATGATAAAATGAGTATACTATTTTCTTTTTCTTTTTCTTAATTTTAGAGATTTAAGCATTTAATAATATAATTTTTTAAATCTCAAGTTCAAAAGCTTGACCTAAGCTCGAGTTTGAGTTTGATATTAAGCTTGAGCTTGGCTTGACTAATTAATCAAGCCAAGCTCAAACTTTTTGGCTTTCCCAACCTGAAACATTATTTTTAAGCTTATCACGAGCTCAAGTTAAGCTGGAACTTTTGACTTTTCTTGATGAGCCAAGCTTGAACATGTACTACTCAATAAAGCTCGGCTCGTTGACTGTCCTAGGGGGAAGGGGCAATCCCTTGCATCTAGGGCAACTAGAAGAAGATAGACACCAACATATTCACTAGTGAGGGGACACTCAAATTCAAGACAGGAGTTTTGTTAACCCAAATCCCTTACCACTAGGCCACCTACCATGTTGGCCATAGCACAACATTTGTAATCTAGCATTATTTCCAGTTCCTCGATGTCTGACTTACCAAAATAAAAACCTCTTCTATATATGTGTGTTTTGTGCTGAATGATGGTAAAGCTTTCCTTAAATTCTCAAAAAAGAAGAAGGATAAACTATGTTTTTGGTCCCTATTCTATACACCATATTTCAATTAATCCCTAATAATCTTTTAATTGTGTCAATTTGGTTCCTAACCTTTTATTACTGTTTCAATTTAGTCCCTGCCGTTGTCTTTTGGATGAAAATTAATATCATGTTTAATGGCCAAAAAAAAAAAAAGTTTCCGTTGATGTAAAAATAAACTAAAATTCTATTTTGGCCGTTTGTCATATCAGTAATCTTTATCCAAAATATAACAGCAATGATTAAATTGTCACGACATTAAAAGGTTATAAACCAAATTGACTCAATTAGATATTAGAGACCAAATTGAAATATGGTGTAAATGATAGAGACTAAATATGTAAATACCAAAAAAAAAAAAAAAAATAGTAAAGCTTCCTTATAAGTAAAAGATTTTATTTATTTATTTTTGTTGTCAATAGTAAAAGAATATTTATATGGAACAAATCTAAATAGTCATTACTAAACTATAGGGTGATTCTTTTTACGGGATTTTATTTTATATATTATTTTATCCTAGTTTTATAGCCTCAAAGAAATTATTATACCTTTAAAAAAAGTGATAGCTTCAAACGTTGTATTTCAAATTTTTAGATGGAAAAGAAAAAAATAAGGCAAGCGGACTTATAAGTGGGCAAAAATATGATGATAATAACTTATTTATTTATGTACAAAATTTAAATTTATTTTTATTTATTATCATATTTTTACTTGTTAGAATGAGATTCCATCTCCACACACTTTTTGAGATTTTGAGAAGAATTGCTCTTTGGAGTGCATAATACGATGCAAGTTGTGAGATATCTTGACCTTTAAAATGAACATTTACAAATGAAATTCTCATTCATGAGTCAACATATACACACACAAAAGGTCTTGAAGTACCTTTATATAACGAAAACTTATTCTTTGAATGCTCCAATAGTAGTTCACTTAATTGATGCAAGCGACCATTTTTGTCCTCAAGAAGATGATTAGAAACCCTTATTTATAATTCTAAAGTACCAATATTTTAATAAAATCAGTGGTTTGATGTATATTGCAAATTGCACACAATCTGATGACATTACCTTCTTGGTCAACTTACTAGTAATGTATTATTAAGTATCAATGGTGGGATTTTCAAATATTAACTCAATATAAATTATTAGGTGATGTAATATACTTGAAGACTTGAAGTTACATTCATTGAGTGTGTGAGAATATTTGCAGTGTTGGAAAAATTCAATATCAAAATGTTTCTATAGGAATTGTGAATTTCCATGTATTTTAATTTCATTTCAATTGTAATTTCATCAAATCATTAGGTTTGAGTTCAGAAGAAAGACTTCAAGTGCTATAGAAGGAATCTTAATTAAGTGAGATACAATATGTCAGGAGAAATTTTGAGCAAGACAGTTAGATTTGAAAATTAGTTACACAAAATAATTCACCTAAAATTCACCCGAAACTTGGTTGAGCGAGTTTTCCTAGGAATTTCAATTTTGATTTTCCCAATTATTTTTTTAGCCAACCAACCCTTATTTGTAATTTGCATAAGAGCGAAAAATAATCTCTAAATTGACTTGCAATTGAGAGGAGATTCCATAGAGAGAAATTATTGTAGTCTCCATATATACCTTCATTCTCTCCAAATTGACTTGCAATTGAGAGGAGATTCCATCCAAACACCTTGATCATTCATGAGTGCATTTGATTGTTGCTAGAAACCAAAGAGGGAAATCATCAAATCTTCAAGTAGCTGTGAAATATCTTAGAGATTGGGATTTGATGTTGGCAATTGACTTGCATAACCTAGATGTCAAGAGCAGAGAGCTCGAATACAAATATCTTACTCATTCGGGAGATCTTGTAAGTAGTATTATATTACAATTATTTTCATAGTGGATTCGATTTTAGAACATGGTCTATAAGGGTTTTTCCTATCTCAGTTTTTTTTTCTGTCAATATATTGCTTGTTAGTGTGCATTTGTTGTGGGTGATTGCGGGTTTATGGTTGTGTTTGTATTGTCCATGAAATCAGTTAATTAACTATTTGATAAAATTAGTAATAAGTTGTGCTAGTAATAAGAAGTTGTGCTAGTAATAAGCGCACACACACGAATGCATATATTTAAATACGAGGGTTTTGATTCTCACATATTTATTATCTCACATATCTTTTTTTACGTACCCTTTTATGTGCTAAAATGTAGGTATTCACATACCAATTATGGATATATGTGTGTAAAATAGTAAATGTAAAGGAATATGTTTCCTTAACATAAACAATATTTTTTTTAAGGACTGTTCTGAACCGAATGACTTATATATATTTAAGCAATCCATACATGCTGATCAGACGGTGTCCATATCTTCAACTGGTACGTACACACGTAAGACATAATACACTAAGAAACATAATAATAAGGCAGAAAGCCACTTATTTCTTCAACAAAAGAAAAAAAATAAAAGACGGCCACTTATTTCACTAATTAACGTCCAATGGAACTGTGCTGGTATGTTCAGTGCTTAGCCTGAGGAAGAAAATTAGATTAAAGAGTTGTTAGCAAAAAACACACTTGCAGAAAGTAAGAGTAAAAAAGTTTCAACGAAATCAAATTCATAATTCCATGACTAAATGGTTAGTACCAAAAAGACGGCACTGTAATATTCAACGGTCAGTTTGGGATCCCTCTTTGTTGGCTTATAAGCATCAATCTTGTTCACCTCCTGTACAAGAAATTAACAAAGAACAATTACCATTCAAGAACCAAGAACTCTGTCCGATACATTAGGAACTTATGCCTCCTTCAGAGCCATGTTTAAAGTTAAGAGAATATAAAAATATATAGCTTTTACATGTATGCTCCGCCGTAAAGATTAATGACTTAAATGAATTAGCTAGTAACTAAATGCGGGACAAAATTAATTTACAAGTTGTAAATCTTAGACTATGTGAACGCGCAATTGCCACTAAACATCATGTGTTTTAATTTAATTACCTCAATCCACTTATTAAGTTTAGGCCTTCCTGCAGTGATGTCGTAATTCCACACTCCTGAAAGGAAGGCTTGGAATTTTTCAACAAACGGGATGTAAATTATCTCCACCTGAAGATCACATAGTTTCACTCATGAATTAAAGGAGGAATGGTAGAAAATATCGTTTAATAAACATATAACTGGTTTCAACTTCCCATATTTATATATAACTATATAAATTCATTTTCTAGAGCATAGGTTAAATAAAATTTGAATCCTTAATATGTTTAAAGAGAATGTACGGACCAAGGTCAATATTTACAAAAAAGGCACGCATCACAGCACCAACGAAAGATCAAAAACATAGTTGAGAATTCAACTTACCAAACTGAGCTCATGGCCAAGGAAGAAAGGCCCATCATTAAATTTATGAAGAGCATTCTCTAGGTGGTCAAAAGCAGGACCTGATGCAAGTTTAAGGTTTTAGTGAGCCTGGCTTCTATACAAAATGGTGTAAAGACTCAAGAGGCAGCAGGTTTTAAGTCTTACCGGCTTCTTTGACTGTGTCTCCTTTGAATGATGCGAACACTATCTTGTTGAAGGTATCACTGTAGGTTATCAGTTCTTCAGCAAACTCTTTTTTAGCAGGATCCTACAGTCATGTCATAACTTTAGAGTCAAATTCCAAGGGAGCTATAGAGCTTTTATGAAGGGCATAATGAATTATGCAAATCTTACATTGGGGTATGGAAGAGAAGGCCCTTCAAAGTTGCTGTCTACATATTTAATCAAATCAAGGCTCTCCCCAGTGACTTTGCCATTGTGTTCCAAGGAGGGTACCTGATAATATTAAAAAAAAAAAAAAATTTTGATAGTAAATCAAGAAATTCAAGCAGCTCAATGAAGTGTGCATTAGATAGGCATTTAAGTGTATCACCTTGTTTTCATGGTAGACTCTCTCTTTGTACCAAGCAGGCCTGTTCTGAAGGTCAATTGGAACTAATTTTATCTTGTCATGTAATCCCTGCAATCCAAATATTCACCAACTTAAATATTAAGTAAAAAAAATAATCTCAAGAAAGGAAAAGGACAGATGATCCCAGAAGGGCTAAAGGGTCAGTCTTTTAATTGAAATTAGAAGCTAGAAAAGCAGTATTGAATAACTTAAGTTGAAGTCTAGAAACAAATTAATTAAGAAATGAGAACAAAGGGGACAAAACGTGATGAAAATAACCTTATAGTTCCTGAAGATCCACACACGCTGTGCAAATGGGCATGTATAAGCGATGTACAACCTTCAAAAAAGGTCCTAGTTCATTTTGGCATACAAAGTAAAGGTATAAAAATAAAATCCTAAACAAAGGACATAAATAAAACAAAAGAAATTGAACATCGGACAAAAACAAACACACTAAAGATAGTGAATATCCGACCCAAAAAAAAAAAAAGCACTGGTGTGTACTGTGTGTCACGTCAGTTGAATTCATTATTTCAATTGTTAAATTGTAAAATCATGATTTTACTTTTTCATAATTATGACATAAAAAAAAAAAAAGAAAAAAAAAACGGAAGAGATGAGTGAACCTTGTGGTTCCATCAAAGAGAGAAGGTTGTTCAGAAGTGGCAGTCAAAGGTGTAGGAAGATGCTCGTTCACGATCCTGCACAACCCACAGAACAACATTACTAAAAACAATCTTACTCTTTACCACAAAATTCAGAGAACCCCAAATGAACAACAACAAAAAACAGTTGAGAAAATGGAGAATTCGTGGTGATTTCAAATTCCAAGACACTTACGCAGCTGCCATTGATAATTTTTTTTTTTTTTTTTGGTTGTTGTTCGGAGAGCTCTGAGATTTCAGTTTATAGTCTTCCTAATCTGATGCTGAATGACATCTATGTTTACCGAGCTAGCCTTCATATCGGACTTTTCTGCCTTTCTACCTGCTTACTGATAAGGTTGTGGACTCTGCTCTTTAACCATTAGATCTGATTATTTTTCTTGGGTCAATCATGTAGTCACCGTTTGCTTTGAGCTGAAACCCACGTTTACGTTTCTTCTCGACGTCTTCCTCCTTTTTTTTTTTTTTTTTTTTTTTCCAGCTCACAATTGTTGACTTTGTCAATTGTGAACAGTATATATGTGTACTGTTCACGGTCCCACAAATTACATTTTTTAGCAACTTTTTTATTAAAAATGGGTCCCACAATACTATTTATACATTTAAAAATTATTTCGCTACAGTGTTTTCAGTTTCAGTTTTCAGTTTCAACAAAAATAAGCTCAATCCAAACACACCCATAATAAATATTTTATGTATTCAAGTATTCCAAATTTTAACAGGAATAAACAGCCCAAATCCAAAAGGATTATGAGCTTTTACCTTAATCCCTTACTTGATTGAAATGGGTGTTGAGGTGGTTGGAGGTCAAGGTTAGGTTGCCTAGTGGAGCCGTGGTGGTGAGGGGCAGGTGGGAGTGTGGGGTCAAAACTTAAATGGGTTGGTTTTTGTGGAGAGGGTAACGTAGACGGGGAGGGGGAACTTGGTGGCTGAAAATGGCTAGCACCATTTAGGGCAAAAAGACCTTAATTTCCTATAAAAATTCTTCTATTTTCAGTTTTGGTCCTTCCCTTTATTTTATTTTTGTTCACTCTACCCCTTTTTATTTTTATCCTAAATGGGTGTCGTGAATTGTGATCTTTTTATTTTTTAAATTTTTAAAGAGTTTTAATTTATTATTCTATTTTTGATGATAGTTATTTATTGTCATATCAATATATCAATCACTTTTTAGTATAAATGAAAATTGAACTTTAAATATTTTATTTAATCAAACTTTACTACAACTAATTTAACGGGGTGTTACAGTGTACGTGAAAAGAAGCATACAAATAGATGCATGTAGTGGGCCTACCAATATTATAACCCACTGCTTGTCACTTGAGCATTCTATGCACTATTACGTACAGTCAATACATAAGAGTTGAGAGTTATGAACCACGTGACGTTTACAGGTACTCAACCGGTACTCCCAATCCATGCACTATCATGTAGTCACATTTCATAAATGAATTATATATAATTAGTTTGTGAGTATTTATAGCTAATCTCAAGATTTTGAGATTAATGGTGTGTTTGGTTGGGATGAAAACAGGGAGGATGAAAAATAAAGAGAGGAAAATAGGATGGAAAATACTGTTTTCTACTGTTTGATTGAGGAAGGAAAATAGGAGAGACAAAAAACATGGGAGCAAATTTTTCCTCCTGAGCCCACTTTTTTTACACAAATACCCCGTTTCTCTTTCCTCTCACAGTTACAAACACAACGGATACAAACACAATAATATTTCTCTCAAACATTTCTAAACTCAAGCATAATCAGATTATCATAATACAAACTCAAAAACACAATTTTAAAATTAATCAAATCATAACAATAAAAGGAAAAAAAAGAAAAAAAGAAAAAAAGACAGAAGACAGAAGACAGAAGCCATCTGACCCATCTAGACTGCGTTGGGGATGAAGATGAGCGATGGCTCTAGGCTGGACCAACTGCTTTGGGACGAAGATGACTCATTTGGACTACATTGGGGATGAATGTTCTGGAATCAAGTAAAAAAAAAAAAAAATAGAGAGATAGGAAACACACACAAGGAAAATGTGTGTGGAGGAGAAAAACAAGAAAAAAGAAGAAGAAATGAAACTAGAGAAAGGAGAAATAATATAAAGAATAAAAAATCCTAATTGAGAAATGTTACCAAATATTTTCACAATAAATTTTAAGTAACAGATTATTATTAGTTAATATTGGTAAGTAAAAAAATAATTTCAGTGGTGGGTTTAAATTAGAACTAGTAACAACTTTCCACATAAATTTTGTTGTGAAAGTATTGCGAAAAATGTTTGGATGTAACACTTCTCATTGAAAAATGTAATTGTTAGTAAGTTTTATATTATTTAATGAGTACAAATAAATTTATTTCTTACCTATTATGTAACAAGGGTATAATAGTCAATTTATATAAACTACATTTTCTATCTTTCCACTTTTCTTTTCAACCAAGCAAAAGAGTTTTCCACCCTCCCATTTTTCCATCCCTCCAACCAAACACACACAAGGAAAAACTAAATATTTTTTATCCTCCTCACTTTTCCATCCTTCCACTAATTTTCCATCCTCCCACTTTTTCACTCCTCCAACCAAACGAACTCTAAGGTTTTCCTGTTGTTGTATAAACTTGGAAATCGATCATGTCGAGCCGCACACTAGCCTTATATGAATTAAGAAAATTCCCAAGTAATTTTTATATATAATTTTTTAAAATTCTTATTTAAATTAAATAATCAATATCTCAAACCAATAAGAAAATAAATAAACCAAACACAAAAATACCAAGTGAAGGACCAAATGTAGCAGCGTTAAGAGGGTAATGTAATGGTTATTTTATTTTTTATTTTTTATTTTTATCTTAGGCACAATATTTATGTATGTTTGAGTGTACGTGCATATGTGTATGTAAATTTTTCCCCCAGTTCCAAATCCTAACTTCTCTTTTGCACAAAAGGAGAAGTATTATTTGTGATTGAAATCAATGTTTGTTTAAAAAGAATTCAAATTGTCTGCTCGTCAAATTGTCTGCTCTAAGGGAATTTTTTTTTGAATTATGAATATAATAAAAAAATCTTACAAAGAAAATCATCCACCCAAATAAAAAATGACGGAAAATTTGAATCATTTAAAATTACATGAAATTACATATATATATGGAAGAAAAATACAGTTATGGTTCAGTAACATTCTATTACAATGTACTTTATTTCTAGTTTCTGACACTAACAGAGGCGCAGACTAGATCCCAAAATGCATCCAATGTCTTCTAAATGACACACTAGCCATGAACCTGTAATTGTAAATACAAATATATACTCACCATTTGTAAATACAAATATATACTCACACTAGCCTATGGCACACTTATGGATCATCGTCGTCTAAGTATATTCATCTGTTCAGGCGTTCAGCTGAAAGGTATAATAATAATAGTAATAATAATAATAATTAGTATTATTATTGTTAGAAATACTGGAAGATTGTATTGTATTTCTTGAATAAAAGAATATACATCAGTGCCTTATATAGGAGGCATAAGTGTGCGGTACAAGTAAAGTGTAGTACAAGTACAAGTGTGCTATACAAGTAAAGCAGTTAGGCCTAAAGCCCATAACAAAACACAATATACATTAACAACCCCCCTCAAACTCAAGGTGAATGTGAGACCAGCTTGAGGTTGTCAATCAAATCACGAGTGCGACCCTTAGGAAGTGACTTGGTGAAGATATCTGCAAGTTGATCTTTGGAGGAGACGGAGAAAAGCTTTAGAGCACCATGGACAAGATGATACCAGATAAAATGACAATCAATCTCGATGTGTTTAGTTCGTTCATGGAAGACATCATTGTGAGCAATATGAATGACACTTTGGTTATCACAATAAAGGGGAGTGGCAGAGGATGTAGACACACGTAAATCCGTAAGAAGCCATCGTAGCCAAAGGAGCTCAGATGTGGTATCAGCAAGGGCATGATATTCTGCTTCAGTACTGGAGCGGGCCACAAAGGTTTGTTTCTTACTTCGCCAAGAAATTAAAGAAGAACCAAGGAGAAAGTAATAACCTGTAGTGGACCTGCAGTCAGTGGGATCCCCTGCTCAATCAGCATCAGAGAATGCACGGAGTACAAGAGGAGACTGAGCTGAGTAGAAAAGGCCATGGAAGAGAGTGCCCTTCAGGTATCGAAGAATGCGCAGAACAGCAGCATAGTGAGTAGATCGTGGAGCAGACAGATACTGGCTCACCTGATGAACAGCATAGGAGATGTCTGGACGAGTGACTGTGAGATAAACTAGGCTGCCAACCAATCGTCTGTAAAGAGAAGGATTAGACAATGGTTTCCCTCCTGTGGGAGTCAGATGCGCATTAAGCTCAACTGGAGTGTCAACAGTCTTGCTATCAGTGAGTCCAGCTTGAGACAATAGTTCAGAAGCATACTTGGCTTGAGTAATATAAAGTCCATCTGTAGAATGAGTGATTTCAAGACCCAAGAAGTAGCTGAGATGTCCAAGATCTTTAATCTCAAACTGCTGATTGAGAAAAACCTTGAGTTCTTGAATGCCATTAAGGTTATCACTAGTTATGATCATATCATCCACATACAGGAGAAGTAAAATAGTGCCTTTGTCAGTGCGACGAAGAAATAAGGTAGAATAATGACTGGCCATGTAACCCAAGCGAGAGATGGTAGAGTTGAATTTGGCAAACCAAGCTCGTGGAGCTTGTTTAAGGCCATAAAGTGCACGTCGAAGGTGACAAACCTTATTTGATTCAACAGAGAGACCAGGAGGAGGTTGCATGTAAACTTCTTCACTTAAATTTCCATTAAGGAATGCATTTTTGACATCCATCTGAAAAAGGTCCCATTTTCTGGCAGCAGCAACAGCTAAGAGGGCACGAACAGATGAGATACGAGCAACCGGAGCAAAAGTCTCTTCATAATCAATTTCATACTCCTGTGTGAAACCTTTTGCAACAAGTTTGTAGTGCTCAATGGACCCATCAGAGCGAGTCTTAATCTTATAGATCCACTTACAACCAACCATAGATTTCCCAGGGGGGAGAGTTACTAAGTCCCAAGTATAGTTTTTAGATAATGCATCACGCTCCTCTTTCATTGCAATCTGCCATAAAGGGTCAGTAGAAGCCTTACGTTAGGTGTGAGGCTCGTGTAGTGTAGTAAGGGCAGTGTAACAATGGTAGTCAAGTAAATGTGTAGGAACGGATCTTACCCAAGTTGAGTGACGAGGTGGAATGTCTTGTGCATGATCGTCAGGCGGAGCAGGAGCAGGGGACCTAAGCTCAGGGTTGGGTAGCTCGTCTTCAACCTGTTCATTAAATGGTGAACTAGGAAAGGGATCAAGGATATCTGGTGGTTGGATAGAGAAGTCTACAGGGGAATCAGGAGCAACTACAGTAGGATTAAGAGCAACTACAGAAGGAATATGTACTTCATCTGGAAAAAGATCTAAGACAGATGAGGAAGATAGGGAGGCACGGAAGTGAGAGAGCTCAACAAAGGAGCGATGTTCCCAAAATATAATATTGCGGGAGACACGAAGACGATGAGAGACAGGATCATAACACCGATACCCCTTTTGAGTTTCACCAAAGCCAAGAAAACAACAAAGCCTTGACCGAGACTCAAGTTTGTTATGCTCATGTGGCTGAAGAAGAACGAAACAAGCAGAAGCAAAAGAGCGAAGGTGGCAATAATCTGGAGGTGACCCAAAAAGGCGCTCATATGGAGTTTGATTGTGGATAACAGGACTTGGAATGCAATTAATAGCATGAACAGCATGAAGAGTAGCTTCGCCCCAAAAAGGAGCAGGAACTTTGGCAGAGAGAAGGAGAGCACGAACAGTGTCAAGAATATGACAAAGTTTTTGTTCAGCTCTACCATTTTGCTGAGAGGTACCTGGACAAGTTAGATGATGAACAGTGCCATAGGAATGCAAAATAGCTTGGAAAGCATATTGAGTGTACTCAAGAGCATTATCAGATCGAAAAATTTTGATATATTTGGAAAATTGAGTTTCAACCATTTTTACAAAATTAGAATATACTTGCAATAATTCAGAGTGATGTTTCATATGAAAAATCCAACTATAGTGGGAATAATCATCAACAAAGACAACAAAATATCGAGATCCACCAATACTAGAGACCGGGGAAGGCCCCCAAACATCAGAATGAATAAGGTCAAAGATATCAGTGGATATTGATTCACTAGAATTGAAAGGCAAAGCTGGTTGTTTTCCTAACTGACATGAGACGCAATCAAAATTTTCTATAGACACTGAACCTAACAAACCTTTAGAAGCCAATTGTTGTACCTGAGAGGAAGATGCATGACCAAGACGAGCATGCCAAAGTGCAAGGGAAGGAATTGAAGAAACTGCAGCAGCAGCAGCAACAGAAACAGGAGCAACAAGTGGAAGACGAAAGTTGTCCACGGGAAACATACGCCCAACTCTGGAACCGGTCCTAAGTTCCTGTCCCATCCTCGGATCCTGCACAATACACCCAGAATAATCAAATATAATGCGATAACCCAACTCAGCTAATTGTCCCACAGAAAATAAATTGTAAGAAAGGTCAGGAACATTAAAGACCCCAGGAACCGAAAGGTTGGAAGTCGAAACAGAACCGATATTATGACCAGGCATTGTGGAACCATTTGCTGTGCGAATATTAAGAGGGTGTGGTGCAGGTTTGAGTTCAGAAAATAAGGACGAGTGAGGTGTCATGTGATTGCAACAAGCAGAATCCATAAGCCAAGAGGAGGGAGACATACCAGATAAAGCTGAGAGAGAAGAGGAGTAAGATGCATTACCAACCATATGAATGACATTGGCGATGATATTTTTAAGGTCATCCGTGGACATGGTGAAAGTGCGTTCTGAAGACTTAGACTGTGCAGAGATAGGAGCCATTGGTTGGACACTCTCAGTGTTAGCAACAGTAGCAGCAGAAATTGAAACAGCTGATTTGTTGCGACGATAGCAAGTCTCAATATTGTGGCCAAAACGTTTGCAAAAATTGCAAAAAAGTTTGTTGGATTGTCAGTGACGATTATGGCAACCAGAAGAAGACCTGTCCTTATTCTTTATTTAGAAGCAAAAAATGCAAAAATGAACTGCAAAAATGGAATATACGCGAAAAACTGGGTAAGGAGAACCTGGACTGCAAAAGTCAACACTGGAGAAAGTCAACGGTCAACGATCAATAGAAAAGTCAACGGTCAACTTCGAGATGACGTTAACAATATGACGTAAGCTGATGACATCAGCAAGATGACGTCAGCTGATGACTTTAGTTAGGGCTGACGTGTATGCTGACGTGGCAGCGATGACGTTAGCAATAACCCAGCGGCGCGTGCAGCGCGTGGTTCAGATCTGGCCGAAACTTCTGTCGGCGCGTGGCGGCGCGTTCTTGGTCTGATCAGGCCGATTCTTTTCCGGCAACGTAGATTGGAGCAAGTGGATTCCGATGATGGCGGCGGTGAGTTGATCGGAGCAGTACTGAAGGCGCGTGAGGCGCGTGGAAATTCCGCTGAATCTTTGACCGGCACGTGGTAGCGTGTGGATGGTCAGATGAATTGGATTCCGGCGGCATTGTGTAGATCGCTTGAAAATCTACACGGTGATATGTCTTATGTCGTAATCGGAGGTCCGATGTGGAAGATCCGACGAAGGCAGTGATCTTGGTGGCGGTGATCGAGCTTCTGACGGTGAAAATTCAACCTTGGCACCTCTGACAGTGGTGGATCAGTCAGGAGAGGGCACAGAAAAGGTTTACTGACCGATGAAGTCGAGGCAGTGGAAAATACCAACAAAGACAAGACTGCAAGACGCAAGAAAATTAGAACAATGGCTCTGATACCATGTTAGAAATACTGGAAGATTGTATTGTATTTCTTGAATGAAAGAATATACATCAGTGCTTTATATAGGAGGCATAAATGTGCGGTACAAGTAAAGTGTAGTACAAGTACAAGTGTGCTATACAAGTAAAGCAGTTGGGCCTAAAACCCATAACAAAACACAATATACATTAACAATTATAGATTTATTTTTAAAGTTTTTTATTTCAATTAACTACGTGGAATATTTAAAATAGGTGGCGTGATTTAATTAGACTAAGTAATGCACATGACTATATAGCATATACAATGCATTTTACAAATACATAAGCAATTTAGCTAATGCCTTTACTGATGCATATGTTATATAATTTGAAGGTGTAAATTCTAAATTATAAAATTTTAAGATGTAAAATTTAAAAACTATACTTGTGTACGTTGGCCTAGTTTACTCGTGTCTTTACGTCACGCACATCATGCTCTCATAGCGCAAAAGTATTAGGTATTTTCAAACCACACTGCAGTATAGACTTATTCTTGCTTACTCGTGCACGGACTTTTTACCATTTAATTCTTCTCCAAGTAACATGCAACGTACAGTTTTAACTTCTATGTTTCTATGGACTGACTTCTTAATTCTTTTCCAACAACTAACAAGAAGACCTGTCTTGCTAGCCGCCTCTGTTTTCCTTTTCCTGCGCAATTACGTTCTCTAATAGGCTGACTTATCAAATTCTTCTAATATAACCAAAGATTTGGTCCGTAAGGGAGTGAACTTGACACGCCGTTGGATGCAATTTACTGCATATAATTTGGTTGCAGATACCCCAACTTTTGTGACCTTGCCTTCTGAGGTTTGTGATGATTATGTCTAGTTCAGTTATCCCCCTAACTGACACCAAAATAACTAAAATTTGAATGAATATATAACAATGCTAGGTTTAAAAAATTAACTTACCAAAGAAATTAATAAAGTCAATTTGTACTTCTGTGGTCTCTTCTTTTTTGAGGGGAAAAAAAAAAAAGAATAAGCTATTTGGTTATTCTAATAATAAATAATAAAAAAAAAGTGAAAAATACTATTTTGATTCTTACATTTTGAGGTCATAGTTAATTTAATTCATATATTTTAGTAGAAGTCAATTTGTTCTTTGTTATTTTCAAGTTGCAGTCAATTTAGTTTCAACTGTTAATTTATTAACATAAAATGTCTACATGGCAAATGGTCTCAGGGACTTTAAAACAAGAAAAGGTATAAATTAAGGGGCATAGTTTGGAGGACAGAAGAATTAAGGGTTGTTCTTCCAACTTGAGAAAGTAACTTTGCTCTCCATCCTTACCTTAGAGTTGAGTTTGTCTGCCAGAAATTGGAAATCAGTCACTCTTCTACCCCGCATCTTAAAATCAATACCCAGGTACTTACTAGGATATTGGACCAAGTTCACCTGCAAAGACCTGGCAAGGTTTTCTTGTTCTTCATGACCGACTTCTTCTTAATTCTTCTCCAACAACTAAGAACAAGACCTGACTTGCTAGCCGCCTCTGTTTTCCTTTTCCTACGCAATTACGTTCTTTAATCGGCTGGCTTATCAAATTCTTCTAATATAACCGAAGATTTGGGCTATAAGGGAGTGAATTTGACACGCCGTTGGATGCAATTTACTGCATATAACTTGGTTGAAGATATTCCAACTTCTGTGGCCATGCCTTCTGAGGTTTGTGATGATTATGTCTAGTTCAATTATCCCCCTAACTGATACCAAAATAACTAGATTAAAAAAAATTATAAAGTCAATTTGTACTCCCGTGGTCTCTTCATTTTTGAAAAAAAAAAAAAAATAGAATAAGCAATTTGGTCATCCTAATTCTAATGCAATATAAATTTTATAAAAAAATACTAAAAAAGAAAAGGTGAAATACCTATTTTTTTCCTACATTTTAATGTCATAGTCAATTTGGTTCCTACATTTTGGTAGCAGTTAATTTTGTCCCTCTTATTTTCAAGTTGTAGTCAATTTAGTTTATATTGTTAACTTATTAACAGAAAATGTTTACATAACAAATGGTGTGCACAGTTGGCATACTTAAAACTGACATGAATACTAAAATAATGATAAAAATACCACATCAGTATTTGAATAAAAAAAAAAATGATTTATCAATTCCAATGAAAAAAAATTAAAAAAACATGAACAATGATGATCTCGAACATGAATACATATCTGGGACCGCAAATCCATAAATCCAAATTAAAATTCAGCAGCAACCACTACACTGCCACGCACAACATGTACCCAATTCAATTTTTGAGTGATTTTCTTTTCAGTAAAAAAGTATAAACTTTATTTATTTTTTTTTTTAAGAAAGAATCTACAATTTTTTTCTAGTTTCTAAACTACTGTATTTTGATGTTGTGAGCACCGTCATGTGACATTCTTGGAAGGGTTTTATTTTATGGAAGAGAGGGTATATATGTTGGAATTATTTTTTATTTATTTTTTGTGTTTGGAGCACAGTGAAATACATATGACATTTTTCATGTTTTTAAAGGAAAATGAAATAAGAAATATAAAACCCTTTTTATTTGATTACCTTAATGGATATGAAAAACTAACATGTGTTTCATTAAGGATAAGTTTGAGGGTATAGTTATGCCATAGGAAGAAGTGAGGTGACCATGCACACCCAATGCATTTTTCAATTTGTTTGTTTGTTTAGATTCCTTAAAGTAGATTGATTAACCTAATATATTAACCAAGTGATTACTTAGGTTAATTATTCAGATCTAGGTTAAACAATAATAAATCATATCATGCAAAGCAGCAGAAAGTAAATAACACCACGATATGATGACCCAGGGAAACTGATGAAATAAACTGTTTCAAGGTAAAAACTTGAGGATGATTTGACCTAACTATCATCAAGGCTAAGCAAGTCCACTATAAGAGAATTGAAGGTTTTACAATCAAATGTAACCCTAAATCTATTGCTACCTCCAATAGTAACTTACTGACACGACCACGTGCAAACCTTGAATCCATGGACTCCTTTTCTTGGACTCACTGCAACACAAGCACCCACACTTGTAACTTTGAGATCTCATTCAAAGGTTTCAGATCACCTTTAGTTGTTGATCTTTATAGCAGCAACTGGGTTCTACCAATGCTTGATTGTAGATCTTGCTCCGTTAGATGCTTGTGTAGTTAGAAGGTACATCACCTCTCAGATCTCACAAGGAGTAATACACAAGTCTTCCAAAGGTCTTAAAAACATAGCTAAAGTTTCCCTTCTATATGTAGACAAGTTGGATTGAAACCCTAAATGTTTTTGCGGGCTTGGGCCTTGTTTTAAACTTCTGCAGAATCTAATTTCTATGATTCTCGATTGGTCGAATCTAATTTTTGATCGATCAAGCTTGGCAGATACTCAACTCTTTTTTCTGCAATTAGCTCGAACATGAAACTTGAAACATACACCTTTGTGCAATGCCTAACACATAGACTAGATGTGTCTTGTTCTTTGGCAATCCGTGACAAAATATTTACACAAAATGAATTGCTCAAATCAAACATCAGCCCAATTACATAGTGTTGCCCTAATACAATTCTATCACAAATACTAACTATTAGTTGCTAGTATAGATAGCAACTATTAAAAGAATTAACTTGTAAATTTCTAAAACACTGAAAACAAACCATAAATGCATGTGTGGAAAAAAAGAATATGATCTTTAATTCACATATTAAGATAGACAATAATATCATTATGAATATAAAATCATCATTAATAACCATCATAATCAAGAATCACATCAATATTTGTGAAACAAGAATAGTAGAAATAAATATATACAACCACATCAGAACAAATAAAACTCAAAAAAACTCAAACTCCCCCTAAATACAAAATCTCTCTACTCTCACCCTAATTACAAAATCCTACTCCCCCTTTTTATTACGTATTGCAAAAAGCAATCATTAAGGATCAGAGGGTGCAAGAGGTGGGAAAACACTTCTATATTTAGAAAAATTTGCTATCAAGGCAGCAAGCTTTGTGATTAGCTCATCAAGAAGTTGTCTATTCGTGGCACGAAGTGAGAAAGGGGGGGGGGGGTAATAGTAGGGTCAGTAGTCTCATCATCATCACCAGCAAGATCCACAGCTACAGTAGGATCCACATGAACCTCCTCAGCAACAAACTGATCACCAGAGGCAAGAGCTGTAGAAAAAGCTTCACCTTTTGGTCTCTTTAAAGTCCTAGTGCTTGGTTCAGCACTCTTCATCTGAGCCTGTTGTTGTTTAAGAAAAGTAGCTCCTATAGGGTCAATGATATGAACTAATTCTAGAGTAGGAAAGTCTTTTAACCCTAGAAAGTTCAACACCCTATATATAAATACAGCAAAGAACAACTTTTGTGCCTTTGACTTACTCCTATAAATTTCAACAACGGTCTGAATGAATAAGGAAGGAAAACACATGGATCCATCTGTGATGAAAGCATAAAGAAAAGCACACCTATCTAAAGGAATGGTGTGAACATGAGAGATAGGGAAGATATTATGCTAGGCTAACCTTAAGTAAAGATAGTTAAGCTTAGTAAACTCACATGAGATTTTCCTTGGTTTAGATCCCTAAGTTACTGATCTTCCACATAGTGAAGACATTATATCATCTATAGAAGGAAACTCCATGTATGGATATGTGGGTTTACGAACCATAGGTACACCTAGAGCTTCAGAAACTAAATGTTTAGTTATCCTAAACTCTTTACCTCTAATCCAAGCAGACAAGTAATGACCATCTGTATCCTCAGAATGAACCGAGAGGTTCGAGTAGAATTCTCTAATCAAGGCAACAGAAGGAGGATCAGAAACATCACATAAGGATACCTAAGTTCTAGACACTAGACTCCTACGATTGGAAGGACCTAACTCATCTAGTGTCTGTTTTTCTCCCCAAACAGACCTGAACTTGGTTAAGGTCTCATAAATTTCCTCAGACTTGGCTGAAGGAAACCTAACACTATCAACTTGAGAGGAGGCAAAGGTTCTATTGGCTTTGGTTTTAAATTTTGTAGCAACCTTAGGAGCCATGTCTAAAGGTTTTAAAAGAAACAAAAACAAAAATCAAGGGCATACTACATTAGGTAGAGTTAGAGCACAGGATAATATGAAATTTTAAAAACGTTATGATGCATGATGCAAGTACACATATGATGCATGATCTAATGCTCTAAAATAATTCAGTTCTACCTCAATTTTGAAAATTGACCAAGAAAATTAGAATTTTAGCAAAATCCCCAATTTTGAAAACCCTAATTTTCAAAAATTCTTATATTGATCAAATGAACAACACAACAAGTGCAAAACATGTTATAATCACTCAATTAAACAATATCATAAGTCAATTTTAATCAATTTTACCCAATTGAACAAAATCTCCAAATTCCTCAAGAACACATAAACCCTAATTTCAAAATTTTGAAGAAATCATGAAATTTTTGAAATTAAAGCATGAGAATCATGTTTACATGATGCATGAACAAAAACTCATCCAAGAAATTCGATCAACACCATCAAAAACGTCGAAAATCCTAAAATCTCTTTAGTTTGAAATTTTTGAGAAAATGAAGAAAAATGCGTGAATGCATGTAAAATAAGCAAAAAGGAGGGTACAAAGAGTCTTACCAGATGTATAGGAGAAAACCCTTGAAGCTTTGACTCAAAAAAAGACAAACAAAATTTTGATTGAGAAGAATTGAGAGAGGGATCAAAGAAGAAGACAAAAGAATGAAGAACAAGGTTCAGGTTCCTCTCATTTCTTTTTAAAAATGATTTTCGATTAGTCAAGAGGAATTGAGCCAGGAATCGAAAAACTTTTTAAAACAGGCTTGACTGATCGAAAGGAATTGAGGGGGAAATCAAGGCAACCCAAGAGTTTTAGACTTAAAAACTGGGTTTTTTCGATAGGTCAAAAAACAGGTTTGATTGATCGAAACTTGAAAAACCAGAAAATTTTAAAAACTTGGAAATTTTATGTAGAAACATTTGTAAAACAGTTTTTTTGATATGAAATGCATGTTAATGATTCCAAATGTTTTCAAAAACTCTTTCCCTTCAAAATATTTTATCAAGTTTCAAAAAGAATTTCCTTCAGACAATTTTTACCTCACAACCCCAAAAAGTATTAAACATTTCAAGAAGCACAATTTTGGATGGCCACAAAAATTAACACACAATCACATGTACAAAGTTTAACAAAGATTTTCTTGTGGTGTGTGCAACTAGTAAGTGTATGAGATACCTAAAAGGTGATACATAGATGGAAAATAAGCACAATTTCTACATTATAAATCACATAAGTTTGAAAGTGGTTATCACCTAAAGGGTTACATCATATAACTCCCACATCTCTTAGAAAACATGCTTGCAATCATGTAAAAGCATTTTTTTTTCTTTTTATGCCTATATATATATATATTGCTTTTATTTTTATTTTTCTTTTGAATTCACTTTTGATTTTGCTTTTGATTTTCACAACTAACACCTCATTTAATCATGTTGTACAAGTGCTACACCTTACCGACCACGGCTTTTATAATTTGCACATAGGTGTTCAAGATTGGTGAGTGTGAGAGACCAAGGAAATTTTTGGTGCCCTCAAAAAAGAGATTTGGGTGCTTATTAGGGAACCTCTCTTTTTGGGTAAATGGTGTGGAGTTGCCACGTATTTTTTTATACAAAAAATTAAGAAAAAAAATTAAATACAACTTTACATGACTGAATTGTTTCATTCTCATTAACTGAATAACAAACTTGATAGATTGAATGTTACAAGGCTTTGAGTCCTAGTTACAATATACCAAAAAATACATGGATTTTTCTCCTAGTTACAATCTATCCAATATGAAAACAAAGATAAAACCTAGGTTTATCTATCCAAAGACACTAAATTCGGAAGTTAGGTTACAGAATGGGAAGGTGTTAGGTACTCATTCTGCCTAGACAAAATTGGTCTTCTAGAATCTCATGACCAATGTACCCCTTTATGCATGCTATGAATGATATGTTGTGCACATGAAACACTTACCCAAACTTAGTCACATAAATTTGTTTAAGAATGCATCATCTTCTTTGTTTGTTTATTTGTTTTGTTTTGTTTTGTTTTTGTTTTGTTTTTGTTTTTTTTTGTTTTTTTGTTTTTTTGTTTTTTAATTCAGAATTATTTCTGTGAGTTAAAAAAATTGATTTGATTCATAAAAATAAAAATAAAAATAAAAAAATCAGATCTGTTTTGGTATAGATAAAAAAATTTAGTTTTGTAGAGAAAATCATATCTATTTTTTTATTAAGTAAAACAAAGCCTTTTTGCCTAAAAAAAAATACTAGATCTATTTTGGAATAAAAAAAAATTGGTTTTTGGTTTTAGTGTAAAAAAAATCAAATCTATTTTGTAACAAAAAATTTAGATTTGTATATATAAAAAAATCAGATCTGTTTTTTTTTTTTTTTTTTTTTTTTTTATATAAAATAAAATAAAGAATTTTTTTTTAGAAAATAGCTATATTCATGAAATAAACCTACGCTACTTGCATCAAGCAAAACAAACAAAACATCATTACGCATGACTTTTTTTTTTTCCTTTTTTCTTTTTTCAAAATCTGCTATATTTAAAAAATTTAGATCTATGTCTAAAGAAGATATAGATCAGTTTTTAAATAAAAAATTTAGATTTGCATCTAAAGAAGACACAAATAAGTTTTTTTTGAAAAAAAATTCAGATCTGAATCTAAAGAAGATGCAGATCAATTTTTATTTTTAAAAATTTTAGATTCTTTAGATGCAAATTAGTTTTTAAGTTTAAAAAATTCAAATTTGCATCTAAAGAAGATGCAAATTAGTTTTTAATTTTAAAAAAATTCAGATTTGCATCTAATGAAGATGCAAATCTGTTTTTATTAGAAAAAAAAAATTTCAGATTTGCATCTAATGAAGATGCAAATCAATTTTTATTTTGAAAAAGTTGTAATGATAAGTAGATTTTTGAAACTAAAAAAAAAAAAAAAATCATGACAACAAAGACATCAAGAACATGTTTCAACAAAAATATATTAGCAGTATATGATATGAATATTTAAAAATTAAACTGAAAGACTACTTAAACATGTATCATCAAAATAAGAGAAACAAAAGAAAAAGGTAAAGAAGAAATAGCCTTTTGCATGGACACACTCTTCTTATTGAGGGAATATTTTAGGGTTTAAGGAAATTTGTGCAATTATCTTTGAAACCTAAAATACCTTACTTACAAAAAAGAAATTCTTAAGACTAAAGCCGCCATAACATCTTTAATGTAGGAGAGAAAATAACAAAAAGGAAAGTGTGAAAAAAGGAAAATCAGAGAGCATGAAAAAGTGTGTTGAATTCTGAGATGTAGCCTCTATTTATAGAGGATGGGAGACTAAAAAAAATAACTAGATGATCAGAATACGAACTGGGACATGTCGGGGCCCGAATTTGTGCCATTCCAAGTGCCGATCGACACTCCAAAAGTGCCGAATGGTGGCAGACAAGCTTTTGAGTTTGAGTTCATTTTGGACTCATTTTTTAAGATTTTTTGAGCCAGGACTTGCACTTAGATGCGTTTTTAATCCATATTCTAAAAATTAAACACTTTTCTAGATAATTCACATCTTTTTAGCAACAATTATCTTGTAGCTAAATACTCTAAAAGTCTTGATTATCCACAATTTTATTGTTATCTAATTATTCCTATTATTCCTATGCAAGCAAACCTATTTTTGACACTAACTAACAACCAATCACAAAATTATTTAATTAATTTTAATTATTTATTCAATCAAAATTAATTTAAATTAATCATGCGTGGTTGATTCTACCTAGATACAATGCATGCTGACTGTGCAAACTTGATCATGTAATATCTTTCGATCCGATAGTCCAATTTGGAAACCGGGCATATCGTCGCGAACGTTAGAACCTCAAGATCATCTTTATGATATGCAATGAACAAATTAATGCATGTAATGCAATCATGAATTTTGGGTACATGAATGGTCACTTTAGTCATCTTCTTTGATTAAATCATTAGTGCAAAATTAAGTGTTTACAGGATGCCCCTCATTGACAGAGCTTGGAAAGCGAATGTCAATGTAAAACAAAGACACTGATTTTAGCGGCCATGATTTAATTGAGGTTGAATTTTCAAAGATTACCTAGCCTTTGAACCTAAGATTTTGGAACATAGAACCAGTGCCTTACCTTTTGACAATAATGAAAATTATGAATACTTGACCTACTTGAATGGTGATGAATTTTGAAATGATTCTTGATAATTGAGGTGGTCGAAAGGTTTCTCTATCTTAATCTGAATATGGATGGTTGATCAAGGGGCTTTTCTACCTTTGTATCTTGATGAAAGGTAACTAAGGGGCTTTTTTACCTTGGAACCGGAGTTGTGATGGCCAATGGGTTTTTCTATCTCAATTTTGATGAAAGGTAACTAAGAGGCTTTTCTACCGTGAATCTTGATGAAAGGTAACCAATAGGCTTTTTTACCTCGGTCTTGACGAAAGGTAACCAAGGGGTTTTTCTACCTCGGAACCGGAGTTGTGGCGAATAAGGGGTTTTTTTACCTCGATCTTGAAGAAAGGTAACCAATGGGCTTTTCTACCTCGGAACCAGAGCTGTGACGACCAAGGGGCTTTTCTACCTTGATCTTAATGAAATGTAATCAAGGGGCTTTTCTACCTCGATCTTGATGAAAGGTAACCAAAGGCCTTTTCTACCTCAGAATCGGACTATTGAAATGTCGATCAAAGGGCTTTTCTACTTTGATTCGAGCTACTGAAATGTCAATCAAAGGGTTTTTCTACTTTGATTTGGCTGTTGCCTGCAAAAAGTCAAAATTTGGGATTAGACTTTAAATGATGATGGATTTGTGGTCCCACTATTTTTGTGATGTGTGATTTCCTCCTGATTTGATTTTTTTTTTTTTTTTCATTTTTAGGGAGAAAACTTTGATTGATTTATGCAATTCTTTTGAAAAAGATTTTATCTTTGGAATTTGAAACTTGAGATTTGGAACTTGAAATTTGGAATTTGGAACTTGAGATTATGAAAATTGAAACTCTGGAATTTCAATTTAGTTACATATATATATATATATATATATATATATATATATATTTAATACAACTAATTACATATGATCATGATTTGAATTTTTATTACAACAAGAAGCACACAACAGGAAAAAGAAAAGAAAAGTCATGGACTTGAAGAGCAGCCAATACATTAGGATAACAATCTGGTATCGATCCTTAATTGAAGACCACAAAAACTGCCAATTCCCTGTTTGTCTAACTTATCACCTTTGCTTTTGTAAGATGACTTTTGGTATCTTCCTCACCAGCCAAGCGATGAAGCAAATTGTGTGAATCAAAAGAAACACACCCATCATCCTGGCGAGAAATGTATAAGTTGGCACAATGATATATAATAGCCACAAACTATTTTACACAATTTTTTACAAATTGTTGATGTGATTAATTTTTATTTCTTTCATCTAAGCCCACCACTAACGTTATTTTTTCACTTACTTGTAACTACTAACCACATTAACAATTTATAAAAAAATATAATAAAATAATTTGTATCTCTAATATTTTCCTTAAAAGAATAGATAACCCAATATTAAATGTGTGGATAATTTGTAGGTTTTAGTAAAATAAAAGAACCACAGAAGTGTCAACCATAGGAGTTAGGACAACATGATTCGAAATAAATTCTCGTGTTTTATGACTTTTGGTTAATTTAGGTTATGTGAATGCTACCATTGGAACTATAATAAGATTATCTTTAATTTTTACATGAGTATTTTTTAAACACTGAAAATTTTTACATAATAATTTTATCTATTTGGGATTCGCTTATTTTGTTAAAATTAAATTTTTTTTGCTAAAAGTACTGTAGATAAAGTTAAAAATTAGTTGAAATAGTACAGTGAGACCTATGAATAATATCAAAAAGTACAGTGAGACTCATAAATAGTAGTAAAAATAATCTGAATAATAAAATGAGTTGACTTTTTGTTTTTTTCAAAATACACACCATATATATATATATATATATATATATACACACACACACATGAGTTGTCCCTTAAAATTATTAAGATTTTAATAACTTTAAGTTTTACTTTGTATTTTGGCTCAAAGTAGGGCTTACCATCAACCCAAAAAGAAAAGGTTGGGCTTACAAGCTTTTTGGGTGAATGTGCCACAATGGGCTTTTAATGAACCTAATTTGGTGAAAGACAGAACCAGTCTCCGCCAACCATTAGGCCCACGAGTGGGCTTTGTGATTGTGAGGATCCTTACTTTCAGATTTTTCCAAATTTTGCTTTCCATATTTTTTCTAAAGTTCATTTCTTTCGAGTAGAATACATATATTCAGTTATTTTATAAAATTCTAATGTTAAAATCACATTTAGGGGTTTTTTTTTTTCCTTGAAAATCAAATTACTAATATCCAAGAGTCAATAATCAAACACTGAAACCCAACATTCATCAGGAGTTTTACGCACTTAATTAGATAAATCCATCTAACCTAGAAAAAAACACACAACCTCCAAAACCCTAAAATATCGAAATTTAAAGAGATTAGGTTTATTAGGAACAGTTTCTTACCTACATTTTTATTTTTCTTGGCTCCAAAGTTTCCACCTCCATCTCCCCCCTCCTTTTTAAATTTCCGGAAATCCTCTCTAGAATTTGAATTTATATCAATATACAATCTTGCTATTTATTTGAATGTGTCTAACAACTATTGAGCAATATTAGGTGTAATTTTGTGATGAGTTTTGAATATTATGATAATCTTCTGCAAGAAAATAAAAAATTTGAATAATACATTTGAAAATTAAAGAATTTAGCTGTACATAACAAATGAGGAAAATATAATGTAATATAGCATAATTTAGAAAAATTTGGATCACTTAAAAAAATTAATCAAACATTCCCAATATAATAAAATGGTATATTTGTAGAGATGGATAGATGGAAAATAATTTTATAATTTTTTTAAGCTTTAGAGAGAACAAATTATCTTCCATAAAATTTAGAAAACAAATTATAAATTTTAACACAGTTGTAAAATAATTATTTATTTTCATGCATAGTATGGGTCTGCGACTAATATTAATAATAATAATACAATGACTAGTATTAATAATAATACAGTAACTCTTGGCATTCCCACTTACTCTATGTCTTCCTTCCTGTAAGGTTGAATTTAATCAACCATGTTAGGTTCAAAAGTCATTGCAGTCATTGAGAACCATATCTCCTTCAATCAATTAGCAACTAAGTAGCAAGTGAAACATCTCACCATCTTCGTAGTTGGCGTAGAACTATAGCTAGTAACTAATTGGGTTACTAGTATTTCGGTCTTTTTTTAAGTTTAGAGGGTATTTTGGTAATATTTAGATTTCAGGAATATTTTGGTCATTTTTTAAGTTTTGGGGGTATTTTGGTAATTTTAAGGTTTCGGGGATATTTTGATCATTTTTAGGTTTCATGAGGGTATTTTGTTAGTTTTTATGTTTTGGGGACATTTGGTCATTTTCTAAAAATTTAGATTTTATGTTATTTATTTAAATTTTAGATGGGTTTTAGTGGGTGTTAGAAGGTTTATCCATTAAGACCCATATAATTGAATAACTTAATGAGTTTTTACCCATTTAACACAAATATTCAAATGGATTGGGATAAAACTTATCCAAATTAAGTGGGTAATAGGTGGGATTCATGGATATAGATAAAAATTGTTACCTCTAAATGTGGGAAGATGCATTTTCATAATCCTACACAACCCACATAACAACATTAGTAAAAACAATCTTACTCTTTACCACAAAATTCAAAGAACCCCACATGATCATCCCCAAAAAAAAAAAAAAAAAACAGTAGAGAAAATGGAGAATTAGTGGTGATTTCAAATTCCAAGATTTCAAATTCCAAGACACTTACGCGGAGAATTAGTGGTGATTTCAAATTCCAAGATTTCAAATTCCAAGACACTTACGCAGCTCTCAACTGTTTTTTTTTTTTTTTTTTTTTTTTTTTTTAAATTTCGGAGAGTTCTGAGGTTTCAGTTTTTAGTCTTCCTAATCTTTTTTTTTTTTTTTTTTTTGGAGAAACTATAGTCTTCCTAATCTGATGCTGAACGAAATCTATGTTTACCGAGCTACCCTTTGTATTGGACTGTTCTGATTGATTCTGTAAATTCGCGACCAATGACGCGTCAAAAGGTGACTGCCACGTGGGAGCGAAGAGAGAGTTAATCATATGGATGCTGGTATTGTGGGCAGGTTAATGATAAAGTTGTGGACTCTTCTCTTTGGTCTTTAACCATTAGATTTGATTATTTTTCTTGGGTCAATCATATAGCGAATTTTTTTCTGTATTCAGGTGAAAATGGCCCAATAGCACTATTTGAAGAAATATTTAGCAGTATGTCACAGTTTGTGAAATATTTTTTAGCAGTGGCCCAATAGCACAATTTGAAATAATATTTAGTAGTATATCACTATTTGTGAAATATATATTTAGCAGTGTATCACTGTTTGTGAAATATTTTTTAGCAGTAGCCCAATAGCATAATTTAGAAATATATTTTTGAAACTCGAATCTATAAAACTCGAGTTTTACATGTAACTCCAAGGAATTTTTTTTCCATTTAGCCTTAAATATCTAACATTTTCGTTAATTGTTAGGTTTGAAAAGAATGTAGGAAACTAACATCTCAAGTTTTTAAAAATCGAGATTAGTGTAGAACTCAAGCTTCTAGAACTTGATTTCTGGTTTTTGTCATACCCTTACGTGGACAAATTTTCCACGTGGAGCAAATTTAGCCACGTAGAAATCAAGTTTATAAGACTCAAAATCTGCACACCATAAACCAAAAAATCTAGCACTTTCAAATGCCTCTCTCAAACACTCTCAAAGTTCAAACACACTGAAACACTCTCAGTCAAACACTCTCACTTACTCAAACTTCGCTCCACCCTCTCAAAGTCACTCTCAAACTCACTCACTCGAGTAAATCACTCAGTTTGAAACTTTCAAAATCACTCACTCTCACACCCAAATCAGTTACTCAAATAGTTTCCTCTCTCAGTATTGCTCCCATTGACCCACCGTGCCGAAGGTACTCTCTCTCTCTACTCAATACGTTGTCGTTTTTGCTTCTTAGATTCCTCTCTCTCTCTCTCTCTCTCTCTCTCCAATTTTAGATTTTGGAATTTCATGATGTTACCTAGGGTTTTTCGTTTTTCAATTTGGAATCTTTTTGGGTTTTGGGGATTCATGTTTGGTTTCCGAGAAAAAAAAATTGAGGTTTTAGGTAGGAAATGATCATTTGTCATTTTAGTGAAGAATGTATATTATTTGGTTTGGTTGTTTGGAAAATGAGTAAATAAAAAAATGATTTTTTTTTTAACAAATTGAGCATTCGATTTGTTGTTATGAAATTAATGTGAATTTCGATAGTGTAAAAAGTGTTAATTTCTAGATTACATTGATATTTAATCTAGGTTTTTTTTTTTTTTTTTTTAATCATTGCTTTTATTTTATAATTTTCTGATTCTGCGTTTATTGAATGTAAATTTGAATTTTTGTAATTGAATTGACATTTAATCTAGTTTGAAATTTGGACTCTTCTTAGCTCATACATTGCATTGTGTCTTAATAGGTGTCTTAATTTTTATGCAAATATCAAATCATTTCATTTAGAGCATTAGAGGTGGTTCAGCTGTAATATTTCAAATCTTTTATGCAATGAACTATTTTTTATATCTTCATGTGAAATCATTATGTGTTGTGGTAATGCCTAATTTGTGATGACTCTCACACCAAATAATGTATGTCTGCCACTATGTATGATCTCACAGTAGCACTCTTTGCAGTATGGAGCCTCAGATCGATGAGGAGCCAGAGATCGTGCACCCTGGTCCAGAAATTACTTCATTGCTGATGCAACAAACAAATCATCAATCAGAAATTATTTGGAATGGCGAGGTGAAATATCTAGTTCTAACAACCGCTTTAATTTTTACAAAGCGAGTTTCACTTTTAGCAAGCTCTTTCAAAGTTGTATATCTAATTCTAACAACTGCTATAATTTTTATCAATTTTGCAAGACCCGGGCCCATTTCAGTGCCGTGGTCGCTCTAAGGAGATGGAACACATATCGATGCAAGATAATCGGGTGATAGATATTATCAAGTTGGTAGGGCTAGAAGAATTGTTTAGGGTCCCTTCTAGAGAGATAGATCATGGCCTAATAACGGCCCTAGTTGAGTAATGGCGGTTGGAGACTCATACGTTCCATCTTCCACATAGTGAGATGTCAATCACCCTACTATATGTGGAGGTCATTTTTGGACTTCCTATAGATGGCGAGGTCTTGGTTGGGTCAACTACTGTGGGGGATTGGAGGCAACTATGCGTGAAGTTACTTGGTTTTGGAGTTCCAATGAATGACATAAAACCTTTGGCAGGGTAAAGAATTCTCATCAGCCGCCTTGTTGAGTGCACTGTAGAGCTACTACCTCATGACACAACGAAGATTCAGATACATCAATATGCCCAGTGCTATATGTTAGTGCTACTAGGGGATGAGATTTTCATGGACAAGAGGGGAGATAGTGTGCATCTAATGCACTTGGAGTTCTTACGGAACCTTCATGATCCGCCATAGTATAGTTAGGGTAGTGGTTGCCTGGCATGGTTGTACAGAGAGTTGTGCCAGGCAAGCTTGAAAGAGAGATCGCAGATTCGTGGGGTGTTGCAATTGGTCCAGTATTGAGCATAGACGAGGTTGCCATTCTTGTGCCTGAAGATAGAGCCCCTACCTGGAAGTGATTATGACCCATAGCCAAAAGCTTCGCTTGCATTTAAGTAAGTATTTTCCTGATATTCAATGTGTTATGCAATGTACTCTTCTTAGTAACTAAGTGGTATTATCTTATCTTATGTTATGTTATTCGCTCGTAACTGTAGGTGGGTGTAGGTGCCAATCTCGAAGAGTAGGCCATCCGACATGGCGTTAATCCACTATCGTGATCAATTAGTTAGAATGCAGTCGGACCAGGTAATAATTATGTTTGGTTATGTTGAATAAAGATTATTATCACATGTTCAGTAGTTTAGAGCCTAGGTTATGTTGAATAAAGATTATTATGTTTGGCCATGATCAAGCTTTGCAATTACTGGAAAGTACTTGCTGTCTCATTAGTGTGCCTGTCTTCCTTTGGCAGTGCTAGAAGGGACCTTCCCCCTTCATGTCAATTTTAGATAATAAAGTTCCTATGTAATTGCCTTTGCAAAAGAACCTCTATGTATAGGATTCTGTGCCAATGGCTCAGCCACTGAAACTAGATCAAATTTACATTATTAGGACCCACAAAAGCTGAATGAGAAACAGGGTTTCAAGATAAACATGTTGGGGGGATAATAGAAGTAAATACTAAACAGTTTCATCATATTTATTTAATTGAATTCACTGATGTTTCATTTCTTTTTCTTTTTTTCCTTGCCTAATGATTGGATCTATATGTATAATTTTCCTTAAGAATATGTTAAAATCATTGCTTTAACATATTTTCTGTTTTAATTTTTGTTTTTCCCTTTATCTATTTATTCTCCCTTGTTTCACATTTTAAGATGTTATGATAATTGTTTTTTGTTTCTATTGTAGATTACGTGGCAGTCATATGAGACAGACTTAGGCCACCTTCTTGTCTTCTGTGTTGCAAGGAGGTATATGTGGACGGCAAGGGTGCCACTTATGTGTTTTTGCATAGTAGAGACACACCACCCAGACTGTGTCCTTCAACAGTTTGGGTTGGCACATGAGCAGCCTAACCATATTGTGTACGATGATAGACTACATGGAATGGACTTGCGTGGGAAGGTGAAAAAAAATTTGAGGGAGGAGCATGCACCGTATATCCTCTCATGGGGTACTCGACAACAACGACTTTGCCATGCACATCCTCAGATTGGTGAGATGCCCCGCGATCATGCCTATTACCGTTGGTACCATCCGATCACTTGAAAGTATGTCGACCGCAACAACGCTACATTAGATATAATGGTAATGTGTTCTAATTAGATATTATTGTCTGCTTTTTTTTTTTTTTTTTTTTTTTTTTTTTTTTCAGTACATGTATGAACATAGAATCAATTGATTTCTTTCTTTAGCAAATCTGGTTTGATTTGACTGACATCCAATTAAAATGACTTTCTATTACATATAGTATTCTAATAAAACTTTTAGTTCTTAGTTGAGTAGATTAATAAGTACTATATTATCAATTCTGTAATTGATACATAAATGTCTCAAATCTAATTGTACTGGTTCTTTCTCTGTTTCAGATTGAAAGCCATTTAGCGCTGTTGGAGATGCTTCCTGTGGTCAACCCAAGACATTACCACGTCCGATGCGTCCTAAATGTTGTGGTTGGGCTTGGTGGTGGTCCTGTAGCAAATGGGCAGGCAAACAATAGGCATGAGACTGAATCAACAACTACTACAACCCCATGCACAAGCGCAGCAACCCTACGTACACCAAGCCTTGGTTGATGTGCTACTGTAAACCCAAGCCCCAGCACAGCTAAGGGCCATGGTCAGCGTGCTATAGCAAGCCGAAGCACAAGTGTAGTTAGGGGCCGTGGTCGACGAGTAACAACCCCTCGGGTTGTAACTAGTCCCGAGATACCTGCACCCATCTCGCGCGCATCTCCTCAGCTCGAGGTCCCTCCACCCATCCTAGATGCATCTCCTCAATCTGAGGTCCTTCCACCCATGGTAGATGCATCTCTTCAGCCTAAGGTCCCTTCACCCACTCCACCTTCGCATCCCAGTTTTGATCTTGGTATTAATTTTCATTTGACCTCTCCTATGCACCCCGAGGCACCCTCATACCTACCCACTAGCTCTAGTGCAACCACTTTGCCCATAGACCCACCCCGTACTGAACCCATGACAATGATCCCCACTCTTGGCCTATATACAAAGCATCATTACCCACCCACCTACCTCATCCTCATCCGACCCTCTACGACCTTCAATTGGGATTGACACTCTACAGCCAGATATTGATGTACCGGACGAGCATCCCCCTCATCAGCCCTCACCCCCACGAGGTAGACCGCAGCATGCTAGAAGAACACCCACTTGTGGGACTAGTGGACACAAAATAGGACATAAAGGCAACTCTATGGTATGATAACATTAATTACAATGTAATGATATATTGTGTAGTTCACTTTATTCTTATCATTACACTTAATATTGATTGTATGCATCTAATGTCTTTGCAGCATGATGATGAGCCTAAGGATGATACCCCGCGACCTTCTCCCCTGCCCAAACATTACACGAGGGTTAAAAAATGCAAAATTAGTGAACCTTGAAAAGGAGGTGTTAGGACATATGTGATTCAATGTTAAGAAACATATGTCAACATTTTATGTAATTAGCTAATCATTTGATAAAATGCACTTTACTTGTAATTGGGTAGATCTAGGATGTGTTTAATACTTCAAGAAATAAGGTTTCAAGTTCAAGTGTTAAAGTCATGCAAGTCTGTCCAAGAATTAAGTCAGAAAGTACTATTCATTAAAGCTCAATAGCTATCTCGATAGCTAACATTTATCGAGATTTAAAGAGAGCTGTTTCAGCCTGAGGCTCGACAGCTAGGGTATCTATCGAGGTTTATGAAGTTCTGATTTTCTGTTCTGATTTTCATCCAATCCATGAGTGTATGTTTGGGCTTTCTTTTCTTACAACCCTAAACATATATAAAGATTATTTTAAGGGCCGTAAAAGGTGACAATAGTTGCACAAGAGCACAATTCTATGGTGTGAAAAAGAGTGTGACCGAAAACCTAGTTTGCCCTAGTTCTTCAAGAAGCTACTGTGTTTGTACATCGTAGGGTTTTGTGACCAACGAACTTCATGATCTTCATCGTCTAGATGAACTAAAGAACTTTACAGCCAAAATCCTTCTCAAGTTGGTGATCAAGTCATGTACTGGGATCCGCGCAATTGATTAGTCACGTATTGGGAGCCGTGCATTGAAAATGAGAGATTGTCACTATAGAATAAGTCTAATTGGGTATTAGGATAAGGGTTCAATTGTAGGTTGGTATAAGGTATCGGGATTCCTTTACTCGTAACCGTTTGTTTTAATAATAGTGGATTCTCGGGAGTCGTGACTTTAAAATCACCCGATGGGGTTTTGCCGTGTAGGTTTTTCCCATTTGTAAATAAATCACCGTGTTAATTTCTTTTCCATTGCATACTTTAGTTAATTAGTGATTTGTTTGTCCTGCCACATACAATTGCATATTAATTTGATTAATTAATAAATTTGGTTAATTAATTAATTAATTTATCACAAGGGGTCAATACGTATTTGGCCTATCAAGAGGTTTGTTAACTACCTTGTTTATGGCATCATAATAGGATCTAAAAGCCTCCCACAACTATCTTGTTTAGTGGTGTCACCTTGTTGAGATTCATGGATGCACAAGGTGGTATTTACTTTTAATATGAAATGAATAATTAGCTATCATGAAACTTGAAGAGATGCATAGCATATACACCAATACGAGAATATGAAACGAAAAAAAGAATGACAATCTGAACAACTGAGTGAGTTAATTGTGTAAACAACAGTTTACACACCTGGCTTCCTTTTGATTGGGAAGGGCCTGTTACATTACATTAGAAATATGTTCTAAGAAATGATCTGAGATGATTCTGTTGTATCAATCATTGATGAAGTAAAGATGGATATTATTCAGGAAAAAAAGAAGTAAACATGGATATGGATATAATACATATGCATCTTTAAACTATTAGTTTGTTCAGTGGTATTTCAGGTGTCATCTGAGTGATGTCATTTTTTATGCTTCAACCTTTTTTATTGGTATCAGCTTCACATTAGCCTGTTTGTGAAACAAATATGAAGCTCCCAAGTTATCAAAATGTACTTACTAGTAGACAGCTCTCTCTCTTTACACAACTGACACTCAAAAATATATAAATATTTGCATCTTAATTGTGTATCTGTTTTAGTTTGATAATAACGTCAGGATGAATTGTAATGCAGATTATAGCTGGGATAGTGGAGCATCGGATTTCTGATGAGTTTTCTTCTCAAATATTACTTGTAAACATGCTATCGTTTTTTGTTAGGACAGTAAACTCCTACTGGGGAACTCAGGTTAGAATCATCTTAATATTCTATACATTCTACTCTTTATATTTCTGTTTTATTTCATAACTCCTACTGGATTGGTATGTTTTATTTACAATGATTTTCTAATACAGGGCTTGCAGATGTAAATCAGTTGTATCAATTAACCATGGTGCATACTGTGCCTTAAAACCTTTCAGAAGTAGTTGCTTGCTGTCTATTATTTCCTGCTGAATTTGACGTATGTTTTATGTTTCATCATTGTATGTTGTTGGGTTGATGCCATATTGGGGTTTAATTTCAGAACTGTACAAATAAGGTGCTTGAAAATCCCTGTAGAAGCAAATATAAATCCTAGGCCTGCTTCATAGGTATATTATAGAACCAAGTATCAACTGTTTGCAGTTTTAAGTTTCTGAATATAAAGTAAATGAGTTTTGAGGTAAGTTGCATGTGCAATCATTGAGTTTTCCCTCTACAACCTCAGCCACATGTTTGATTCGGTTTTTTGGTTGAGACACAATTTTTTTCTAAGGAAGATATATTTGCAACTTTCTCAACTGCCATTTAAAAAATGACTTACGTTACAAGCCCAATATCTCATTTAAAGTCATGTAAATATGAAACCTTAGTAATCTAAATATGTCAGTGGAGTGGTGACACTAATTATGGATTTTTGTGTTCTGTTTTTTGGATAATTAGATTTATTCAGTTCTGTTGCCCATTGCAATTTTTCTAATCGTTTATTAACGTAGGAGAGATGTCTATGATCTTCATCATGCCATACTAGGTAATAAGATCTTATATCCCTGTATTGGTTTGTCTAGTAAGAATATTCATGTTATGTTTAGCTTGATGATTGAAGATTGCTTCTTAGCGCAGGTCTCTTATTCTCTGTTCTAGTCACAGCGTTTATTACAGATGCTATAAAAGATGCAGTTGGTCGACCTCAGCCTGATTTCTTTTGGCGGTGTTTTCCTGATGGAAAGGATGTATGTCCAGAATTGCAGTTTCTGTATATTGCTTTTACGAATACATAAGAGTGTGTGTGCAGTGCATTTATATCTTTTCATTACTAATGGTACTTGATGATTGATTACTTCTCAGGTTTATGATACATTGGGAAATGTTGTATGTCATGGAGACAAGATTGTCATAAAGGAAGGACATAAGAGTTTTCCTAGTGGCCATACTTCATGTAAGCTGCACTGTGCTTCATCTATGCTTCTACATGGCCATTTTCTTTCTTTCTTTTTTTGATGAATAAAAGTTAATTTAATGGAAAATGCTTCTACCTGGCCACTTGATGACTATATATGTTGAGCAATAATTAAAAAAAAAAAAAAAAAAAAAAAGAATCTATTATGAAATAAGAGCATTTCAAAAGTAGAAAATGCATAATAAAATTAAGTCAAACACATGATAGCAGAGTTATGCTTACCAAATCTTTTCAGATTGTTAGATTGAAGGAAATCTGGATTTACTTTGCAGGGTCTTTTGCTGGTCTAGGCTTTCTATCGCTGTACTTATCTGGAAAAATATGAGTATTTGACCGTAGAGGCCATGTTGCAAAACTGTGCCTTGTTCTCCTTCCTTTACTTGTTGCATCACTGTTGGTGTTTCTCGGGTGGATGACTACTGGCACCACTGGCAAGATGTGTTTGCAGGAGGCCTCCTAGGTTTGTGCTACCATAGTTTGTCACTTAAGTGTTTGTTTGGAAATGTCTTTTTCTTTTAGCATTTTACTTATTTGCTTATGTAAAACTTTTTAAAGCACCATCTTTTTAGGTACAACTATACTCTAATCAATTTCCAGCAAATATGCTTGCAGCAAAAAATTACTTCCAAACACTTAAACGACTTAGCAATCTTTTTTATGCTTGACTTCCTTGACTAATGGAAGAGCATTTTTTGCAGGGCTCACAGTGGCAACATTTTGCTATTTACAGTTCTTCCCTCCCCCATATCATGCTGAAGGTATGCTCCTAAGCTTATCATATGAGGCTATTTTTGGTGTTTGAGATTGTTACTTTTTAGAGCATCAGCATTGAAGAATGCTACTCTATCCTATTTTACCATCCCAAAAAGCTACTTTATCAATTATACCATACCATTTTACAATACACCCTACATCCAAAAACTCTATTATTTTACTTTTTCATTAAAATATTATTTTTTTATTATTTCTTTCACATTATCACTTTTTTTCAGCTAAGGGGTGGAATAATATATATATATATATATATATATATTTTTTTTTTAGCATAGTGTTACAGTACAATTCTAAGTTTAGAATTGTACTGTAGCACTATTGCAAAAAATTTTGCAATAGTGAGGTATACCATTTTTTGATGCAAATGTTTTTTAACTATGAAATGCCAAAAAGGCTTTCGATATGGCATTAGCATTCTTCAATGCTAATGCTCTTAAAATGGTATTGGAAGGCCCCATTGCTATTTTACTTGATAATTATACTTAATGATAAGCCAACTCCAACTACTGTCCTTATACAATCTATGCTAGATCTGACCAACTGCCCATCCTACCTCCTTTATATTATTGACAACCCATCTTTGTCTCGGTAAATTGTTTCGCGGCATGTTTAAGAACCTCTTTTAAGATTTATTACCGAGTAATGGAAAAACATATAATGGAGGGGAAATTTATTGAGCAAATAGAACTTCTTCAATCAATTTTCAAATAAATACATAAAAATAAAAACATTTCTTTAAAATGATTTAAGGTGATGATTCTTCAATAATAGGATTGTTGGCATTACATTTACGACGTAATTAGATTTCTCCCGCCTAATTTGTTCTTCATATTTTCTCCATTGAAACAAAACAAAGTCAATATGTAATCTTGCTTATTTATATTATAAAAGAGGGAGAAAAACTGTAATAGTGATGCTATTTTAATGGTCTTTATTTAAGAGCTAATAAAAGCATTGCTTATCTACATACATGGATGATGATGATTCATGACACAGATTTGTATAGAAAACAATTGATAGAGTGGGACAATAATTTCTGCTGATATATAAATATATATATATATATATATATATATATATATATATATATAAAATATATCCCTTCTTCCTTCCTTCACCCCCTAACAGACTCTTGTTTGATTTTAGTTATTATAATATGTTCGTAACATTTCTATGTTTTTTTTTTTTTTTTTTAATCTTTATTTCCTATACAGCTGTATCCTATTTACAAAATTTGTGAAGTCCCTTTCTGATTTCTGTCCACTTAAACTGTCCATATGCAAATTAGAAACGAAAAAATATATGATTTATGTTTTATCAGAATATGGAGAAGAAGGATGAAGAGCATGAGGAGCAAGGAATGAATGAAGCCTTGACAGAAGCAAGACCAAGTGAATCTGCAGAATTGAAAAACAGAGTACACGGCTAGTAGCTTAGGAACTAAAACTACATGTAGCTTTGGATTTAGTTATTAATGAGTTAGTTACTACACGTGAGAAGCTTGGTTATTTTACTGTTCACACGTGGCAAGTGTAGTTAGTCAGAGATAGATGTTTTACTTTGTTTCGTATATAAGCTGTATAGGTGATTCTTCTAATAATAATTGAGAAGTATTTTCCCAAATTCCTTTTGATATGGTATCAGAGCAAATTCTAGGGTTCTTCTAATTCTAGGGTTCTTGATTTTTTTACTCTCTCAATTTTCTCTGAGAAAATCACTTTCTTTCTCTAAGAAAATTCTTCATTGACAACAATGGCTTCCGCTGCAACTCAAGGTGCTACTGCATCAGAGAATGCTACGTCTTTGTCTTCACAAGATTCACCAATGGATGATCCCCTGTTCTTGCATCATGTAGAGAGCCCGAGTACAGTTCTTGTCACCCAGCCTTTGATTGGTGGAGAGAACTACTCAGCGTGGGCTAGAGCTGTGAGGAAAGCGTTACTCACCAAGAACAAACTGGGATTTATTGATGGTTCACTCACTTTATCATCTCCAATGGTGTCTACTCCTTCAGCTGTTCAAGCTTGGATTAGATGTGACAACATGGTTGGAACTTGGTTAACCAACTCAGTGTCACCAAAACTTCAAGCAAGTATCATATATGAGGACACGGCTTTGGAGATTTGGACTGATTTGAAGAATCGGTTTGCTTAGAGTAATGGACCAAGAATTTACAATCTTCAGAAAGAAATTGCAGATTTACACCAAGGTGAAGTTCCCATAACTGATTTTTTTACTCAATTGAAAGTGCTTTGGGACCAATTGCAAAGTTTAAGTCCATTTCCTTCATGTACATGTGGAAAATGTGTGTGCAATGTGAATAAGAGGCTTAGTGATCTACAAGTTAGAGAGTCAGTGATGAAATTTTTAATGGGCTTAAATGACCCTTTTTCACAAGTAAGGTCTCAAGTCTTGCTCATGGATCCTTTGCCCTCTGTTAGTAAAGTTTATGCTTTGTTGATTCAAGAAGAGATGCAGAGATCAGTTCCTAATCACTTTGGTGTAAAGGTTGATTCAACTGCTCTGGTTGCAAAGATGCAAAACTTCAATGCTGGTAATTCTTCTGGTGGTAATGGTGTCAAGGGCAAGGATAAACCTGTTTGTACCCATTGTGGCAAGACTGGCCATATAGCAGACAAGTGCTATAGATTACATGGCTTTCCACCTGGGTTCCAGTTTAAGAATAAGCCTTCAATGGCTCATCAGGTTTCAGCCATTCAATCACAGGAGTTGATGTCTTGGCCAAGTCCCAACAGTTCAGCCTTTACTCCAGAGCAGTGTCAACAGCTTCTTGCATTGATTACTCCTTGTTCTCCCCTTGTATCTGCTGTTCAACGTAGGGATGTTCATGGCAAGGATGCTTCTTTCCCTTGTGTTCCTTCTACTTCCACTTCTGCCATGACAGGTATAGATGTTTCTCATTCTGTTTTCTCTGCTAAGATAGTTAACAGAAGGGCTTATACATCTGACACTTGGGTTATTGATACTGGAGCAACTGACCACATTGTTTGTTCAGTGAATCTTTTGTCTTCTATTACAGCTATTGCTTAGTCTATAGTTGAATTGCCCAATGGTGAAACTGCTTCTGTCACACATATTGGAACTATTAATCTTTCTTCCTCCCTCACACTTCATAATGTTTTATGTGTGCCTTCCTTCACTTTTAATCTTCTATCTGTTAGCACCATCACAAAATCTCACCCTTGCTGCCTTGTTTTTCTATCTGCCTTTTGTTTTATTCAGGACCTTACCTGTTGGAGAACGATTGGAGTGGGACAAGCAAGTGATGGTTTATATCTGTTACAATCTGGTAGCACTCAATCTTTAAGCTCTCTTGATGACTTTCTGGCATGTCATAATCTGAGTACTGTCTCCAATTCTTTCTCAGCTACAACTTCAGCTAATACACTTTCTTCTCTTTGGCATAGCAGATTAGGACATCCATCAGATTCTAGGTTACAAGCTTTAGTTCATTTTTTTCCTTTTCTAAAAAATTCTTGTAATAATACTTGTACCATCTGTCCTTTGGCTAAACAAAAACGTTTGCCATTTCCTTTTAATAACAATCTCAGTACTTTTGCTTTTGATTTGTTGCATATGGATGTTTGGGGTCCATACTCCACTCCTACTTTAGATGGTTACAAGTACTTCTTGACTATTGTTGATGATGCAACTAGAGCTACCTGGATTTACTTAATGAAATCTAAATCTGATGTGAGGACTCTTATTGTTTCTTTCCATACCATGGTTCTTACTCAATTCAATGTCAAAATTAAACAAATAAGGACTGATAATGCTTTAGAATTTCACATGCCAGATTTCTTTACTTCCAATGGAATTGTCCATCAACACAGTTGTGTTTATACTCCACAACAAAATTCTGTTGTGGAGAGAAAACATCAACACATTCTTTCAGTTGCTAGAGCTTTACAGTTTCAGTCCAATTTGCCTATTTCTTTTTGGGGTGACTGTGTGCTTATTGCTGCATACTTGATCAACAGACTTCCTTCTCCATTGTTAAACAATAAGACTCCCTTTGAACTTCTTTTTCATAAAACCCCATCTTATGATCATTTGAGGGTTTTTGGCTGTGAGTGTTTTGCTTCCACAATTGCCAATACTAGGTCCAAGTTTGACCCTCGATCTAGAAGATGTGTGTTCATTGGCTACCCTTTTAATGTCAAGGGTTATAAGGTTTTTGATTTACACACTCATACTGTTTTCATTAGTAGGGATGTTGTTTTTCATGAATTTGTTTTTCCCTTCCAATCAACTACTTCACCCTCAAATACTGATTTGCCTGTTCCTTTACCTTGCTCTACCCCTCTTCCTTTTGATAACCTTTCTTCTTCTTCATCTCATTTGGTTTCTCCATCTGCTTCTTCTATGAATGATACTATTATTCAATTGCATCATGAGCTTGATGATGATTTTCTGCATGATGTTCCTAATGAACCTGCTGAGCCTCTTCTTGATCCTATTCCTTTAAGAAAGTCTTCTAGAGTTCATAAGAAGCCTTCTTATCTTCAAGCTTATCATTGTAACATGGTTACTTCCACTCCCACTGCTGCTGTTCTCCACTCAGGTACATCTCATCCCTTAACCTCCCATCTTTCCTATGCTTCTCTTTCTCCTTCCTTTAGGACCTTTTGTTGTTCTATTTCTTCAACTGTTGAACCTTCCCACTATTATGAGGCAGTTTCTGATCCTAAGTGGCAGGAAGCTATGGCTGCTGAAATAGCTGCTTTAGAGGCTAATCACATGCACTTGGACTTTAACTTCCTTACCTCCTAACAAGAAGCCTATAGGCTGTAAATGGGTCTATAAAGTTAAGTACAAGTCTGATGGGTCAATTGAGAGATATAAGGCTAGACTAGTTGCCAAAGGCTTTACTCAGAAGGAGGGGATTGATTACACTGAGACTTTCTCTCCGGTTGCAAAAATGGTCTCCGTTAAGTGTCTTTTGGCTGTGGCAGCAGTTCAGGGCTGGTATCTTGGACAGTTGGATGTTAATAATGCGTTCTTGCATGGGGATTTGTCTGAAGAGGTCTATATGGCTCTTCCACCCGGGTTTCATAGCCAGGGGGAGCAGGTGTGTAAGATAAATAAGTCACTTTATGGTCTCAAGCAAGCCTCAAGACAATGGTTTGCTAAGTTCTCAAGTACCTTGGTTCAAGATTTGGGTTTTGTGCAGTCTAAAGCTGATTATTCTCTCTTCACTAGGCAGACAGGTCAGTCCTTCTTAATTCTTTTGGTCTATGTGGATGATGTGTTATTGGCTAGTAACAATAAAGCAGAAGTAGATGAATTTAAGGTGTTGTTGAATCAAACATTCAAACTCAAAGATTTGGGGGATTTGAGGTATTTCCTTGGACTTGAGGTTGCTAGATCAGATCAAGGAATTGCCTTGTGTCAAAGAAAATATGCTCTTGAGGTGTTGAGTGATGTAGGATTTCTAGGATGCAAACCAGCCAAGACACCAATGGAACAAAATGTCAAGCTAAGCAAGTATGAGGGGGAAGAACTCAAGGATCCAGGAATGTATAGAAGAATGATTGGAAGGTTGCTTTACTTGACTATTACCAGGCCAGACATTACCTATGCAGTCCATAGGTTAAGTCAATACATGGCCAAGCCAAGAAAGCCTCACCTAGATGCTGTGTATAGAGTTTTGCAATACTTGAAGAATGAACCAGGGAAAGGGATATTGTTTTCATCAAAATCAAAACTTCATGTCAAAGGTTTTGCTGATTCAGATTGGGCTTCATGCCCTGACACAAGGAGGTCTGTGACAGGTTTTAGTGTGTTCATTGGAGATTCTCTAGTGTCATGGAAGTCAAAGAAGCAATGTACAGTGTCTAGATCATCTGCAGAAGCAGAATATAGAGCTATGGCTGTAGCTACTTGTGAAATTGTTTGGATATTATATTTCCTTAGAGACATTGGGATTGAACATAAAAAGGAAGCTTTACTATTCTGTGACAGTCAGGCTGCCCTTCATATTGGGTCAAATCCAGTTTTTCATGAGAGGACCAAGCACATTGAGATAGATTGTCATGTAGTGAGGGACAAGATGCTTGAGAAAGTAATCAAGTTAATTCATGTAAGGACACACTGTCAACTTGCTGATTTGCTCACTAAAGCATTAGGATTTAATCAATTCTCTAATCTGGTTTGTAAGATGGGATGGTTAATATCCATTCTGCAGTTTCCCTTGAGGGGGAGTATCAGAATATGGAGAAGAAGGATGAAGAGCATGAGGAGCAAGGAATGAATGAAGCCTTGACAGAAGCAAGACCAAGTGAATCTGCAGAATTGAAAAACAGAGTACACGGCTAGTAGCTTAGGAACTAAAACTACATGTAGCTTTGGATTTAGTTATTAATGAGTTAGTTACTACACGTGAGAAGCTTGGTTATTTTACTGTTCACACGTGGCAAGTGTAGTTAGTCAGAGATAGATGTTTTACTTTGTTTCGTATATAAGCTGTATAGGTGATTCTTCTAATAATAATTGAGAAGTATTTTCCCAAATTCCTTTTGATATGTTTTTGTGTGTTTCCAGCATGTACAACAAGTGATGGAGGTTGAAGGGAAATTTTAATGTGTACATGGACTTGGCCTTGAATCACAGTTTTGAAATTTGGTTTTGATTAGAGAAAATTTCTTTAAGGCAGCATGCATGCTCTAGCTTTATGGTTGGCATGGTAATTGATTTATTATATAAAACAAACCCATTGAACACGATACCCTCTTGGAGTGCTTCTACTGCTTAATATGAAAAGATGTTGGGGGTTACCCTTGAGAACTTGACTTTAAGAGAGATTTTCCTTTAGATCTTAGTTGGGTATTCCACTGAATAATTTTTTCAAAATCTTGTAGTTAGAATTAGAAAGACGCATTCATGCAATAATCAAGATGACCTATTTGACTTTAAGCATCTTGAATTGCCTATCCTCTTATCACAAAAATTGAGTAAGAAAAGCTTATAGAAGATTCTGATGAGCCATAGAGCATGTTTTTTTTCTCTCTGTTGGACAACTGTTTAATAGTTGTCTAAAGCTGGCATGTCTGGTCCATATTTCATATCATGCCGACATGGCTACTAGGTCAAACGGTTGCTTACTCTCTTGAAGGAAAAAGAGGGAGATATCTTTAAGGCTCTTAAGCAAGAGCTGGGAAAGCATCATGTTGAGGCTTTTAGAGAGAGGTACAAACTATTCTTGTTCCATTGTAATACTCACATTTTTTTTCAATGGACTACCCTCTAAAAAAAATCATAATAACTTTTTTGAGAGGTTAATAACTTTTATTTATGTCTTTAGTCCATTTTGAGTGCATGGTTTTGTGGTTGCCTAGTTTCTAGGATTGGTGTGATGGTCAATCAATCCTAGAGTTGTATCTTTGGTTACAAGCAGTGGCGGCGCCACGTTCAAGCCAGGTGTTTCTAGGAACACCCTAACCTGAAAAGAAAAAAAAAAATTATATATAATAATTAAAAAAATTATTTGTTTACCCTTAAAAAAAATTAGGAATATCCTCAAATAAATAATTAAAAAAAATTATTTGTTCTACTTTTAAGAAAAAAAAAATTGTAATAAAGCAAGCACACCAAGAAAAAAAAAACCCCAACATCAATCCTAAACAACAGATTACAAACCCAATTTAAAGAAAAAAAAGGTAAAGCAAACCCAACATGTTAGCAAACCCACGGATTCTCAAAAAAATAAAATAAAATAAAAAACCAAAACCCAATATTCGCGATTACAACTTAACCTAAAGAAACCAAAGCAACAGATTCATCAAGTAAAGCAAAACCAGAACAGAGCACCTCAACGACAACAACCAACGGATGACGCCAGTGGTAGAGCCATGTTGGGGCCCAGGGGGGAGCCACATCAATGACAACAAATTCATCTAGCTTTTCATCCATCACCGCAAGTCCGCTAGAATCACATTCCAACGTACCTAAAGCAATAGAGCAACATACGCATGATGCAACGGTGGCAACCATATATAAGTGAGTCTTCACACTTTTCTCAGTCTCTAGCATCCTAATCTGATATGCTATTTTTTTCTTCTTCTGTTTTTCTTTAATTACTTCTTTGGTTCTTCCATTGTTTACGAAGTATAGTACTAGAGTGTCACATTTTTCCCAACCAAGAAACACTTATCAATTGCTTGTTGCCTCTACCACGTGTATGGTTGAACTTGAAGTCATCAAAAGCAATTAATAATACCCACACAAGTGGTTAGGTATGGACCATATGATTTGTCCTTTACTTTTCATGCTTATTTGTTGTTAAAGTACTTTATATTATATAACATTATGAATGAATATAATATACTACAGTATATCATATCTAAAATAATACTAGAAAATTTAATTAGTTGTATTTAATAAGATTTTTTATACATTTAAATTTTTTTATGAGCATTTTAGACATTGAAATTTAAAAAACAATTTGTCTACTATTGGTATTTGTTGAATCTCAGTCATTATACTTAGTGAGTTATAATTTAATTGATAATATGGGCAAAGATAATAATCATTAATTCATTCTTCAAAAGAAAGAAATATAATAATTCAGAAAATAATACACTTCTCGGTTTTAAATTGGGGGAAGTAAATGCACATAGGGTGTGTACTAGTGCAACTAATAAATAATAATTTAATTAGCCAATAATTAATTGGGGGAAGCAAGTAATAATTAATAATTTAATTAACCAATACATTATAAAAGACAAAAAAATTAAATTATGTTAGGCTAAACAACAATTAATAATTTTATAATTAATGAAACAATAATATAACAAATTATAGTTTATAAAAGACAAACAAATTAATGAAACAACTAAAAAATAATAATTAATAATTTTATTATTATTATAGTATTGATAATAAGACTATGATGCAATAATTTCAAAATATGAAAACTCGTAAAAGACAATTGTAAACTTTATGTATTTGCGTGTTTTTTGATTGTTGTTGTTGTCAATATACAAAATTTTCTTTTTATTAAATTGTATAATTTATTCTTGTTAAGAAACACACTGAAAAAAATTTTTAGAGCTGCCACTGGTTACAAGTTAAATAAAAAGAATTATATATCACAAGTGTGCCGAGCCAAATTTTGATCTCTTGCTTTTGTTATATATAAAAAATCCTTGTTTGCAGATAGGAACCTTGACTAAGACAGTGCATACAACATTGGAGTCTTTGAAGGACTGGATCCCATGAATGTCCTTGCTTTAGCAAAAACAAAAAACAAATAAATAAAAAACCACTTTCAGGAGCTCTTTGACAGTTTCTCTAACCAATTGATCACAAAATCCAAACTGACGCATATGCTCAAGGGCCCCATCCATGCGTGTAACCTACGAGCCAAAGAACCAAATTAAGCTCATTTGCTTGTTTTTTTGCATGGATGGGCCCTTGAGCATATGCGTCAGTTTGGATTTTGTGATCAATTGGTTAGAGGAACTATCAAAGAGCTCCTGAAAGTGGGTTTTTATTTATTTGTTTTTTGTTTTTGCTAAAGCAAGAACATTCATGGGATTTAGTTGTATTTGCCATAAATAAGGTGTATTTTACTTCAGGTTTATGGAAATGATGGGTGGTACTTCTTTGAATGTGATTCGCTCAAGGTTCTACTTGACAACCTTCTTGAAAAACAAAAAAAATGGTGAGCAAGGGGAGGTAAAATCTAAGGCCTTTTCCTTCCAGTTTCAGCATACAGTATTCAGTTGTAGTCCACATTGATTAATGTTTGGTGTTAATTTTCTGTTGGTTGATTGGGAGTATCTTGCAGATGTTTATTTGTGACTGGTGGCTGTGCCCAGAACTGTATCTACGGCGTCCCTTTCATGCTCATGCTTCATCCAGGCTTGACGCTTTGCTGGAGGCAAAGGCTAAGCAAGGGATTCAGGTACTAATAAAGTTGTAAACTATTTTATAACTGTTATACTTGGGCTTTTTTTTGTAGCAATAGTGGGAGGGTCAACTGGATCATATGAAACCACTGTTATGGAATTGCTCATATCATTCCTTTGAAGAAGTGTTAATTGTAATATATTGTACAAATGCAGACTTATATTCTTCTCTACAAAGAGGTTGCCATTGCTTTGAAAATCAACAGCGTCTATAGCAAGAGAAAGCTTCTTAATATTCATGAGAATGTGAGGGTACTGCGTTATCCTGACCACTTTTCTAGTGGTGTTTTCTTATGGTATGCAATTTAAATGAAAATTCTACAGGAGTTTGTAGATTTTAATATTTCAATTAAAATTTCCAACTATAATTAATGGTAAATAATCATTATTAGACTCTTTTGCGGTTTCTGATATTTATTTCTGGTTGTATTCAGGTCCCATCATGAGAAGCTTGTCATTGTAGATTACTAGATATGTTTTATTGGAGGACTGGATCTATGCTTTGGTCGTTATGATACATCTGAGCACAAAGTGGGGGATTATACTCCATTGATATGGCCTGGAAAGGACTACTATAACCAAGGTAAGTCTCTTCTGTACATTCAACCTGATCTTATGTTGGCTTGTTCAATGGACAATTTTAGAAGATACAGAGGTGATTGATTTCCTGTTATGCATGTAGTGACTCAAGAACTCTCGTTGAAGATTTGTACTTGTGTAGTTGATAATAGACCATGTTCTTCTAATTCTACTAAAAGGATTATTAATGTTTATATATTGATTTTTGGAGGGAGATCTATTGTGCTACTAAGCCATAGTAAACTAGAATGAATTGATTTCCTGGCTTCTGCTTTAAAATTCACCTAGATACTCTGAGTACTTATCATTGTTAATGAGATGGCATTTCCTTTCTTATAAGAATAAGGTGGAGGGTGAGGGCTTGAATTCAAAATCCATTATATGCATGTGTAATTACCAATAAAAAAAAATTCATATTAAGATTAGAATAAACAAAGTTCAGGTTTCCCTGTAATTTAGAATGATGGAAGCTCATTAATGAGGAACACTTTTGGCCTTATAGCTTTTATTAAAGTTGTGAGATGGAATAATTATCTGATGAGTGTACCTTTGTTTTTGTTTGATATTGCAGGTAGATGAATATCCAACACTCTTCTTATACCCAGCAAATGAGAAAGCAAATCCGGTAATTATTTCATGGCATATCTGTAAATATTTATTTTGACTTTTGCATTCCAGCCAATTGATGGGAAAATTTACTATGCTTGCAGATTAAGCTATCTGCAAAATCCGGTTTGAAGGAGTTGGCAGCATCTATCAACAAACACTTGAAAGCCAAAGATCATGTCAAGAAAGATGAATTGTAGAAAAATATAGCGACTGAATATAAACCCTAAAGACAATGATACAGGATTAGTATTAGCCAGTAGAATCCCAAGAGAAAAAAGTAGCACTCAATCAAAGGAAGAATAAACATTCTTTTGGCATCAATATGTGCATTGCTGGTCAAGGTTCTTCCATAGTAGCAAAATATATACAAACATGTCTTTCTTCCTAACAAAGTAGTCGGTAGACACTGAGTTAAGTGGTTTTGTTTTGTTATTCGTGACAATGATATTGTCAAGATGGGTGAGATTAGTTTAGCTAAAGTTTCATTTCATTTGATTATGTAACTCTATTGAAAGTTTATGGATAACTAATGTATCAAAAGAGTCCTTTGATAAGCAATTTATATGAAAATTTTATAGACGAATGGATATTGAAAGGGACATATAATGCCTTGAAGTGACACAAGACACCTTGAAGCCCCTGTCAGCCTTCGTAGAACCAGAAAATTTGGCTGCACTTGTGAATCCAGAATTGTAGTTTATCCTAGATAACAATAGGATTCTTCTTTGTAAACCATCACAAACAGACTCATCTGTAACTTGACTAGCTTTTTTGGAATATAGTTTAGATTTAGCTACCATTTTCTTGAATCGTGACAAATTTATTAGAGTAACATTGCGTTTGGCATTGGCTGAAAAATGCAGTTTTTTTTTTTTTTTAATTTTTTTTTTACAGTATGTCTCATTAAGAAGTTTTTTTTTTGTCTTTGTTCTTATTTTTGATTAATTTTCTTCCCACCAATGGCAAATGAACAAAGTTGTATGACCTTAGTCACATAATCTAAGCAATTAAGGCCCTACACTAGGCTTGTTCACCTCTCCAATTGATTGGCTGGGTTAAATTTAAACTTAATGCAGCTAGCTACCAAGTCAAAACTTGCATGTTCAACCTGTCTTGAGAGGAATAGCAAAGTGAAAATCATTGGTTTATGGGCTAAAATGCTATATGATACTCTAAAAATGTGAGCCTCTTCGGCCAAAAAAAAAAAAAAAAAAAAAAAGGCAACAGAATCGATGTCAATTATCCCACACAAGGCTCCTCCATTTATATTTGTGTTTGTTTGGGAATCGTTTATTTGGGTTTTTTGCTAAAAAAAATTTATGAAAGTGGGCTACAGTATATTTTGTACTTAGAAAAAATTTGAAAAAATGAGAAAAATGGGGAAACGAAAATGAAGTTTTAAAAATTTGTATATCAAAGTTAAAAGTTAAAAATTGAAGCTTAGAACTGATGTCAAACTCATGTACACAAAGCAAGCCATGCTTGCAATCTGAATGACCATGATGGGAGTGTCAAAGCAATTTCTCAGTGTTCTTTAGTTTTAGGAACATTAATTGTTAGGCCCTTGATCCTTGAGAGGGGTGATTACATGTGTGGCACCTTCCATCCATGCCAACCACAGAGAAACTCATGGACATGAAGGAAGGAAGCATATCAAGAGTCATTAAGGAAATAGAAGACTATGCTACTTTACTCATTGTGGTGCATACACACTCGTATTTGACTTTAGAGCCAATGTGTTTGTTACCTTGCAAAGGTAATGAATCTGTGGTCATGGTTTGGTAGACTATAAGCTATGCGAGAGTTGTGCTAGTGTGATTTGATTGAAGCACCTTAAACTCTATACAGGTTTATTTGCATCAACAAGAGTCAGGTTCATTTTTTTTATTCGTATTTCTACCACTCATTTGGCTATTTCCTTTAATTGAATTATTGATATTGTAATCATTTTGTCTCAGTCTGATAAAAATGAATGTGGAAATTCAAAGAGTGATGGGGTATCGTCAGTGGTGCAATAAATTGTGGAAACCTGTACGATTTTCTCTGAGCAAGCATGGGGATGATTATGTTCCGCCCACAAATGTAAATCCGAATGACTTTCCATTTAGCTGTCAATGGATACTCTCAGTATTAAACAAAGTCATATTCAAAACTATTGCGTCTTTGGATTCGTATAAATTCTTAGATGCAGCAAGTACTGTGTATTCATAGTGGCAATACCAACTGTGTGATGTTTTTATTGAAGAAATTAAGCCTTTCTTTGCTGGTAGTGATCCAAGGTTTGATACTGATAGGATTTTTGCTCGAGACACACTTTGGTTATGTCTTGACAATGGGCAACAATTGCTTCATCATTTTATGCCGTATGTTACGGAAGAATTATGGAAGCGCCTTCCTTCATCAAGGGTCCAGACAAACAAGAGAGCTCTTGGAGCTTTGATTTTGACTGTTCCCTTCCCAGCCAATGTGGGATTAGCTTTGCACGAGTTTTACATTAAAAACTTTCCTTATAGGGCACCTAAAACCTTACATGTGCATCAATACTTCGAGGGTGTAAGTGGAGTCGCTACCTAGATTAGGTCTAAGAACTATATGTATAGTGTAAAATATATGATCAGCATACCCCTTTTAGATAACATGTTGGCATGCCGATTCCTTCGGTTCCTTCTCATGAAGCTGGGATACGCAGTACTTAATCTCCCTAAAAGAAGTCTTAGGCTAAATTTGGCGTGAGCTTGGGAGTACACGGTTCCTCTTAAAAAGAAGCGATGGAGTCACCACCTTGGTTATTACACTTAGATGAAGTTTGGCTATAAATTTGGTTGTAGTTAATGACTACAACTCACATTAAAAAACTTAAACATGAAACCATATTTTGTTTTACTAATCACTAATTGCACATTCTTGCTGTCTTTAACACACATGATAATTTTTGTGTCAATCGAATGTTATTTATAATTCGATCCAGTAGTATATTTTTTATGTATAATTTTTAGACTAAAAAAATTTGAAATTTAAACATTTAAAATTTGCATGTTCTTGCTATTTTTGTATGATTTGTTATGTTTTCTCACAAATTAAAATAACTAAAACAAAGGGGGTATCAAAATTAATATGAACATTTGTGTAATATTTTAGTTTATTTCGCGTCTGCAAAAAAATGTTATGGATTGTAATATTTTAGTTTATTTTAGTTTAACTCGCTTATTTTGAAAGCCCATAATGGAAAAAATAATAATAATAAGAGAGAGTAGAACTCGAGCCTTTGAAAATCAAGTTTTACAAAGTGAGTTTCAAATACTCGAGTTTTACATCTTCGAGATTGGTCAGGCAGAGAGCATGCTCTGTTTTTGGAGTGTTCACATTAAGTGGAACTCGAGTTCTTTGAAAGCAAGTTTTAGAAACTCGAGTTCCTTAGTATTTTCAAAATGGTCAGTGGAACTCGAGTCTATGAAACTCGAGTTTCATTGGGAATCTTTTTTTTTTTCCTGGACATGCAGGCTAACCAGAAATGTATGTGCCTACTGAGAAGCTGAGAAACAGAGATAGGGAAGCTGAGAATGTAAACCACAAACATTCATTGAGAGGTAGAGAAGCTGAGAATGTAAATGCACTTAAATTACATCAAATGGCGTTCTCAATAGGCACCAAACTACAAAAACTGTTAAGCTCTCTACATAAACATAGCTTTACAATGTAAATGCACTTAAATTATAGCAAAAGGCATTCTCAATATATAAACATTCTAAACATTTCCAACCAGGATTAATTTGCAGATCTAATCGTACTACTCAAATCACAAAGTTCAATCATGTACATTGGATAGAGAATTACAAGTACATTCAGCAAAAACCAAAAAGTTAATTGTGCCGATACAACGTAGTCAATTTTCCTAAAATCGACGGTCAGTGCAACAAAAACGTCATCCAGGAGCATGCCTGAAAAACGTAGACTAATCATGTTAGGAGACAAGATAATAACCATTAGGTAAACATAGAATAAACAACAATTATTTAACCGATGCAAAACATTTTGCCATCTACCTACCTAGTTTGGAACATGACCGCTTGTGGAAGCGCCACAGGACTATGGACATTTTCTACGGTTATGCTCGGAAGCATGACACATTCCACATGTCTACTTAGGTTGACTCTCTATCAAATCTGCGTTCTTCTTGCACCATCCCGATTCTCAATCCTTATTCCTCATTCCATCCATCTCATTCTTTATTCTTGACTTCACTGGTTAACCTTTGGCTAGCAACAATGCTGGATTAGGCAACCACTTTGACCCCATGGGATCCCTCCACAATGAGTCTGACTTAGGAATCGCAAATGCATGTGAGTAAGTGTTAAGGACGTAGTCCAAACTATAACATGGGTGAATATATGTGGTCGAATCAATCTTTAGCGCATCACATACTCTAATTACATGTGAACACGAGATCCCTATGTTTTGCCATTTCCCACAACTGCATGTTCTTTCTTGTAACCAAACTTCATAACTGTGGTTTCCCCCTCCTGTGCTACACATGTTAAATGAAGTAACTACTTGATATATCAAATGTTGATTGCTAAATGCCTTGAGATAGTGTTTCTCAGATTTATGCCTATTTCCCTCCCACGTAGAGAAGGCATATGTACTCCATTTCTTACCCTCTAATAACTCATGAGTAATTTCTTTGTGTCGGTCGTGGAAATATTCAACAAGTTTGGACCAAGTGAACTCAATCATTGCGGCAATAGGAAGGACCCGTGCACCTTTCAGTACACCATTGAAGCACTCTAATATATTGGTTGTCATTGCCCCAAAACGTCTCCTACCATCATGTGACTGGGTCCACATATCCATAGACTAACTCATTAGGTATGTGTATGGAAGATAATCTTTTTCCTTTTCCTTGACATCCTTCCCAGTCACCTTCTTCTTATTCCTAATGGCCTCAATTTCCTCCTGCTTAATGAACTCCATTATGGTATCAAATTTAACTACTTGAGTAGCATATCCCACTTTCAACGCCGCTGACTTTAGAGTCAAGTTTTGAAAATGTGTATTGAAGTTGCTAGCAACATGTCGAAGACAATATCTATGAAATACCTGTGTTCTTCCATCATCCCCTCTAGGCCAGTTTGCAATGATATTTTTTATACCGAGATGTTGGTTAGAAATTATGCAAACACTTTCATCAGGTATCATGTCGCCAATCGTATCTTTGAGGCATTGTAAAAACCACCTCCAACTAGACTTTGACTCACAATCCACAACAGCAAAGGCGAGAGAGAATACCTTGTTGTTAGCGTCGGTTGCCATTACGACCAACAACTTTCCTTGATATTTACCATACAGATAGGTCCCATCAATACTGATAACCTGCTTGCAATAATTGAATCCATCAATGCATGGACCGAAAGACCAAAACACATAATGCAAAAATACGGTGTCATCTTCATCGGTGGGTGTGGTACGATGGAACACCTTTGTAGTACGATAGAGCACCTGGATAGTTGGATCCTGATCAATATATGAGATTAGCAACTTTTGCAACTTTTGGTAAGACTCTTCCCAATTCCTAAACATCTTCCCAATTGCGTTTTGTTTCGCATCCCATACCTTGTAGTAAGAAGGCTTATGACTCTCATATTTTGACTCTATCATAGATCTGAGATGCTTAATTGGGGCAGTGTGATCCTCACATAACTTCTTAAGGATATCTGATGCAATAAAATTACAATCCATCATTCTATCATCATTTCCCACCCCAATTGGTATACACGTGGGAGGACCCACATACACGGTGACCATCTATAGTCCATGGAGATTGGGCTTCATGACTGCGCAAACATACCACTTGCATGACTCATCCACGCATTTCTCACAAAGTTCGATTTTTTTCTGGAATTTTGTTTGAGTTTTGGTTGCTGGGATTGTTTTTGCTTTTAAGTTTTCTTAGCTTTAGTTAAAACAACAAGAGACAGACTTTCACTTTTTCCAGCAATTGAAGATGTCCCATCTGTACTAGATTTTCCAGGAACCTCGTGAGATCTGGTAATAGTAACTCCCTTATTTTCATTTGTGGTAGAAATTGGAGTCTGGAGATACCTTTGTAGGAAGGAGATGACCATGGGTCAAAGACATCTCAAGCACGTTGCTGGATTCCATGGCAAGTGATGCCAGAGCAACACCCTATCTCAAAAAACATACCATAAGTTCATCCACTATCCCATCAGAGATAGATAATAGAAATGAAAACAAATCACAAGAAGCATGAAAACACCAATATAGCAAATACTAATAAAATATTTAAGAACTGGAAAAAAGGTTGTGCCTAGGCTTTGTGCTTTGACCACACTGACGTAGAAACATAAAACTCTATTTCATTGTAATCGAGTATCACATTATGGAACTTGATTTTTGTTAACTCAAGTACAATGTAAAACTCAAGTTTTAAAAAAGTTCTACATTGCTGAATATTTTACAAACAGTAATATGTTGTTAAATATTTTGTCAAATGGTGCTATTGGGTCATTTTTGCCACGTATTCAAGTATTTCAAATTTTAATAGGAATAAGCAGCCCAAAACCAAAAGGATTATGAGCTTTTACCTTAATCCCTTGCTTGATTGAACCCAAACATTCTCCTTGATTTAAATGGGTGTTGAGGTGGTTGGATGTCAACAGGGACCGACTCAAAGGGGCCCAGGCCCCCCTGACCCCAAAAAAAATTCTTTGTAGGTAAATTGGGTATTAAAATCATGTTTGGGGCCTTCGGGCATGATTTTTATCTGATGCTCTTTCTCTACACCATATGTTTATAGTTTGTGCGAGTGTGTGATTGTGGTGTTTGTTTTTGTTTGTTTTTGTTTTTATTTTTTGCTGAGGATGATTGTGAATTGAACATATGAATAATTGATTAGTGAATGTGTGATTGTGTTTGTGAATCTGTTTCTCAGAGACTGAAAATTATATATTTGCTGTGAGTAAAGTTATATTATATACAAAGAGTAGGGGCTGTAAAAAATAATATAAAATAATGCTCATTTGTTTGACTGCAACAATAGGAACATGCACAAACAGACCAACAGAGGGTATTGATTCAGGAAAAAAAATCCAATAGTTAGAAAAAATCTCAGTTTTCAACATTATATATATATATAGAAATATATATATATATATATATATATCGCTTCAAAAAAAAATTCCTATTATAATTAAATAATCAATATCTCAAACCAATAAGAAAACAAATAAATCAAACACAAAAATACCAAGTGAAGGACCAAATGTAGCAGTGTGAAGAGGGTAATGTAATGGGAGTCCAACTTAACTTATGGCCTGTTTGGAAAGAGGGGGGAAGGAGGGGGAGTAGAGTAGAATAGGTTTAATTTGGAAAGCCACTTTTTTTTTTTTTTTTTTTTTATTTTTTTAATATTTTTTAGGGACAATCTTGGAAAGCCACTTGAGCTTGAATTCAGGCCTCTCATACTTGAAGAGTTGAGGTGCGTCAAAACATGTACTTGACTGCACCGCTTCACTAGCAATCGAGAGGCAATCTTGGTTAATCTAGTAGGTTGGACTCCCCAAAGTGAAGCTGGGCCTAGGCGAGGTTCTTACTCATGAAGACGACCTTGGATTATAATTTACACCTATTCACTCCTTTTGGTTTTTTTTTTTTTTTTGGTGGAAAAACCTCTTCACTTTTTTTAAGCATTAAATAAATTTAAAACAACCTAGGCAACGATACCATAAAACATTATTGTTGTGGAATCTATCACCACTTTGATTATGCATCATCACCCTATTATTTTGTTACATTAGTAATTGTGAAAAATATGTTTCCTAAGCTTATTGTTGTAGAAATCTTTCTTTATGTTGCTATGAAAATTAAAAATAACAGTGTTTTTACATGGGGAAAATGACCAATACCAAGATAAGACCCATTTTTGCTCATATTAATTTAATGATTTAGCCCTATACAAATTTCTAACATATTAGCTAATATGATACCAAACCTAAAAATATTTAATTACATATTTGAAATTAATAATTATTTGTAAAGATTCATGGTTCAGTTCAACCCAAGAACAGCACATTCACTATTTTTCGATTGAGTGGACTCCGGACCCGCACATAAATTGCCATCTCTCAATAGGGGTCCATTCGATGAGCCTAAAGGTATGACTTCCTGTACCAAGCTTGCAATAAGCATTTGGAGATTTATTTTAGTATAAGTGGAACTTCTTTCCTCCCTTTTCCCTCCAAATCCATTCATTTTTTTAAAATAAATAAATAAGGGTTATGTGATTTATCTTACCCTCCAAGTCTCTTCAAAACTCTTCTGCCCCCTGTTAAAAAAAAAAAAAAAAAATTAATAAAAAAACATCTAAACAAAGTTAATTAGACACTCTACTCCCCTCTCCTCTTTCAATCCAAACATATTCTAAAGAATCGTAGATCATTTTACTTTAATTTTTTTTTTTTCCAACAAGAATCGCTAATAACAAGCTATCACTTAGAATTTAGTGTAGAAGTGTTTAAAAGATGTTGTGGATATAACATTTTTCACTTTTTTTTTTTCGTCTTGTTTTTCATTTGATAAAAAAATACTAATGCTTTTTGGAGCGCATCCTTATGGAGAGCATGTCGGGGGATTATTCCAACAAAAGTTAATCTCTTTGAGAAAGGAGTGATCTCTTCGGACTGAGTATGAATCTTGCTGGAACAATTTTGTGTTAGTTTGCCAAATTTTATGAAGCCATACAGAGGTGCAAGTATGCAACAAGCCAGCTTGGAGGTCGTTCATGGTACTGCGATCTGATGCCAAAGACAACGGTGGATGATTATAGAGATGACTTTTATTAGGCTTACAAGCGAATAAAGATGTAATTACTTGAGAGAGAGAGAGAGAGAGAGAGAGAGAGAGGAATACTATCAGACATGCATTAACGACAAGATAATATCATTATATATTTCATCACGTATACCCATTGTAAACTACATCCAGATACATATGATGTTATTTGAATTTTCACTTCCCAAAATATGCAACAAGGAAAGAAGTAATAAACGCAAATTAAAAAAAAAAAAAAAAAATATATATATATATATATATATATAAAAAACTAGTTATGCTTATCCAGCATTGATGCTTATTGAAGACGACACAACCTGCTATATATGTCACTTTTCTTTGTGTTCTAACCACTATTGCGAATGAGTTCTTCTAGCACCATTACTTTTTTAAAAAACTTTGTGACAAATTGTGAATAATTGTCTATCACATTAGAATTTTGACAAAAATCTTAGTGCGAAAATTGTGTTCACAGATTTCTACCTGCCATGTTGGACCAATGATGTTTTTCTTACCTTAACGAACCAAAAGAGAAAACGGATTGCATGAGTCAGAATCACCATAGAAATCACAGCAATCAGACTACCCATAACACATCTTTGTACAAAAAACGCCGACATCTCTTGTTCAAACAGTGCATCCGGGGTCACCATGTAGAATGCAACTAAATAGGATACAGCCAGTGATATGAGAGTTGTACATAGAGCCAATGTCAGAAGGGACATACAAACTTTATTCTTGATTGGGAATCCACTAATAAGCAAGAAGGTGACACTGAGAGATGCAACGAAAGAGATAGTATTGCTAATCGAGAAATAAAGGTATCTCATATTCGTAGTACCCCCATAGGCAAACACTGCGTTTCCAGCATAACATGGATTACCTAGGCTGCATATATTACGCCCTTTACTATCAGTAAAATCTGTAGTGTTTGCTTGCCAAACACCGCCTGGGGGGTTGGCTATATTTTGGAAAGTGATAGTTGTAATCACAGTAGCCACCACCATTATTGAGCCACGATTATCTTCTACCCAATCACCCTGGTATTTCAAATACTTTAACCAATTCTTCCTTGACTGTATTGGTTCTACTGATTCATGATGACCAACAGCAGCTGCCGATAATGGTGAGAGATTATTCACTCTTTCAACCCTAGCACTGACATCCATTAAAATATTTCTAATGGTGAAGCTTTTGAAATCTATTGGACAGTTCTCCAACATTTGTAAGGCTGCAAAACCCATGTAGTTTAGGGAATCTACATCTTCTCTCACTTTAGACACTGAAAGCAAATATTTTACTGTCTGCAAAAACCTCAAGTGTTACATATAGATTTGAAAATTTTTGTTTTTTGAGAAGCATAAGCTAAATAGATAGAGCAAAATGGAGGATTTAATAGGAGATGAATGTATCCAGAAATTTTATCTATTAGACAAAAAGTAAATGTTGCAAGATATTCAACAAATGAAGAAAATGGTTATTAAACTGGATACAATATTTTTAGTCCAACTTCTGAATCAAAGCCAAATGTGGCATTTTAGATTAGAATCTCATCATTTGTATGATATTATACTTATTGCAAGTTCCTCCACAACCAGCAATAGAATTTCCAAATTAATCCGAGACAGAATAGAATTTGTGAAGAGTTTTTGGCAAAATATATAGGGGCGCGACATGGAAAGCTGATTTTATAATGTTGGTATTGTAGGCGAAAGCAAAGCAGAATGAACTATGAGATCATGTGTATAAAAAAACATCTTCAATTAGAGACCAAATCTCAATTATGAAAGTACTATTAATATAATTATAAAATCATACCATCAATCTTAATTTTTCTTGTCTATACAATTATATAAAAATACTAGGTTTTCTTCGTTCTTCTCTTATATTACTAGATGTCATGAGATATGTAAATGAGAGATCAATTTGGCTATCAAAATCAAATCACTATGAAGCTGAGATACAAGGAAGAGTTGAAGAAGTGGTTGCAGTAATAGCTAGAAGCTTAGATACAAGGAAATTACTTGTATTGGAGGTCTAATAAGTTTGATTATATGGCAACAATTTCATAGTGGATTTGAGAAGACTGGAATAGGCTTTGAAGTGTTTTCACTTCTTGAAAATTTTCTCATCTCTTGTATAATTGTGTTCATGCTGTGGTTGTTATCTTTTATCAGAGGTATTGTTGAATATTATGCTTAATTAACTACCTGATCATTAATTGGATCAATTAGTTAAAATTGGTAATTAAGTTGTGTCAGTCTAAATGCAACTCTCAATATATTAGTGAACATGGACCTTAAGGCTAACATTTATTCTTAAGGAAAAAGAGAATATTTTCACTATTTTATTTTTACCTTATTTATTAGAATTTCCATTTTGTATTCTTTTTACTTATTTGGATCTTGAGTTTTAAGACTCCAAATTTAGCATCTACACTGGTACAAAGTGTTCAGACACTACCTTTAATCTAAAAAATTTAAGCTAATAGGTATGCGTCTAATAATCATATATCAATATCTAATTAATGTGAAACTCAACCAATTAAATTAACCAATCACATATACATTCCAATATCAAAACCAACCACATAAATATTGTAAAATCATCTGAGATCCAAAAATATAAAATAGTGTATATGGAGCAATCTACTTGACTTCCAATTTATGCTACTTGACATAACATGAGTGTTTGGCTTGCGCGTTTCCTGGCGTTTTGCTGCGTCCACGTTTTCTGCCTCTTTTTTTTTTTTTTTTTTTTTTTTTTTTTTTTTTTTTTTTTTTTTTTTTCTGCGCGTGAACAGTAACCTCACATGGGTTTACTGTTTACGCACTGTTCACGCACTGTTTAGCACTGTTCATGCACTGTTTACGTATTAAAAAATATTAAAAATGAGTCCCACGATACTATTTACACATTTAAAAATTATTTTGCTACAGTGTTTTCAGTTTTCAGTTTTCAGTTTTCAGCAACAATAAGCTCAATCCAAACGGACCCAACATATATTTTATATAGATAATGCAAGATATAAACTAAATATACCTCAATTTGCCTTAGCATCACAGCTAAATGCAAGATGGTGTTGCCGCCTTCATGATCTTTGAAATTAAGAAATTCTCCTTCATCACTTACTGAGTCAACCAATATTTTAAGAGCCTCCAATTGGTTATATTTAACACATAAGTGCAAAGTAGTCTCTCTCCAATTGAGCATAACCCGAGTTGAGTCAGGCCTCACTGCAATTAACGCCTTCACGACCTCAATCCGTCCTCTCATGGCTGCATAATGGAGAGGAATTTTGCCATCTTCATCATAAATCGAGCATGTATCTTCATTTGCATGTAACAATTCTTTGACGATCTCTATGTGGCCCTCAGCAGAAGCCAAGTGAAGAGAGCAACGTTTATGGGAGTCCAACTCAACAGCAAGGCGAGGATTTTGAGCTAAAAGAATTCTAGTGAAATCAAGATGGCCAAGCGGAGCTGATATGTGTAATGGGGTTTCACTGAAAGGGGTCAAAGAAATTTTATAGAGGATTCGTGGGTCTTTATCAATCAGGCTTTTCAAAGTGGTTGTACAACCACTCGCTGATGCGTTGTAGAGATGAACAATATCATCTCCTCCTTCATTTGTTATTTCCATTATTGTATCATCTCTACATCCACTTCCGGTTGCCTTGTAGAGATCTATCACATCATCACCTTCACGTCTCATTTGAGTCATTTCCATCCTCTCTCCAGTGTTTGTGAATTGTGATTACAGGAAAGAAGCATATAAATAGATGAATGTAGCAAAGTTATTAATTCTGTTCCATTCCGGCTAGAATGATCAGAAAATGATGCTCAAGCAGTATCCAACAGTATAGGCAAACACAAAATTCTCTGTATTTTAGAGAGTCTAAACACAAAATGATGCTTCAGCAATATCTCCAAATTTCAAAAAGTTTTTTTGGCTAATGAACACCCACACCTCTTAGGCCGAAGACAAAAAATTAACACATCACATTAAAATATTCAAATTTTTTCCGGTTAAAAATCAAACCAAGTACTCATTTCGCTCTCAAACGTCTCCAAATTGAAGAGGGAGACACAATCAAAACAAAGACAAAACACAATCTTTCATATAAAACTAATCAAATTAATTAGGAAAAAAAAATAAAGAACTCCGATCTGACCATCTTGGCGGCTAGGCCGTATATCTTTGGAGGTGGAGAGGAGGACCAGCTGCAGTGGAGCAGAGGAAGTGAGAAGTGAGGATGATCTCTCAGCCGTGTCTCTCTCTATGCGCGCGCGTGTGTGTGAAGTGAGAACTGGAGATGAGATTTAGACGAAGAGATAGAGAAATTTCTATACCTATATATAGCGTGCGTTTGGGCTCTGCGTCGGCGTTTTTCAGTTCACGTTTTTTTTTTTTTTTTTTTTTTGCCCATGGCTTTGCGAGACAATATTTACTGTTATGAACCGTGTATATACTGTTCACATACTGTATATATACCGTTCACATATTAAAAAATATTAAAAATGGGTCCCACGATATTATTTACACATTTAAAAATTATTTTGCTACAATATTTTCAGTTTTCAATTTTCAGTTTTCAGCAACAATAAGTTCAATCCAAACACAACTATAAAAAAGGTGAGTTGAGACGACTTCTCAAGTGACCTTTCGTTAAAACCGCAAGCCAAGTTTGAAGCCAGCAGATTTTTTGGAACTCTAAAAACATCAACATTTGATTAAATTTATTTGATTGCCTCTACCGTCGTTTGTGAGCTAAATAAAAATGAGCCTTTATTTTAGTCTTCTTATTGTCATGTTTGTAGTGCTGGCTGCCTGACATGTACAAGTACTTTAACCTTTTTATTTTTTAAAACTTTAAATCAGATGAGTGAGCAAGCGTGGATAGTTTCATCATTTTCCCTCTACATTTTTTATCTTATCTCTTTGCTTGAGGTGTTTGATACTCAACTACTTTACTGATAGATACAAAGTGAAGCAACACGGTAAGGGAGAGAAATAATGAGTCTGTGAGAGATAAGAACAAAGAAAAAAAAAAGGGGGTTAGCCATGACCCATGAGTCAATTGCTTCCATCACAAGAGAGAGAATGAGAACAACAAGAAAAAGAAGAAAGTTGGAGAGAAAGAAAGATGGAGATTTTGTTTTTAGTTTAGCTCATTAATGATTTTTTTTTTTATTTGATAAAAAGTATATTTATCTCATTTAGATGTAGTTTTTGCATATAGGTTTATCTTGCATGTAGATTACTACTTTCTTGCTTGCTCCTTTTTTTTTTTTTTTCCTTTTCTTTTTCTTTTTTTTAAAGAAAGTCTTGGTGGTTTGTTTTAACAAAGATGGAGATTTTGTTTTGGTTTAGCTTATTCATTTCATCTTTTTTTTTTTATTTGATGAAATTATATTTGTTTCATTTAGATGTAGCTTCTCCATATGGGTTCATCATACATGTGGATTATTATTTTCTTTCTCGCTGATTTTTTTTTTTTTTTTTTTTTTTGTGAGAAAGTTTTGCTAATTTGTTATATGTAGTCATGTTGAAATTACTGTGTTGCTGCTAAAAAGAAGTGTACCCCTTTTTGGTATTTTCGTCATCAATTCTAGAGGTTTCTCGTTCTTTTTTTCTTTCTTCTTTTTTTATTTATTTTTTTTTATTTTTTATTTTTATTTTTTATTTATATATATGTGAGCTGAGAAACAGAACTATTCTATTAATGTAAATTACGTGAAATTCGTTTTTTAGACCTCTTTTTGTACACAATATATACTCATCTTTATAAACTACGCTTGTCATAATCAAGCTCTTTTTGTATAAAGTCTAATATGATCTACGTTATTATTATAGTTAATTTATATATAAAAAAGGGTCCCGTACTTAGATTTTGACAAAAAAATATAGTATAAAAATTATATTATCTACTTAATATAACAAAGACCACATTTTTTATGTATGTGATCTTTCACAATAAAATATTAAAAATAGCATTTGGGAGAAAAGTGATGGGGACAAGCTGAAGTGTTGGTGTCTACGTTGAAGGTAATCATAGATTTGATAATATATCTGAATGTTTTGAAACATTTAATAGTATAATTTCTAAGCAATCTAATAATTAAATAATTATAAATAAATTCTATTTCTAACCTTAATTGTAATCTTTTTACCAGCTAACACATGCTCTTGCACATGCTTCAAAACTAGTTGTAGAGAAGGAAAATTCCCAACCTATGATAAGCTGACACATCATGCTACCAAGTCCACAAAGTACAATGCATCATGTATTGTTATTAGAAATTTGCCAAGTTTCATTAAGGTAAAAAAAAAAAAAAAAAAAAAAAAAAAGCATGCAAAATGCTAATCACACATAGGCGCGTGTATGCAATGACATAAGCAGTCCAGCACGAGTAAGCTGCAAGCAATGACATGAGCAATCCAACGTATGTAAGCAACCAATCAGGCTGTGACATGTGTCACCAATTAGACTCTGCCAGGTGTTGCTCACCCACCCCCAAACTCCTATAAATAGAAGCCTTCCTAAGGCATTTCAAGACACACCAGGAGATCTAGAGCACAAGCAGCATCAAAGAAGATTCAGAAGCACTCAAAAGTACAGAAGCACTGCAGGAATCAAGCCTCAAAGCCTTCAAGAACTTCAACCTCGAAATTGAAGAACATTCAAAGCTGAACTATCCAAACTATCTGCCTAGATCTTAAAGTTTGCTAGAATCAAGCTCAAAAGCCTCCAAAAGCCTCAACGAACCATAAATCAGCAAAGCTCTACAGATTCAAGTCTCCAAAGCACCAAAGAACTTCCACCACAAACCTTCGAAGACAAAGAATGCACAAAGAACACGAAGAACAAAGAATTTCTAACAAGCTTATAGCCAAAGATTCATTGTAATTCTGTTTCAAGGGTCTTTGATCCATCCTTTAGCCAAATAAAAGGATATTTGGTGTTTGAGTCAAAATCACATTGTTACAATTCCAATCAATAAGTCTTTCAAGGAGATCAAATCAGAGGATCACTCTTTTGTAATCACAGAGAATTGTACCACATATTCATTAATACAAATTCGCATTTGTGAAACTATTTTACTTGTTTGATTTATTTCAAACTAAGAAATTTAGTCATCCACAAATTCTAGCATGCCCGGTGGGACATCTCTGCCTCTCATCTCTTTCTTCTTCAAAAGAAAAGAAGTTCGACATCATTTTGCTACTAGCTTCGATGGCCTTTAACAAGAATGTTTGAAAATCAGTGGTTAATGCTTCCATTGCCGATGATTATGTCGGCCTAATCACTTGCAATCGATCCAAAGCTCTCAATTGACTTCAACCCTAACCAACCAAAGAAAGCAAGCTTCATACTATCATCTCTCTAAACTTTCTTGCAAATAAGAAAACTACCGCTAAGGATTCATTTGTCTTGAAAGATTTGGAGATTGATAATGAATCATCCCCAACAAAGACATTTTCTATCAACTCTTCACTTTTGATGAGAAACGTAAGGAATGAAGTACCTTTTACTCATCATGTTTCATCATTTTCTCCATCATATCTAGAGGTCATGCCTGTGATGATGACTAACACCTCTACCATGGAAGAAAGGATGGCTGAAATGGAACAAAGGATCATCCTTCTCACAAAAGAACTTGAAGATAAGGACGTCAAAATTGCTACCTTGATGAACAAATTGGAGGTACAAGATTCAGGTGAATCAAGTCTTGACCCTGAGCACCCACCTGGCTTCACCTTGAAAGGAGAAAATGCTAGGGTTGATAAAGGGAAATGAGGTGAAGGTGCTTCTTAACATGGACATTCCCCCTCAATGGCCTCGATATTTGTCCAACAATTGCAAGACATGATAACAAATACCATTCAAGCACAGTATGGGGGTTCTTCCACTAGTTCCCTCATATATTCAAAACCCTACACAATGCGCATCGATAACATGAGAATGCCAAATGGGTACCAACCTCCTAAGTTCCTACAATTTGACGAGAAGGGCAATCCAAGACAACACATTGCTCACTTCATAAAGATTTGTGAGAATGCAGGAACTCAAGGAAGCCTCCTTGTAAAAAAAAATTTCTGTTCACTCAAGGGAAATGCGTTTGATTGGTACACTGATTTGGAACCTAAATCAATCGACACTTAGGAACAACTCGAAAGGGAGTTTCTCAACCGATTATATAGCACACGTCACATGGTAAGCATGATGGAACTTACTAATTCCAAGCAATGAAAGGATGAGCTTGTTATTGATTATATCAATCGATGGCATTCTTTGAGTTTAGATTGGAAAGACAGGCTTTCTAAAATCTCGGCTGTGGAGGTATGCATCCAAGGCATGCATTGGGGACTTATTTACATCAAAGGATAAAACCTCGAACATTTGAAGAGTTAGCAACTTGCGCGCATGACAAGGAGCTAAGTATCTCTAGCCATGGAAATACAAGACCTCCCATACTTGAGGAAAAGAAAGAAAGAAGGGAAATAAGGAAGAATGACAGGAATGTGAAAAGCAACATCAAAGACTCAATGAATGTTAACTCTGCCCCAGTCAAAATTTCAACAAGAAACATGAAGGCTAATGAGAAGAGGCCCGAGGGATGCCAATGGCGTGAAATGCGTCGCTCGTCACTTAAGGAATGGGAATAAAAGGTATATCCTTTCCCAGATGCTGAAATGCTAGAACAACTACTCAAGCTGAAATTAATTGAATTGCCAGAATGCAAACGACCGGAAGAGATAGGGAAAGTTGATAACCAAACTATTGTAAGTATCATCTCATCATAAGCCATCAAATCCAGAAATGCTTTGTTTTTAAGGAACTCATCGTGAAGCTAGCCAAGGAAAGGAAAATCGACTTGGATTTTGATGATGTTGCCGAGTCAAACCTTGCAACGTTTGCTTGCGGGTTACCAAGTCGCATGTCTCCAACTACTAAGCAAGGGGCAAATACCACACTCATCCAATTTGGTTCTCTGGAACCTATTCAAGTTCAGCTCTCACAAGAAATATTTGACCGTAACTCAAATGATGATAAAACGTCAACAATGGATGAGGAGGAGGGCTAGATGATGGTTACTTGTAGGAGATGGAAGAAAAAACGAGAATTTCCTTTTCATTTAATCACCCAGGAGTCTAGAAGAGCACAAAACCAGATTCAGCCTCAGTCAAGAGGAAGGAACGATAAAAGGCAAAAAAGATTGGGAACAAAAATGTATGATAATTTAGTGCAAACCCGAAAACTTCAAAATCTCATCACATTGGAAGAATTCTTTCCCAGAAAATTCTTTCAGAATGACTTAGCAGAAGCTGTTCACACAGTCTCTTATTACGAAATTCATGACAAAAAGGAGGTTGTCGACCATGGTGGTCCAGATGAGACTTTGTCATCTTTGAAGGAACTCCAATCTCAAGTTGATGAAGTTGAACCCTTACAATCCTCCACCTCACCAAAAGAAGTGCTCACCCAAGCTCTTGAAAAGCCAGAGATGTACACCTCTTCTACCAACATGCTTCAACAAACCCAGGAATGTTACATGTGCTCTCTAGACATAACTTTCACTAACGAGGATTGGTTGTTAGGCTCTAAACTCCAAAATCGTCCACTTTATGTCTTTGGTTATGCTCGTGAACAAAAGATCGATTGTATTCTCATTAACGAAGGTTTAGCTGTTAATATACTACCGAAAATGACAATGAGACAACTTGGTCTTGCTATGGAGGAATTATCGCATAGTCATTTGGTCATTCAAGGTTTTAACCAAGGAGGACAATGCTTGATCGGCATGATACACTTGGAATTAATCATTGGAGAATTGACAAGCAACGTTTTGTTCCACATCATTGATGCCAAGACAACCTACAACATGTTGTTAGGACGTCCATGGATCCATGGAAACGAAATAGTACCATCTACTTTGCATCAATGTTTAAGTACCTTCAAAGTGGAATAAAAAAGGTCAATGACGACTTGAAAACTTTTACTAAGACTGAAGCTCACTTTGCTAATGCAAAGTTTTTTGTAGAAAATGACATTCCTAATGAAGTTCTCCCAGTTAAGATCCCGTCCATGGAAAGCAAGCAGGGTGAAAAGAAGCATGTTAGATTCATCACTGGAAAGGATATTCCTTCCCCAAAGGAAGATCTAGAATGTGGGAACGATCATTCTAATGAATCTTCCAGTAATTTAGTGAGAGCGAAAATCTCAATGCCTTCCAACAATCCTCCATTCGTCTGTTATGTACCATTATCACACCATAAGAAAGGACAATCACCATTCGCGGAATGCCTTCAATCTACAGTAAACATGGGAAGACCTCCTACAAAGCTCACGATGGAAGATGTAGCCATATTAAAAGAAAATCATGTCATGCCTTTAACTTCATCCATAAATCCTTTGTCCTCGAAGCCACTAAATGGATTTTTGAGGTCTTTACAAAGTTTGACAGAGCATGGTATTCTACCAATTGAACGGATGAAAGAATGGTTCGACCTAAAGGCATATAGGCTATTAGCCAGAGCAGGCTACGATTTCTCAAAACAAGGGGACATAAGGAAACTAATTCTAGAAGTCACCAGAGAGAAGGTGCATGGCCTTACCAAAACACAAAGGAAAATGCAGCTTGAAGGGCATGAATTCCTATCCTGAAGACTAGATTAGGTTATACTCCAGAACAACCAACTCAGATATGGATCAAGAAAAGAAGCAATGCTTTAAGTTCCCAATACATAATAGTGGAGATCGGCGAAAGTTCAAATCAAAGAAAAGATCACTCTTCATCGCGCGTCTTGGTGTTTGATCACATCGAGGCCTCATCTTCATGAATCACAGTGTTCGACAAGTTAGATACAACTTGCTTAACACAAAATCGAGACACTCTTGTGTGTAGATCAGTCTTTGATTGATTGGGGGCAACGAAAAGGCCCATTAACAGTTGCTCTCAAAACTCAATAAACTTTGAGGTTCAAAAGGAGGAGAAAGCTAATGATGAGATCCGTAGTAGAATTCCTTCATGCATGAAATGTAACTCTACCCTAGACATCATCATTGAAGGATCACTCAAAGCCAAAAGGCGAACGATTGTACACACAAGTCAATCACTTGTCCCCAATGAGCAAATTAAAGAGGTATCATCCTCGTTTCATATTACAATAGAAGAAGGTACACTTTCAGATGTTGAAGTAACCAATGAGGAGGTTGATGAAGCACTCCCGGCCTTGGAAGATGGAAGGCAGGCTACAGTTAATGAACTTAAAGAGATCAATTTAGGAACTACTGAAGAACCCCGGCCAACTTTCATCAATGCGCTTCTTGGACTTATAAAGAAATGCCTAGGCTCAATCCAAGTATTGCTCTACACCATTTGGTAGTAAAGATGGGAGTGCACCTAGTCAAACAAGCCCAAAGATGCTTTGACTGAAGCTTATCCCTCAAATAGAAATTGAGGTCAATAAGCTGATTGAGGCAAGCTTCATTCGTGAAGTACAGTACCCAGAATGGATCGCTAATATCATCCCTGTAAAAAAAAAAAAAAAAAAAGAATGGACAAATCCAGGTGTGTGTTAACTTCCATGATTTAAACAATGCATGTCCCAAGGATGATTTTACATTACCCATCATTAAGATCATGGTTGACACCACTACTGGTCATGAAATTTTATCTTTCATGGATGGTTCTTCAGGTTATAACCAAATTCGAATGAATCCAAAGGATGAAGAGCTTACAACTTTTCGTACTCCTAAGGGCATTTACTGTTACAAAGTAATGCCTTTTGGGCTAAAGAACACCGGTGCTACTTATCAACGGGCCATGCAAAAGATCTTTGATAATGTACTTCATAAATACGTGGAGTGTTATGTTAATGATCTAGTGGTTAAAACAAAAAAAAGGAGGGAAGACCATCTGACAGATCTACAATCTGTGTTTAACTACCTAAGAAAGTATCAGCTTAAAATGAACCCCCTTAAATGTGCTTTCTGCGTAACATCTGGGAAATTCCTTGGTTTCATTGTAAGACATCGTGGTATTGAAATTGACCAGTCCAAAATTGAAGCTATCTAGAAAATGCTAGAACCTAAGAATCTGCGAGAACTTAGAGGCTTGCAGGGTAGACTTGCCTAAATATGACAATTTATCTTAAACTTGGCTGGTCGATATCAACCTTTCAATAGGTTAATGAAGAAGGATGTGCACTTCTAATGGGATGAAGATTGTAGCAATGCTTTTGCAAGCATTAAAAGATACATGCTTAACCCTCCAGTTTTAGGTGCTCCTATCCCAGGAAAGCCTCTAGTGTTGTACATCGCAGCTCAAGAAAAATCTTTAGGTGCTCTCATGGCACAAGAAAATGAAAAGGTGAAAGAAAGAGCTCTTTATTATCTGAGTCAAACTCTCAATGGGATTGAATTAAATTATTCTCCTATTGAAAAGACGTGTCTTGCTCTTTTCTTTACCGTAGACAAATTGAAGCACTACATGCAAGCATATACGGTCCATTTGATAGCAAGGGTAGATCCGATTAAATATGCCCTCTCCAGGCTTGTGGTTTTAGGTCGTATAGCTCGATGGGTAGTCTTGTTGCAACAATATGACCTTGCATACATTCTGCAAAAAGTTGTCAAAGGACAAGCATTGGCAGATTTTTTAGCTGATCACCAGTTTCATCTGATTGGGAGTTCTCTAATGATTTCCCGGATGAAGACGTGTTTTACATTGAAGTAATGCTGCAATGGATGATGTTTTTCCATGGGGCTACATGTCAAGAAGGAGTGGGGGCAGGTGTAGTGTTTGTTTCTCCACAATGGCAAATACTTCTATGCTCGTTCTCATTAAGCGAGCTTTTCTCTAACAATGTGGCCGAATATCAAGCATTGATTGTTGGTCTACAAATGGCCATTGAGATGGGATATCGCAACTTGAGATCTTTGGGGATTCCAAATTAATTATCAACCAAATCTTGGAGCAGTATGACGTCAAGAAAGAAGACCTTATCCCTTATTGGAAACTAGCTTATAACCCGCACAATGTGCGGGATACTTTTATTTATTACAAAAGACAAACCATAGATGAAAATTTAAAAATTTCATAATTAGATAATACCAAAAAAAAAAAAATTTAAAATTAAAATTAAAAAATTAAAAAATTGCAAGAAGGAATCCTAAATTCAAGGAGTCTTACATAGAGACAATGAAATGTAATCATGAAATTTCTTGCTCATTCAACAAAATTTGAAATAGACCAAAAAAAAAAAGAAAAAAAATGTTTTCCTTCATCACACATGCACTCAAGAAAATGAAAGAAAGTGATTTTTTTTTTCTTTCTTTCGACGCCAATAGTTAATTATTTTGTTTCCAAAAAAAAAAAAAAAGAGTTAATTATTTGAAGCATGTTCCAAAGTTCCAAAAAGATAAACAAAATAAATTCAGGGTGGTCCAAGAGAGATAATAGTTGTCTTTGTTTTTGCTAGAAGCAAGTACCAATGTCTTCAACTAACAATAATTAATAATTAAAATATCATGAAATTCAAATCATATAGTAATAACCTATGAATTACATCAACCACAATGGGAAATAGTCTTACAGAATTCACTTAGCCAAAAAAAAAAAAATCGAATTCACTTAGCCCAAAAAAAAAAAAAAAAAATCACATTCTCACTATAAGAGTGATTCCAAAATGTAGTGCCACTAATTTATACCAAATTATCAATTTCACCTTTTTTTTTTTTTATGGTAGTACCTACTACACCAAAGGAAAATGCAGACATTGTTTATAATGTAAAAATATGGAAATGTAAGAAACAATGGGTGAAGCCTAGCAATTATATTAAAGCAACAAAATATTGAATAGAACCCAAATGAAGGCTAGTTTAACTATGAGAAATCTCAACCATGTATAAAAATCAAACTGAATATTATAATTTTTTGTATATAATTGAGAAATCTCGACCTTGTATAATACTGAATATGTTATTCATTTAACTATTGATACACATTGTCTATTTAAGGTTGCAAAATCATACGTTTTACCAGCAACCTCCTCATCATAATATTCATCTGTATACAAAACGTAAATAAATGAATACACAATTTATATGAGATAACACATCTTTTACCAAGTTTACCCCCATAAGTCTATGGAGATGTAATTTCTTTATGTCCAGCTCTTATGCTTTAGGTTTAATGTTATATCTTTAAATTATAAAATGCAACTTTTATATTTCAGTTATGGTTTAAATTTGATAATGCAATTTTCATGGGATCCTCTTCTCAAAGATGTCACTCATTAATAACAATGGGCTGCATGCATCAAACATGTCTATGTTTTCTACTTTTAACTATCTAAGGATTGGAAACATTTTCATAGGTGATTAGAGATGGCATCACAAAATTGTCTCAAACAGCCATATATGAAAGAAGATCCAACAGGAAATAACAAAACGATATTCTAAAGAGAACCAAAAACTCAGCAATTAACATAAAAAACCAATAATTTTTCTTACAAAAAATTACAAAATAACTCTACTCCCCAAACATTCAGATTTTAAACCATCCATCTTACAAATATGTCTATTAACAAAACATAGAGTACAAAACATAGGTGATTAGAGATGGCATCACAAAATTGTCTCTAACAGCCATATATGAAAGAAGATCCAACAGGAAATAAGAAAACGATATTCTAAAGAGAACCAAAAACTTAGTAATTAACATAAAAAACCAATAATTTTTCTTACAAAAAATTACAAAATAACTCTACTCCCCAAACATTCAGATTTTAAACCATCCATCTTACAAATATGTCTATTAACAAAACATAGAATACAAAACATAGGTGATTAGAGATGGCATCACAAGATTGTCTCTAACAGCCATATATGAAAGAAAAGCCAATAGGAAATAACAAAACGCTATTCTAAAAGAGAACCAAGTAAAAGCATTTTAGAATTATGTGCCATGTCACCATAAAAGTGTTTTTTAGAGCATCTAAATCTATAGTTGGTGATGTCCAAGCCCACCAAACTCCAAAATTGAAGTAGAAAATATATATTGATAATTAAAATATATATATATATATATGTATACATATATAGATATTGATAGTTTTTAGACCCCTTAAAACCATAATTGAATTAACCTAAGTAATTAGCCAAGTTGTTACTTAGTCAAATTATACAAATCTAGGTTATCACAATCAAACAATCATATCAAGTAAAGCAGCGAAAACATAAAAGACACAAGATATGATCACCCAGGAAACAAAACCGGTAAAAACCTGGGGAGGATTTAACCTAGCTATCCTCAAGGTAAACTTGAATCCACTATCTTGAAAGAATTGAAGTTCATACAATAAGACTTACAAGCCCCCACACTCGACTTCTTATTGCTACCCACCAGTAGAACTTACTGGCACGACCACGTGCAAGCTCCGAATTCACGAACTCCTTCTTTCTTGGATTCACCACCAGATACAAGCACATCCGCTTGTGTTTCTTTAAGCTTCAATGGTAGCAATTGAATTTGATCGTCAAGGTGTAGAAAACTTCTTCTCCTTGAAAACCCTAAGTTTATGTGAAGGAAAGCTCGTCAAAGATCTCACAAGAGATTCACATAAACCGCAATATGAGCAACACTAAAACGTGGCTAGGGTTTGCCTTTTATACCTAGGGCAAATTAGAAAACCCAAAACGTTTTAAATAACATAGGGCTGAGTTGGAATGTTGCAGAAAAAACGTTCAGACCCGATTTTCGATTAATCGAGCCTAAGCTTCGATCGATCGAAAAAGGCTGAAACTGTTTTTTCTATTCCTGCAATAACTTAATCCAACTTTACAACAATAAACCAACTTTGAGCAAGTATAAAACAAACTTAACACATTGTTTTGATCATGGTTTACCAACAATACAAATTAGAGTTCTAAATACATAAAAACCTAAGTATTTAGAACCTAACAAACTCCCCTTTTGGCAATCCGTGACAAAACACAACTTAGTAGCTCAAAGTTTACAAATAAAAGCCCTTTACAAAATAATGCTCACAAAACACAAATTCAATCCTAACTACTATCCATCAGTTGCAAGAGTAGACAGCAGCTTAATTGAATTAACCTGTATATTTCCTGGAAAAAATACAAGCAAATAAAAAAAAATATTGATTTCAAAACAACACACAATAAAGACATATACTAATGCAGAACTCATAAACATAAGTCAATAAGCAGTTTGAAATAGGAAACATATATAAAACAATATACTCCCATATATAAAAAATATACTCCCCCTAACATAAATATCCCAACAAGGCAAAACAAATGTAGCAAGAGCTAAAAAAGTAGAGTATAGAGTGAAGTACCTAGATACAATCTAAACAACTCCATAAGTTCCAACCAACAAAAATAAACTCTCCCCCTAAAAACAAAAATAAGTACAAGTGCAAAAATTCATATGTACTCCCCCTTTTTGTGATGGAATGCCAAAGGGCAATCAAAATCCATCATCAAAAGGAGATGGTGATGAAGAACGTTGAAACCGTGCCAAATCTGCTCGCAAACCACGAATCTCATCAAGAACGTCCACCAAAATCTATCCTTGAACCGCCTGAACGGTCAAGACATGATCCAACGTACATCGAATGTTTGAATCATCCGAAGTAGTCGGTGGAGGAACGTCAACAGCATCAGCACCAGAAGTCTCAGTAGCATCAGCACTTGTAGAAGAGGGAGGAGGGGGAACATCACCAGAAAATGCACCTCTAGGACCCGAAGGATCAACTCTCAAGTGAGCAGCCCTCTATCGAAGGAAGATAGCACCTAAAGGAGCGACACCGTGAACAGGCTCACCAGAAGGAAAATCAGCTAAACCAAGGAATAACAAAATCCTATGAATGAAAATAGGATGAATAAGTGCATGCCCTACGACATAACTCCTATGAACTTCATTCAAAGAACGAAGAAACAAAAGAGGAAAGCTGATAGACTCACTAGACATGAAGGTGTATAAAAACACACATCGCTCAAGAGGGATGGTGTGGAGATGAGAAATAGGCCATAATAAATGACACGTAACCCTAAGAAACAAATAGGCAGTCTCAAAAAGCGTAGAAGACGTGATCCAAGGATCAGAACCCCACTGGATAGAGGACCCAGTGATGTGTGACATGACAACATCTATAGGAGGAGCCTCAGCATAGGGATAGACAGCCTTTGTAACGACCGGGACCCTAAGAGCCTCAGCCACTACCCTAGGGGTAATGGTGAACTCAACACCTCGTATCCAACTCCTAACAAAGGTGTTGCAATCATAAATGTGACAAGAGAGGTTCGAGAAGAACTCTTTAATTAGGGCGGTCGGGGGTGGATGGTCTATCTCTAATAAGGACAACCAACCTCTAGACTCTAGGTTAGCCCTAATCGCCGGATCAATCTCATCTAAGATCACAGAACACTCAGCCCATATCTTACACTTACAGTTCAGTTTCTCAAAAGCTTCACGACAACGGTCGTTCTTAAAAAGCTAACTCCTAGAGGGAGACACAGAAGGAGTAGAGGGAACCCTATTAGCTCTAGTCTTCCTAGGCACGGTGCTAGGATAAGGACCAAAAACACACAGCAAAGAGAGAGAAAAAAAAAAACAAAAGCAAGGGCAGACTGCAAGTTAGCACAAAGATATAGAACAAAAGCTATATGATGTATGAACAAAGTAAGTATCATGATGCATGACCTAATGCAGTGCAATTAAGTTCAAATTAAGTCCAAAAATTTGAAAAACCACTTGAAAAATTTGTAACAAATTGACCAATTAATCATTACACAAGATAGATTACACAAAATAATGATCAATTACATCAATTCAACAAGCCAATTTCATCAAATTAAACCAAATTGAACAAAATCCCCAAATCGGGTTCAATACAAGCCCTAGAAATTTTGATTTTTCACAAATCTCCAAATTGATCAAATTTTCCAACAAAGATCATGAATATAACAGAATAGCAAAAAAACCCAATGATCAATTACACAAGATTTGACTTGAATCATCAAAAACCCCAAATTATGCATAGTTTGAAATCCCCAAATTAAAAATGCATGAAAATGAATGAAATGTGAAAATAAAAACAAAAAGAAGGGTAAAAGGGTCTTATCGATGTTTGGAGAGAGAAACCTTGCAAAAGAAAAGATCAAAAATGACAAAACACTGAGGTGGAGCCATGTCTGAATCAGAGAGAGAAAGAGAAAACTTGAAAAACTTTTGAAAAAGTCAAGATCCATTTTTTAAAAAACAGATTCACAATGTTCGATTGATCAAAAAACAGGTTTGATCAATTGAACTAGACAGAGGCTCACATAAATTTTTAAACAAGATTTCGATTGATCGAAAAATAGATTGGATCAATCGAAAATCTGGAAAAACATCTTTTTAGAAAAAATAACTTGATTTTTGAAAACACACCTCAAAGTATTAAATATAAGAAATAAAAATGCATAAGTATGAGATTAAATGCTTTTCCAAAACACAAGTTTTAAACCCAGTTTTCCCAAAATTAAGATTTTCAACCATTCTCCCTTTAAAAACTCAAACATAAAATATGTTTTGCACAAACAATACTCGAAAGTAATTTCAAACTTGGTTGGTTAGACCGAAAGACACACACAATAACATGTACAATGTTTAGCAAGGAGTAACTTGTGTAGTGTGTGCAACTAGCAAAAAGACTTAAGTTACATGTGAGGTGATATGTGTTATAGCAATTTATCACAAAGTCTACAAAATTCATATACATAGAATTTAAAAGAGACTATCACCTAAAGAGTTACATCATATAACTCCCACATTACCTAGAACATAAGCTTGCAATTATGTAAATTTCTTGAGTTTTGCCTCATAATATACACACCAATTTTAATTAAGTGATTTGGCATTAAGCCTAATAGTACACACCAATTTTAAGCATTTAGCAATTAAACCGAGGCTTCACCTTATGTTCTTTTTGTGCATGTGCTATACTTTCTTGAGTACAAAAATCTTATGATATGCACTAAGGTGTTCATGACTGGCTAGTGCATAGTGGTGAGATGGTTATTTATGCCTTTCTCAAAAGGATCAAGTCCAACAGTCAAATAACATGTGACTTCAAGATTAAGACAAAGTGATAAACACCATAAACATCTTTCCCACACAACATGCACTACAAAGCTTCAACTAGTCAAGTGCAATAAATAAGCTCATCAACGCTAAACAAAGTACAAGAGACATGTCATGTGAAAATAAATTGACCAACCTTGTTTTCAAAAACAAAGAGAATAGAGCAAGAACACAATGTGCTTCCTTTTCCTTCCTTCCTTTTTTTTTTTAATATATATAAAATAAAAAAGACCTAGAATGAAATGCATGAATGTAATGCAATGTTACTCCTAGAGACAAAAAAAAAAAAAAAAAAAAAAAAAAAAAAAAAAAAAACACAAAAAAAAAAACACAAAAACCAAAGAATAAAGAACAATGGTCACAAAGGGAAAAACAATGAAGCACAAGGACCATGTCAGAAAGACTCAGTTTGTTTGAATCTTTTGCATCCAAAACTTTTTAGATACATCACAAGCATTGGAGTTTGTATTCACATTAGAGTGATTTCCAACTCCAAGATTGGAATAAAGGTTGAGCACCTTTACCAGTTCACCAATAAGTGCTATAGGATCTTGTGCTTGAGGCATTGACACTTTTGGTTTGTTTGCTTTCTTGGCAGCTTGCAGCTTGAAACAATTAGGACGAATGTATCCAGACTTCCCACAAAAATGACACACCCAAGCAGGCTTACCATGCATCTTGTCCTAAGAAAGGGTAGACTCCTTAAGTTTAGACTCTTTTAGATCAACCCTAATCTTCCTAGATGGTGAAACTTCTATGGGTTTGACAAGCTCACTCATAGGGGGTTTGACAATTTCACTCACAACCTCATTTACAAAAGGTTCAGAAGATGATGAAGGAACAAAGTTTGTGGGATGGGGAGCAGACACAGAGATGCTTTCAACAAAACCTAATCCAGATTTGTCAAAAGGAGACTTTTGAACACTCAGCATTGGATTAAGTTTAGAACTAGCAGATTTAGCAACAGATAAATCAAGTTCCAAAGATTTAACTTTATCAAGCAATAGCATATTCTCAGTTTTCACATGGTTCAAAAGTTCATTAGCATCAAACAGTCTAACAAGCAGATTCTTCTTATCAAGCTCAAAAGATTCAATTTTCTTCAGGCCAAGTTTAACATTCATAGCATCCTTTGCAGCAACTTTGCAAAGTTTATTGTAGGCCTCTTGAAGATCTGCGTCCTCAGAGAGTTCCCCATCAGAAGGGTTCTCCTCAACAGATATGCTTTCATTTTCTACAACAGTAGCTGTGAAAGCAATGAAGTTTCCATCCTCATCACATTTTGACTCATTATCAGAAACTTCACCATCACTAAGGGTTATAGCCATAGCCTTACCCTTAGATTTCAAGTAAGTGTTCGTACCTCTTGCCTTTCTATTATTATTCCTGAGAAAGTTTCTAAAGTTCTTGGCAAGATAAGCATTATCAGAAACTTCACCATCACTAAGGGTTATAGCCATAGCCTTACCCTTAGATTTCAACTAAGTGTTCGTACCTCTTGCCTTTCTATTATTATTCCTGAGAAAGTTTCTAAAGTTCTTGGCAAGATAAGCAATCTCTGTAGTAGAGAACTCATCATCAAATCCACTAACCTCAACATCATCAACTGACTTAAGAGCCATTGATTTGGATTTGCTAGTCTTGGGTAGGTCCAACTCATAAGATTGAAGAGATCCGATAAGTTCATCAACAGGGATGGAGTCCACATCATTGCTCTCAGTAATGGCAGTCACCTTGGGTCTAAAATTCTTAGTTAAGGATCTAAGAATCTTCCTAACAATTTTAGGTTGATTATAGATTTCTCTCAAGTTATAGGCAGAATTAACAATATCATTAAGTTTAGCATAGAATTCATCAAAAGATTCATCATCAAACATCCTAATGCTTTCAAATTTAAAAGGCAATTGTTGCAATTTGTTGTTTTTGACAGCCTTTGTGCCTTTATGCACAGTCTGGAGGATATTCCAAGCAGTATGAGCAACCTCAACATTAGAGATTCTCTTAAATTCCTCCATCGAAACAGCGTTAAAGATAGCATTCATAGCTTTGTTATTAAACGCAGTTGCTTCTTTTTGAGAAGTTTGCCATTCACTAACAGGAGTAGTGGGCTTATCCCATCCGTATTCAATGGAGTTCCAAACTCTCTCATCGATTGATTTCAGGAATGCTTTCATCCTTACTTTCCAATAGGCATAATTATTCCCATTAAAATGAGGAGGAATAACCAGAGTGTCCGTGTTCCATGACAACAGTGGTCAAGGATTAGCTCAGTGATCAAAAGATCAACAACAAGAGAGCTACATGCTCTAATACCACTTGATAGTTTTTAGACCCCTTATAACCACAATTGAATTAACTTAGGTAATTAGCCAAGTTGTTACTTACTCAAATTATACAAATCTAGGTTATCATAATCAAACAATCATATCAAGTAAAGCAACGGAAATATAAAAGACACAAGATATAATCACCCAGGAAACCAAACCGGTAAAAACCTGGGGAGGATTTAACCTAGCTATTCTTAAGGTAAACTTGAATCCACTATCTTGAAAGAATCGAAGTTCATACAATAAGACTTACAAGCCCCCACGCTCGACTTCTTATTGCTACCCACCAGTAAAACTTACTGACACGACCACGTGCAAGTTTCGAATCCACAAACTCCTTTTTTCTTGGATTCACCACCAGATACAAGCACACCTGCTTGTGTTTCTTTAAGCTTTAATGGTAGCAACTAAATTTGATCATCAAGGTGTAGAAAACTTCTTCTCCTTGAAAACCCTAAGTTTATGTGAAGGAAAGCTCCTCAAAGATCTCACAAGAGATTCACATAAACCGCAATATGAGCAACACTAAAACGTGGCTAGGGTTTGTCTTTTATACCTAGGGCAAATTAGAAAACCCAAAACATTTTAAATAACATAGGGCTGAGTTGGAATTTTGCAGAAAAATTTTCAGACTTGATTTTCGATTGATCGAGCCTAAGCTTCGATCGATCGAAAAAGGCTGAAACTGTTTTTTTTATTCCTGCTATAACTTAATCCAACTTTACAACAATAAACCAACTTTGAGCAAGTCTAAAACAAACTTAACACATTGTTTTGATCATGGTTTGCCAACAATACAAATTAGAGTTCTAAATACATAAAAACCTAAGTCTTTAGAACATAACAGATATATATATATATATATATATATATGCAAAGATTCCCTTAGGAAAAATCATTACAGGCTAACACAAAAAATCTTAAAAGAAAGCTACGACCTATTAAGAAAATCAACCATTAATTGACACAAAGAAAAAGCTTCATCTATTATTACCTCCAAATCATGTCACTCTACAATTTGCAGGCACTTATTTAAAAATGAAAACAGAATTTGACCTTTCAAATTAATTCAGTAACTCTTATTGAAGTATAATAAATGGTCTTATCAGTGAGAGGACCCTTTGTAGCATTAAGTAGTTGGGAATGAGAAGTTAAAGACTTTAGATAAACTGAAAAAAAGACTTTGATTTAGTAATCCCTTAGCATGCAGTCATCGACAAAACACAATCAGTTCAAGAAAACTAAATGAAACAGAACTCAAGAAATTGGAAAAAAAAAAAGGAAAAAAAAAAAAGAAAGGAAATTAGGGAAAAAGGTAGCCAAACATTAAACCTTGATTGAGTAATGCAGCAAAACAATATTTAACAAAATCTTAAAAGAAAGCTACAACCTATTAAGAAAATCAACCCTTAATGGACACATAATAAATATAACCTTTGTTAGTAGAGAAAGTAAAACCTAATATGTGACCCCTTCTTTTGATTCAAAATGTTGTATTGCTAAAGCACATCCCTAAGATTCCATTACTCATCAATAGAAAATCAGCCCACTACCTTCTTTTTATCTCTTCATTGGGCTGTGAAGCAAAATTTTCAATAAAAACTCAAGAACTAACACCAAAGGGTGGATGCATGCACATATGAAAAATTATGCGAATTATAAAAATCAACAGTTATAGTAAGTTCTTCAGGCAGAAAGACCCCTATGATGTTTACCCCTAGAAGCTCCTTCTCCTCTAGGACAACTTTCTCTGATTCCAGACCTTTACCTCCCCAGAATCTCCCTCCAGATATACACCTTCCCCCTATAAACAGCTTATTATCCGGCAGATACCACACAACCCACCCCTAATGTTCACCAACCTCTTTATCAACCCCAACCTCAACCTGGTTCTCCTACCCACACAGATATATTAGGATTTATAGATGACAGACAAATTAATGTTTTAACCAAAGAATTTATTTTAGATAAAGAATTATTAAAACATGACTACTTAAAACCTGAAAATAGTGACAGAAAGAACCGATTTTTTGCAGAATATAATGAACATGAAAGAAATATTTTAAGAACCAAGTATTACGGAATGATGACAAATTTATAGACACACTTCAGTTTCTTTTACTTTTTGGACTATCATAACAAAAAGATAAGTGTAATAGAAAAAATATTGTCATGGACAAAGACAGAAAATCATGAGAAAGTGTATCAGACTTATCCACCTTTTTTTTACTTTGTAATCTTGTAACTCTTTAGACAGTGTTTATTTTCAAAGCTTGTATCAAAGACAGTTTATTTTCAAGTTTAATCAAAGACAGAAGTATTTTTAAGTAAGATTTTATAGTTTCTGTTTTCATATTCCATACTCTATTTTAACCTTATTTTGAATATATTTGTTCTGCTATTTTCTACTTTATCATCTATTTTATCATTGTTTATGCTTCCATATTACTGCTGTGCTCTCTCCTGGGTAGTTAATGGTATCAGAGCGATGGATGGTAGATGTATGAGTTTTATTTCTCTACAATTAAGAAGTTACTAGGAACTCATATTACTACAAACCCACAACTTGCATCTTGATAGTGTTCGTCAGCCTCAAACTCGTTGGCAAACCATAATTTCGCGTTGGTCAGCCCGTTTTGTTAAGCCGACGGACAGACATTGTTTGGGTGGTCCCGCAATGGAGTTTCCCGAGGAGGTGGTCCCGATAGCAAGGAAACCAGTGGTTAGTAATAGTTCCGCCAATAATCATTAATTGCTTGGAAATAGAATAAATACGTTTATCAGTTCATCACCTGTTTGCTTATTCACACTTAGGTTAGGCACACACTAATTAGAATCATGGACTACGATGATATAGATTATGATGAAGGATATAGCATGAGAGATATAGATAATAATTGGTTAAACAGTAATATGGATTATGATGAAACAGACTCTGACTCTGACAGTGATATGGATAACTACAATTATAACAATAATAGTAGCACAAATAATTGGAGTATTTTAACAAGAGATAAAATCAACCGACAGACTAATAAACACAATAATAGTTTTTTAGACAGAATTAATAAAAAATTAAAATCTTTGGAAGCTACTGAAAGATCCGTTATAGTAGAAAAGAAAAAATGATAGTTTTTTGGACCTCTATGAAAGATTGAAAGCTTTAAATTCACCTTTAAAAAATGAAAGAGAATTTGAACCCCATCATAGATCATCTTCAGCTAAAACTATGACAGATAGTTGTTATATAAATAATAACTCAAAAGAAGAAATAGATAAGAACTTACAGACATTAAAAGCAACTGACATAAGAGTTGACAAAAAAACTAACCCAATTGAGGAAAGCACAACATGTATAGAAGATAAAAGAAAGGATCTCATAAAAGAAAGAACTACTATAGAAAGTGTCAGAGATATAATAAATGAAGACAAAGAAAGAGGTAAGATAAGGAAAGGTATGGTAAAAGACACACTAGAAAAATTTGAAAGACAAAATGGTGAAAAGAATAAGGAAGTCATACGTAGGAAACTAGATATAAAAGATGAGATAGATAAAATCAACAATAGTAATGATAGTTTAAAAGAAATGATGGAAAAACATAATAACAATAAAGAAGTATCTAGTTCAATACAAATTATATGTAAGAAGTTAGAAATAGACTTACAGAAGGAAAAAGAGTTCTTTTTGAAACAAAACATAAAAAGACAAAAAGACATAATAGAGACAAAAGAAGAAGTAGGGAAAGTTAAAGACATGCTAAAACCAAAAGATAATAGTACTTTTAAAGAATCTCTACGTAGGAAGCTAGAAGTAGAAGAAGAGATAGGAAAAGATGAAATAAAAGAAAGAGAAAAAGTCAAAAAAGGTAGGAAACATAAAAATAATAATTTAAAAGAGGAAATTGAGAAAAGAGTAAAATCAATTGAAAAAGATATAATATATACCCAAATGGATAGCTTGACAGAATTAACTAAAAAGATGAAAATTTTAAATACACCTTTAGAGATGGACAGAAAAAGAGACATAGCAGTTTTAAATGCTACTGAGTTATTAGATAATGAGAAAAATAACAGAAATGTTCGTAATACTAATTGTCATAAATGCAAAGGATATGGACATACTAAAAAACAGTGTGATAGACATAATAAAAATATAAAATGTATAAGTAAATTAGATTTTCAGAAAGATGTAATAAATGAATTAATGGAAATATTTAAGGTTAGTCAAAAATAAATAAGTCAAGTAAAAGAAAAGAAAGAATTAAAATCAACCAACCCACTTAAATTCAATAAAAGAAAAAGAAAACAAAAAGATATAATAATGAAATTAATGGATAATTTACCCAACCACTTAAGAGATAGAAAAGATTATTTATTAAAATTGAAAGATTCTATAGACATACCTACTACTTGTATTAAGTGTAGGAAATATGGACACCATGTTATAGAATGCCGAAAGAAAGAGAGAGAAAAGACAAAAAAGAAGCAAGATAAAGTAGATATAAAACCAGTAACTCTACAGGATTTAATGACAAAAGCAAAAATGGTAAAACAAGAAATTAAAGAAATTAAAGAAGACAACTCCACAGATATAAATAAACAAAATATTGTAGAAATAATAAATTTGAAAGAATTTTCTAAACCTATGACAGAACCCCCTTCATTAGAAAAAGATAATAACAGTAATAGACAAAATATTTTGAGTTTAACTAACGAAGTTATTTTTCAAAAAAGGGATACGGAAACTATCAATAAAGAGTTCTTAACAGAAGTTGTAGAAATTGACAGCATGAATGAAAGATTAATACCTTTTAAAAGTGAAACAAAATTTGAAGAATTAACTCAAGCTAATAAAGAAAAGCTGATTAATGATCACATAGGTAATGAAGGAGTTAAATCTTATGATTTGAGAAAAGACATACTTTTTAATTTCATCTTACCCCTAAACAGGAAAGAAATTAGTTTTCTCAACAAAGTCACTATCTTAAAAGATGTCAATAAAGAAAGAACAACTTGTAGTGGACATTTGACAGAAAAACATTTGATAGAAAACTCACTGGACGAACACTTGACAGATGATGACATAAAAAGGTCAAAACAAGATATAGAGACAGAGATTTGCTTTTATTCTCCTTTTGCTTTTTTGCATGAGTACCAACATAAAGTCCAATCTCCTCGTGTAGAAGAACTTAGTACAAAAGGCATAAAAGACAGAAACATGGATGCAATCTTTTATAGTCAATATGCATGGACTAACAACATGATAGAAGTACCAAACAAAATTATAGTAAATAACATATTTACACCCTTTATAGTATCCTTACATATTCATTTAACAGATATTTTAATAAAAGAAGCCTTGACAGACTCTCCTTTATTGATTAAAGAAAACATTAATTGTGGAAATTTCTTGAATGATGACAGATTTAATTTCCTAACAGACAGCGTCCATTATAACCCCCTGACAGATTTTCCTATTAATAAAAGACTTTACAAAGAAACTTTATTTCACATATTCTCACAAGATGAGATATATAGTAATACATATATTGATAGAATCATATTAGATTTTAAGAATATTTTGAATCTCACCTACTTTGACAGACCTCATCATGATTGCTCTAATACCACTATTACTCAGCAAGAGCACAAAAGTGTACACAGAGATGTTTGTTTTATTATATATACTTTAAATTATAAAAATGATTCTCTTATAAAACATTTTAAAAAGACTTTACAAAAGAACATTGACAAAAAAGTTTTTAAGATAAATTCTACAAATGCTTTGCAAGAAGATATTTATTTTCAAAATCATGTTTCAAGACATAATCTTTTTCCCAAAACCCAATTGCAGACTACTATGAGTAAAAAAACCTCCTAGGCAGACAAAGGAAATGGCAAAGAACCAACGGTGCAACCCCACTTCCAAAAACCTTCAGTAAGGATTTTAGATGTGCATGAAGGCGTCTCGATAGAGACAATATCCCTTCAAGATACGTTGCTAGCAGAGGCAATGTATTCATGTGGTGAAAAAATTGTAATTTTGCTGAAAGTGCTCCACATTGATCTCATGTTTCAGAGCGGAGAATTTACAGACCTTCCTCTTCATATTAAACTACTTCTTGATAATTTACAAGTGGCCTTTACCCTCAGACAGAAACCCTTATTCCAAAAGACCCTTCAGGCTTTGGAATTGCATCTTGTTAGCACCGGTGCATTTATTGAAGCACTTGGTTGTCAACTCCCTGGCAAGTAGGATGGAGATTCAAGCTCCACAAAGACAGAATTACAGTCTCTAAATAGCTATCTTATGGGAACAAGCTTTTCAAAGCTCCACCCTAAGATTTAGCAAAAAATGAGACTTGCTATTAGAACCTTACCCCCTGAAATTCAATAGAATATATTAACTCATAAAGCTATAACAAGTTCTTATGACAGATGGATGTATCTTTTAAAGTATTAGTCTCTACAGCATTTATTAGAATAGAAGACATGACAGATGATACATGGTTATCTCATAAAGCTACATGGTATGAGAGCTTCGGAAATTCGGATAGAGTTTATGAAAGAATAGGAGACAGATATAATCCCTACCCAGGATTACTTATTAACACAGAGACAGAAGATTCAATAATCTGTGATCCTTTATGGTTATCTGAAATGCTAAAAGTAGGGTTTATTAGCAAATTAATTATAACTTCTGCAATTCAAATTAGTTTATTCCCCAGAGTCATCCAAGAAGCAACCGCACAGATTGGAGGACTTAATTATATGAAGATGGAAATCTGGAGTACTTTTCCAGTATGGGACACTAGCTATTATATGGAAGCTCAGCCATCACATATTCTGGTCCTTATCTATGATTGGGGATGTATCCCTGAATACAATTGGTATACAAGAGATACTTATTTATCACTTGATGATCCAGGTGCTCTGACTCAAGAATGGTCTAATTTTATGTGTAACATGATTTATGAAATACAGAAAGAATTAGATAGAGGTTTCCACTTATATGGCTACACTGACAGAATAGCAGTATATAGTCCTAGACCTTTAGCAAGAAGGCTTATTAGGAAAAGAAGGATTGTTAAGGATCCCAGATTGATGACAGCAAAGGATCATGTTCCTATTTTCCTTCTTATTTCATATTGCCCTCTATGTAATGATTATGGAGTACTTCATGAACATGAACAGTATGAAGATAACTCTGATCTGCTAGATTATGATAACTATATGGATACAGATTGATAGATAGATAGACAAACAGGATGCTCTCTCGGACAGATAATGGCGATTGTTAGGTTCTAAATTTTTAGAACAATTGGCAAATTGTGAACACAAACTTGTCTAGATATTGATCTTAGAGTCTATAGGTTTTATTAGACAATGCTCAAGGTGATTCAAGTCAAGATTCAAGAACATACAAGCTGCAGGAAAAAGACTTCATATTTTGCCTGGTTCGATCGATCGAAGAATAGGCTCGATCAATCGAAAATTGTATCTACAGAATTTTAAGTCGGCCCGAACAGCAGCTTAATCCCATTAAGGATTAGGGTTTCAGATCTACTTCTCCCACTATATAAAGGAAACCCTAAGCCATGTTTTTGAGACTGAAGAAAGAGAGATTAGAGTGCCTCTTATGCCTCTTTTGGTTTTAAGGTTTTGTACCCAAACCTCTCTAAAGTCTTGATTGCTTGAGAGTTGTATTATTGCTCATATTTTCTGTTTTGTGTAAATCTCTTATGAGATCTAGAGGAGCTTTCCTTTATACAAAGCTTAGGGTTTTCATGGAGGAGATTTTATCTACACCTTGATGATCAACTCAGTTGTTGCCATTGAAGCCTAAAGAAAAACAAGCGTGGGTGCTTGTATCTGTGGTGAATCCAAGAAATAAGGAGTCTGTGGATTCGGAGCTTGCACGTGGTCGTGTCAGTAAGTTCTACTGGTGGGTAGCAATAAGGAGTCGAGCGTGGGGGCTTGTAAGTCTTATTGTATGAACTTCAATTCTTTCAAGATAGTGAATTCAAGTTTACCTTGAGGATAGTTAGGTTAAATCCTCCCCAGGTTTTTACCGGTTTGGTTTCCTGGGTGATCATATCTTTGTGTTATTTATATTTCCACTGCTTTACTTGATATGATTATTTGATTGTGTTAACCTAGATTTAATTAATTTGACTAAGTAACAACTTGGCTAAATTCCTAAGTTAATCCAATTGTGTTTTAAGGGGTCTAAAAAACCAACAAGTGGTATCAGAGCGGGTAGCTCTTTTTGTTTTAGATCTTTTGATCTAAGAGCTGGTCCTTGACCCCTGTTGTTATGGATAATTTGAAGTGTCTTTCTGATCATGTTTCTGCTCATGCTTCTGTTGATTTTATTGATGCCTGTGAAACTCTTCGTAAGGAATTATTGAAATCTAAGAAAATTGCTAAGAAATTCAAGGAAGAGTTAAAATTGGCTAATCTTGAAAAAGAAGAATTGGTTGTTAGATTAGAAGAATCTAATAAAAAAAATGAATTTTTGAGAAAACAAATTTCCTCTCAAGATGACAAGATGAAAAGCTTGGAACAAGAATTAGTTGAATCTAAACCTAAAATTGAAAATTTGACTTGTACCAAGTCTGTTGTTGATAACAAAAGTGTTTCTGTCTCTCTTAAGCCTAAAACTGAGAAAGTCTATATCCTTCCTTTTAAGAGGAATAATAAAGAAAGGGCTTATTTTTTAAGGTTAGACAAAGATAAAAGTTCTAATGTAGACGCTGAAGTTTCTAAACCTAAGTCTAAACCTACTGTTAGAGAGTATAATAAATCTGTTTTTGTGCCTACCTGTCACCGTTGTGGTGTTGTTGGTCATATTAGACCAAATTGTTCTTTGTTGAGGCAAGAACCAAAGCCTGTGATCGGAAACCCCACTAGGAATATTGATGTTCCTAAATTTGTTCCTGTTTGCCACTTTTGTGGTGTCCCTGGTCACATTCGTCCTAATTGTCATAAATTGAAGTTTAAGCATTCTGTGTTTCAATCTAGGATATGTGATGATGTTTCTCCTGCCATAAGTCCATATAAATTGTTTCATATTATTTTAAAAAATTTGAGCTTGTTGGCTTGTGAAAGGAATTTGCAGGATTTTAGTCTTTCTCAGAAGATTGGTGTAATTCCTCAAATACACTCTGTCTCTCATGGATTTTCACCTACAAAGCCGAAGACTCGTGCTATATGGGTGAGAAAAGATTCTCCAAGGTAAGTGTTGCTGACTTGTCCCTGATTTAATTCTTCCAATTGTTTGTGGACATGTCTTGATTTTGTTTTTTGGTTGTTTTGTTTTTTAGGTTGTTTTTAAAAAAAAAAAAAAAAATACAAAAACATTGAAAAATTTCAAAAAGACAAAAATATTTTATTTTGTGTCTAGTTTTATTTTTCTTGAGGATTACATGAATTATGATATCTCTCTCTTGATTTAGAACATGCTTGACATTGTGGTGAAACTTGAATAGTATATGTTATATAAGTGCTAAGCTATTTTCGATTTTATGTGGGTATGTACTAATTTGTACATGTACTCAAGGGTTAATTAAGAAATTGATATTTCTTGTTTGTGTACCCTCTATAGCTAAGTTAAGCACCGTCATGCATTGCATTTGCATTGTTCATTTAGCATAATATGTGCTTTTTGTTTTTGGTCGTAAATTTTTTTTTTAAGAAAAAACCCAAAAAGATGTTTTGTATTTCACATCTTGGATTTATAATCAAGGATTGGCCATTTTATCTTTACATAACATGTTTATGTATCTTGTTTAGCTTTGAAGAGCTTATTTATTACACTTGACTAGTTGAAACTTTGTAGTGCATGTTGTGTGGGAAAGGTGTTTATGGTGTTTATTACTTTGTCTTAATCTTGAAGTCATATGTTATTTGACTGTCGAACTTAATCCTTTTGAGAAAGGCATAAATAACCATCTCACCACTATTCACTAGCCAATCATGAACACCTTAGTGCATATCTTAAGATTTTTGTGCTCGAGAAAGTGTAGCACATGCACAAAAAGAGCATAAGGTGAAGCCTCGGTTTAATTGATAAATGCTTAAAATTGGTGTGTACTATTAGGCTTAATGGCAAATCATTTAATTAAAATTGGTGTGTATATTATGAGGCAAAATTCAAGAAACTTACATGATTGCAAGCTTATGTTCTAGGAGATGTGGGAGTTATATGATGTAACTCTTTAGGTGATAGTCTCTTTTAAATTCTATGTGATGAATTTTGTAGACTTTGTGATTGATTGCTATTCACATATCACCTCACATGTATCTCTAATTTTTGCTAGTTGCACACACTACATAAGTTACTCTTTGTTAAACTTGGTACATTATATTTTGTGTGATTTTGTTGTGGCCATCCAAGATTATAAGTTCCTTGATTTTAATGCAAAATGTGTTTAATGTTTGCGCTTTGAGGACAAATTGAATGAAAATCTTGTTTTTGGAAGATCTGGGTTGAATTCAAGTATTTTTGAAAAACTTTTCATCTCATACTCATGCATTTTATTAATAATACAATGTGCTTTGAGGAGTTTCTGAATTAAAATGCTCTGTTTTTCAGAAAACTGATTTTTCCAGATTTTCGATCAATCGAACGTGTTGCTCGATCGATCGAAATTGCGATAAAAATTTTGGTTTGACCAAATTTTTTTTCATGCATCATTTGTGTTTAGGATTCACATGCATTGCATTGTTTTTGTATCCATCTTGTTGTTTTGCAATCATATCTCTCATTATTTTCGCACATCACATGCATACACTTTGCTACACTGGGTACTCAACTTAATCAAAAATTGATTGATTAATTTTTGAGCTATGTACTTTCTAGTATATGCCTTTTTTTTTTCTGTGTGAACTATAGAAAATATTTTTCTTAAGAGATATGATGGATAATCAATGTGCAAATATTTTCTTTACTAATTCAACTGTTTATGGGTCACATAGTGCCATGTTTGCATTTTATTGAAAGAGAGAATATTTTTTCTTCATGTGTATCCTCAACTTAGTTTTTTTTTAAAACTTGGTTTATGTCTTTTTATTTATCCTCACCCCCTTTATTTTTCCCCAAAACTGTTTTTCTCAAAACTTGTTTTGTTTTTCCTATTTTTATAGGGGGAGAAAACGTTTTTTAACCTTTGTGGTTCTTAGGGGGAGTTGTTGCTCTTCATAGGGGGAGTCGTCTTTATTTTCTAAAGAGTTGAATTGTTTTGTGTTCCCTTGATTCTCTATTTTCTCTTATCCTTTATTGCATATGTTTACCCTTTATCGAGTTGTCTTTGTCAATATGTGACAAAAAGGGGGAGATCTAGATGAAATGTGGGAATCCTGTTTGTTTTGTTTAGGGGGAGATACAATGATTGTTTATGATAGTGGAAAATACAAGTATATTTTGTTGTATCTAACTTAGGGGGAGAGTTAGTTTGCATATTTGTTGTTTTCTTGTTTTTCTGTTTATTTTCCACACATGTGTTTATGCATTTTGTTTAGTGTTTTAGGAAATATACAGGTTGATTCAATTGAGCTGTTGTCTACACTTGCAACTGATGGATAGTAGTTAGGTTGAATTTGTTGTAATGGGCATTTTATTGTATTGGGTTGTTCTTGTATTTGAGCATTTCATTTTGTATGAAATTTTTTTCACGAATTGCCAAAGGGGGAGTTTGTTAGGTTCTAAATGTTTAGAATAATTGGCAAATCGTGAACACAAACTTGTCTAGATATAGATCTTAGAGTCCATAGGTTTTATTAGACAATGCTCAAGGTGATTCAAGTCAAGACTCAAGAACATACAAGCTGCAGGAAGAAGACTTCATATTCTGCTTGGTTCAATCGATCGATGAACAGGCTCGATCAATCGAAAATCGTATCTGCAGAATTTTAAGTCGGCCCAAATAGCAGCTTAAGCCCATTAAGGATTAGGGTTTCAGATCTACTTCTCTCACTATATAAAGGAAACCCGAAGCCACGTTTTTGATACTGAAGAGAGAGAGATTAGAGTGCCTCTTATGCCTCTTTTGGTTTTAGGGTTTTGTACCCAAACCTCTCTAAAGTATTGATTGCTTGAAAGTTGTATTGTTGCTCATATTTTCTGTTTTGTGTAAATCTCTTGTGAGATCTAGAGGAGCTTTCCTTTACACAAAGCTTAGGGTTTTCAAGGAGGAGATGTTATCTACACCTTAATGATCAACTCAGTTGCTGCCAATGAAGCCTAAAGAAAAACAAGCGTGGGTGCTTGTATCTGTGGTGAATCCAAGAAAGAAGGAGTCCGTGGATTCGGAGCTTGCATGTGGTCGTGTTAGTAAGTTCTACTGGTGGGTAGCAATAAGAAGTCGAGTGTGGGGGCTTGTAAGTCTTATTGTATGAACTTCGATTCTTTCAAGATAGTGGATTCAAGTTTACCTTGAGGATAGTTAGGTTAAATCCTCCCCAGGTTTTTACCGGTTTGGTTTCCTGGATGATCATATCTTTGTGTTATTTATATTTCTGCTGCTTTACTTGATATGATTATTTGATTGTGTTAACCTAGATTTAATTAATTTGACTAAGTAACAACTTGGCTAAATTCCTAGGTTAATCCAATTGTGTTTTAAGGGGTCTAAAAACTAACAACGACAGATCATTATTCACTGAAGACAGATCACTTTGCGTCAATAACTTCTAGAATAGAATCCAAGACGGTCAAGATAGTTCAAACAGATAGAGACAAAGACAGATGACTTTTACTATTCAAGATTACTGTTGAAGATCTAACTGACAGAATAACTCTTTACTGTGCAAGATTCTACCAACAGATTGACTAGAGTTCACTTTACTTAACTCAGGTTACTTTTGAAGACTTACCAGGGTTTACTTCAGGATCACTTTCTCTATAAATAGAAAGACTTTGAAGACAGAATACAGGTCCAGAATTAAGGTTCAAATTTTAGGTTCAATTTCCAGGTCTAGTTTCCAAAGGTCCAATTTCTAGAATAGTTCCCTTTCTCCTTCAGAAAGACTTTTGTAATCCTTTCCCTATTGTAATCTTGTAACCCTTCCCTTCTAGACAGATATAATCTTGTAACCCTTTTTACAGATTTTACTTTGTAATCTTGTAACTCTTTAGACAGTGTTTATTTTCAAAGCTTGTATCAAAGACAATTTGTTTTCAAGTTTAATCAAAGACAGAAGTATTTTCAAGTAATATTTTATAGTTTCTATTTTCATATTCCATACTCTGTTTTAACTTATTTTGAACATATCTGTTTTGCTATTTTCTTTTTTATCATCTATTTTATCATTATCTATGCTTCCATATTACTGCTATGCTCTCTCTTGGATAGTTAATGGTATCAGAGCCATGGATGGTAGATGTATGAGTTTTATTTCTCTGTAATTAAGAAGTTACTAGGAACATATTACTACATAGCCACTACTTGCTCCTTGGTAGCATTGGTCAGCCTCAAACTCGTTGGCAAATCATAGTTTCGCGTTGGTCAGCCCGTTTTGTTAGCCGATGGACAGGCATTGTTTAGGTGGTCCCGCAATGGAGTTTCCCGTGGAGGTGGTCCCGATAGCAAGGAAACCAGTGGTTAGTAATAGTTCCGCCAGTAATCATTAATTGCTTGGAAATAGAATAAATATGTTTATCAGTTCACCACCTGTTTGCTTGTTCACACTTAGGTTAGGCACACACTAATTAGAATCATGGACTATGATGATATAGATTATGATGAAGGATATAGCATGATAGATATAGATAATAATTGGTCAAATAGTATTATGGATTATGATGAAATAGATTCTGACTCTGACAGTGAAATTGATGATTATTACGATAATAGTAGCACAAATAATTGGAGTATTTTAACAGGAGATAAAATCAACCGACAGACTAATTAAAACAATGACAGTTTTTTGGACAAAATTAATAAAAAATTAGAATCTTTGGAAGCTATTGAAAGATCCGTTATAGTAGAAAGAAAAAATGATAGCTTTTTGGACCTCTATGAAAGATTGAAAGCTTTAAATTCATCTTTAAAAAACTGAAAGAGAATTTGAACCCCATCATAGATCATCTTCAACTAAAACTATGACAGATAGTTGTAACTCAAAAAAAGAAATAGATAAGAATTTATAGACATTAAAAGCAACCAACAGAAAAGTTATAGAAGAAACTGACCCAATTAAGGAAAGAGTAACACGTATAGAAGATAAAAGAAAGCATCCCATAAAAGAAACAAGTACTATAGAAAGTGTCCGAGATATAATAAATGAAGACAAAGAAAGAGATAAGATAAGGAAAGGTATGGTAAAAGAAACATTAGTAAAATTTGAAAGACCAAATAATGAAACGAAGGAAGTCATACGTAGGAAACTAGATATAAAAGATGAGATAGAAAAAGTCAACAATAGTAATTATAGTCTAAAAGAAATGGTGGAAAAGCAAAACGATAAAGAAGAAGCTAGTTCAGTACAAATTATATGTAAGAAGCTAGAAATAGAAATAGACTTATAGAAGGAAAAAGAATATTTCTCTTTGAAAAAAGACATAAAAAGACAAAAGAGCCTAATAGAGACAAACAAAGGAGATAGAAAGAATAGTGAAAAACTATGTAGGAAGATAGAGACAAAAGAAGAAGTAGGGAAAGTTAAAGACATGCTAAAACCAAAAGATAATAGTACTCTTAAAGAATCTCTAAGTAGGAAGCCAAAAGTAGAAGAAGAGATAGAACAAGAAATAGTCAACAATGAAATCATAATAGTTTAAAAGTAAAAGAAAATAGGTTAGTAAAGGCAAAAGGAGTCAACAATGGATGGAAGACTAATAATAATAGTTTAAAAGAAAAAATTGATGAGAAACTAGAATCAATTGAAAGATCCATAATATATACTCAAAATGATAATTTGACAGAATTAACAAAAAAGATAGAAATTCTAAATGCACCTTTAGATATAGAAAAAACAAGAGAGATCACAGTCTTAAATACCACTGATTTATTAGATAATGAGAAGATTGATAGATATGTTAGAAATACTATTTGTCATAAATGTAAAAAATATGGACATACTAAAAAACAATGCGACAAACATAATAAAAATGTAAAACGTATAAGTAAATTAGAATTTGAGAAAAATATAATAAATGAATTAATGGAAATATTTAATGTTAATAAAAAAGAAATAGATCAAGTAAAGAAAGAGAAAGAATTAAAATCAACCAACCCACTTAAAATTAATAAAAGAAAAAGAAAGCAAAAAGATATTTTAATTAAATTGATAGAAAATCTATCGGATCACCACAAAGACAAGAAAGAATATTTACTAAGTTTGAAAGATTCTATAGACATACCTATAGTTTGCACTAAGTGTATGAAATATGGACACCATGTTATAGAATGTCGAAAGAAAGTGAAAGAAAAGACAAAAAAGAAACAAGATAAAGTAGACATAAAACCAGTAACTCTACAGGATTTAATGACAGAAGCAAAAATGGTAAAACAAGAAATTAAAGAAATTAAAAAAGGATAATTCCACAAACATAAATGAACAAAATATTGAAGAAATAATAGATTTGAAAGAACTTTCTAAACCGATGACAGAACTCCCTTTATTAGAAAAAGATAATGACAACACTAAACAAAATTTTTTAAGTCTAAATGACAGAATAATTTTCCAAAAATGGCATACAGAAATTACTTTAGTAATTAATAAAGAATTCTTTTTGACAGAAATTGCTTCAGTAGACTCTCCTTTATTGATCATTAAAGAAAACATTAATTGTGGAAATTTCTTGAATGATGACAAATTTAATTTCCTAACAGATAGAGTTAATTATAACCCCCTGACAGATTTTCCTATTTTTAATAAAAGACTTTACAAAGAAACTTTATTTCACATATTCTCACAAGATGAGATATATAGTAATACATATATGGATAGAATCATATTAGATTTTAAGAATATTCTGAATCTCACTTTGACAGACTTCATCATGATTGCTCTAATACCACTATTACTCAGCAAAAGCACAAAAGTGTACAGAGAGATGTTTGTTTTATTATATATACTTTAAATTATAAAAATATTTAAATGATTCTCTTATAAAACATTTTAAAAAGACTTTACAAAAGAACATTGACAGAAAAGTTTTCAAGATAAATTCTACAAAAGCTTTGCAATAAGATATTTATTTTCAAAATCATGTTTCAAGACATAATCTTTTTCCCAAAACCCAATTGCAGACTACTATGAGTAAAAACACCTCCCAGGCAGATATGAAAGGAAAGGGCAAGGCACCAGCGGTGCAACCCAAACCCAAACAATCCCGAAAACCTTATGTAAGGATTTCAGACAGGCATGAAGGCGCCTCAATAGAGACAATATCCCTTCAAGATTCGTTGCTAATAGAGGCAATGTATTCATGTAGTGGCAAAAGTGAAATCCTGCAGGAAGTGCTTCGTACTGACCTTATTTTCCGAGATAGAGAATTTACAGACCTTCCTCTCCATATTAAATTACTCCTTGATAATCTACAGGTAGCCTTAACCCTTAGACAGAAATCTTTATTCCAAAAGACCCTTAAGGCTTTGGAATTATATCTTGTTAACATAGTGCATTTATTGAAGCACTTAGTTGTCAACTCCCTGGCAGGGAGGATGGAGATTCAAGCTCCACAAAGACAAAATTACAGTCTCTAAATAGTTATCTTATAGGAACGAGCTTTTCAAAACTCCACCCTAAGATTCAGCAAAAAACTAGACTTGTCATTAGAACTTTACCCCCTGAAATCCAACAGAATATATTAACTCATAAAGCCCTAACAAGTTCTTATGATAGATGGATGCATCTTTTTAAAGTATTAGTTTCTACAGCATTTATTAGAACAGAAGATATGACAGATGATACATGGCTATCTCATAAGGCCACATGGTATGAAAATTTTGGGGAAGTAGACAGAGTTTATGAAGGAACAGGAGAAAGATACAATCCCTATCTGGGATTACTTATCAATACAGAGACAGAAGATCCAGTAATTTGTGATCTTCTATGGTTATCTGAAATGCTAGAAGCAGGGTTTATTAGCAAATTAATTATAACTTCTGGAATTCATATTAGTTTATTTCCCAATATCATCCACGATGTAGTAGCACAGATTGGAGGACTTAATTATATGAGGATCACCATCTGGAGTACTCTTCCAGCTTGGGACAATAGCTATTATATGGAAGTGCAGCCAGCACATATTCTGGTCCTTATCCATGATTGGGGTTGTATCCCTGAATACACTAGTATACAGGAGATACTTATTTGCCACTTGATGATCCGGATGCATTGGCTAAGGAATGGTCTAATTTTATGAGTAATAAGATTTATGAAATACAGAAAGAGTTAGACAGAGGCTTTCATTTATATAGCTACAATAACAGGATATCTGCGTATGGCCCAAGACCTTCAGCAAGGAGGCTTTTTGGAAGAAGAAAGAATGTTAAGGATCCTAGACAGATGACAGCAAAAGATCATGTTCCTATTTATCTTCCCATTTCATAGTGTTCTATGTAGTAATTATGGAGTAATTCATGAGCATGAGCAGTATGAAGATAACTTTGATCCGCCAGATTATGATAAGTATGCAGATACAGATTAGATATTCCAAGAAAGATAGAATGCTCTCTCAGACAGACAACGGCGATAGATCACTATTCACTGAAGACAGATCACTATTCATCAACATGCGTGAATAGCTTCTAGACAGAATCCCAGATAGATCCAAGACAGCCCAGACAATTGTAAGCAGATTTTCATCACTATTTACTAGAATACAAATTGGTCAGAAAAGACAAAATAACAGACCCTCTTGAAAGTACAAGGTTACTATTCACAATCTAGAAAGATATTTCAACAGAACATTATTCGCACACACATCCCGACAGACTCCTAGAAGCCACTTTCACAAAAGGTTATACCGACAGATTAACTTGAGTTCACTTTAATTAACTCAGGTTACTTTTGAAGACTTACTAGGGTTCACTCCAAGTTCATTTCATCTATAAATAGACAAACTCTGAAGACATAAGACAAGTCCAAATTTCCAGGTCCAGAATTATGGTTCAAAGCTTATTTCCAACTTTAAGGTCCAACTTCTAGAATAGTTCCCTTTCTCCCTCAGAAAGACTTTTGTAATCCTTTTCCTCTTGTAATCTTGTAACCCTTCCCTTCTAGACAGATATAATCTTGTAACCCTTTTTACAGATTTTACTTTGTAATCTTGTAACTCTTCAGACAGTGTTTATTTTCAAAACTTGTATCAAAGACAGTTTGTTTTCAAGTTTAATCAAAGACAGAAGTATTTTCAAGCAAGATTTTATAGTTTCTGTTTTCATATTCCATACTCTGTTTTAAATTATTTTGAATATATCTATTTTGCTATTTTCTTCTTTATTATCTATTTTATCATTATCTATGCTTCCATATTACTGCTGTGCTCTCTCCTGGGTAGTTAATGGTAGTTAATGGTGAAGCCATTAACTACCTAGGAGAGAGCACAGTAGTAATATGGAAGCATAGATAATGATAAAATAAATGATAAAGAAGAAAATAGCAAAACAGATATATTCAAAATAAGTTAAAACATAGTATGGAATATGAAATCAGAAACTATAAAATCTTGCTTGAAAATACTTCTGTCTTTGATTAAACTTGAAAACAAACTGTCTTTGATACAAGCTTTGAAAATAAACACTATCTTAAGAGTTACAAGATTACAAAGTAAAATCTGTAAAAAGGGTTACAAGATTATATCTGTCTAGAAGGGAAGGGTTACAAGATTACAAGAGGGAAAGGATTACAAAAGTATTTCTGAGGGAGAAAGGGAACTATTCTAGAAGTTGAACCTTAAAGTTGGACCTAAGCTTTGAACCTTAATTCTGGACCTTAGAACTAGACCTGTCTTCTATCTTCAGAGTCTGTCTATTTATAGATGAAGTGAACCTGAAGTAAACCCTAGTAAGTCTTCAAAAGTAACTTGAGTTAAGTAAAGTGAACTCTAGTCAATCTGTCGGTAGAATCTTGCACAGTGAAAAGTTATTCTGTCGGTAAAATCTTCAACAGTAAAAGCAATCTATCAAAGCAAAATATCTTTTTGGATCATTCTGGCCTGCGTGCTTATGAATAGTAATTCTATCATGATTGTTTTCTAAAGAGTCTGTCGGTCTGTCATTTTGTCTTATCTATCACATGTCATAGGGGTCTTGAGAATCTTGAAATGCTTCTGGGTGAGTCCTATAGTTTGGAGAGGAGGATTCCATTATTGTGTCATCTTCATCTGATATATGTGATGCAGCTTCAAGTAGTTGCTTTTTAAGCTGCTTTCTGTTGGAGACGGAGGCAAGCTGGCATAGGATTTGACTTTTTTCTAAAAAGAAATTAGAACTTTCTGTCTGGGAGGAAGAGGTCTTTTTCTGTAATTCTTGGCAAATATGATCAAAATTAAATTTATTCCACCATTTTAATTTAAAATTTTTGGTGAGCATAGGAAAAGGATACTGAGGATGCTTTTCTATCTTGTATTCCCATCGAATGATCCATGGGAGATCTGGAAACTTGTAAAAGAACTGCAAAAGATGTAGGAAATACCTAAGATGTGGTATGTTTGGTGGTTCTTTCTTGAAAGTCTCATAAGCTTTTAAGAGATTAGGAGGGAGAATCATAGCTTCAGGACCATAGGAATTCCACCAGTCAATGAACCATCTTGGAATCATCATGTCTTTCTTTCTGTACATATCAAACCGGAAAAACCAAGTATGCTTGTAAATATTATTTTGAAATAAAAGGAACCTATCCCAAGCTTCCATATAGTTATAATAATTAAAAAACTAAGGCTCAAAAGTCATAGAAACGTTCCTGGTGATCCAGGGTTGTGCTTTTCACTGGGAGGGGGTAAGAATCTACTTTATGACCACTTTAGAGTAGCCAATTCTATTTGGTTCTTAGGAACAAGGAATATGTGTGACCAAGATTGAGTCTGTATCAACTAAAATATGCTCATAAAATGTTTGGGTCTTAAATATTTTTGTCTTTGGATGTTCCCATCCTGGGGGAATGAGCTATCTGACTAGAGAGAGGGTGTTTGTTATATGTTGGTATTTTGGTTTAATCCATAAAATAAAATTCCAGAAATCTTTTGGGAGTTCAATGCTGTGATCTTCTTTTGGGGTTTGGGCTTCCTAAGAGGTAAAGGATCAATACTTTGGTTGGTTGGAAGGTGAGGCTAAAGGAGGGAAAGAAGATGCAACTACGTTAAATGGTTTCTTTAGGGGAGGAGTTAAGGAAGTTGAGGGCAAGGCATAAGACTGCTTGGATGTTGGAGTGGGACTTGGGGAGAGTGGTTGGAAAGGGTTTGGACTACAAGGGAATGGGGCTCTTTCTTGAAGTCTGTTTGAAGAGAAAGTAGGTGAAGTAAAAGAGGGGCAAGGGAGAAATCTACTAGGGGGAGGAGGAATCTGGGGAGCAACATAGGACTGTTTGGTTCTGGGTTTTGGGGTTTTACTCTTTTCTGTAGGGGAACTCATCTTCCCCGTAGAAATTCACAGGTTAGAAAATCAGGAATTAAATTAGTTTCGCCTTTAATATATTCAATATCAAAATAAAAAAACACTTAGAATAGCTTGCCATCTAGCAAAACTCTGTTTAGAAACAAGATTTTGAACATCTTTTTGTAAAACTTCTTTAGCACTTTTGCAATCAACTCTGATTAAAAACTTTTGATTAAAAAGGTCATTTTGGAATTTTGAAACACATAGTATGATAGATAATAGTGCTGTAATTCTGCTGAGTAGCTGGCCAAGAGCCAGAATGGAATCTAACGTTCTGTTCTTTAGCATCATTTTTTGCTACTTGTTTTAGAATTCCACCGAAACCTATTTCAGAAGCATCTATCTCAACAATTTTGAAAGTATCAGGAAAGGGAATAACAATACAAAGAAGTTGCTTAACGTATTTTTTAATATGTTTGACTATCATAGTATGTTTGTCTGTCCAAGGCGGAGGATTCTTTTCCAATCTTTTATACAAGGGTCTGCATATTTTCCTTAGTCCCTAAAAATAGTCTGAAACATAATTTGGACTGCCCATAAATCTTTTTAATTGATTTTTATCTTTTATCTCATCTGGGAATTTATCTGCAAATTGAATAGCTCTATCAATAGGGCTTAAGGTTCCCTTATAAATATTATGACCTAAAAATCGGATTTTATCTTGGAATAAGCTTATTTTAGAGGCTGAGACAACTAATCCATGTTGTTTGATTACTTTGACAAATATATCTAAATGTTTCCAGTGTTGATCAATTGATTTGGAGAAAATTAAGACATCATCTATATAAACAATGGAGAAGTCTGTGAAAGGTGTAAATATGTCATTCATTATATTTTGAAATTCACTAGGTGCATTCTTTAAACCAAAAGGCATGACATTCCATTCATAATGACCAAAAGGAACTGTAAAAGCAGTTTTGTATCTATCTATCTCCTCTATTTGTATTTTCCAAAATCCACCTTTCATGTCAAATTTGGAAAATATGGTTGCTTCATGAAGTCTGTCAAGTAGATCTTTCTTATTGGGAATAGGATATCTTATCCACTGTAATGCTTTATTTAAAGGTTTATAATTTATAACTAATCTTGGAACTCCACGTTCCAATTCTGCTTGTTTATTAACATAAAAAGCAGCACAACTCCAAGGAGACTTGCTTTTCTTGATTAATCCTTTAGTTAAAAGATCTTCAATTTCTTTCTTATAGTGTTCTAATAATTCATTATTCATTTGTATTGGTCTAGCTTTAGTAGGTATTTGTCTTTCATTAAAATCTTTTTCATAAGGTAACTGTACTAGATTGGAACAAACCTTTGTCTCAATATGTTGTCTAAATAATTTTATTTTATTATTCAGTATAGGGTCTGTTAATTGATCAGCAATTCTTTTGTATATTATTTCTAACTTTAAAGATTCCAAATGTCTATTCTTTCGATCAATTCTGTCTTTATCAATTTCCTTTACTACGGTATTAAGTGAATAAATATCTTTCGGAATCGGTGGTAAAATAAATTTAAAAAGTATGCCTTTTCCTAACACATTAGTTTTAATACCTTCTTTTGTCGTTAAAAAGGGGTAAAGTAAAGTCATAAAGGGCTTTCCTAGAATGATTTTAGAAGAAAGGTCTTTAATTAAAACAAAAACTGTTTCAAAACAAATTCCATCATTACATATGTGAACACTAGGTATTTTATAATTAATTATCAATTTTTCACCATTAGCTTGGGATAATCTTTCAGATGATTTTTCATAATATTTTAAAGGTATTAATCCTTCTTGTATACAATTCATGTAACAAAACATAGAATACAAAACATAGGTGATTAGAGATGGCATCACAAAATTGTCTCTAACAGCCATATATGAAAGAAAAGCTAATAGGAAATAACAAAATGCTATTCTAAAAGAGAACCAAGTAAAAACATTTTAGAATTATGTGCCATGTCACCATAAAAGTATTTTTTAGAGCATCTAAATCTATAGTTGGTGATGTCTAAGCCCACTAAACTCCAAAATTGAAGCAGAAAATATATATTGATAATTAAATATATATATATATATATATGTATGTATGTATACATATATAGATATATAGATATATATATATATATATATATATATGCAAAGATTCCCTTAGGAAAAATCATTACAGGCTAACACAAAAAATCTTAAAAGAAAGCTACGACCTATTAAGAAAATCAACCCTTAATGGACACAAAGAAAAAGCTTCATCTATTATTACCTCCAAATCATGTCACTCTACAATTTGCAAGCACTTATGTAAAAATGAAAATAGAATTTGACCTTTCAAATTAATTCAATAACTCTTGTTGAAGTATAATAAATGGTCTTATCAGTGAGTTTGTAGCATTAAGTAGTTGGGAATGAGAAGTTAAAGACTTTAGATAAACTAAAAAAAGACTTTGATTTAGTAATCCCTTAGCATGCAGTCATCGACAAAACACAATTAGTTCAAGAAAACTAAATGAAATAGAACTCAAGAAATTGGAAAAAAAAGAAAAAAAAAAAGAAAGGAAATTAGGGAAAAAGGTAGCCAAACCTTAAACCTTGATTGAGTAATGCAGCAAAACAATATTTAACAAAATCTTAAAAGAAAGCAACAACCTATTAAGAAAATCAACCCTTAATGGACACATAATGAATATAACCTCTATTAGCAGAGAAAGTAAAACCTAATATGTGACCCCTTCTTTTTATTCAAAATGTTGTATTGCTAAAGCACATCCCTAAGATTCCATTACTCATCAATAGAAAATCAGCCCACTACCTTCTTTTTATCTCTTCATTGGGTTGCGAAGCAAAATTTTCAATAAAAACTCAAGAACTAACACCAAAGGGAGGATGCACGCACATATGAAAAATTATGTGAATTATAAAAATCAACAGTTACAGTACTTGAAACACTTTATGAATCATATGCTTATTTAGAGCAACCCAAAACACCAAAACCCACAAACATTGAAAAAAAATAAAAATGCTAGAGACCACAAATTAAATATACAAAATTGGCTTAAAATTTAAATTAGCAATTATAGAACCCTCAATATTACAAACTAAAATCTCTCAAAAACCAACACAATTTCATCACTGAGCTAGTCTAAATTGTAGTAAAAAAAATTTGTGGAGAATTCCAACGTTCTATTAGGCTGCTGCAAAAATGGTATAAAAACTAAAGCAATTACAAATTTCCAACAATTTTACGGGACAACAATGAAATAATAAGATTTTCTTTGATAAAAGAAAAAAAGAGCACAACTGTACATGCTACCAACATCAGTACAAACAGATTTCAGATAGATGGCAATGAAAGCAGTGACAACATAAAAACATATTCCTCAAAATTTTTAGGCCAACTTATGTTCTGATATTGGGTAGCCAAGTATTTAGCATGTAGTCATTGACAAAACATAACCAGTTCTAGAAAACAGAACAAAACAGAACTCAAGAAATTGAAAAAAAAAAATAAAAAGAGAGAAGGAAATTAGGGAAAAAGGTAGCCAAACCTTAAATCTTGATTGAGTAATGCAGCAAAACCAAGTTCTCACTTCCAAATTAAGACAGATAAATAGCTTTTGCTTTAGGTTTTCATTTGTTCTACTATTAAATTTCTATTGCCAACAATGCTTTAGCTTCATTTAAAGTCACACATGACCAAGTATATATGTTGAAGAGCATTCCAAAGCAAAAACAAAACAAAAACTATAATCAATCTATTGTAAAAGCTTGTTAACGGAAATTTTTATATATGATCATGAGTTTCACTTATAATTTTCCTCCTTTTTTTGTTTTTGGATATGAATTTTTTTCAAAAGATAAGAGTTGTGAAAATGATAACCTGTGCATAATTGTAGAAATACGTGGAATGATGAGAGTATATATGATTGTACATAATTGTAAAAATGGTTTCATTAGAAGCAATAAAGTTATAAGATTTTGATATCATTATGTTTCTTTAGAAAAAAATGGAAGAGAAGAGAAGCAATGGAAAGAAAAAGCTGGATTGCTAGATCTATATATCTGAACATAATATGAACCAAATTTTGATGAACACTATGATGAGAAATCACTCGCACTTATCATTACCCTTTTCATTATTATTTAACAATTATAATCTGGTCTGTCCCTATGGGTAAAACACCATAGTGTTTCACTAAGCAATTGATCATGCACTCAACTACTTAAAAGATGATGAGAAGAAACAATAGCCTATGTAATATTACGTACAATACCGAAATAACTTGTATAAGATTATCAAACTTCTATATCAAGATTGTGCTTTACTACTTTAACATTTTACCTTGAAAATATGAAAAAATGGTGAACCATATTTAACATCACTACATTATAGTCATGATACAAAATCTTATGCAAAATTCAATAGACATTATAAGGAAAATTTTGATGCATTCAAGCAAATATATAACTAATCTAGACAGTCACAATACAACTAAATACACTATATTGACTCGTCAAAAAATAAAAATAACTAAAAACATAGGAATCAAAGATGTAAAAAGTACCCTTTCCAAGCTTTCCAACTTGTTTCATAACAACAGACACAACAAAATTATTAATAAAACATGAAAATTCAAATAAAGTTTAACCCTTTGCATGTTTAACTTAGCTCTGTCTCTCTGTTACAATAGGAATGAAAGAAACTGGAAAAATATAACTATAAAAATTTAATGTTTCCCCAGTTTCTTTTATATATAATGTGTAAGGACACCATTTTCATTGATATAGATTTAACATCATGCTTTATGCTCATTGTAAAGTAGGTACTCAGTACATATCTCAGTACATATCTGAGTAAAGGGAGGTAGTAGTCTCCAAATTCGTGAGAATGTTCCTGAAAGTCAAAATGGAAAATTGCTATCAACGTACAAAATGCAGTAAATCCATCACTTTCCAGCTACTAATTCCCTCTCAATTGCATAGAATAAAGAAGCCTGAAACTTGGAAACAATTCCAAAAGATAGTTTAAGCAGTCTACATAATTCATTCATTGAAATTATGCAGGATTCTTCTTGACATTCTCTGTTTTTTAAAAAGGGTTTTGAGAGAAGGCTTGTTTTTTGTTCTTTTGAATCAAAGTAGTATAAATCTCAGTCACAACTCTAATGCAAGTCTGATTGACAACTATAATCAAACACATTCAAGGCAACTCATCAAATGACAAAACATCCAAATCTACTTTTGATTAGCACACATTGTTGCTTTCAACAGTATAAAGATAAATGTTAATGAAGAGCCATGCTAGTTAGTGCAATTAAATCTTCGAATTGCTTTAGAAACAAATCATGAACTTATGCAAATTTTTCTATTACAAAAATGCAAATTAGAAAATTTCAAAAATGTGGTGCTTACTGGCTTCTCTTCAAACTTGTTTTTGCCAAAAATCTTCAATTGGGCTTCAGCACTTTCTGATTAAAATCCACTTCGTTCTTCAAACCCATAAACACCAAAAAAGAATAAATGCTATAGAGACCACAATCATAAATCAACAATCATAATGTATATGTGAGGAAAAACTCACAAAATCAAATTGAGTTCAAAACTTCAGATACATAGGGAAAAGAAAAAAAAAGAAAAAAAAAACCAATTTAATTAAGAATCCTAAAATCCAAAAAATCATATATAAGTATATAACCCATATAGGCTCTTATAGAATCAAAATCCCATAACCTTGCTAGCAAGAAGAGTATTAATATAATATATACAAACATATATAAGAACTGTATACAAATATAAAAAGAAACCAACTTGAACTAATTGATCCTAAAACCCAAAAATTCATATATAACCCAATTGGCAAATTATGGTCTTTTAAGAGAAAAACCTAGAAAATTTGCAACAACCACTGTTTCAAAATGTCAAGATAGTTAACAAACATGAACAACAAAAATTATTCAATAATCCTAAACAGGTAAATATCATAAAATTAGTATTTAAAAAATTATTTATGAAACATTAAAAGAAACAAACAAAAAATGTAGATTTTTAGAAATTAAACACCAATTTAGTAATTAAAAAGAAAACACAAATAGAAAAAGACCTATCTTTTTCGTGAATTACGCTTCTTCTCCTCGGTCAGTTGCAAAGAAATGCTGAATCGCTCGGCATGGTGGATCTTCTTCTGAAAATTGGAAGTCGGGGATCCATATCAACAACATCCCCTGGTATAGGCAGCGGCTATAGTTCTCTTCGAATCTTCGCCATACTTCACTTCGGAATCGGCAATGGTTACAGAAGGCTGATCGGAGGCCTCATCGGTTGGTTCTTCCTCTTCTTCTTCTTCGAGACGATCTAGTGGGCGTGATAGCAGTAGTAGTAGTGTCGTCGTCTAGGATTTGTTTAGGGTTTTCTTCTGTAGTAGTAGTAGGGTTGAAGTTGAGTTGGTCTGATGAATCGGTGGCCATTGTGTGAGAGAATCGGAGATTGCGTGAGAATGGCACCTCTGATCGCTTACTTCTTTCTCATCTAAGTTTTGGATTTTGATTTTGGGGGAAGGAAATGGTTTTGATTTTTGGGTTTCTGAAAGGAGAGAGGAGGTATGGGTTTCTCTCCTTTCTCGTTGAAACGTGTCACCATTGTTGCGATCTCTCGGTCTCGGTCTTGGTCTATCTGTGTGTTAGGGTCTTTGGCGTGCCTCATCTCTCTCCTTTCTCCGTGTACCAATCTTTCTTTTCTTTTTCTTTTTTTTTTTTTTTTTTTTTTAAGCGGTTAGTTTCCTTTTATACCAAAAGGCTCCCAAACAGTGTTTTAACATAGTGAATCATTGTATTTTTTATTTTTTTCCAAACGCACCGTACGGTATTTTAACGAATTAATTGTACACATGGCAGCATTTTAAGGGCTCATTTTTCCTAACGTGGCAGCATCTCCTTAAAGCTTTTGCTATTATATATAGTATTAGATATGCGAAGAAGTTGCTAGCAAATTTTGAGGCCATCACATTGGAGCATATACCAAGGAAGGAGAATGGGCAGGCTGATGCTTTAGCTAATTTGGCTATTGCCTTAGCATTATTCCAGGAAGAGACAGCCAAAGTTGCTATTTCCTAAAGGTGGGTGGTACCTCTCATGGTTGAAGAAGAAGAAGAGCAAGCCAACATCATTTCTGTATGCCTTGTTGAAAAACAAGATTGGGTACCTTCAACATAGAAGACTCCCGGATGATATACACCACAAGATCGAAGTTTGGCGAAGGGCTGCTTAATTCATTTACTACAAGGACACTCTCTTCTGCCATTCATTTAATGGTTTGTTTCTCCGTTGCTTAGTAGAGGAAGATGCTAAACAAGCCTTAGAGGAGGCTTATTCTAGAATATGTAGCGCACAACAATCGGGTCCTAAGTTACACTATAGGATCAAACGAATGGGTTACTATTGGCCTATGATGGTGCAAGATTCCATGAGGTATGCTAAGAAGTGTGAAGCTTGCCAGTATAATGCAAGCTTCATTCACCAGCTGCTAGAACCTCTACACCCAACTGTAGCTTCTTAGCCTTTTGATGCATGGGGGCTTCACGCAATAAGGTCATTACCAAAATCATCCGGTGGTCATTTGTACATCTTAGCTGCAATTACTTCTCAAAATGGGCAGAAGTTGTGCCTCTTAGGGAAGTGAAGAAAGAAACGGTGGTCAATTTCACTTAAACTTTCTTGATCTATCGATATGGTGTCCCTCGGTATATCATAACTGATAATGGCAAACCGTTCTACAATAGGCTAATGATGGAGCTGTGAGAGAAGTTTGGATTTAAACAATACAACTCCTCCATGTACAATGCCCCGACAAATGAACTAGCTGAAGCATTTAACAAAACACTTGGCAGTTTGTTGAAAAAGGTGGTATCCAAGACAAAGTGAGACGGGCATGAAAGAATCGTAGAAGCATTATGGGCATATCGAATAACATTTCAAATGCCTACTCAAGCAATGCCATATTCTCTTGTTTATGGAGTGGAAGTCGTCCTTCCCTTAGAACACCAAATCCCATCATTATGGATTCCTATTCAAGAAGGATTGATTGAAGAAGAAAATGCCAAGCTCAGATTGCAAGAATTAGAGGCATTTGATGAGAAAAGGCTCAAGGCCTAACAACGTGTTGAGTGCCATCAAGCTCATCTTTCAAGCATATTTAATAAAAGAGTTAAACCATGATCATTCCAAGTTGGTGACTTAGTCCTCACCTTTCGAAGACCTATCACCACAACTCATTGTATAGGCAATAAATTCACTTCAAAATGGGATGGACCTTATGTTATGCAATAAGTCTACACCAATGGAGCTTACAAGTTGATTGATAATGATGGTGTAAGGATCGGCCCCATCAATGGGAAGTTTCTCAAATGCTTCTATGCTTGAAAATCAAGGATTGCTCCTCGGTAAGAGTTTAAACTAACCACTACAACATTGCAAGGGTACATGATGTCTTCCCATTACCTTTTGAAAGCATACTAATAAAGAGAAATTAATCCCCCTCTATGTCACCAATTGCAAGTGTGGCATATTGGTTGGATGCCTTTGTCACCCTTGAGTTTAAGGTCTCGAGTTTGATTAGTGGTGATAACCACTATTGCGTAATTGGTACCCATGAAATGCCGTGGGGTGTGGGGTAAGGATTACACACGTGAGCCCTCCCTTTTGTATAATAAAAAATAATAATTAAAAAAAAAAACCCAAAAGAAAACAAAATGACCAAAAAAATAATCCAAAAATAAATCATAAAAATTAAAATTTGTTGAACTACGTAATGACTTGATAATTTTCCAGGGTACGTAGGCAGTTTAGTACTCTTCACTAAGTTCAATCACATGAAAAGAAGAAGGATTGCTAGTCTAGCTTGAAGAGATTTTCCGAAGGTCATCAATATGCTTTTAAGGTCCCTTTGGTTGGCAAAGCATTGCTTCAACTGTTCAATGGAATGATTAAAGGTCGTTGTAGTAGAAAATGAAGACTGTAAGGAGTTGACGTTGCTTAGCTTTCCTTGAAATGATTATAAACATAAGTTGATTCTTGGTTGTGGAGTAAAATAAAATCTTCAACCTCTTTCGCAAGAAATAAAGTCTACATGGCATTGCCCATCTTCTATGGACATTCTCCAACGTTTCTGAAGTATGCTTTGCATCTCTTATCTCTAAGGGTCATCTGTTTGTACCTTGCAAGTCTAAGCTACATCATCTCCTTTCTAAGTGGTGTCATTTCACATCATGTCTTTGAAATCTAGACAACGTCAACTTCCTCCAGAATTATAATAGATCATATATCTAAAGTCGGTGTTGCACCATCTCTCCTTTATGGGCATGTTCGTGCAATGTCAAATTCTTGGTGGCATGTTCAGATGACTTTAAAGCCTTGGTAGCATGTTCTGACAACTTCAAAGTCTTGGCAGCATGCTTTGGCATCTTTAAAGTATTGGCATCATTTTTTCCCGCATTTTCAAGATTTTGTTGGTATTTCCTTGCTTCTTCAAAGTCTTGATAGGGACTCCTTGCATGTTCAATATTTTGTTGGCTACTCCTTGCATCTTTAATGTCTTGTTGGCATCACTGAAATCTTGATGTCTGGTTTCAATGCAAACGAAATGTTGATGTGGCTTCATGGCAAAGATGAATGATGACACGGCTTTAGTATGAATGAAGTGTTGACGTGGCTTCATGGCAAAGATGAGTATTGGTGTGGCCTCAATGCAAATAAAGTGTCAAGGCAGCTTTATGATAAAAGAAGAGTATTGGTGCAACTTCATTACAAAGGCAAATGATGATGCGACTTCATAGCAGATGCAAGTGCAAATATTGCTTCATGACAAAGATAAGTGGTGACACGCTTTGATGAAGGAAAAATATGGATGCAGCTTCATTGCAAAGGCAAGTGTTAATATGGCTTCAATATAAGGGTAAATGCTGGTGTAGTTGCATGGTAAAAACTCTTGATGTGGCTACGTTACAAAGACTCTTGATGTGGCTACATTGCAAAGACAAGTGTTGGTGTAGCTTAATTGCCAAGACAAAGGCCAGTACAACTTCAAGGTCAAGTACTAATAATAGCATCATTGTATCATGAATACCGGTGATAACATTGTTGCTTAAATGACTATCGCTATGAGAATGTCAAAGATGGATATCGCTAAGAGATTGTTGTTGCAAGCACTACAAAAAAATTGGACTATTGCGACGGGCCAAAATCGCCGCTAAAGTTCCATTTGGCCTATTATGGTAGGGGTTATTGCGATGGTTCCACTCGCCAGCCTTGCACTGTCACAATAGCTCTATTGTGGCAGTAATAAAAAACGCCGCTATAAATGCATCTTTTAGTGGCATTTTTGGATTTTTGTGGTGGGCAGAAAATTGCCGCCATATGCTGTTAGAATTCATGTCTATTGACTTATAACGACAAGTTATGCCCGCCACTATTGTGGCAACTTGTTGCGGTAGGCATTAAGTACCACTATAGGGAACCAATTAAAACGAGCTCATTGAACTTTTAGCGGTGGGGAGAAACACCACTATAGGGAATCATTTAAATCATAATATATGTGCCATTAGCGGCGCTTTTTGACCGCCGCTATAGAGTTTTTTTTTTCCCCAATAGGTTTATAAACCACTATTTTTTTGTTTTGTTTATAAACTTGTTACAAAGAACCTGTAACTAATTAACACAATATCACAAATGTAATTGATTAACAATACCACAAATGTCTCCAAACTAACGTAATATTAACATCAAAATATATTATCAAATACATAACAAAAGAAAAGATGTGGTCCTTTGTACACAACATTATATTAACTATATACGTTGTCTATAACTATCATCATAAAATTAAGAAAAGAAAGATGTGGTCCTTTGTACACAGAAAATGTGTTTGGTCAAATGTGGTATTAAATTAATACCATAATCAAAGTTTCAAAATAACTTTTCAACATTTGCAAAAAATGTGTTCGTTCAAATGTGGTGCTTTGTACACTAAATGTCCTCAACATAAAATTTATAAATTGCCTAGTTGATGGGATGCGACTGATGATTTTTGAAGAGCTGGGGATTGTAGGATCGGAGAAACTTCCTACATACCAAAAAAAAAAAAAAAAAGGCAATAATTAGGACACAACTATATCAAATATTGGAATCCAAAATTGCTTAATGCATGAGCATTACAAGGGAATTTTGGAGTTTCAAAGGCTGCAATTACAATATGGAAATCACAATACAACTTGTTAGGTTCTAAAGACTTAGGAACTAATGTATTTAGAACTCTAATTGTAATGTTGGCAAACCATGATCAAAACAAGTGTTTGTCTTGTTTTAGACTCGCTCAAAGTGTGTGTGTTAATGTAAAGTTGGAATTGAGTGGCTGTAGAAGTATTAGTGACTTTCGACCTGGCTCGATCGATCGAAGAACGGGCTCGATCGATCGAATCTCGAGCAAAATATGTTTTTCTACAAAATTCCAACTCAGCCCTAGTTCAATTAAAACGTTTAGGGTTTTATGTTTTTGCCCAAGTATATAAGGCAAACCCTAGCCACGTTTTAGAGGTTGCTCATATTGTGGTTTGTGCAAATCTCTTGTGAGATCTGTGAGGAGCTTTCCTTTACACAAGTGTAGGATTATCAAGAGGAGATTCGTTTAAGAACTTGATGATCATTCAGTTGCTGCACTAAAGAGCTTAAATAAACACAAGCGGGTGTGCTTGTACTTGCTGGAGAATCCAAGAAAGGAGTCCGTGGTTTCGGAGCTTGCACGTGGTCGTGTCAATAAATTTCTACTGGTGGGTTGCAATAGGATGTTAGTGGTCTAAGTCTTATTGTAAAACTTAGATTCTTTCATAGTGGATTCAAGTTTACCTTGAGGATAGTTAGGTTAAATCCTCCCCAGGTTTTTACCAGTGTGGTTTCCTGGGTCATCATATCATTGTGTTATTTATAATTTCACTGCTTTGCATGATATGATATCTTTGTGTTAATCTAGATTTGTTAATTTGACTAAGTTAATCACTTGGATAATTTACTAGGTTAATCCAATTGTGTTTTTAAGGGGTCTAAAAACAAACAAGTGGTATTAGAGCGGGTAGCTCTCTTGCTGTAGATTTTTTGATCTTTGAGCTGATCCTTGACCCTTGTTGTCATGGATTCTCGGAAAATATTTTTGCTTATTTGTCAACTTGCTTATTTGTTGTCTTTGTCGCTTGTTGCCTTTGTTAAATCTTTCCTTGAGCTTCTTGGATTTGTCACATATGATAATAATTACTTGTGTTATACTACTTTAACCGCCTTGAAGACACGTGATTCTTCTCTTTGGTATTTGGATAATGGTTGTTCCAGGCATATGACAGGAAACAAAGGATTATTCAAGACTCTTTTTAAGGAAAGATTGGGCCAGTCACTTTTGGAGATGGAATCAAATATGTGATCAGAGGCATTGGAACTGTGGACATTCCAGGGTTGCCAGTCTTTAAAGATGTTTGGTATGTTGATGGATTGAAGGCAAATTTACTCAGCATCAGTTAGATTTGTGACAATGGACTGAATGTTCTCTTCACTAAGTATGATTGTGAGATACTTGATGGAGGAGGTGACTGTATGTGTGTTGGTGTAAGGATAGCTGACAACTGTTATGGTTTAACACCAAGTATAAGCAACAAGTGCTTTAGTGCAAAGATTGATCAAGTTGATTTGTGGCATCAACGGTTGGGGCATGCAAGTCATAAGCAATTAGAGAAGATCTCAAAATGTGATGCAGTTGTTGGATGATACATCTGTGTAAGAAATTGCAGGTTAAGAAGGATACTATGATAGCTAGAATCAGAAGTGGCCATGGAAGAGAATTTGATAATACCAAGCTGGCTACCTTCTGCAATGATCAAGGCACATGCCAATAGTTCTCTTCACCCAAGACACCTCAACAGAATGGGATAGTGGAACAAAAAAATAGGGTGGTTCAGGAGATGGCACGTGTCATGCTACACAATAAAAAGCTGCCAAAATCCTTTTGGGGAGAAGCAGTTAACACTACTTGCCATACACTCAATCGGGTGTATTTCAGACCTAATTCCAAAAAGACTCCATATGAACTTCGGAGAGGAAAGAAGCCTGTAATCAAATATTTCAGAATATTTGGTAGTGATTGTTACATTCTACGTGATAGAGAGAACCTAGAAAAATTTGATGCAAAGAGTGACAAGGGATATTTGCTGGGATACTCCTCTACCAGTAAAGCATATAGAGTGTAAAATTTGAGAACTAAAACAGTCATGGAATCCTCAAATGTTGTGATCAATGATGAAGTATGTTCAGAAGCACATTCAGATAACACTGCTCCGGTACAAGACAAGCCTATTAAGGTTGATGACTCTCTTCCTATTGATTATATGGGAAAGCATAGTGATGAAGAGTTAATGGTGGGGAATGATGCAGTTTCTGCGCCATCAAGTTCAGAACCATCCACGCCGGTACATGAGACTCAACAAGCACAACATGAGTTTAGTCCTTCATCAGAACAAAAAGGTACCTCCACATCTCTTGTTAAAGGTCCTTCCTCTAGAGTAAGGCTAAATCATCCTACCACAAATATATTAGGAAGCTTGAATGACAACATGAGATTAAGATCAAAAGCCTTAAGTGTAATTATGCACTCATGTTATCTGTCCCAATTTGAACCGAAGAAGGTAGATGAAGCACTTTAAGATGTTGATTGGGTAAATTCTATGCATGAAGAACTTCATCAATTTGTTCGGAATGATGTGTGGGAATTAGTTCCTAGATCTGAGGAAGTAAATGGGATTGGAACTAAATGGATCTTTAAGAACAAGTCAGATGAACATGGCACTGTTATCGAGAATAAATCAAGACTTGTTGCTCAAGGTTACACACAAATAGAAGGGATTGACTTTGATGAGACCTTTACACCAGTAGCAAGATTGGAATCCATTAGGATACTTTTGGCTATAGCTAGTCATCTGAATTTCAAGCTATATCAAATAGATGTCAAGAGTGCTTTCTTCAATGGAATGTTGCAAGAAGAGGTATATGTTGAACAACCGAAGGGTTTTGTCGATCCTCACAGACTAGATGATGTTTACAAGTTGAAGAGAGCTCTTTATGGTTTGAAACAAGCTCCACGGGCTTGGTATGATAGATTGACTGCATATCTCACTGAGCATGGATTCAAAAGAGGATCTGCAGATACTACTCTCTTCATAAGAAAGGATAAGAATAGTTTTGTTGTAGCTCAACTTTTGGTTGATGATATTATTTTTGGTGCTACTAATGACTCTCTTGCTCATTCTTTTGCAGATGAAACGAAGGCCATGTTCGAAATGAGTACAGTTGGTGAACTAACTTATTTCTTGGGATTGCAGGCAAAGCAAACGAACTTGGGAATTTACATCAATCAAGCAAAGTACACAAGAAATCTAGTCAAGAGATTTGGACTGGACAAGGCTGCACATGCGAGGACACCAATGGCTGCAAATGCAAAATTGACAAGTGATCCATCAAGTGAGTTTGTTGATGTTACATTATACAAAAGCATGATTGGATTCCTTTTTATATTTGACTGCTAGTCAGCCTGATATTGCCTTTAGTGTTGGTGTTTGCTTTAGATTTAAATCTAATCCTAAAGTTTCACACTTGAATGTTGTAAAAAGAATCATCAAATATGTTGGTGGAACTTGTGATTATGGATCATTTTATAGTAAAGAGTCTAATCTGTCTCTTGCTGGTTTCTCTGATTCTGATTGGGATGGTAATACTGATGATAGAAAAAGCACCACTGGTGGGTGTTTTTATGTAGGAGCTAATCTTGTTGCTTAGATGAGTAAAAAACAAAATTTTGTGTCTTTGTCTACTACAGAGGCGGAATATATTGTTGCTGGAAGTTATTGCTCATAGCTTTTTTGGATGAAAAAGCTTTTGACTGATTATGGGATATCCCAAGATACCATGGTTGTTTATTGTGATAACTCTAGTGCTATTGATATCTCTAAGAACCCCGTTCAACATTCTAAGACAAAGCACATAGAGATTAGATGTCACTTCATTAGGGATCTTGTTGAAAGAAAGATTGTGTATCTTGAGTATATTCCTACTGAATGTCAGAATGCTGACATCTTCACCAAACCTCTTGATAGAAGTAAGTTTGAGACTCTTCATCAAGTAATTTGTGTGATTTTGTGTCCCTAATCCTTCTTGGATTTCTTGGTCCTTGTGCTTCATTGCTATACTCTTTGTGGCCATTGTTCTTTAGTTTTTGTTTTTCTTTGTTTCTAGGATTTGCATTGCATAACATTTATGCATTTCATTTTAGGTTGTCTTTGTTTATTTTTATTCAAATAAAAAAAAAAGAAAAAAAGAGAGAAGAAAAAGGAAGCAAATTGTGTTTTGCACTATTTTTTTGGTTTTTGAAAACAAGGTTGGTCAATTTATTTTCACATAACATGTCTTTTGTACCTTGTTCAGCTTTGATGAGCTTACTTATTGCACCTTACTAGTTGAAGCCTTGTAGTGCATGTTGTGTGGGAAAAATGTTTATGGTTTTGATCACTTTGTCTTGATCTTGATGTCATATATCTTTGATTGCCGGACTTGAACCTTCTGAGAAAGGCATAAATAACCATCTCACCACTGTTCACTAGCCAATCATGAACACCTTAGTGCATATCGTAAGATTCTGTGCTCGAGAAAGTGTAACACATGCACAAAAAGAACATAAGGTGTAGCCTCGGTTTAAATGCTAAAATTGGTGTGTACATTATTAGACTTCAATCTAAATCAAATAAATAAAATTAGTGTGTACATTATCCCGGCTTTTTAATAAGTTTCTGAACAATTAAAATTAGTGTGTATATTATGAGGCAAAATCAAGAAACTTACATGATTGCAAGCTTATGTTCTAGGAGATGTGAAAGTTATATGATGTAACTCATTAGGTGATAGTCTCTTTCAAATCCTATGTGATGAATTTTGTAGACTTTGTGCTTAATTGTTATTCACATATCACCTCACATGTATCTTAAGCTTTTACTAGTTTCACACACTACACAAGTTACTCTTTGCTAAACATCGTACATGTAATTGTGTGTATCTTTGGTCTGACCAACCAAGTTTGCAAATACTTTGAATTTTTGAGCAAAACAAATTTGATGTTTGAGAATTTTTAAAGAATGTTTGAAAATCTTATTTTTGGGAAAATTTGTGTTTTTGAAAAACTTTGCATCTCATTCTCATGCATTTTACTCATATTTTTCAATGCTTGGAGGATTTTATGCAAAAACTGTTTTTTTTTTTTTTTCAAAACTGTGTTTTTTTCTAGAATTTCGATCAATCGAGGCTGTTTTTCGATCAATTGAAATTGTTTCAAAATTCTTTGATGAGCCTTTGTCTGTTTCGATCAATCGAAACTTGTGAATCAGGTTTTTTTTTTTTAAAACTGAGTTTGACTTGTTCAAACTCACTTTTCAAAAGTTTTTCAAACTTTTCTTTCTCTCTCCGACTCAGCAAAGGCTTTTCCTCAATTTTTTGTTGTTTTCCTTCGATCTTTTTGCAAGGTTTTCCTCTCTCCAAGCCAGTAAGTCCATTTTACCCTTCCTTTTGCATTTATTTTCACGTTTTCATGCATTTTGTTGGGATTTTTAGAAATTTTCTTTTTGGGATTTTTATTGATTCAAGCCATATATTCTGAAATTGATCATTGGGTTTTGCTGCTATAATGTTATAAACTTGATCTTGATGGTTTAATTTGATCAATTTGGTGAATTTTGTGAAATTGAAAATTCTAGGGCTTGTATGTATCCAAATTAGGGATTTTGTTCAATTAGGTCTAAATTGATAAAATTGGCTTGTTGGATTGATGTAATTGATCATTATTTTATGAATTCTACCTTGTGTGATGATCAATTGGTCAATTTTTTACAAATTGAAAAAGTGGTTTTTCAAATTTTTGGGGTTTTTGTTAGAACCTCTATTTTCAAGCCAATTTTGTGAATTTGAACTGACATTGAACTTAATTTCAATGCATTAGAGCATGCATCATGACATTTAAACTGTTCATGCATCATATAGAATTTTGTTCTATTATTTTTGTGCTAACTTTTAGTCTGCCTTTGGTTTTTCCTTCTTTTTGTTTTCTTCTTTGTGTTCTTCTCTGTATCTTTGTCCTTATCCTAGCACCATGCCTCAGAAGACTGGAGCAAATAGGACTCCCTCCTTTTCCTTTGGGTCTCCCTCTAGGAGTGAGTTGTTTAGGAATGCCAAATGTAGAGAGGTGTTTGAGAAACTGAACTGTAAGAGAAAAATTTGGGCTGAGCGTTCTGTTGTGTTAGATGATGTTGATCCTGCCATTAGGGAAAACTTTGAGAGTAAAGGCTGGCTCTCTTTATTAGAGGTAGATCATCCACCCTTGACTGCCCTGATTAGAGAGTTCTTCTTGAACCTCTCATGCCAGATCTATGATTCCAACACCTTTGTTAGGAATTGGATACGAGGTGTTGAGTTCACCATTATCCCCAGGGTAGTGGTTGGCTTTTGGGGTTCCGGTTGTTAGGGAGCCTGTCTATCCTTATTAGGAGTCTCCACCCCTTGATGACGTTATGTCATACATCACTGGGTCTTCTATCCAGTGGGCTTTTGATCATCGGATCATGTTCACTGAGCTTACTGAGACTACCTATCTTTTCTTTAGGATAGCCTGTCTTTCTTTGTAGCCCATCTCTCATCTTCACACCATCCCTCTTGAGCAATGTGTGTTTTTATACGCTCTTGTTTATGGTGTGTCTATTAGTTTTCCTCATCTGTTCTTCGTTCTTTGAATGAATTTCATAGGAGTTCTGTTGTCACCCATGCTCTTATTCTTCCTATTTTCATTCATAGGATTTTGTTATTTCTCGGTCTAGTTGATTTCCCTGCTGGTGAGCCCGTTCATGTTATAGCTCCCATAGGTGCCACCTTCCTTAGGTAGAGGGTTGCTTACTTGAGAGTTGGCTCTACGTGTCCTAGATGTGTGTCTTCTGGTACTGTATCCCCTCCTCCCTCTTCTACAAGTGTTGATACTACTGAGGCATCTGGTACTGCTGCTGCTAATGCTGATGTTCCTCCACTGACTACTTCGGATGATTCAGACATTCGACATACGTTGGATCATGTCTTGACTGTTCAGGTGGCTGATGGACAGATTTTGGTGGATGTGCTCGATGAGATCTTTGGCTTGTGCGCGGAGTTGGCACAGTTTTGACGATCCTCACCGCCACCTCCTTTTGATGATGGATTTTGACTTCCCTTTGGCATTCCGTCACAAAAAGGGGGAGTACTTTTAGGTTTTGAGACACTTGTAGAGGTTTTTGTTTTCAGAAGGAGATTTTTTTTGTCACTGGAGCCTATGGAGATTAGATTGTATCTGGGTGCTTCACTTTGTATTTACCTTTTTGGCTCTTGATGTATTCTTGTTGGGCTATTCATTTTAGGGGGAGTTACATTTATTGTTTCATATGTTTCTTGTTTCACTGCTTATTAACTTATATTCATGACGTTATTCATTGATATATGTCTTTATTTTGTGTTTTGTGAAATCAAGAACTTATTTTGTTTACTTGTATTTTCCACATATGCGTTTATTCATTTGTTTAGTGTTTCAAGAAAAATACAGTTTGATTCAATTGAGCTGCTGTCTACACTTGCAACAGATGGATAGTAGTTAGGATTGAATTTGTTGTAATGAGCATTTTGTTTGTAAAGGGCTTTTTCTTTGTAAACTTTGAGCTTTTAGGTGTGTTTTGTCATGGATTGTCAAAGGGGGAGTTTGTTAGGTTCTAAAGACTTAGGAACTAATGTATTTAGAACTTTAATTGTAATGTTGGCAAACCAAGATCAAAACAAGTGTTTGTCTTGTTTTAGACTCGCTCAATGTGTGTGCATTAATATAAAGTTGGAATCGAGTGGCTGTAGAAGTATTAGTGACTTTCGGCTTGGCTCGATAGATCGAAGAACAGGCTCGATCAATCGAATCTCAGGCAGAATGTGTTTTGCTGCAGAATTCCAACTCAGCCCTTGCTTATTTAAAATGTTTAGGGTTTTATGTTTTTGCCCAAATATATAAGGCAAACCCTAGCCACGTTTTAGAGGTTGTTCATATTACGGTTTGTGTAAATCTCTTATGAGATTTTTGAGGAGCTTTCCTTTACACAAGCTTAGGAATATCAAGAGGAGATTCGTTCAAGAACTTGATGATTATTCAGTTGCTGCACTAAAGAGCTTAAAGAAACATAAGCGGGTGTGCTTGTACTTGCTAAAGAATCCAAGAAAGAAGGAGTCCGTGGTTTCGGAGCTTGCACGTGGTTGTGTCAGTAAGTTTCTACTGGTGGGTAGCAATAGGATGTTAGTGGTCTAAGTCCTATTGTAAAACTTCGATTCTTTCATAGTGGATTTAGGTTTATCTTGAGGATAGCTAGGTTAAATCCTCCCCAGGTTTTTACTGGTGTGGTTTCTTGGGTCATCATATCATTGTGTTATTTATAATTCTGTTGCTTTGCATGATATGATATCTTTGTGTTAATCTAGATTTGTTAATTTGACTAAGTTAATCACTTGGCTAATTTACTAGGTTAATCCAATTATGTTTTTAAGGGGTCTAAAAACAAACACAACTATCAAACACCTTAAAGTATAAACTCAATTTCTACAATGCACCAATCACAACATGACATACAAGTAGTTTCGAAAAATATTGTGTCCCTAGACTTATTGATTAGTATTACCTTGTCTTTGTTTGCCAATCAAAGGTACCAAAAAGGGAGGGGTGTGTTTTCATCAAAAAAGGCAAGAACATCATGAATGCAACCCCATTGCAGTCAAGGTCTTCACTTGAGAATAAGTTAAAAATGTAAAATAGAATTTCAAAACAGAAAATGGTCACAATTTCTAGGATATGTAATTGAACAAGAAGAGACTTGTAGTTAAGTGTAGAATATTAGTCACATAGCACAAAAGTAAGTTGTCCCTCCCTAGTCCCTATATCCAAAATGGGTATTACTTATTGAATTCAGCTTCTAAAGGGGAAGGTTATTGTGAGTTTGATAAACCCCCCAAAAAATTACAAAATAAAAATAGATACCCCATCTTTTTTCTCTTCTAATTTAGCACTGCTACTCACAAATATCAATATTTTTCCTTTTTGGGTCCAATATCAAATGCTCAAAAAACCAAAAAACCCAACTTGGAATTAACAAATAAAGTGAAAAGAAAAAGACCTAGATGACAAAAACTACTTGTATGGCATGTTGTGATTGGTGCGTGACCCACTACTAATGACTATCCAATATCTAATGCTAATCAGCCCAAGTGCTAATCAACACACTTTGATATTTTTCAACAGCCCAAACAAACCATTCAGCCCAAAGTCTTCACTAAGTTATATATTACCTTAAAATTGGCAAGTATAAATCATGTAGCTTAGAAAGAAAGCTCAAAAAACACAACACAAACCTTATTACTATTTGAATACAAATTAATCCAAAAACACAAATTAACCATTAGAAACCCCAAAATCAAAATCATTAATGCCAACTTGATTGCATTGTGAAGTTATTTGTTGCACTTGTTGAAGCATGCAAGCCATTCTTTGCCCAATCTCTTTGAATTGGCTAGTCTTTCCTTCATTTCATCAAAAGCAGACAATTTCTCTTGCATCTCAGCCAAGGAAGCCTTTAGTTATGCAATTTTGTCGTCCCTTGATTGACTTGATCGTATTTGAAGGTTCGTGAGAGAACTCTTGCTACTTTGGCCACTTGGGCTTGGACCAAATCCTACCCCACAAATACGGCTTTTGTGCTCCTTACCCATCACTTTGGCAAACACATCATCCAGTGCCCATGCAATACTACACTTGTGTCATCTGATTGCAGTTGATTTGAAGGTTTAGCCAACAACTCTTTCATTTTATCCTGGTATTCGGGTTTGAACAAAACAAAATAATTAGAAATTAGCAACATCATTTGATTGAAGAAAACAAAAATTATATTGAGAAGCATACACAATTTAATGAATACAATAAGATGCAGCCAAAATCTGAGCAAGATGCTGGCTTCAACAAAAATTCAAACAAAATTGCCATAATAAAAGACAACAACAAGACCACATATAGAAGGATTAGGATAAAGAATATTTGGTTCCTTCTGCAATTTTATTGATGACATGATCCATAATAAAATACTCCCCCAATGCCAAACAAGCATAAAAGAGAATTACAAGTCATAAGGGAAGGCAACAAAAATTTGTAAAGCATCTACCAAGCTTTACAACAATTACATGACCAAGTCAACAAGCAAGGCTAGTCATTGGTTCTTAAAATTTTCTAACCCAATTTCAACATTCAGTAGTATTAGGGTCTAAATGGTGGTAAAGAAAATACTTAATAGTCAAAAAGCCAAGGTAATGAGAATTACACCACATAACTTCCAGTCAATGGACAAATATTCTACCCATAAATAAGCAAGAACCATAATTATCTGCTTGAGATACTACTTCCATTTTTACCTTAGAAGCTTCCTATTAGATTGAACATAGGATGCCATATAAAAACAGGACTCACTTTCCATCATTCTGATCCATAAATGATCTTTTCAAACCCTTTTGTAATTTCTCCTACAATTCCACAAACTATAAATCTTCAACCTATTGTCAATCTACAAGATCATGCCATGAGATTGAAAATAATTATTCAGAAAAACACTCAAGTCAACTGTAAACACTCAAGTTCTCATTAGTAAATTCAAAATCATTAAAAGGAAAACAAAAATTCAACCTAAATAGTCAAACAAGTAGTACAAATGGAACTACCCACACTAATAAAAGGCATTGCCATATACGAATAAGATATAAGTTTGCCAAAATAGAATGAATAAAGTCAAACAAGAAATCAGGACAAATGGACAAGAATTTCAATGGAACTTCCAAATCCTCGGTTGAGTGAGATTGAAATTTATAATCCTCAAGGAAACAAAATCCTAAAAAACCATATATTGGCCATTATTAGAACACAATAGGGAAAATATCCTCATAATTCATGACTGAAGGAGAAAATAAAGAAAACAAGGGGGAAAGAAAAGATTGCTTATCGCCAAACTAAACTCCATCACTTAAGCTGCCAACCATCCAAAAAATTCCCAATTAGATTTTTTCACATGCACCTACAATTGTAAAAGTTGCATATCGAATAGAAGAACTTTTCCATACATAGGAACAAGATTTGCAAGGGATTACTCACCATTTTTTCTCGCACTACTTCATTAACTGCAGATCCATCTTTACGAGTATGCAGCATTGAATATAATGCTGCACACTTTACAGGACGTCCATCCGCTTTTGCTTGCAATATGAACAACATATTTATGTAGTGATGAAAATTGGTTCCACATAAACTTAAGATAAGTCAAATCATTTAAAATTAGTCATAATACTTATTACCTTATTTGTAGCGTGCATGGCAAAGCTGCATAAACCACCAGTATGTAAGTCTTCCTATTTAGAACGACGGTCCCTATTCTTCTCTAACTCTATCTACAAAATTATGGAGTCAGAGAATATCATCAGAATAGTAAGACAAAATCTTTGATAAGCTCAAGAGGGTAGTTTTGAAAAAATAACTAAAAAAAAAAAGGGTAAGACATGTAAGGCAGTTGGAGGTTCAGTCTATTTTTCTAATGTTATCTACAACATTTTTGTTGGTACATATAATATAAGCTCTTACCCACATTTCATTTTTAAGCTAATGAAGAAAGTGTTAAGATTAGTGCCCTGAAATCCTATTGTATGATGCTATGTATGTTATTATGTATGACATTATGTACGACTTAATGTTGTGATTAATAAAGTTTCTTTATTATTCTTATCTAAAATAATGGTAACATGAATATTTGGACATTATCATATAGTCCATGAGATGCATAATATGTGATTTATGTGATTTAATCACAGAAGATATAGATCACAAGTTCTTTGTAAACTCATAATTTTGGTTCGTAGTCGGTGATGAAATTGGGCATTTCATCTGCGAAGACTATAACATATCAACTAAGATGATTTGTCTCGATCATGGAAGTGGAGACTTCTAATTGATATGTTGATATGTTTTAAGAGTTAACACATATTGAACTGGACTGCTGTGAGATTTATTATTCTCCTAACGACTGTCAAATGAATAATAAATCTCACGACTCCTATTTGCATGAACTCTTAATCCTGAGAGAATAATGGACCTGATCATGAGGTGTAGGTTGCTTTGATATATCAGGAGTGAGATCTAAAAGCATGATCAAAACCTCAATATGTTGGGCAACCACATTTAGTGTTGATGGAACATATATTCTCAAGATGGAATTCATAGTCTCTTAATGGAGATATAAAATATTCCCTTGAGATAAGTTTAATGGGTTTGGTTATTCAGAGAGTTAGGCCTAACCACTTTAGTAAGAAATTACTAAAGTATATATTTATAAAATTGGATTTCATAAATATATGATGAATAACTTAAAGGATTAAACGGGGTACTCAAGGATTAAGATGTAGTAATTTTCAAAGTGGCAGTTTACATTCATGACTTTGTATTACTACGAATATTTTATGAAGGGGTTGCATGTATAATAAAGTCTTGGGATATAATTTATAAATAAGGCCTAGAGTGCAATTATATTTATATAGTGGTATTAAATATAATTAATGGTAACTTTGGACTTATCAAAAGTTGACAGAAAAGCCCAAGGCCCATTGGAGCCAGTGTCTTATTGGTCCCTTTTGGTCCCACTTCAAACCACACATTAAAGCCCAATTGGAAAGGCCCAATAGGCCGGCCCAATTAGATAATCAGTTAGTTATAAAAGTGAGAAACATACAGAAATTTATTTTAAGGGAATCATCATTGTGAAGTGGTGTGTATGTGCGAGTGAAGCCACTCGATTATTCTCCCTTAGAAACTAATTGAGAGACCACACTTCTTGGGCGTAAAGTGGAATTGGAGTGAAGGTTAAAAGTGTTCCCAAGTACTTCTAATCTTTTGTTTTGAATTTCACCACACCAAGGTACGCTATCTTGTTCTTAAATTCTGAAAATTACATAATGCATGTTATCAATCATGAATGAAATAGATCCATGTTTGTTGCTTCCGCTATGTGTTTTGTATGAGATACAAAACCATATTTTCCTTCAATTGGTATCAGAGCCAGGTTTTCATATCATGTTTGTATAACATGTGATTGAGTTTTGGAATTTAAGAAAACCGTTATCTTTGTGTTTTCAAATTTCTGCATAAAGTTATTGTTCCATAAACCCTTTGTGCATTGATCAATATATGCGATATATTCTTTTGCATGGTTCCAAGAGGACACGGCTCTAACTTTTGTTTTGAGCCGTATGGTTTTGGTGTTTGTTTTCATCAAGGACACCATCTACACTTCTTGTGAACGGGTTTATTGAAGTTGTTTTGTAAACATGATCGGCCATTAAGACACGGCTATTCAAAGAAGGTAGTTATTGTCCGTTGACAATAACTACTCTCAAGGGTAGTTATTGAATGTCAATTAACATAACTGCCATGCTACGTTTAATATATGAGATATATTTTGATTCGCATGCATTAAGGATTCAAGTTCTTTCTTTGCATCAAGTGCCGTGTCATGTTTTTATATGCATCAAGAATTCGCATGCATTAAGAATTCAAGTTCTTTATTTCATATTGAATCTGTATATTATATATAATGTAATAATCATATATTACATGTAATAATCCATATATTATATTATTTATAATGTAATATGGATTTATAATGTAATATGGGTTTATATTACATTATATATATATATATATATATATATTAATGCTAGGGTTATAAAATTTATTCCTAATGAGATTAGGATTATGTTTTCAAGGTTTCTAGCATTAATATGGTTCTTGATCATAAAAACCTTTAATTTAAAATATCTAGTGCGAGAGAGATACAAGGGTTGGATCTCACGGCCTCCATTATCGGTTCATAGTGGTGTAGGGTAAGCACCTCGTCTTGGTGTATATGCCTTGCGATCCCAAAGGAGGGTGTTTACTTCATAGTACTACAAGATTGAACTAACCTGCTTAAAGTAGTGTGGACAAGCACCTCGTCTTGGTGTATATGCCTTGCGATCCCAAAGGAGGGTGTTTTGTTCCATGGTACTACAAGTTTAAACACTATAAAGGGAGATGAAATGTGGCTACACATGATTCTAGATAATGGTGTACACTAGACTAAGTATAATGTTAACCTCCCAAAGGAGCTATGTCATTATTACTTAGAGGCTAGAGGTAATACGGAATATTATTAGTGTATGATAAGAGTTATCATGATAGCACTAATAATGAGAATAGTTCTCAATCAATTAATGTGTTTATAATAAACTTGCTACCAAGGAATTATAGACATGGATTGGTTTGTCGTTGCATATATTATTTTATGGTTTTATGAGGTTCCATATTATATACTTATATGCTAAATTGATAATGTCCAGTTTACTTATTATATTCATGTTTGTTATTTTCAGATTTAAAATCATGGCATCATTTAGCCCACTTGTTGCTATTCTTAATCAAAACAAACTGACTGGATCCAATTATGTTGACTGGAAAAGAAATTTGGATATTGTTCTTACTGCTGAAGAGCACAAATATGTGCTTACTCAACCATGTCCTAGCTTTCCATCATTAGATGCTCCTCTTGAGGAAAAACAGCGATATGATCGTTGGCAGAGATCTAATGAGATGGCCAAGTGCTACATCCTAGCATCTATTTCAAATGTTCTACAACATCAAATGCAGGATGTAGAACTAGCTTCGGACATAATGCTAAGTCTGAAGGAGATGTTTGGTGAGCAAGGCCATTCTGCAAGGCAAGAAACTATGAGGCAGATTTATAATACCAAAATGGCTGAAGGTACTTCAGTGAGGGAGCATTGTCTTCGGATGATCTCTAATCTGAATTCATTGGAAGTGTTAGGTGCCGATATTGATGGAGAATCCCAAATGGATATGATACTCTAGTCACTACCAGAATCATTCAAGGAATTCAGACTTAACTATAATATGAACAAAAAGATTTATTCTTTGTCTGAATTAATGAATGAGTTGGTAGCGGCGGAAGGCATCCTTGGTACTTCTAGTGTTGATGCCAACATGGCGGAAGCTTCTACTTCTCAACCTAAGTCGAAAGGTAAGGGTAAAAGGAAGAAGAAGAAGAAGGACTTCACCAAGCAAGATGGTAAACAAGTTTCCTTAGTAGTTGCCAACAAAGGAAAGAAAACCAAAGGAAAATGTTTCCATTGTGGTGAGAAAGGACATTGGAAGAGGAATTGTCCAATATTTAAGGCTGCCAAGAATAAAGGTATGAAAAGTACATTCCTTTTTGAAACATGTTTAGTACAGAATTCCACAGATTCCTGGTGTGTGGATTCAGGTTGTACTAATCATATCTACAATTCTTTGCAAGAGTTTCAGGAGACCAGAAAGTTGAATGAAGGAGAAATGTTTCTTACCTTGGCTGATGGGAGCAGGATTCCAGTTGTAGCTATTAGAGTGTGTAATTTATGTTTTGAATCTAGAGTTTTAATATTGGAAGACTATTTGTATGTACCTAATGTTCATAGCAATTTAATTTCTGCAACTTATTTAGGTAAACATGGATATTATGTTATCCTAAAAGACAATGTTGTAATAAAGAAGGATAAAGTGTTTATCTGTTCTGGCAATATTGTGGATGGTCTTTATATTTTAACTCCTGATAAGCATAAATTATATAATTCTGAATTAGATCATAACTCTCATGTAAAATCATTAAAGAGAAAGTTTCCTTCTACTAATGAAGCATATCTTTGGCACTTGCATTTGGGTCATATTAATTCAAATAGAATTCAAAGACTAATCAAAGATGGACTCTTAGAGCCCATGGACTTTGATGGATTTCCAGTTTGTGAATCTTGTTTGGAAGTTAAAATGACCAAACGATCTTTTAATGCAAAAGGTAGAAGAGCCCATGAATTGCTTGAATTAGTTCATACGGATGTATGTGGTCCTATGTCAACCCAAGCAAAAGGAGGTTATGAGTACTTCATCACTTTTACCGATGATTACTCAAGATATGGTTATGTGTACCTAATGAGACGGAAGTCCGAAGCCTTTGAAAAGTTCAAAGAGTTTAGGGCTAAAGTTGAGAATCAATTAGGTAAGCACATAAAGGCCATTCGATCTGATCGTGGTGGCGAATACCTTCTTGGGAATTTCAAGGATTACTTAACTCAAAATGGGATTGTGTCCCAATTGACTGCACCTGGAACTCCCCAACAAAATGGTGTAGCAAAAAGAAGGAATAGAACTCTTTTGGAAATGGTTAGGTCCATGATGAGTTACTTAACTTTACCAATTTCTATTTGGGGATATGCACTAAAAATTGCAATGCATATTTTGAATTTAGTTCCATCAAAATCTGTTCTCAACACACCTAAGGAATTGTGGAGTGGGCGCAAGCCTAGTATGAGATACCTCCACATTTGGGGATGTTCGGCACATGTGTTGAAACAGAAGTCTGATGAGTTGGAAGCTAAAACCGAAGTATGCATATTTTTATGGTATTCAAAGGAAACAAAGGGTTATTTATTCTATAATCATAAAGATAACAAAGTGTTTGTTAGCACACATGCCAAGTTTTTGGAGGATGATTATGTGAATAATTTTAATCCTAGAAATAAAGTTGTTTTGGCTGAAATGAATGAACCTGTAAATGAACAACTAGTGGATGAAACTAGGGATGATGTGGCTGTATTAGATACACCACAAGATATTACTCATGAGACGACTAGTACGTAGGTGCCTCGTCGTAGTGGGAGAATTGCTCGGCCTCCTATAAGATTTATAGGTTTGGGAGAAACTTATGAAGCTATCTCAGAAGAGGCTAAATCGGATCCCTACACTTATGAAGAGGCAATGAATGATATAGATGCACATCATTAGGTCAAAGCTATGAAATCTGAATTAGATTCCATGTATTCCAATCAAGTTTGGGATCTTGTAAAGGCACCTAACAGCATTAAACCTGTTGGTTGCAAATGGGTTTACAAGAGGAAGAGAGGGGTAGATGGAAAGGTTGAAACCTTTAAAGCAAGGCTAGTGGCGAAAGGGTATACACAAAAAGAAGGTATTGACTATGATGAAACTTTTTCGCCAGTAGCCATGCTTAAATCTATCAGAATTCTCTTATCTATTGCTGCTTATTATGATTATGAGATTTGGCAAATGGATATCAAGACTGCATTTCTTAACGGCAATCTTGAAGAAGAAATCTATATGTTGCAACCGGAAGGTTTCATAGCAAAGAACCAAGAGCATATGGTATGCAAGTTGAAAATGTCCATTTATGGACTTAAGCAAGCATCTAGGTCATGGAACATCAGATTTGATCATGCAATCAAGTCATATGGTTTTGAACAAAATCTTGATGAACCATGTGTGTACAAAAGACATCAAGATGAAGTAGTAATGTTCCTAGTGCTTTATGTTGATGATATTCTACTCATTGGAAATGATGTAGGGGTAATGTCATCAGTAAAGGTTTGGTTGTCAAGCCAATTTGATATGAAGGACTTGGGTGAGGCTAATTTTATTCTAGGGATCAAGCTTTGGCAAGATCGCAAGAATAAGATGTTAGGCTTATCACATGCTAGATATATAGATAAGGTTCTAGAACGGTTTAGCATGCAAAACTCCAAGAAAGGTTTACTTCCTTTCAGACATGGAGTTCCTCTGTCTGATGACCAAAGGCCTAAGACTCAAGAGGAAGTAGATATGATGAGACAAGTTCCTTATGCTTCTGCAGTGGGAAGTCTCATGTATGCCATGCTTTGTACTAGACTAGATATTTGTTATTCAGTTGGCATGGTCAGCCGATATCAATCAAATCCAGGTCCAAAACATTGGTAAGCTATAAAGCATATTCTCAAGTATCTTCGGAGAACAAGAGATTATATGCTTGTTTACCGATGTGAGGATTTGATTTCCATTGGCTATATAGATTCAGATTTTCAATCAGATCTAGATTTTAGAAAGTCCACATCAGGATGTGTTTTCACCTTGGGAGGTGGAGCCATAACATGGAGGAGTGTCAAGCAATCTTGTATTGCGAACTCCACCATGGAAGCAGAATATGTTGCTGCTTGCGAAGCAGCAAAAGAAGCTGTATGGCTCAAGAAATTCCTTTCTGACCTTGGTGTAGTGAGAATTGAGCAAGTTCCCATTACTTTGTTTTGTGACAATAATGGAGTAGTTACACAATCAAAAGATCCAAGAAATCACAAGAAAGGAAAGCACATTGAGAGAAAGTATCACATCATTAGAGATATTATTGCTCGTGGAGATGTGGTGGTAGCAAAGATTGAAAGTGCAAATAATCTAGCAGATCCCTTTACCAAAGCCTTACCTTATAAGACCTTCGAGTCACATTTTGAGGGAATGGGAGTTAGATTAGTACACAATAGTCTTTAGGGCAAGTGGGAAATTGTTAGGATTAGTGCCCTGAAATCCTATTGTATGATGCTATGTATGTTATTATGTACGACTTAATGTTGTGATTAATAAAGTTTCTTTATTATTCTTATCTAAAATAATGGTAACATGAATATTTGGACATTATCATATAGTCCATGAGATGCATAGTATGTGATTTATGTGATTTAATCACAGAAGATATAGATCACAAGTTCTTTGTAAACTCATAATTTTGGTTCGTAGTCGGTGATGAAATTGGGCATTTCATCTGCGAAGACTATAACATATCAACTAAGACGATTTGTCTCGATCATGGAAGTGGAGACTTCTAGTTGATATGTTGATATGTTTTAAGAGTTAAGACATATTGAACTGGACCGCTATGAGATTTATTATTCTCTTAACGACTGTCAAATGAATAATAAATCTCACGACTCCTATTTGCATGAACTCTTAATCCTGAGAGAATAATGGACCTGATCATGAGATGTAGGTTGCTTTGATATATCAAGAGTGAGATCTAAAGGCACGATCAAAACCTCAATATGTTGGGCAATCACATTTAGTGTTGATGGAACATATATTTTCAAGATGGAATTCATAGTCTCTTAATGGAGATATAAAATATTCCCTTGAGATAAGTTTAATGGGTTTGGTTATTCAGAGAGTTAGGCCTAACCACTTTAGTAAGAAATTACTAAAGTATATATTTATGAAATTGGATTTCATAAATATATGATGAATAACTTAAAGGATTAAACCGGGGTACTCAAGGATTAAGATGTAGTAAATTTCAAAGTGGCAGTTTACATTCATGACTTTGTATTACTACGAATATTTTATGAAGGGGTTGCGTGTATAATAAAGTCTTGGGATATAATTTATAAATAAGGCCTAGAGTGCAATTATATTTATATATTGGTATTAAATATAATTAATGGTAACTTTGGACTTATCAAGAGTTGACAGAAAAGCCCAATGCCCATTGGAGCCAGTGTCTTATTGGTCCCTTTTGGTCCCACTCCAAACCACACATTAAAGCCCAATTGGAAAGGCCCAATAGGCCAGCCCAATTAGATAATCAGTTAGTTATAAAAGGGAGAAACATACATAAATTTATTTTAAGAGAATCATCATTGTGAAGTAGTGTGTATGTGCGAGTGAAGTCACTCGATTATTCTCCCTTAGAAACTGATTGAGAGACCACACTTCTTGGGCGTAAAGTGGAATTGGAGTGAAGATTAAAAGTGTTCCCAAGTACTTCTAATCTTTTGTTTTGAATTTCACCACACCAAGGTACGCTATCTTGTTCTTAAATTCTGAAAATTACATAATGCATGTTATCAATCATGAATAAAATAGATCCATGTTTGTTGCTTCCGCTATGTGTTTTGTATGGGATACAAAACCAGATTTTCCTTCAGAAAGATGTTGAAAATCGTAGGCAAATCGGTTCTAATGGAGAAACTTATTGAATCATGACAATGCTAACAATTACTAGATAGGAAAGTATACTATTCATAAAGTAAAACCTATTCTTTGGGCAGAAATAACCATCACATTCACAACATGACAGTAATGAAAACCAAAAACACAGATTAAGCACATCTTAAAAATAAAAAAAAAAAGAACATACCATTGCATCCTTAGTATACCAATGGTCAACAAAAACATCCCAATCTTCTGGTATGCATCCCCTGGCTCGGTTGCCCTTCACCTGTGCTTTGTTTTTTGAATGCAGTATGTAATGAGCCGTTTTCAACCTATATACCACATTCAAGAAACAAGTGTAGGGATGGCGTATTTTCGCTACAATCAAATAGTTGAGTTAGCAAATTACAATCAAATAGTTGAGTTAGAATTAGAATTGCAACAAGCACACTAAAATGCCATAATTACAAGTATTATAAGTTCTTGGTTTACCTCTACAGGATGCCTACACTCTTCTTTAAGTTTTGCTAAGCACTACTCAAACAGTTTTGAAAAATTATTGTACTCTCATGTAACTTAATGAATCATGACAATGCTAACAATTACTAGATAGGAAAGTATACTATTCATAAAGTAAAACCTATTCTTTGGGTAGAAATAACCATCACATTCACAACATGACAGTAATGAAAACCAAAAACACAGATTAAGCACATCTTAAAAAAAAAAAAAAAAAAAAAAAAGAAGATACCATTGCATCTTTAGTATACCAATGGTCAACAAGAACATCCCAATCTTCTGGTATGCATCCCTTGGCTCGATTGCTCTTCACTTGTGCTTTGTTTCTTGAATGCGGTATGTAATGAGCCGTTTTCAGCCTACATACCGCATTCAAGAAACAAGTGTATGGATGGCAATAGAATTAGTAGGGATGGCATGTTTTCGCTACAATCAAATAGTTGAGTTAGTAAATTACAATCAAATAGTTGAGTTAGAATTAGAGTTGCAACAAGCACGCTAAAATGCCATAATTACAAGTATTATAAGTTCTTGGTTTACCTCTACAAGATGCCTACACTCTTCTTTAAGTTCACTAAGAACTTCTCAAACAGTTTTGAAAAATTATTGTACTCTCATGTAACGAGAGATTGTAATAAGTTTGCTCATAGTTTGGCCAAAAACGCAATTAATGTTCCAGACTTTCTAGTGTGGATGGAGGTAGTTCCACCACAATTTTCCCATGTACTTGAGGCTAATTTAGCCAGTTTACTTTAATGAATTTATAGATTCTCTCCTTAAAAAAATAAAAAATAAAAAAGGTTTTGCTGGCATGTCCCTCCAATCTGGATATCTTATTGGGCACATGTGGGGTTTTTGCACAATCATCCCTAAGAAACCAATGAAAGCCCTTGCCCCTTCATCAACCTACTGATGCATACTATTTAGCAGCAACTCAATTACTTGGTAGTCAAGAAGATCCCAAACCTCCAAGTACTTGCTTGGCCCGCGAGTGACACATACAGGTGGCTGCACATCTGAAATTTAAAGGAGACAATATCATTAAAGTAAGTAAATATATATGAAAATAAATATATAAAGCTTATTTAGAGTTCACATCAGATTGATCACTTTGTAACATAATTTTAATGAAATGCGGTTTTGGATTAAGAGAAGCACGTGTTGGACTATGTTGCTTTAAGTTTAGTTCTCATACATTCCAGAATCTTCAAAAATGGATAAATTCACTAAAAACACACAAATATAAAGATAAACAATGAAAACCCAATAAAAGTAAAAAAACATAAATATCTTTCACATACAATGAGAAACTGCAGATAAATATCTTGATAGATATATGGGAGGTTTTATGTTTCAACAAAATGGGACTGCTGTAGCTTTGCAACAAGATGAGAATTCAAAAGAAATTGCCCTAATGGAAGCCAAAATGCAAAAATTGTGTGACTTACTGGAAACCAGAAACACTTCCAACAAGAAACATAATCTTAAGTTTTCTTTCTTTCTTTATTCATGTATTTATATAAAGCAATAGGGGAAAGTAAAAGCAAATCCAATTCTGCATATCAAGGATCCATGGTTACTTGAGGGTGGCTTCTGCATATACTAACACACCTTCAAAAATTATCTGTATCGACATTGTCTGCTAAATATGAAAAGATTTACAGCTAAAAAAGCAGAGCTACTACCTGACAGCTAAAGAACTAGAGCAACGTGTAGCACACATACACCAATAGTTGCACCAGTAATGGAAATCTAAAATTGCAAAAATGACTTTGAAACACAAGTAATACACGAGGTGCATTTATTGAAAAATGAAGTATATTAGAACATACTAGAAAGTTACTATCACCCTAAATTGGTCATAAATGATATGGAAAAACTAAAAGCAGAGAATTATATTCACAAAATGGGTTATTTAAGCATTTTACATATAAAATTTTAACCTTTTAATTGACAACATCAAGCATCTAACCCAATTTTGCAATTTTAAGTAGCTTCTTAGATATAGCAAAGCTTTTAGAAGCAAAATACTTAAGCTATGTGGTGTCACAATTATATTAATTTTGTTTCAAGTTTTGAACCACGCCACGGTTGTTCTGCTCTCATCATGTGTATACCCTTAACTACAGTTTTGTCTCTTAAATAAAACCTCCTATATATCTATCAAGATATTGAAATGAGTCCATTACTTGGGCCTAACAAAAACTAGCTACAGATAAATATCTATCAAGAAATTTTTTATAGGTGAAATTGCTTGGAAATGATACAATGAGAATTTAACATACAATACAAACTAGCTATAGATAAATATCTCTCTAAACAATCAGAACCCAACAAAGATTAAGTAAAAGCAAACCCTCCCAGAAAGACCCTCATATTTGCTATATACAAAGGATTTCTCATTAAAGATGGCTAATTTATCTAAAAACACACAAATACAAAGATAAACAATTAGAACCCAACAAAAATAAAAAAACAAATTGTAAACAAAGGTTTTTTCTTTCTCTATCTTCTTGTTTACTAGTTAGTAGATGGTGGGGCATAATATTAGAAAATTCAACTTAAGAATTTTTAAATAAAATTCAACTATCTAGGTGGATTAGAGAGAAGGCATGGATACATGTTTTGCTTATTAAATTTGCAACTATGATTGATACTATTATTGTTTGAATAACATACTTGAGCATGATTGTATTGATTAGCAATTAAATGATTAACATGAACCTAACTATAGAACTTGAGAGTTTCAACATGCATATAGGCATAACAAATAAAACTATCACATTTAAAAATATATAAAAATAGACAACAACCATCATGAGACATATAGGGCAGGGGCTGAGACATAGAGGCTGTTCCTTTATTTATTTATTTTTAATAGACTTTTTAAGCAAACTAATAGCAAATTTGATATCAAGTTGTAATCTCATACCTTGCATAGATGCTTCGTGCATTTCTTGGTTCGTTTCTTCATCCACATGTTCTGTAGAAGCTCCTTCCACGGTTACACTCTTGGAATGCGTGCACAAATTTGATTTTCACCTTGCCATTTCAACTGTCAAAGTGTAAAATAAAAACAAGTATATAAGCACAACAACAAGTAAAAAACAAGTTGATATGAATGAAATATAATGCTGGACACATTACATAACATAACAAAAAAGAAACAAAAACAAAAACAAAAGTAGAAAAATGTAATATGAATGAACAATAACTATTCTGCATGTAGCTAATTATTATTAACAACAACAATACTTGAATCCAAAATGCATTTCCTCCCTTTTTAGGTAAGCCATTGATGATAAATAGAGTATAAACCCTTAAATCATACAATCTAGCAGATCCAACAGAAACATAATTGGATATTTAGGCTTCAGTAGGGTGGCATTTACACAACTGTCTTATTCTCTTATTTCATTATTTTTTTTCCCTCTTTTGGTAGAATCCATGAGACAATTTCAGACCAAAGGTACATTGTATCTAAATACCAATAACTAGCAAGAACTACAATCTAAAAACTTTCTATTTAATTAGTAAGCATATCAACCACACTAAATTAAAACATAGTTCAGCTTTAAAGAAACCCAGATACAATCTAGCATTTGGCAACCAAAAACAAAAAAAAAAAAAAAAAAAAAAAAATGAAAACACACAGACAAACAGCAACAGAACAGTTAATGTTAATCTCTAAACTCCCAAATCAGCCCAACCAAACCTTAATCCAACGACATTACCTTGCATGCCTAAAACCCATCATTAAAATTAATTTAAAAAATACAATAAAGCCCAATTTGTGAAAATTAACCAAGAAGGAATTGACTTTTACAGAGCAATCTAGAACCTTAAAAACTCCAAAACTGAGACACAGAGAAAAAAATCAACCCCACAAGATGAGAGTGTAGAAAAATTATCTTAAACAGTGCATGTATGAAAAGAAATTTGAACCGAGCTAATTTCCCTCTAATTTTCCTTTCCTTTGTACCATTTTCTCAGCAACCAAACACAAACCAAGACCAAAAAAAAAAAAATCAATTTCAAGCTCTCCATTTTCCTTTATTTTCCATTACATTTTCAGCAATGAAACACAAACCAAGACAATAATAATGCATTTGGACACATCTAACAACTCAAACCAAAAATAAAAAAATACCCTAATCACAGGGATACCCATAATCTAATATAAAATTTTCATTAACAAACCAACGGACATTTGAAAATCACAAACCAACGTAGAGATAAAAAAAAATAATAATAAAAAGAAGAAAAAAGTGTGTTCGAGACAACTTACAGGGAGAGCGACTGGTTCTTAGGAGTGAAATGAGGTGCCGGAGACGAGGTGGATTGGGGTTGCTAGGTGGCGCCGACGAGGTGGATTAAGGTTGCCATCGAGTTGACGTGGTTTGGTGGTGGTGAGATTTTGGGTCTGCGAGGGAGAGTGAGAGAAAGAGAGAGAGAGATAGGGTTTAAAAGATAAATAGTGTTTGGGTGGGATTTTGGCTTTGTGGGGGAGAGTAAGAGCTAGAGAGAGAGAGAGTTGGCATTTTGGGTCTCTGAAGTGAATGAGATAGAAATACAGTGAATGAGAGATAGAGAGATACAGTGTTTTTGGCAAAAATGAAAAGCCAAAAAAAAAAAAAAACGAGGGAAGATTTGGGGAGGGGCGTGGATTTAGAAGGTCTATAGCGGCGGTCTAATCTGCTGCTATAACTAAGGTACAACACCGCAAAAAGTAGATCCTATTGCGGCATTTTTCTCTACTGCCACTATAGCATCTGTGCAAAATGATGTATTTATTGCGGTGGTTTTCAGGAGCGCCACTATATCTACATTACCACCGCTAAAACATATATATGGTGGTGGTTTTATGTCCCGCCGTTGTAGGACGCCACAAAAGTCTATACCTATAGTGGCGGTCCCAAAAAACGCCACAATAGACCTTATGCATAGTGGTGGTCACAAAAAACGCTGCAATAGTACAGTTTTTTTGTAGTGAAGGCAAGAATGTGGTAATATGAAGACAAACATCACTGTAAGAACGTTGTGTTCAATGGAATGTAATGCCATCAAATAAAGATGGACATCAAGCTAAGAATGTTGATGTAAAGCTTGATGTTAAAGCCCATAGAACAAGAAAAACATGTTGCATAACAAAAACAAGCAACAACAAAGAACTTGTCAGAAGAAAATCTCATGGCGCGTCCAAAAAAAAAAATATATATATATATATATATATCAACAAAGAGAGACAGAGCTTCAATTTTAATCTCCAGCTAAAAAGTGTGAAAAAAAAAATGATGATGTGAACTATGGAGCATGTGTCTAAGTGATGAAGGAAGGCAATAGCATGCCTGTATATAGAAAACTTTTGAGATAACCAAAAAAAAAAAAAAAAAAAAGTCATGTTTCAAAAATGTGAAAACAATTGAAGTTCAAGGTTAGATTTTGCAAACTCATAGACACTCAAAATCAAAGAAGTCTGCACCAAACCTTAAAAAGAAATGGGTAAGTGCCCATAGAAGGATCATGTTGTCAGAAAGAATTTATTGCACTAGACCTCAGAAAGGGCTTATAGGTCTGTAAAGAGTAACATGTCATCTAGAAGAAACTATTGAACTAGACCTTGGATGAAGTTATAGGCCGGCAAAGGGTAGCATATTGTTCAAAGCAACTGTGCCACCAACCCTTGAAAATAGCAAGAGACATTTAGTGGTTACCTTGGAACCAATTTGCTTGAATTGTCAAACACTGTCAAAACCGCCAAAGTAGACCAGAAGGCCATAAGTCCACAAAACTAACACCACAGAAGTCATCTAACAAGCTTGAAAATTCCAGGTCCAAATGCCCAGCCACGTGCTGCCAAAAGCTTCAAAGATCACGGCCTACTCCTTCACCTTCGTACAAATCTAGACCTTACTTTACGAAGGTAGCAATACCAATTGATCCAGCGGCCCTCGATATACAAAACCCAGAAAGATCAACGACAATGGAGCTACCATGCGCTGCCACAAACTCGCGATGACCAATGGCTTAGTCCCTTAAAACTATGCACATCTGTTCACAATTTCACAAAACTGACCTTACAAAAGTCTTCTATGGCCTTAAACCTACAAAGCCTGAAGATTCAAGGCCCTAAAGCATTGCCACGTGCTTCCACGTGCCACTAGAAGCTCTGGGAATCGCTTCCTCAGCGAACACGCGCACCACACGCTACCCTCAATTCGCATGTGCCTGCAACACTTCACACGCGTTGCACGCACCAAACACTGAGTGTGACATCATTGATGATGTCACTTCCCACTTCAGTTTGACCCCATTTTTAGGACCTGACTCGAAATAGTGACCCAGATCCAAACTGCCTAAAATAAATTTTTTTTAAAAAAAAGGCTTTGACCAAGATGGAACTTTCACTTTCACTAAAAAGTAAAAATCTTCAAAAATGGACCTGTCCCACTCGATTTTGACTACATTCCAATTTTGGGATCCGTGTCTTCATTCAAAACTTGGAAATGGCACAAATGTTCAATTTCCAGAAAGTTGACTTTTGCATAAATCTTGACTGAAATTTTCAAAGGGAACTATCTTGCTCAATTTTTTGCGTAAATTTCAATTTTGGGGTCTATTTCTTCATTTGAGAATCCAAAAGTCCTCAAATAGTGTGATTCCACAACTGTTGACTTTGATGTGAACTTTGACTAAGAATCAAGATGTCCGAGTAAAACTTGTCCCACTCAAATTTTCGTGAAGATTCTAAATTTGAAATTTGTTTATTTGTTTAGGACTTGGAAACCACCAATTTGACTCACTTCTCCAAAGTACTGGCAGTGTCCAAAACTCAAGCTCCTGAAATCAAAATTTGAGATTCATCCACTTAGTTTGGATTCCCTTAAGGTTATCCTCCAGACTTCATCAAGGCTTCCCATTCAAAGAACAGATGAACTTTCACAAGTGTGTCTTAAACTTGAAATTACATTGGGTCACTACTTCAGCCTACCATTCCCGTTCGGTGCCAACCGGTCTCCAACTACTATTATCGTTTGGTGCCTACCATTCTCACCAAAAATTCTCATCCGCCATTCTCAACTACCCATCTACCGTTCTTCATCTCTCCGCTATAAATAGAAGGGTCAAATCCATTGAAAACTCATTAAGAAAAACACACTGAATCATGAAATGAAGATTTGCTTCTTTCAAATTTTCAAATCCTCATTCTCATGCCCATTTCTCGCTATAACTTCATCATTCTCAATACCTAGCAACCAATATTGCTTCATAATCAGATTGAACTCAACCTTCTCATGGTTCAGTAGAAACCCTCCTCACAACATCATTGTAATTTTGAGATCCAAACAAACTTTGTTTCTCCACTTAACGACCACATTTGTCCATAAAATTTCCCATAACCTAGCCCACATCATAATCTCATGCAGCCTTAGATCTACCTAGCTAGGAGATCTAAGTCCAGTAGACATACTTGTTTCTAAGCTCAGGAGACCTCCTAACCGCTTTGAGAACTCCATAGTCCTTCTCAAGTTGTTTGGTCTTCTAGCAGAGGCAAAGGTTTGGAACAAACAGCAATTTGGCTGGTTTCTAAAACCTAGATCACAAGCTAGCTCCATCTTTCATTTTCTAGGCTTTTCCAACATACTACAGAATCATTACATCATCTGTCTCAATCGACCTCCCCACTTTGTTCATATCTTTCAACAAGTGTCTTGTAAAAGTGTTGGGGTATCCTACAAATTTTCTCCTATCCAATACTCACAACAATCTCCAAGGTCCCAGCTCATCAGAAATCAGCCTTTGGTGTTGGTCAATCAAGGATGTGTTTCCACCAAAGCCACATTCCATGTTGCCTCCAGCTCAGGACACAAAGGTCATTGTTGCTGGTACTTCAAAACACATGTTTCTAGAATTACTCCAACTTAAATTCTGCTTGAAGCATTTTTGAAAGTATACTTTTGAAATTACTTCAACTTAACTTCCATTAGCATCGTCCTGTCACACAAGCACATTCGACGACTTTCCACCGGACTCTGCTCAGTATATAGTCAGTCTAATATCCCAAAATACCCCAAAAACATCTACACCAAAAATTCCCTGGCGTACAGGGCCAGCTCCATGGTGTCGTATGTTTCACCAATTCACCATCTTTGCTTCATCTCCATCTTCTTCACAACCACCACCAGCAGACCCAAAATCCATAAGCTTCTGAAATTACCTCAACTTAACCTAAGTAATACAATAACACATGCGCACTCAACCACTTTCCCACATGTTCTCTCCATAATCTGAAGTATATTCTTTTGAGATAACTTCATTAGGAGTTCTTAAAAATGCAAGGCTAGCCCCATAGTTGTGCATGTTGTACCCAGCAAACATCCTCACCTTGTCGCCATCTTCTACACCCTGTGATTGCTGCCAATGATCCTAAATACTCTTCTGAAATTACCTCAGCTTAATCTCTGCCAATATGGTTCAATCATGCAAGTACATCCAACTTATTGCCAATAACTTTCACCCTCACCAACCCACTCCAAGTACCATGGAACACTCTTTTGAAATTACTTCAAATTAACCTCTACTGAGAAGGCTCAGTCCCGCAAGTACATTCAAATACTCACAGACCCCTTTTTCAATCTCATCAAATCCTTTCATATAGGTGGGTCTACTCTTTTGAAATTACCTTATCTTGCTGAAAGCTTCACCACCTTCAGCCACTGCACTTGAAGAGTCAAGTGTCAAAATCCATTCTTTTTTAGACTTATTCCCTCACCATCCTCTGAAAATTGTGTACGTGAATGAGTCTCAAGGGGGCATTTGTAGAGAGGGGAAATTCCCGACTTATCACAAGTTGACACATCATGCTACCAAGTCCACAAAGTATGGCTAATTACAAAGCAACATGTATTGTTACTAGAAATTTGCCAAGTTTCATTAAGGTAAAAAAAAAAAAAAAAAATGAAAAGCATGCAAAATGATAATCACACATAAGCGCGTGTAAGCCATGACATAAGCAATCCAATACGTGTAAGCCATGACATGAGCAAGCAAGCGCGTGTAAGCGATGACATAAGTGGGCCAATTAGGCTGTGACATATGTCACCAATCGGACTCCGCCATATGTCGCTCACCCACCCCCAAACTCCTATAAATAGAAGCCTTCCTAAAGCATTTCAAGACACACTAGGAGATTTAGAGCATAAGCAGCATCAAAGAAGATTCAGAAGCACTCAGAAGTACAGAAGCCTTGCAGGAATCAAGCCTCAAAGCCTTCAAGAACTTCAACCTCAAAATTGAAGAACATTCGAAGCTGAACCATCCAAACTATCTGCCTAGATCTTAAAGTTTGCTAGAATAAAGTTCAAAAGCCTCCACAAACCTCAACGAACTACAAATTAGCGAAGCTATACAGATTCAAGCCTCCAAAGCACCGAAGAACTTCCACCACAAACCTTTGAAGACGAAGAACACACGAAGAACACAGAGCAAAGAATTTCTAACAAGCTCATAGCCAGAGATTCATTGTAATTCTGTTTCAAGGGTCTTCGATCTATCCTTCAGCCAAATTGAAGGATATTCGGTGTTCGAGTCAAAATCACATCATATTTGGTGATGTAAGAACCTCATCACTATTGGTGAGGTAAAGATCTTCAACCTTCTTGCATGTTCCTAAACCTTCTTGTGGTTCTAGGAATACTCTGGTAATTATATGTGGACCACCTACGTCCCATACCTTGGGAAGAATATCACCTCATTGTCTCCACGGGAATTAATCTCTTGCCTCAATCATTTTTCTCGTGACGCTTGGAATAACCCTACTACTCTCCTTGCACGGTGAGCTACCCGTTGTTGATGCGTTGTACGGAGAATGCTATTCTATTACCAATAATTTAAGCTTCCGAGAACACTTCACTTATTTATTCTTTGTCCAAAAGCTTGGAGACTGGAGACAAGTTTTGCTAAATGGCCTCAAAATAAGTTCACACAAACAAACTTTAATGAAATTTTAGATGTTTCCTGGAAAACAAGTTGTGGGCGCAGGTAAAGTAAAGTGTAAACTACCAGGTTTTCTACCAAATAAAATAAAATAAAATATAAAACACTAGGTTTCAAGTGTCTTGGAAATTTTCACATAGACACTTTATCTAAAAGCGCAAGAAGTGATGATGGAACATGTCATGGGAGGGGGGAGTATTGCTGCTCAGGGCCGGCTCAAGGCCTAGGCAAGTTAGGCCTAGGCCAAAGGCCCCACTAAAAAAATAAAATTTCCTTAAGAAAAAATGCCATATTTTTTATAGTTAAAAGTCCAAATTTTTATAAAATTATATATATTTTCTAAAGGGTGTACATTTTTTTTATTAGTGATGTACAAATTTTACTATTAGCTTACAAATTGCTATGTTTTTAATCACAAAAAATGTGATATAAACATTCATTAGTTAAATTAATGAAGTTCATCAATGAGAGACAATATCATATTATATTTTGAACATTTTATAGTACTTTTAATTAGCGCTTTTTTTTTTTTTTTTTCATTTCTATTAGGACTCTCAAAGTACGAGACAACCTTAACTCAATTGAAACCTTAAAATATTTCAAAAAGATGTTGCAAATGTGTTAAATCATCAATTATAGATTAATCTCCCCTAATAGTTTGAGATTTTGATTTTTGTAAACTAATATCCTACAAAACCATACACTAAATAATATATCTCTCTCACTCTCTTAAAATCAAAATATAAAATTAAAAATTAGATTACAACTTTATTTAACTATGCATTGTCTTATATCCAAAAGAGAAAGTATCTTTTTCAATCGCAATATATTTTTATTTCTTTTATTAATATTTATAATTCAACTATGATATTCAATTCTCTATATGAAATTAACATTAGTCTAGTTGATATTATTTATGTATTTAATGTATCAAATTAACCTTAATTTGATTAGTATTAAATAATTTTGTTTAATTAATGTTTACATATTAAAGGCCCCGCATAAATTTTTTGCCTTAGGCCCCAAATTATGTTGGGCTGCCCCTGTTGCTCCTGAACTACCTAACAACTTCCTAGTCATGATGGGTGGTCCAGCTGATGTTCAAATTCAATCACATATATCAAAGACTAAATAAAGAGAAACACCAAGAAATTATTTAGGCCCTACATTTTAACTATATCAACTCCAAGCTAATTCTAATTAGTCAACATGAAAAGACCAGATGAGGTATGTTTAGATTTAGGTAAAAAAGTAAATTACACCTGCTAAGTTTACTCAGAGTCCGTTTGGATACAACTTATTTTTGTTGAAATTGAAAACTGAAAACTGAAAATGTAAACTAATTTTTAAATATGTGAATAGTGCCGTGAGACTCATAAACAATGTCCTTTGTCCCCTGCATAGTGCTCACATGTGATGTTACTGTTCACACGCTAAAAAAAAAAGAAGTAGAAAACAAAAATATGGGTTTGGAAACGCGAACCCAAACCCACACTCAATTTTCATTTTTGTCCTTCGGGTTTTATTTTGGTCATTTTGGTTTTTTAAATTTACATTTCTTGTCACCATTAGTTCTCTCGTTTTGTCTATAATTTTTGTTAATTATTAAAAAATAGATTTTTAAGAGTAAAAGACTATTATTAAAAAAAGTGTAAAAAGTCAAATCACACCTTTTAATTTTGGTCAATTGTCATTTTGGTCCAATAAGTTTCATTTTTTGTCATTTTGGTCATGTAAAATTACATTTGTTGTCACTTTTTAGTTCTTCTTTATGACAACTTTTTTAATGGAATAGATGAATTACTAATGGGGACAACAAAACTATTTTAATGGCTTTGGGTTTTGTTTTATTTGATTTTGAAGAAGGGTGTTTCAGTCTTTTAAGTTTGTTCCACCTAAGTAAGATGCATGTGCTTGTCATGTGCAGTAGCATTCCGTTAAACATAATAGCAAAGGTAACACCGGAGTACGAAGTGTGATAAGTGTGATAGTTTAGGGTGCAAAGTGTGCGTTCGAATAGTTTAGGGTGCAAAGTGTAACCTAGTGCATAGTTTAGGGTAGTAAAGTGTAATTTCCCTTGGTTATTGCCATGTAATTGATAAATTTCTATTTTATTACTTAGAAGCTTATTAAAGCATTAGTATCAGATGTGCTAAAAAAAATGTCATTTTGACACATTTAAAAATTACTTTATCTAATATTGAAACCCAAAATTAATCAAGGTATGTAGTTTTATACACTAAACTATTAAATCCATCTAAGCTTCAAACATTAAACCCCAACATTACATAGATTAACCACTAATTACTAGAATGAGTTCCATTTTTCTTTCTTACTTTCATAGTACTTAATTTGTTGATCATTAAGACAAGAAATAGTTCATAATCACATGAGATGTCAATTGAAAATGATAAAGTTTTTTAAGTGATTGATTGAAATGATAATTTCCTAAAATGACTTTTTATTTTTTTTTATATTAGATAGAAATTCTATTTTAACCTAATCAAAACATTTATGTGTGAAGTTCCCTCCTAAAGACTTGAATTGTGGCCCGTACTCCCTCTCTCCCCTCCCCCAGCCACTTTACAAGAACTTTGTATTTGTACAATGACTTTTATACCAAAGATGTGTGGTGTAAAAATAACTCTTACTAAATACCGGTATAGCTAAAATAGACCTATATCCACATTTGTAGAAGCCATACCCGCGTTTTTAAAATGCAGCTATAACCCTTTTTTTTCTTTTTGGTAGTATATTTATTTTCTATTACTTTGTTATTTGTTTGTCAAGTAATTATTGTATATGTTAGGCATTTAGTGTATGCCATAAATTTGTTAGCATTAGAGACTAGGAGTGATCAATGAAGTTTTTTTTTTTTTATAAATATAAATATAAATGTTTAAGTGGTACTAAAAAGTTTAAATAAAGTAAAATTATCTCATAACACGTGAATAAGCTAAATATTAATGAAAATTATGAAAAAAAAAATATATATATATATATCTTCTGCTACTGATTTCTTTAGTGAAAATTTTTGTTATATTCCTAGTTTTATTGTATGAGTCCTTTCAGAAAAAGAATCGGTGGTGGATGGTCTTAAAAGATGGGATTTCTAAATACAACTTATCTTCAAATTTTGTTTAAGTGCCTAATATAATAATATCTGAATCTTAAGTGAAATTGAGAAAAGGGTTTGGAAATAAGAATAGATAGGATTTGGGAATTTGATTTGCTTGTATGATTAAGAATTGTCATAGTGAGGAAAAAGAATTTACTTCACTTAAAATATATAATAATTAAATCCTAACATTTATAGTTCTCATTTCTCACTGTTAAAAACTTTGTAGAGAGCGTAAATAAATGTTTCATCATGTTTTATAAATAGAAGTACATTCATAGTATATATCAATTAAGTTACCATATAGAACTAGATATCACATTGTATAATTGTGATTTTTTTTTTTTTAAATTAATAATGGATTAAAACAAATAATGGTTTAATTTTGTAAGAACTTTGTAGCTCAACTAGTTGACATCTAAAGGGCACTATAAAAGGAGGGGGAGTCAATAGTAAAAACCATTTAGTAATAGTGAATCAAAGAGAAAAAATCCTTTAGAAAACTCGAAGCATTTTTTATTATTCTGAGGATCCTAACTTTTTTTTTTATTCACTTTCTCTTTACTTATATTATTCTTTACTATTTCTTATTGCGCAATACATGCATATTTTTTATGTGTTAGTGTGTATGTATTGTAGGATTCATATTTTATGCACAACTTCGTTTGTAATCAGCCCAATTTAACTGTGGTAAACCAAGCCCAGTCCACTAAACTTAAGCATAAGGTCCAAGATCTTTGTTTCTAATTGGGCCTGTTGGCTGTCAAAAAAAGAACCCACAATCATTAACTACGATAGTAAAATTTGAGGAAACCAGATCTCCAGAATTATTTATAAAACACCATTATGTGAAAAAGAAAGTGTTGAACATGGTATGCTATTTTAATCACTAAACTATTTTCTCTCATTCTTAATTAGAAAGACGTCCATTAACTTGAGAATTGGAAGTTTAGCGGCCAGCATAGCATTCGTGTTTATTTAATCATTAATTTTTTAGGCATTCATCATCCACATTAGCCATGCAAACAAAGAAGAAAAAGTTCTTAAAAATAAATGTTATTAGAGATCCATAGTAGTGTCACTAACAAATGAATGATTAATCATATCCACGATTTAGTCGAGTGTTCTATGAGCCCTAGCCAACCCTATTGGCAACACCATCACAACTGGCCCCGCTAACATGACTCTTGTCTCTTGACACTATTGGCAACCACTACTTCATCTGCACCATCGACAGTAATTGCCAGACCGGTCAAAAGCTAGCCATCACTGTCTTGGGCACTCCACCCTCCCCCAGCACTTCTACTTCTGCTCCTCCTTCCACCCCAACTTCTTCTCCTCCTTCCACCCCCACTCCCACGTCAGCTAGCCCCACGGCCGGCTCAAGGCGTAGGCCACTTAGGCCCTCACTTGTCCCAATTTTGTTTTAAGGGTTTTAAGCTCCAAGTAAATAAACAAAAGGCCATATGGTGCATTCTACGATGAATTTTATGAGATTCTTTTTATTTATGTCAAAGTATTCATAATTGGAGGATGAATTTAATTATATCAATGTATTAATCTGGTTTAAAAACACTCTCTCTCTCTATATATATATAACTTTTTGTTAGTGCTACATCCCTCAATAATTTTTTATTAATTTATATATTCAAAATCATTTCATTTGATTACACTAATAATGCCAAAATAGTCAAATACCACAAATGGTCAAAATATTCAACAAAATAGTACTGTTCCAGAAATATATAATAGAATACCACACTTTTAGAATTCTAAATAAAACTCGAATTTATTGGTATCAAGTTATAGGAGTAGAAATATATAATAGAATACCACACTTTTAGAATTCTAAATAAAACTCGAATTTATTGGTATCGAGTTATAGGAGTAATTTGCTTCAATTAAAGATGCCTCGGAAAACTCAATTTTAGAAATAACAAGTTCTGTGCAATGTAGAGCTCAATATTCATAAGATCGATTTCTTAGCAAATTCTTTTTAAAAAAAGAGTGGAACTCAACATTTATAACATCGAGTTCCACTGCAACTAAAGCCCAGAAAGAAAGCATTCAGTTCTCACTAATTTAAATTGTTTTATATACTATGAATCTGCACTTTTTTTTTATAGTTTTTATTGGGCTGGCTCTCAAGAATTAGATCTACCAGATGGTTCTATTTAACAAAGCTAGCCAACTATTTAATTTCAAACATTTTGAGTAATTATTCACGTAATTTTTGGTAAGGAATAAGCATAATTATTTATTATTTTTTAAATTTAAAACTTTAACGCGAACAATAATAAAATAATAAGAATAATACTACATATACAAACTATTTTACAACATTTTTATAAATTGTTATTGTGAGCAAGTTCTTATTGGTTTTTATCTAAACTCACCACTAACATCTTTCTTTTTTATTTACTAATAATCACTCACCACATCAGTAATTTGTAAAAAAATTTATATATCTATCATTACTCAAATAATAATAATAAAATACTGCGAAGAATATAGCTTGAAGTTGGTTAAATATAAATAACGTAAACTTTTAGCCTTTGATGGAACTAAAGTAACACTACAAAATAAACAACAAGAAAATACCTATATTGCAACAAATCTATTGCAACAAAAAGGGACTTTAGTGGCAATAGGAACTAATTTACTTTATGAAGCTTTTTTTGTTGCAATAGGGACTTAAAAGTATAAATTTATTGCATCAATATTTTATTTGTTCCAATAACCTGTAATAATTTTGTTGCAATAAACTAATACTCTCTTATAAAATTCCCCAAATTTTCCTTACCCGCCACTATTACAAAAATTCTCCTTCCCTTTAAATTTTCATTCGTACACTTTAGATGGTTCTCTAATAGTGGATTTGAACACTCACTGCCAATCCGAGCTCTCCTTTCTAATCGCATACTCTCACTATGGTCTCTAATGGTGGATTGGGCCTAGTACTCCATAGACTTAGGTATTATCTCAATCCACCTCTGCCTCTTTCTCTTTCAACTTTTCCAATTAAAAACCCTAATCCTTTTCTAGAATACAGTGGCCTCCTTGGCCAAGAGCTCTAAGCTCTGTCACAATGGCAAAACCGAAGTTCTATTTCTTCTCTCTATCTCACATTATTTCTGTCTTCTTCTTCTCTCTCTACTTGACGGATTTGCAATTTCTGTTGCCAACGGATCTCTCTCTGAGGTACAGACTGTTTCTTTTGCTTTCCTGGTTACTTGATTGTCGATTCAATGGCACGCACACACACTCACTCACTAATTGCAATTTATTTTGTAATTTAGGGTTTCACGTCATCAATATTTTGATTGATTTTGCACCAAATGCTTTTATTCGTTAGCATCTTTTTGCCATTATGCTAATGTATTGAAGGCATCTCCCATTTATTCAAATCGTTGAAGTTCCTGTCAGGAAGAGATAAAGCCTAGGAAGCATGGACGTGGCGCCTGAGGAGCCGCACCCGCGTCTGACATGGCACAACATAGAGACATGTGAGGGACGACGCTGCCCGTGCGTCGATGCTTTGTCGGCCGCATCCTACCATGTGTTTTTTTTTTTTTTTTTCTTGACTTGCGCCGACGCGGCTCTGACTCAAGCCGATTCATACTGAATCACACCAACTAAGGCCGTGTTGGGTGAAACCGCCGATTCAGGCCGAAATTCAAAAAAAAAAAAAAAAAAGTACAAAACGCACTGTTTGAACTTAATAACAAACCCTAAATGGCCTAAACTCTCTCACACATCTCACTTCATCCAAAACACCATACGTTAGCTCTCTCTCACTCCATCCTTCATCTCTCTATGGCTGTGCTCTCTACGTCTCCAGTGTAAGAAGCTGCTGAGGGAAATAGTATGAGAAAAGTGTGTTTTTTCCTTTTAGTTATTCGTTTGGGGCTCAATTCCACAAATAGATTTTGATTTCATTAGACATTTGATAAAGAAAAAGAGGAAAAAAAATTTCAGTTCGCTTTGTCTTTTCTTTGCCTTCACTCTCTGCCTTCACTTAGTCACTTTATTCAAACTTCAGCTCTCTCTCACGCATTCTCAACTCAGGTATTGATATAAAGCTTTCAATCTTAGTTTGATTTGTGATTTGTGAATCTTAGCTTCTTTTCAATCTTAGTTTTATTTAGTTAATAGTTATTACTCATTGTGATTTGTGAATTTGTATACTTGGGTTTGATTTATTATTAATTTATTTAGTTAATACTTAATAGTTATTATTTGTAGGTTAAATTGAATCTATTGAATTTGCAATGGATGAAATTACTAGCACAAAAACTTCACCTTCATCTAATCAAGAAGTATCAAATGATGAATCTCCTCTTTGGCAGTATGTGAATAAAGTAGAAAAACCACCTGCTGCTACTGTTAAATTAGGTGGAAACACATACTTTAAGTGCAACTATTGTGGTGTAGTTTATATGGGATCCTATTCTAGGGTTAAGGCTCATTTATTAAAAATTCCTGGCAAAGATATTAAAGTATGTCCTAAGGTGACACCGAGTCATAGGCTAGAAATGCAACGAATGCACGATCAAGTTGAGAATGATAAGTTAGAGAGAGAATGGAGAAGTCAAATTCCCTTACCCCCACCTCCCCCAGGCCGTGGGCCTATACCTATTTCCCCATTTCGAAAACAGGAAGGGAGTGATAGTACAAATCTGATTGATGGTAAGAGGAGGAAGGTGACTGTGAATTCTCCTTTGGAGAGAGCATTCCAGAATAATGCTAGACATGAATTGGATAGTAGAATTGTTAGGATGTTTTACACCAGTGGGTTTCTGTTTAATTTTTCAAGGAACCCATATTATCATAATTCCTATGCATATGCTACTGCCAATAGCATTTAGGGTTATGTTCCTCTTGGATACAATGCCTTGAGAACAACACTTTTGCAAAAAGAAAGAGCTCATGTTGAAAAACTTTTGAAACCAATTAAGGACTTTTTGATTGAAAATGGTGTAAGTATAGTTTCTGATGGATGATCAGATCCACAAAGGAGGCCTTTTATTAATATTATGGCTGTATCAGATGGGAGTCCAGTGTTTATAAAAGCAATTAATGGGTCAAGTGAGTTCAAAGACAAACATTATATTGCTAGGGTGTTAAAGGATTCTATAAAAGAGATTGGAGCAAAAAAAGTTATCCAAGTCATCACTAATAATGCTGGTGTGATGAAGTCTGCTGGAGCTCTTATTGAAATTAAGTATCCTAAAATATTTTGGACACCCTATGCTGTCCACACTCTCAATCTAGCTTTGAAGAATATTTGTGCAGCAAAAAACACTAAAAAGAATAAAGTTACATATGAGGAATGTAGTTGGATTACACGTATTGCTGATGATGCATCCTTCATACGTGTTTTCATAATAAACCATTCAATGAGGTTGGCAATGTTTAATGAATTTTTTCCATTAAAATTGCTCCAAGTTGCCGATACTAGATTTGCTTCAGTTGTTGTAGTGTTGAAAAGGTTGAAGTTGATAAAAAGATGCCTTCAAGTCATGGCTATTAGTGACTAATGGGCTTCTTATAGGGAGAATGATGTTGGAAAAGCTCATAAGGTGAAAGAAATGATTCGAAGTGATCTTTGGTGGGATAAAATTGATTATATTCTTGAATTCATAGCACCTATTTATGATATGCTATGAGTAGCCAACACAGATAAGCCTTGTCTTCATCTTGTGTATGAGATGTGGGATTCAATGATAGAGAAGGTGAAGGCAGAAATATATTGGCACAAAAGCTTGGAAGATGATCAGTATAACTCATTTTGGGGTGTGGTGTATGATATACTCATTGATCGATGGACTAAAAAGTGTACACCACTACATTGCTTGGCTCATTCCTTAAATCCTAAGTAAGTACATTTATTTTCTATTTTCCTTAGTTTACCCTTCTAGTAAAAGTAAAAAACATGTTTCATCTATATTTGTTTTTTAATCTTTAATTAGGTATTACTCCATTGAATGGCTTTCAGAGAATCCAAAACGCATCTCTCCACATTGGGATCATGAAATTTCTAAGGAAAGGAGCCAGTGTTTGGATCAATACTTTGAAGATGAGGCTAAATTAAAGGTGGTGAAGTTTGAGTTTGCTGCATTTTCAAGAGGGAGGTTTCCTTCACCAGATGCCTTCACAGATAGGTGGGTCTTACTCCCTTTGGTTTGGTGGCAATACCATGGCTTTGCATTTCCAATTCTTCAAACCCTTGCCCTCGACTTCTTAGACAACCTTGTTCATCCTCATGTGTTGAGAGGAATTGGAGCACATACAAATTCATTCACTCCTTAAAAAGAAACAAAATGGCTCCTGCACGTGCTGAGGATTTGGTATATGTGCATTCTAATCTTCAACTCTTGTCAAGGCGCAATGAGAAGTACATAAATATAGCAACAAAGATGTGGGATATTGCAGGAGACTCTTGGAATGAGAGCGATATACATGGAGGAGCTGGAATTCTTGAGAATGCAGCCCTTACACTTGATGAGCCAGAGTTGGAGGCCATGGTTATTGGGAATGCTAGCACTAGTGTTACTATTAGTGAAAGTGAAGTTTGAAGTGAAGCTATTGATCTTGATGATGATGATGTTGGTTTTTGATTGTCTTGTTAATTATCTTTTATTTTTTTTTAGTTTCAAACTTGTGAGTTGTATTCTAATTTCCGAATATCATGGAATGTTTTAGTTATTATCTACTACTGCTCTTAAATTTGGTATATGTTTATATAATGTGAAAAAGTATGCTTAGCAATATATTAAAAATATAAATAAAAATATTTTTAATAATTTTTTAATTGCCAAGTCTCGCTACACCCGCACCCACCTTTTTCAAAAATTGACGAGTCCTACACTCGCACCCGAGTCCCGAAATGCACCCATGCTTCATAGGATAAAGCTTATAGAGGTTATCTTATAGTAACTCACTGTTCGAAATACCTTTGTTTGATATAATATATTTCCCTCAAAGGTAGGAGAGACACGCAATGAGGACAAAACATCGTAGATATCTCCTTTATGTTATATATTTGGTCTTCAACATTTGATGATTTTATTTTTAAATCATCTTTATATTTTATTAAAATGTTTCAAAAGGTTATTATCATGAATAGAAAATACTAATATAAGTATATAACTGATAAGCCAAAATCGTATTAACACCTTGTGATAAATTAACCAATTAATTTAGCCAAGTGAAATAATTAAGTTAATTAACATGCAAACGCGTGGTAGTACAAACAAATCACCAATTAACTAAAGTATGCAACGGAAAATAAATAATACAGTGATTTGTTTACAAATGGGGAAAACCTAACGACAAAAACCCCATCAGATGATTTTCAAGTCACCACTCCTGAAACTCCACTATTTTCATAACAAGCGGTTACAAGTAAAGGAATCACAGTACCTTATACCAACCTATAATTGAACCCTTACCCCAATACCCAATTGGACTTGTTCTATAGTGACAACTCCTCCTTTTGATGCACGGCTCCTAAGTACCCAACTAACCAATTGCACGGATCCCAGTATGTGACTTCAATCACCAACTAGAGAAGGTTGTTGGCTGCAAAGTTCTTCAGATCATCCTAACAATGAAGATCAAGAAGATGCTTGGTCAGAAAACCCAATGGTGCACATACATAGCAGCTTCTTCACAAGAATGATGAACTAGGGAAAAACTTTGTCTCCATTCACAATTTGCTTGAACAAACTTTGCTCAATGCTTGTGCAACTTATGAACTCTTTGACGGCTCTTAAAACAATCCTTTTTATATGTCTAGGGTTAGGAGAAAAGAAGGCCTAAAAACACATTCACGGATTTCAAGAAAATAGAACAGAATTTCTGTTTCTTTAAACCTCGACAGATAGAAGCTGTTAAGCAGCTGTCAAGCAGGTGTTGAGCACACTAGGCTGAAACAGCTTTCTTAAGCTCGATAGATGCAGCTGTCGAGCTTTATTGAATTTGCACTTCTCAGCTTGTTTCTTGGACAGACTTGATGATTTCAACACTTGATCTTGAAATCTTATTTCTTGAAGTATTAAAAACATCCTAGATCTACCAAATTACAAGTAAAGTGCGTTTTGTCAAAAGATTAGCCAATCACATAAAATATTGACATATATTCCTAACAAGTGAATCACATATGTCCTAAAAATTTTCCCCTTTGGCAATTCGTGACAAAACCACAACAAACAAATGAACATATGAGAGAAGTCATAAAACACTCAACTCATATTCACTTGTTGAATACAATAAAATCTATCCTAACACAAACTCTTGAAAAACTTTGCAAGAAAAGAGTTTATGGCAAGAAGACTTTGACAACCTGTATTTCTGAAACACTTTAAACAAAATTCATCAAAGCATCTTAGTGTGAAACAAAAATAATAGATTGCATATAAGTAATAAGAAGCATGTGCATAAAGAGAAAAAAGAAAAAATACATGTAAGGATAGGTAAAAGAAACATACATCAACATATATAAAGAAAATAACTACAATGTATGTCAAAAATGGTCACAAGATCTAAAGTACAAGAACAATGTATCTATAAAAGAAAGAAAAGAAAAGATACATAAAATCCTCACTACATCCCTTATATCAACACCCCCCCTAACAAAATGTCCTATACTAACTCTCCCCCTAAGTATGACTACTCTCATATCAAAACTACTTCCCCTTTTCGTCACGAGTGACAAAGGGTAAAAGTGTCAAGTAGACATCTCATTGGTAGAGCTAGCATCTCCATCATCATCATCCTCAGAAGCATCATCGTCATCACCATTATCATCATCAAAATCTGAATCAACAGAAGGTGTTGAAGGGGTTGCCTCGGGAGCAAATCTGCCTATGGTCGCCTGCTGTCGAGCAATACGGCCGACACGGACGTTCACCTGATACATCTCTGTAGAGAGTCTATCTAGGCGAGTATCCATGCACTGAAGCTGCATCATGATGTCTCCTAGTGACACATTGCTCGTAGAAGAGGTGGGAGCGGATGTGGATCGAACAGATCGAGATGGAGCCGGATGGGTGGAAGGTGCTGAATTCGTCTGTTGTGACCTAAATTGAGCCTCGCTATGTTTAATGGTAGCGTAATCTATGGTACACATGAAAGTGAAAGGGTCGGACGCTGGAAAAAGGATGGAAAAATGGCGTAAGATCCTCGTGATAGCAGAAAGAAATATAAGCTTATCACGGGACGTCGAATCTAGATGAACGTCTATGATGGAAAGAATAAAATGAGAAGGGAAATTAATAGTAAGATGCTCAAGAAGGGACAACAAAAATCGAGCACGAGGCTCGGTGATAGAGTTATAGTGAGAGAGAGGATGGAGTACAGAGGTCATCACCTTGTTCAAAAACCACGAGCCTTTTGCAAAGGCCGAATAATAAGTGAATTGGTGCTCACCCCACTGGGAAGGACGCTTACAAAAAGCTGATTTGAGCTCATCCTTGGACGTAGTCCACAGACGCTCATAACTAGGATAGTCAGGAAACTCTACCCTAGGAACCCTAATTACATCCGCAACAAGCTGCTGTGTGACAGGAATGCGCGTACCTCGATCACAAGTAAAGAAAAAAGGTATTGAACGATAAATCTCGTGCATGTTGGAGTAAAACTTCTAGATAAGCACGAGAGGACAAGTAACCGGGACAACACACAGTGACTCCCATCCCCGACTGTGAATAATAGTGGGAAGGTCGGTGTCAACAAAGTCTGCCAAAATGACTTGGAGTTCAGAACGAATGTTGTGTCTAGAAAAGTTCTCCAAGAATGCCTTATGGGCATCATCATCACAAAACTGAAGAGAGAGACGAGCATAATCAGAAGACAAAGAGGCACCGGAATGAAGAGGGTTCCGAGCTAGAGTGGATTTACGCTTAGGTGCCATAGACACAACTAACGTAAACATAATAGAGATGGGGAAGAAAGAAATAATCAAAAAAGCTTCAAAATAGTTCAAATATAACAAGTATATTGAAAAGTAGAGAACGTATGCATGGGAAATGCATGAACATGTGACATGCAAAAGAAATTGCATCATGGGTCAAAAGAAATTGCATCATGGGCTCAGCTTAATCCAATCCTACCAGCATACAATCAATTGCACACATCTAAAATGCATGATAATACTGTTATTATGCTAATGTGATGCAATGCATGAGATTTTAAGATCAAATCTTTAAAACCCATCCCAAAATTTCAACAAAAAACCAACAATTTTGAAAAACCCCAAAATTTTTAAAAAACCCCAAATCCTAGGTTTCAAAACATGAAATGCATGAATATGAGAGATTAGAAGTTTACCAAGTGAAGAAAATCTTGAAAAAAAAAAACTTGAAGAAACCTTGAGGAAGAAGTTTGGAGTGAGTGAGAAAGGTTTGGGAGATGAAAAGACAAAGGTATCGAGAGAGAGATCAACAGAAATGAACTGCGGATCACACGAGAAGAATAAATAGGCCATCAATAAATCTTGACAGATGAAGGTGTCGAGCAATCTGTCGAGGTAGGTGTCGAGAAAAATGGCCATCAATAGATGAAGGTGTCAAGCATGTGTCGAGGAACAAAGCACCATATCACGAATAGAAGCTCGATCGATCGACCTAGCTGTCGAGAAGCTATCGAGGAGACAGGAACTTTCTCGATCAATCCACCAGGTGTCGAGGAGGTGTCGAGATTGCGATAAGAAAAAAAGCTTAGAAGCTCAACAGGTAGCCAGGTGTCGAGGAGGTGTCGAGCAAGCTTTTAAAAACATTTTTTCGAAAAGAGAAAAACACAAATATGAATGCAATCAAATATGCAACACAACCAATGATCCAAACACCATATAAACCTCTCAAAATCATCTCTCTACAGCAATTTTAAGCACATGGATCCCAAAAGCACACACATACACACACTAAACAAGTCTAACCAAGTTTTATATTTCAAAAAACAAGTCAAGACAGTTTAGTGAATATACATTAACACATGTAAAACCTTGTAATGGCCAAATCACATTATATATGCACATGTATCAAGAGTAGCAAAGAATATTGCATGTTGTATGTAAAAAAAAACATCGCAAGATTGCATAAGTGTATACAAATTATGACGATTTGAGATATGAGAAAATCATTTTAACTCACACACAATCATAACTGTTTGACGATCACCTTCGAGGTACATTTAAAAACTCCCACATCTCCTAGAAAACACGCTTGCAATCATTTTTAAAGCATTTTTTATCTTTTTTCTTTTCATTTTCTTTGCATATTTTTATTTAAGCAAATCATGTATGAGCATATAAAAGATAGAAAAGAAATTCTCATTTATGTTAAGCATTTGACATTGCACTTTTGTTATGCCTAAGCATACAGATGTCATTGACATTGCACTTTTGTTATGCCGAAGCATACAGATGTCATATTATGATTGACGGGCAACAATGGTAAGATGGTTATTTATGCCTTTCTCTTAGGATTTTCTAGTTATTCCTGTCAAAAAGAGTGATATGAGTGTTAAGTACAAGTGATAACTTAACCTTACTCATCAAAAACAAGAGCCACAAAGCTCACTTACTTAGTTGTGCATAGAGATGCTCATCTAAGGTATAAGAGATACAAAGTTTAGAAAATTTTATTTCAATGGCCATCCAAGGTACACAAGTACCAATGTACACAAAACACACACTATTTTTGTATTTTTCTGATTTTTCAATTTTTTTTTTAAATTTTTATATGAAAAACAAAATAAAGCAAAATTGAAAAAAAATAAATAAATAAAACCACACAAAAGCATGTTAAACAAAGCAAAGTATAAAAACTAGACTGATTCAAAATAAAAGCAAAACACACAAGTTATGCAAAAACAAAAGCAAGAAGAGAGAAAAAGAAAAGTGATAGAATCACTTAGAGCCCTTTTCCTTCCACACCCTGAAAAAACCTTTCCTTTGATTAAACCTTTGAAGCGGCAGTAAGGGGGAAGAATTAAAATCGTTCAAGTTTGAAAGGAACATGAGGGATTTAAGAAGATCTCCAAAGGGAGCAAGAGAGGATTGAAGCTAATTCTGGCTTCCAGAGGCTATCATACCATTGCTCTGTTGAGTGGCTAGCCACTTATAGCAATTTGGTCGAGTATGACCGGCAACTCCACAATGATGACAGAGATACTGCTTCTTCTATTTAGGCTTTTGAGAGTTAGCCTTTTTAGCCCTAGGGTTCTTAGCTTCCTTCTTGTCTTGCTTAGGGGGTGCTCCTAAGATAGATTTACCTTTGTCTAAGTTCTCACTAGCTAAATCAGTTTTAACATCATTGTTTTCAATTTCAACATTATTAGTAGGAGGAACAAAAACAGTAGTACTAGTTGAAGCAATATTAGAGGAAGAGAGATCATACCCTAAACTTGTTCGATCAGAAGCAAATTTCTAAAGACTGAGCATCTCATCAAGCTTTACACTTGAAGTCCTCTCCAATTAAGCTCTAACTTGAAACAGTTCCGCTTCAAGCTTCTTAGTCTTCTCAACCAAAAAATTATTCTCAAACCTCAGTGCTCCAATAGTCTGATTAGCTTCATCAACCTTTGTGGAAAGCTGTTCACGATCAAGTTCCACATCACTGAGCTTCTTGGTAGTTTGCCTATAAAGTTTCTCATGTTTCTTAAAAAGCTTGTATAATTTCTCATAGGCTGTATGGATATCATCTTGATCATCCATCTTCTCAAATTTGGACTCCTCCAATTCCTCTTCTTCAACCACATCTTCAACAATCTCATCAGTAGGATTGGCAATGGCAGTGAAGGCATTCAAGATTCTGTAATCCTTATTGTCGGAATCATCCTCAGGCTCGGTATCGCTCAAAGTAGCAGCAAGTGCCTTGCTCTTCCCAATGCTCTTGAGATATGTAGGACACTCCTGTTTCATGTAATTGAAGCCTTGACACCTAAAGCACTTAGGTCCTGTAGGAACAGTGTACTGACTGTCATCCCTTGCATCCTTCTTCCCTTTGTCTTGGTTCTTGAACTGAGAAGAATTGGATTGCCTACGGTCCTTGTCGAAACCCTTCCCATTGGCATTCTTCATGAACTTCTTGAATTGCATGGTGATGTAGGGCTTCATCTTAGAATCTTCATCATCTGAAGACTCATCTGTGTCACTGCTCTTGGCCTTAAAAGCCATGCTCTTGCCCTGGCCGAACTTACCAATCCTTGTTAGCCCTAGCTCGTAAGTCTGTAGATTACCAACCAACTCTATCAAAGGAATCTTGTCAATGTCCTTTGATTCCTCGATTGCCGTAATCTCAGCATGGAATCTCTCAAGTAGAGATTTAAGCACCTTTCTCACAATCTTGAGTTTATTATGTCCTTGAGCTTGGCATAGAACTCTTCGAACGACTCATCCTCCTCCATCTTAATCTCTTCAAAGCTTGTAGTGAGCCTCTGAAGTTTTGAATCCTTGATAACTTTTGTTCCCTCATAGGTTGTCTAGAGAATGGTCCAAGCCTCCTTAGCAGTTTTAGTTGAGGAAATCTTCTTAAACTCCTCATTGGTGACCGCACTGAATAAGGCATTTAACGCTCTGCTGTTGAAGTTTGTCACCTTGATCTTGGCATCATCCCAATCAGTCAGCGCTTCTGTAGGCTTAGTCTAGCCTATCTCCATAGCTTGCCATACTTTCTTATCTAAAGACTGCAAAAAAAATCTCATGCATACTTTCCAGTATGCATAATTAGTGCCATCAAATAAAGGAAGTATAATTAACGACTGTCCTCTATCCATGACAAACAGGGATCAATGGATCAACACAATAAAGATTAAACCCTAATCAGAGTGTGCCTACTCTAATACCACTTGATAGGCCAAAATCGTATTGACCCATTGTGATAAATTAACCAATTAATTTAGTCAAGTGAATTAATTAAGTTAATTAACATGCAAATGCGTGGTAGCACAAACAAGTCACCAATTAACTAAAGTATATAGCGGAAAATAAATAACACGGTGATTTGTTTACGAATGAGGAAAACCTAACAGCAAAAACTCCATCGGGTGATTTTCAGGTCACCATTCCCGAAACTCCACTATTATCACAACAAGCAGTTACAAGTAAATGAATCCCATAACCTTATACCAACCTATAGTTGAACCCTTACCCCAATACCCAATTGGACTTGTTCTGTAGTGACAGTTCCTTTTTTTGATGTACAGCTCCTAAGTACATGACTAACCAATTGCGCGAATCCCAGTACGCAACTTTAATCACCAACTAGAGAAGGTTGTTGGCTGCAAAGTTCTTCAGTTCATCCCAACGATGAAGATCAAGAAAATGCTTGGTCACAAAACCCAATGGTGCATATACACAACAATTTCTTCACAAGAATGATAAACTAAGGCAAAATTTTGTCTCCGATCACAATTTGCTTGAACAAACTTTGCTCAATGCTTATGCAACTTGTGAACTCTTTGACTGCCCTTAAAACAATCATTTTATATGTCTAGGGTTAGGAGAAAAGAAGGCCCAAAGACACATTCACAGATTTTAAAAAAATATAACAGAATTTCTATTTCTTTAAACCTCGACATATAGAAGCTGTCGAGCAGTTGTCGAGCAAGTGTCGAGCAAACTGGGCTGAAACAGCTTTCTTAAGCTCAATAGATGCAGCTGTCGAGGTTTAATGAATTTGCACTTCTCAGCTTGTTTCTTGAACAGACTTGATGACTTCAACACTTGATCTTGAAACCTTGTTTCTTGAAGTATTAAAAACATCATAAATCTACCAAATTATAAGTAAAGTGCATTTTGTCGAAGGATTAGTCAATAACATATGTTTCTAACAAGTAAATCACATATGTCCTAACAATAACAAACAAAATTCATATTATTGTGGTCACTTTGATGACATTGAGTTGAGACATGAATTCTGTTATCAGGTTAGCATGTTTTATCCATAAGATGATAATTTACGATAAAAGGCTATTTTCAAAACTATTTAAATTGAAGGTGTATAGACTATAGACTAAATTAAAACATTTAAAATTATAAGAACGGATTTCAAACAATAATTCAAAGTTACAAACGTCAAAAACTAAAAGAACTGGAGGATGAAGTAAGAATATATTTTTAAGTAGAGAAAAAAATGGAAACATGATCTTTTGGAATACATATGCTTATGTTTGAACTTTCATTCCAACTCAAAGCACAAAGGTAGGAATCAAAAGAGAATTACATAGTTGGCTAGCTTAGAAAGTAGCCAATATATTACATAAATTCCAATATATTACATAAATTGGGAATAATCGTTAATTGAAGACCTCAAAACCTGCTACGTCACTTTGAAAGAAAATTACAATTTCATCCACTTACTAATAGCCACTGCAGTCTCCCATCTTAGACACGATTCCATCCATTCTGGCTCCTTCAACAAATTTGCTTCTTTGCACATTTAAAGATCTTACATACCAGCCAATAGAGAAAGCGAATTGAGTGAATTAGAAGCACAACAAGAATCAAACATACTAGAACACCAATTGGTATGTACATCGTCAACCCAAGCTGACTTCTAAGATTTGGTGGGATGAGCAAGACGAAAGCCAGTACGTATGTAATGCCTAGGAATGTGAGAGTAGTACACATGGCAAGTGTCAAGATGACCATAAAACATTTATTCTTAAGAGAGAATCCACTAATAAGCAAAAACATGACACTGAGAGATGCAGTAAAAGCAATGGTGTTGCAAATTAAGTAAAAAAGGAACACGAGTTCGTAACTGCCATAGGCTAACACCAAAGTTCCAGCTTCACATGGTGGATGGGGGCATGCCTTACTTTCAGTAGAATTCTTTATATCGGTTTGCCAAACTCCACCGGGGGGACTGAGTGAAGGTTGGTAAGTAATCGTTGTGATCACAGTGGCCACCACCATTAATGAACCACGCATGTCTTCTATCCATTTGCTGAATGGTTCTGATTTCCCTGATTCATGGTGACCAGTTGCTGAATCCCCTCCGACTTCTATTTTACTCATGATCAATTCTCTTTAAGGACTTGCTACTACTCTCTGTCTCTATTACTCTCTATTGTCTTTGTGATTGTAGAAGGAACAGCATACAAAGAGATTTATAGCACCTGCCCTCGTCCTGTTACCCCATGATGGGTTGTTCACTTTATGGTCAATCACATCTCAAAATAGTGGGTTAATGAGTGACACAAGTGGATGATGTCATAATTGGACAATGACGTCAAACGCTGGTCAACAAATAAAAGATTTTGTGTATTCTTCAATTTTTGGGAGGAAAAAAAGGTTTTGGTTCAGGTCTAGTGTATCCAATGCATTAGATGCAGTTAAATGGTGGCGTGTTTAAAAGTGAGCATATGTTAACATCTCAATGAATTCAGTGTCATTGAATACTAGACCAAAATCTGACCCGAAAAAACGGAAGAGTTCAAATCTTGTCTTCATCAAGAGTAACCAATTTTTTGATTTGATGAAAAAAATTAATTATTATGAAACAATGGTCATAATCTCAAATCTATTCTATCTAATGTAGGAAAAAAAAAAAAAAAAAAAAAAAAGAAGATGATGCAATGTTAGAAGTTGTTTTAACAATATATTTCAGTATCAATCAATACTAACGTATCATTTATGAATGAAAATTTACTAAACAAAATCTAAATATTTTTTTACAAAATATTAAAGATATTTGTAAATATATGTGACAATAAATATAATTAATAAATGTCAATAAAATAATAAATAAATATCAAAATTATTATTTGTTGTCATTGGTGATAAATTTTTAAAAGTTATGTAGTAAACTTATAGTATTCTCACATTACTCATGTCTTTTTTTACTTAAATTGCCAATTTAAAAAAATAATTCAGCTCTCTTTCATTCTCCTCCTCTCATTCTCTCTACCTCTTTGTATCTTTCTTTTTCTTATTTGTCTTTCTTTTCATCTCCTCCACATGTTATGCACTTTCAGGTTATATATCATTTTACTTTTGTCTACCATCTCGTGGGGCATCCAAAATGAAGAAAAGAAAGTAATTTGTGAGAAACGAGCAAGACTTGGGTCAAGTGCACAGAAGCACTGGACTCAAGTTGCTTCTATGAGAAACAATAATGCACAGAGAGAATCATAAATGAATAAGCTGAAGAGCAAGAAACACAGAAAATGAAGGAAAAAAATTTCTCAAAACAAAGAAGAGAAGAGAGAGAGAGAGGGGGGGGGGGGATTAGATTGTGAAATTTAGGGATAAATCTGATACGATTCATTTATTCTAAACTCTTTGGTTTTTGTATTTAATAATTTACTTGGATGAATACTTATGATATGGTCCCACATTTGATTCTAAAATCAAGAAATAAAACTCTTTAAAAATAAATAATTTAGAACACATAACATAAAATTGGAACTCTAATTTAGAATTCTAATTTAAGTTTCTTTCATCTTCACCTACTATTATTATTATTATTATTATTATTATTATTATTACATAACTTCATTAACTTTAATTTTCGTTGGAAAAAAGTACATTTAAATTTAAAGACCATTATATGTTTTCATTGTACTTACAATGTAATTTACATTGTACCATTCAATGTAAAAGTAAATTTTCCCTAAATTTAATTGGAAAATTTAGTATAATGTGGGGAAAGAACTGGATAGTGTGAGCTTGTGTTGAAAGTTGCAACTTCTTTATTGAAAAAATTACAGTCTCGTGTCAGCTTGTGTGCGGCGACTTGCATCTTCTTCTTAATTTACTAGTTAAATTACAGTGCATTGCTCTCCCTCTCTCTCATGAATCATTTCTCTTGCTCTCTCTCATTAGTTTTCCCTTGTTATGAGTATTCATGAGGTCATGCCACAGTACACTGATGAAAGGTGTAAAAGATCTCCACTGCCTTAACTAAATTTAAAGTAATTTTTGCCGTAAAGTGATAATAATTGCTCATTTCACATGGAATGTAACCAAAAGTGCCCGTTTTACTTTTGCTATTTGGCTTTGCCTCGCCTTTGCTAAAGAGAGTCTGGAATGGACCCACAATTGGAACCAAGGAAGTGGGAACCCTTTAAAAGAGAGACAGGGATAGGTACAAACTCACGTCGCCACTAAGGCTATGTTTAGTTGGGACTTTTGGGAAGAAGAAGTAGAAGGGTAAAATCATGTTTAGTAGGGAAAATTAAAAACAAACTTAAATTTTCTTTCTTTCTTTTTTTAAGGAAATTTTCTTTCTTTGATTGAAAAGAAAAGAGAACAGATTAAAACATGTAGTTTTTATAAACTTACTTTTGTTAGGGTTTATGCCCTAAAATTCAATTTATTGGCATGTCATAAATAATTAAATTGTTTAATTATATGAGATTATTTATAAATAAACTAATGAGACATTATCTTAATCCATGAGATGCATAGTATGTGATTTATACGATTTAGTTACAAAAAATATAAATCACAAGTTCTTTGTAAACTCAGAATTTTAGTTATTAGTCGGTGATGAAATTAAGCATTTCATCTGTGAAAATTATAACATATCAACTAAGATGATTTATCTTGATCATGGAAGATAAGACTTTTAGTTGATATGTTGATATGTTTTAAGAGTTAAGATATATTGAACTGGACCACAATGAGATTTATTATTTTTCTAACGATTGTCAAATGAATAATAAATATCACGACTTCTATTTACATCAACTCTAAATCCTGAGAAAATAATGAACTTAATCATGAGGTGTAGGTTGTTTTGATATATCAGAAGTGAGATTTAAAATCACGATCAAAGCCTCAGTATGTTGGGCAGCCGTATTTAATGTTGATGGAACATATATTTTCAAAATGGAATTCATAATCTTTTAACGGAGATATAAAATATTTCGTTGAGATAAGTTTAATGGGTTAGTTATTCAAAGTGTTGAGCACAACCACTTTAGTAAGGAGTTACTAAAGTATATATTTATGAAATTGGATTTCGTAAATATATGATGAATAACTTAAAGGATTAAACCGGGTACTCAAGGATTAAGATATAGTTATCTTCAAAGTGGCAGTCAACATTCATGACTTTGTATTATTACGAATATTTTAATGAAGGGGTTGCATGTATAATAAAGTCTTGGGATATAATTTATTAATAAGGCCTAGAATGCAATTATATTTATATAATGATATTAAATATAATTAATGGTATCAGTAAAAGAAATATATATATATATATATATAATTAATGGTAACTTTGAACTAGTCAAGAATTAACAAAAAAGCCCAAGGTTCATTGGAGCTAGAGTTTTATTTGTTCCCTTTGGTCTCATCTCAAGCCACAAACTAAAGCCCAATTGGGTAGGCCCAAAAGGCTAACCCAATTAGATAATAAGTTATGTATAAGGAGAGAAACATACAGAATTTTCACAAGTAAGAAGATGGAAATGGTGTGTATGTGAGTGTAAGTCACTCTCTTATTCTCTCTTGAACACATATATGTAAACTGATTGAGAGACCACACTTCTTAGGCACCATGTGGAATTGAGATAAAGATTAAAGGTACTCTCAAGTCTTGGTTTTGAATTTCACTGCATCAAGGTACGTTTTCTATTCTTTATTTTAGAATTCAAGATTACATGTTATCTCTCATGAATGAAATAGATTCGTTCATATTCCGTTATGTGTATTTGTATGAGATACAAATCTATTATTTCATGTGTTTTTCCAACAACTTTTATATTCTTATAAGAAGACAAGATAAGGAGAAAAAGACACATGAGTTGTCGGTGTCTAACATTATAAAGGACATTAGCATCATTTTATTTCAAGACCTTATTTTCTCATTGGGTTTTGATGAGCCCAAGTGAAAAGCACCATAAAATCACTAACTTTTTTATTATTTTCTTCTCTTACCAAACAAGGGAAAATGTTACCATTCTCCATACTTTTCCATTCACCTAGTTTTCACCCCAAACAAACACTACCTAAGAAACTAAGGCATCCCTTGGCCTCGATCCTTTTATTTTTTTCACTCTTCAATTGATTTTTTTTAAATTACCATTTTAGTTCTTAGATTTTCTCTTATATGTCAAATAGCATATAATGTTTCAAATGGGTAAAATTTAGTGATTGTTTTTACCCAGCAACGCACACATCAAAGATTTTTTTTTTTTAAATAAAAAAAATTAAAAAAAAAATAAAAACCTTCAGCAACTAAGCAGTAGTAAAGTTAGAGGCCGAAGTCACTGCACACAACCAGCAGCAAAATCGCCCCCCCTAACTTTAAATTCTGGTTTTGTCCCTGTAATGCAAACTCAAACAACAGTTTTCAGTATTTAAACACTAAAAACTATGAGCCCCAAAAAGAAAACTGTGTTTGATAGGAGTTTTTTTTTTTTATCAAGAGTGTTTTAGTTTTCAAGTAGCGTTGCTAAGTGATCTTTTTGCAAATAAGCTGAAAATCGTGGAACCCATTGACAAGACTAAACTTCTTTTTTCTTTCTTTTTCTCCTATAGGCCCACCACTTTTTCTTTCTCTCCTACTTTTTTCTTTTCTTTTTCTCTTTCCTTCAATAGAATAGCATTCTTTTCATTATTTAAAAAAAAAAAAAACATACACAAACCAAACACACAATTATATTTTGGCAGAAATACCATTTTCGTCCTTACGTTTTGACTATATTCCCATTTTGGTCTCTACTTTTTAATTCAACTGCTTTAGTCTATAAATGAAAAAAAAAAAATGTTCCATTTTGGTCCCTACCATTGCTCATTTAATAGAATAACCTACAAGGCAAACAGAGTGCATTGTTGGCACAATAAATGTTGATGTGTCTATTATAATAATATTAAGAAAAATTATTTGGCTATTAAAAAATGTCACATCTGTAACTTAATTTATATATAAAAAAAAAAAAGCCAAATCAGATAAAAATTAAAAAAAAAATTCTAACCTTCTTATATTTTAAAAAAAAGAAAAGAAAATAGTTATTTTTTTTTTTTTTGGAAGAACATGAAAAAGTCAAAACATGTGTTCTTCATATTCTTCCCCAACTAAAATTTCCTAGAAAATAAAAAATTCTAGATTTTCTTTTCTTTTCTTGCATTTTCTTAGCAACCAAACCCATAAAATCACTTAGATTTACAAAATAAAAAGACATGCCCATAAAAATTTACAAAACACAAAGATGTTCAACAATTACACAAAGACATTCAACAAAATTTTCTTATGCTTTGAAACCAAACACAAAAATAGAAAATTCAGACCTAGATTTTTGGCCTCTATGCACAACCCAGATTTGGTGAACCATGAACATGAACCCAGAAAAATCAACCTCCCTCATCGTGACTCAAAGTACAAAGCATTGTTGTCTTCCTTCCTATTTAAGGGAGCGTATTGGGTTGAGAAGCTTGGACAAGAGGATTGGGGCGGCGTTCTTCTAAGAGCAATCGCCATCTTTGGAATTAGACCAAAGAGTGTTTCAAATTAATACTATAGACTATTTGTTAAAGTGTACAATCCAAACCAATTTCTGCATGTTCCTTGTTCGTAGATTAAGAACCCTTAGAAACCTCAAAGGCCTCACTCTCATCAAGTCCACTTTCAACTCTCTCAAGCTGTCTATTTCCAACAAGACCCACTTCGATTTTGATGCTCTTTCTAAAGCTTGACTCTATTCAAGTAAATCATTCATGGGTATTTGTTTTTTTTTTTAAGATAAAAGGCGCCACCGCGGGGGGGGGGGGGGGCGGGGGGGGTGGGTTGGTGGTGTAGTATTTAATTATATATAAGTTTATACAACAACAGGCATTACAACCTTCAAGGGGCACATCTTACTAGTCCCCAGGTTTTCCATGTCCCATACAAAAGGCGCATATACAAAAGATAGACAGGTATCATAGAGTTCTGAAAGGCACTATTGTTGATGTTCCTTTTTTGCTAGAGCGTCCACGCAGCCATTAGCTTCGTGGAATATATGACACACATGGATGGTCCAGTCAAGCTCCATAAGGTTCCTGCAATCAAAGAGTAGTGGGATAGCATCTGGCGAGATATCATTATTAGTAGTTAACTAGGAAAGACACTGTCATAGAATCTATTTCAAGGTGAATAAATTAAAAACCCAAATCCTATGCCAGAATGAGACCCTAGCGAACTACTCCCAACTCAGCCATATTATTAGAAGCAATACCCATGTTTAAGGAAAATCCTGAAACCCATGAACTTGAACTATTTTGTAACAGACCACCCATACCAGCCAATCCAGGATTACCTAATTAAAGAGCTACCATCCATATCTAATTTTATAAAAGGCTCCAGTGGAGCAATCCATTTAATAATCCTTGGAATACCCATTTTGATTGTCTTATGTGGGTTTTGTTTTCACGGTATCTTCAAGAATCTAGATTAGATAGATTGTTGTCAATCTCTAGAATTGTGTTTTATGGTGAGTTGACTTGGTCTGATCTTACAGAATCAAGTGGAGCAATCCAGTTTTAGTAACAAAACTCAAACCTAGATTTTCCGCCTCCATGCACAACCAAACACAAAACTCAACCCATATTTTCTTTTGTTTTTTGAGAAACCAAACACAAAGCTCAAATCTTAAATCAACAAATAAAACCCCAGATTAAAAACCACAAATAGCCAAGAAAATATGAGTTGGGTCAAATTGTTGACTAAAGTTAATATGAGCTTGAGTTCTAATGTTGTGTTTGGTTACCAAGAAAGTTTTAGAAAATTGAAAAGTTATGCAAACAATTTATTCCTAATCTTTAAATTTGGAAAAAAAAAATGTTTCTTTTTTCAATTTCAATTAATATTAAGAAATTAGAAGTTTTTAATTTTTGACTTTTTTTAAATTAAATTACGAACATGGCATTTTTAAAAGCCAAATAAATTTTTTTAATATTATTTTAATGGACATGTCAGTATTTACTATGTCAACAGTGCACTCTATTTGCTACGTATGATATTTCTATTAAATGAGTAACAATAGGGACCAAAATGGAATGCTTTTTTCATTTAGAGACTAAAAGCTATAAAATAAAAAAGTGGGGACCAAAACGGGAATAGGGTCAAAATGTAAGGACGAAAATGGTATTTCTGTCTTGTGTTTTTTCATATTTTAAAATATATTATTTGAAATATGGTACCAAATACTTTTTTTTTATTATGAGTACTTTAAACACGTATTTACATAACTACTTTTAAATCACAGTTTTCACCTCATTTTGAACAACAATACTTGAGCACTACTACCAAACAGGTCTTAGTGCTCTTAGTGGGATAGGTGAATTATTGTTGCATATCACATGCTCTGTGGTTGCTTGTCAGAACATTATTGTATTTTTTTAAAATCAAGTTTGTCATAAAATTATTGTTCTGTATCACAAAAATTTATTAGATACTTAGGAACATTGTTCTCTCCTTGCACATGAGGGGTGAGCCCACCCTAGGTATGTAATAACTTTCCGTGTATCACATGTTATTGTACTTTGAGGAATGCTTATTTTATTGGTTTATTGTATTTTTTCTAATAAAAGAATTTATAAAAAAAAAAAAAATAGAGTTGTAATTAAAAAATAAAAAACTTGAACATGTTATAGTAACCCACTTTATTTTGGTATCATATCACTGTATCATGATTTTTGAATGAAGTTTGTGATATGTTTGTGTTAGAATATCATTTCTTCTGCTTTGTACATGTGTGTTTGTAAAAAATAAAGAAGAAAAACCCTGCTATCAAGATATCATATTAGGATGGTACCAAAATCATGATGAGTAGTACTAATGTCACATATGATAGTACGTACCTATGTCATATTTGATGATTCCATTTCTTTTTTTTTCTTTTTTTTCGTCATATTAAATGGTATCAATGTCTAAAGGTGGAACTAGAAATTTTTGCTATCCCCACACACTTTGCACCCCCAAACTATATTTATAAGAATGTAACAATTGGGCCCAAAGTGGCTCGGGCCACGATAGTAAGAAATTTTTTTTACTAGTTACTTTCTTTTAATTTTATAGTTGGGCCTTCATCTTCCAAAATCTTAAGTCCCTCTCCTCTCTCAAATTATCAGCCCAACACAAAAAATTAAAATAACAACAACCAATAACAATAGATCATATAAGCTACTAGATCATCAAAGATGGATATTTCCCACTTTTGCTTATATTAGCACCAAAATGGTGTCCTAGAAAAGTGTTAGGTTCTAAAGACTTAGGTTTTTATGTATTTAAAACTCTAATGTGTATTGTTGGCAAACCATGATTAAAACAATGTATTTAGTTTGTTTTAAACTTACTCAAAGTTGGTTTATTGTTGTAAAGTTGGATTAAATTATTGCAAGATTAAAAAAATTGTTTCAGCCTTTTTCGATCAATAGAAGCTTAGGCTCGATCAATCAAAAATCGGGTCTGACATTTTTTTTCTACAGATTTCCAACTCAGCCCTATGTTATTTAAAACGCTTTGAGTTTCTAATTTGCCCTAGGTATAAAAGGCAAACCCTAGCCACGTTTTAGTGTTGCTCATATTGCGTTTTATGTGAATCTCTTGTGAGATCTTTGAGGAGCTTTTCTTCACATAAACTTAGGGTTTTCAAGGAGAAGAAGTTTTCTACTCCTTGATGATCAATCCAATTGCTGCCATTGAAGCCTAAAGAAACACAAGCGGGTGTGCTTGTATCTGGTGGTGAATCCAAGAAAGAAAGAGTCCGTGGATTCGGAGCTTGCATGTGGTCGTGTCAGTAAGTTCTACTGGTGGGTAGCAATAAGAAGTCGAGCGTGGGGGCTTGTAAGTCTTATTGTATGAACTTCAATTCTTTCAAGATAGTGGATTCAAGTTTACCTTGAGGATAGCTAGGTTAAATCCTCTCCAGGTTTTTACCGGTTTGATTTCCTAGGTGATCATATCATTGTCTTATTTATTTTCTGCTGCTATGCATGATATGATTGTTTGATTGTGTTAACCTAGAATTGAAATTTGGACTAAGTAACAATTTGGCTAATTAACTAGGTTAATCCAATTATGGTTTTAAGAGGTCTAAAAACTATCAAGTAGTATCAGAGCGGGTAGCTCTCTTGTTGTTGATCCTTTGATCACTGAGCTGATCCTTGACCCCTGTTGTCATGGAACTTGGACACTCTCTGGTTATTCCTCCTCACTTTGATGGGAATAATTATGCCTATTGGAAAGTAAGGATAAAAGCATTCCTAAAATCAATCGATGAGAGAGTCTAGAACTCCGTTGAATACGGATGGGAGAAACCCACTACTCCTATTAGTGAGTGGCAAACTTCTCAAAAAGAAGTAGCTGCGTTTAATAGCAAGGTTATAAATGCTATCTTTAACACTATTTCAATTAAGGAATTTAAGAGAATCTTTAATGTTAAGATTGCTCATACTGCTTGGAATATCTTCTAGACTGTGCATGAAGGCACAAAGGCTATCAAAATCAACAAATTGTAACAATTGACTTCTAAATTTGAAAGCATTAGGATGTCTGATGATGAATCTTTTGATGAATTCTATGCTAAATTTAATGATATTGTTAATTTTGCTTATAACTTGGGTGAAATCTATGATCAACCTAAAATTGTTAGGAAGATTCTTAGATCATTAACTGAGAATTTTAGACCCAAGGTGACTGCCATAACTGAGAGCAAGGATGTGGACTTTATCCCTGTTGATGAACTTGTAGGATCACTTCAATCTTATGAGTTGAACCTACCCAAGACTAGCAAATCCAAATCAATGGCTTTTAAGTCAGTTGATGATGTTGAGGTTGGTAGATTTGATGATGAGCTCTCTGCTACAGAGATTACTTACCTTGCCAATAACTTTAGAAATTTTCTCAGGAATAACAATAGAAAGGCAAGAGGTGCGAACACTGCTGAACCTAGAAATTTTGGGAAGAATGATCTCACTAAGGTGAACAATAATGACAAACCTAAAGAAAAAGTAGGTCAATATTCTAATAATTACATGGGGCCTCAATGTTTTGAATGTCAAGGGTATGGTCACATGAAATCTAAGTGTCCTACTTACTTGAAGTCTAAGGGTAAGGCTATGGCTGTAATCCTTAGTGATGGTGAAGTTTCTGATGATGAGTCAGAATGTGACGAGGATGGAAATTTCATTACTTTCACTACTACTGCTGTAGTAAATGAAAGCATATTTGCTGAAGAGAACCTTTTTTATGGAGAACTCTCTAAGGACGCAAATCTTCAAGAAGCCTACAATAAACTTTGCAAAGTTACTGCAAAGGATGCTATGAATGTTGAACTTGGCCTGAAGAAAATTGAATCACTTGAGCTTGATAAGAAGAATTTGCTTGTTAAACTGTTTGATGCTAATGAACTTTTGAACAATGTGAAAACTGAGAATATGTTTTTGCTTGATAAAGTTAAATCTTTGGAACTTGATTTTTCTATTGCTAGATCTGCTAGTTCTAAACTTGATCAAATGCTGAGTGTTCAAAAGTCTCCTCCTGACAAATCTGGATTAGGTTTTGTTGAAAGCATCTCTGTGTCCGCTCCCCATTCCACTAACTTTGTTCCTTCATCATCTTCTGAACCTTTTGTAAATGAAGTTGTGAGTGAAACTGTTAAACCTCCTGTGAGTGAGGTTGTCAAACCCATAGAAGTTTCACCATCTAGGAAGATTAGAGTTGATCTGAAAGAGTCTAAACTTAAGGAGTTTACCCTTTCTAAGGACAAAATGCAAGGTAAGCCTGCTTGGTTGTGTAATTTTTGTGGGAAGTCTGGACACATTCGTCCTAATTGTTACAAGCTACAAGCTGCCAAGAGAGCAAACAAACCAAAAGTGTCAGTGCCTCAAGCACAAGATCCTATAGCACTTATTGGTGAATTGGTAAAGGCGCTCAACCTTTATTCCAATCTTGGAGTTGGAAATCACTTTAATGTGAATACAAACTCCAATGCTCGTGGTGCATCTAAAAAGTTTTGGATGTAAAAGACTAAAACTAACTGAGTTTTTTTGACATGGTCCTTGTGCTTCATTGTTTTTTCCTTTGTGACCATTGTTCTTTATTCTTTGGTTTTTGTGTTTTTTTTTTTTTTCTTTTTTCTCTAGGAGTTTCATTGCATTTCATTCTAAGTGTTTTTTTATTCTATATATATATATATATATTAAAAAAAAAAAAGGAAGGAAAAGGAAGCACATTGTGGTCTTGCACTATTCTCTTTGTTTTTGAAAATAAGGTTGGTCAATTTATTTTCACATGACATGTCTCTTGTACTTTGTTTAGCTTTGATGAGCTTATTTATTGCACTTGACTAGTTGAAGCTTTGTAGTGCATGTTGCGTGGGAAAGATGTTATGGTGTTTATCACTTTGTCTTAATCTTGAAGTCACATGTTGTTTGACTATCGGACTTGATCCTTTTGAGAAAGGCATAAATAACCATCTCACCACTATACACTAGCCAATCATGAGCACCTTAGTGCATATCATAAGATTTTTGTGCTCGAGAAAGTGTAGCACGTGCACAAAAAGAACATAAGGTGAAGCCTCGATTTAATTAATAAATGCTTAAAATTGGTGTGTACTATTAGGCTTAATACCAAATCACTTAATTGAAATTGGTGTGTATATTATGAGGAAAAATTCAAGAAATTTTACATGATTGCATGCTTATGTTCTAGGAGATGTGGGAGTTATATGATGTAACTCTTTAGGTAATAGTCTCTTTTAAAATTCTATGTGATGAATTTTATAGACTTTGTGATTAATTGCTATAACACATATCACCTCACATGTGACTCAAGTTTTTTTTTGCTAGTTGCACACACTACACAAGTTACTCGCTAAACATTGTACATGTTATTATGTGTGTCTTTCAGTCTGACCAACCAAGTTTAAAATTACTTTGAGTTTTGTTTGTGCAAAACATATTATGTGTTTAAGTGTTTAAAGGAAGGATGGTTGAAAATCTAAAGTTTGGGAAAACTGGGTTTAAAACTTGTGTTTTGGAAAAACATTTCATCTCATACTCATGCATTTTTATTTCTTATATTCAATGCTTTGAGGTATGTTTTCAAAAATCAAGTTATTTTTCTAAAAAGATTTTTTTTTTTTTTTTTTTTTTTCAGATTTATCCAATCTAATTTTCGATTTATCGAAATCCTTTTGAAAAATTTTAGTGAGCCTCTGTCTGGTTCGATTGATTGAACCTGTTTTTGATCAATCGAACATCGTGAATCAAGTTTTTAAAAAACTCAGTTTTGACTTGTTTAAACATCTTTTCAAAACTTTTCAATTTTTTTTTCTCTCTCTCCAACTCGGCAAGGCTCCACAAATATTTTTTTGTCGTTTTCCTCCAAAATTCTTGCAAAGTTTCTCTCTCCCTAAGCCGGTATGTCTATTTTACCCTTCCTTTTGCATTGTTTTTCTCATTTTCATGCATAATTTCATAGTTTTTGGGTAATTTTCGAACTATGCTTAATTTGGGATTTTTGATTAATCAAGTCTTGTTTTGTGAATTTGATCAATGGGTTTTGTTCCTACAATAATGTATTCATGATCTATATTGGTGAATTTGATTAATTTGGGGTTTTGTGAAAAATTAAAAATTCTAGGGCTTGTATTAAACCTGGTTTGGGGATTTTGTTCAATTTGGTTTAATTTGATGAAATTGGCTTGTTGAATTGATGTAATTGATCATTTTATTGTGTAATCTGTCTTGTGTGATGATCAATTGGTCAATTTGTTACAAATTTTTCAAGTGGTTTTTCAAATTTTTGGGGTTTTTTGCTAGAAACTCTATGTTCAAGCCATTTTTGTCAAATTGGACTTAATTGCATTGCATTAGGTCATGCATCATGATATTTACATTTTTCATGCATCATATAGCTTTTGTTCTATATATTTTTGTGCTAACTTGCAGTCTACCATTGGTTTTGTTTTGTTTTTTTTTCTCTCTATTTGCTGTGTGTTTTTGGTCCTTATTCTAGCACTATGCCTAGGAAAACTAGAGCTAATAGGGTTCTCTCTACTCCTTCTGTGTCTCCCTCTAGGAGTCAGCTTTTTAAGAACGACCGTTGTCGTGAAGCTTTTGAGAAACTGAATAGTAAGCATAAGATATGGGCTAAGCGTTTTGTGATCTCAAATGAGGTTGATCCGGCTATTAGGGCTAACCTAGAGTCTAGAAGTTGGTTGTCCTTATTAAAGATAGACCATCCACCCCCGACCACCCTAATTAGAAAGTTCTTCTCGAACCTCTCTTTTCACATCTATGATTCCAACACCCTTGTTAGGAGTTGGATACGAGATGTTGAGTTCACCATTACCCCTAGGGTAGTGGCTGAGGCTCTTGGGGTTCCGGTCGTTATGGAGCCTGTCTATCCCTATGCTAAGGCTCCTCCTATAGATGTTGTCATGTCACACGTCACTGGATCCTCTATCTAGTGGGATTCTGATCCTCGGATCATGTCTTCTGCGCTTTCTAAGACTGCTTATTTGTTTCTTAGAGTTGCGTGTCATTCATCGTGGCCTATTTCTCATCTCCACACCATCCTTCTTGAGCGATGTGTGTTTTTATACGCTTTCATGTCTGGTGCGTCTATCAACTTTCCTCATTTGTTTCTTCATTCTTTGAACGAAGTTCATAGGAGTTCTGCCATAGGGCATGCACTTATTCATCCTATTTTCATTCATAGGATTTTGTTATTCCTTGGTTTAGTTTATTTCCCTTCTGGTGAGCCTGCTCATGTTGTCGCTCTTTTAAGTACTACCTTCCTTAGACAGAGGGCTGCTCACTTGAGAGTTGATCCTTCGGGTCCTAGAGGTGCATCTTCTGGTGATGTTCCCCCTCCTCCCCCTTCTATAGGTGCTAATGCTGCTGAGACGTCTGGTGCTGCTGCTGATGTTCCTCCACCGATTACTTCAGATGATGCAGACATTCGACGTACGTTGGATCATGTCTTGACCGTTCAGGTGGCTCAAGGACAGATTTTGGTGGGCGTTCTTAATGAGATTCGTGGTTTGCGAGCAAATTTGGCACAGTTTCGATGTTCTTCATTGCCACCTCCTTTTGATGATGGATTTTGATTGTCCTTTGGCATTTCGTCACAAAAAGGGGGAGTACATATGAGTGTTTGCACTTGTACTTGTTTTTGTTTTTAGGGGGAGAGTTTATTTTTGTTGGTTAGAGCTTGTGGAGTTGTTTTAGATTGTATCTAGGTGCTTCAATTTGTACTTTACTTTTTTAGCTCTTGCCACATTTGTTTTGTCTTGTTGAGATATTCTTGTTAGGGGGAGTATATTTTTTTTTTATGTTTCTTGTTTCAAACTGCTTATTGACTTATGTTTGTGAGATCTTCATTGATATATGTCTTTATTGTGTGTTGTTTGAAATTAAGATTTTATTTTATTTGCTTGTATTTTTTCCACACATACAGTTATGCATTTTGTTTAAGTGTTTCAGGAAATATACAGGTTGATTCAATTAAGCTGCTGTCTACTCTTGCAACTGATGGATAGTAATTAGGATTGAATTTGTGTTTTGTGAGCATTATTTTGTAAAGGGCTTTTATTTGTAAACTTTGAGTTAATAAGTAGTGTTTTGTCACGAATTGCCAAAAGGGGAGTTTCTTAGGTTCTAAAGACTTAGGTTTTTATGTATTTAAAACTCTAATGTGTATTATTGGCAAACCATGATCAAAACAATGTATTTAGTTTGTTTTAGACTTGCTCAAAGTTGGTTTATTGTTGTAAAGTTGGATTAAATTATTGCAGGATTAAAAAAAATGTTTCAGCCTTTTTTGATTGATAGAAGCTTAGGCTCGATCAATCGAAAATCGGGTCTGACATTTTTTTTCTACAGATTTCCAACTCAGCCCTATGTTATTTAAAACGTTTTGGGTTTCTAATTTACCTTAGGTATAAAAGGAAAACCCTAGCCACATTTTAGTGTTGCTCATATTGCGGTTTATGTGAATCTCTTGTGAGATCTTTAAGGAGCTTTCTTTCACATAAACTTAGGGCCTTCACATAAACTTAGGGTTCTCAAGAAGAAGAAGTTTTCTACACCTTGGTGATCAATCCAATTGCTTCCATTAAAGCCTAAAGAAACACAAGGGGGTGTGCTTGTATCTGGTGGTGAATCCAAGAAAGAAGGAGTCCGTGGATTCGGAACTTGCATGTGGTCGTGTCAGTAAGTTCTACTGGTGGGTAACAATAAGAAGTCGAGCGTGGGGGCTTGTAAGTCTTATTGTATGAACTTCGATTCTTTCAAGATAGTGGATTTAAGTTTACCTTGAGAATAACTAGATTAAATCCTCCCCAAGTTTTTACCGGTTTGGTTTCCTGGGTGATCATATCATTGTCTTATTTATTTTCCGCTGCTATGCATGATATGATTGTTTGATTGTGTTAACCTAGACTTGAAATTTGGACTAAATAATGACTTGGCTAATTAAATAGATTAATCCAATTGTGGTTTTAAGAGGTCTAAAAACTATAAAAAAGGATATGATTTTCAATTGGGACAGTTACATATATCTACAAGTCATAAAGAAATGGAAAAATTGTAGCAAATAAAACACGCAGCTCAACTGAAAGTCTGAAATGCTGCCAAATTTGATTAAAGAAAGACAAGGACAACATTGGAAGTAGCTTCTTTTTGCTAATAGAATGGTGGAATTAGAATGAATTCAGACAATATGTAGCTCATCTTTTGCAACTCTGTTTTATGTCTTGACATAGAGTTGTTGTGAGCAAATAATATTATACTATGGATATTTGTAGAAATTAATTTAGAGAGCCGGATATCACATTGCATAATTGCATTTTCTTAATCTAATAATGGATTTTTAAATTACCAAGAGCCTTCTTAAATTAACCAGTTATGTAATTCAAGTTATTTAATTTTGGTCAATTATAGACTAATAAAGCCACCAATTTCATAGTTTACATTTTTATTTAATATCCCCTTAGTTACACTCATTTTTTCATGTCACAAAACCATCCCAAAGCACACATCAAAACAACAAAGTCATCTCAACACACCCAAAACACCTCAAAAGTATGGCTCCTTCAACCATTTGGCCATGGTGTCCAAATCTCCATAATTGAACACCATAATACCATACATCACACACCCACCACAAAAAGCAAGAAGCACGGCCCACGCCATGACCCCAAAATAATTTACTTAGAACCATAATTAAGCTTTACTTGTAAAGAAACTAGAATAAGCCCAAAACCAAAAGGATTGTGAGCTTTTAGCCTTTTACCTTATAACATAAAATGAATTTGGTGAAAATGATTTCTCAATTAATTAATTTCCAGTCAAGGTGTTTTATATACACGGGCAGAACCTGAAAACTAATTTTAAAGTCTGTTTAGATACTGCTTATTGTTGAAAACTGAAAATACTGTAGCAAAATAATTTTTAAATGTGTGAATAGTGCTGTGAGATCTAATTTTAAGGTAAGATTTGTGTTTTCCTGTACTTGCGGGTCTTGTGAATAGTGCACAAGACCCAAAAAAAAAACGCAAACGCGCAAAACTTTCAGTTTTCAAAAACATCCAAACTCACACTTAACTAACAAAACAGAAAAGCTAACAAACGCTAACGTGTGGCACGTGTGATAACTAATGAAATATATACAACAGACTAAACTACAAGTCGTCTTGTCATTGTGTAGCTGAGCTACTGTCATTTTCTTCTATATTTTTCTTCTTCGTTCCGTAGTTTCTGCAGATAAGAACTTCTTCAACAACTGCTTCCTCTGTATTTGATTTCTGCTTGGTTTGATACCTTAATCCCTTCCTTGATTGAACCCAAACATTCCCTCGTTGATTTACATAGGCTATTTGGGTAAGGGCATAGACAAGGGTGTTGAGGTGGTCAGAGGTCTAAGGCTAGGTTGCCTAGTTGAGCTGTGGTGGTCAGGGTCAAGTGGGAGTGTGGGGTTAAATGGTGCGTATGTTTGTATCTGGTTGAAAAGAGGAAGGGGGAGATAGAAGATAAAAGGGATAAGGGAAAAAAGTAACGTTGGTGCGTATGTTTGTATCTAGTTCAGCTCTCTTTCATTCTCCTCCTCTCATTTCTCTACCTTTTACTTTGTATCTTTCTTTTTCTTATTTGTCTTTATTTTTATCTCCACCACATGTTATGCACTTTTAGGTTATATATCATTTAACTTATGTCTGCCATCTTGTGGGGCACCCAAAATGAAGAAAAGAAAGTAATTGTGAGAAATGAGCAAGACTTGGGTCAAGTGCACAGAAGCATTGGACTCAAGTTGCTTCTATGAGAAACAATAATGCACAGAAAGAAAAATAAACGAATAAGCTGAAGAGCAGGGAACACATAGTGAAAATGAAGGAAAAAAAGCACTCGAAACAAAGAAAAAAACAAAGAAGAGAGAGAGAGAGGAATTAGATTGTGAAATTTAGGGATAAATCTGACACTAGGTGAGCGAAAATCATAAAGAAACTAAGTGTTTTTGTTTCATCTCCGTATCCATTTACCCTAGTATGACTGATATTTAAATTGGCATGAAACAAAGGTGTTTCTGTACTAACCTAGGTATTGATACAACAAATACCTCTGTAATAGCCAGCATGATATGAAATTATCTCCCTTAGTATTGACTTATTGAATAACTTAGTGTAATAGCCAACAAATACCTCATAAGCCATTATGTGATATAATGATTTCTTTCTTAAATATATGTTTTGAATAACTTAAATTCATTAGTTATGTTAAATTTTTCTTTTAAAGCTGAATAAAAATAAAATTTTACTTAAAGAAAAAGCTTTAAATAGTTGGACATAAATTGACTTTAAAAAAAAAAAAAAAAACAGCTTATACGATTTGAACAAACATCTTATTAGACTCATCAACTATCCATTCTCAACTCCTTAACAATAAAATTTAGTGACAAATTATTTTTTCAAAAATTTAGATTTATTAATTGTTAATGTTGAGCAATGTTAGCGACAACAAGATTCTAAGTGGAAAAGTTCACATTGTCTTAACAGGGTATGATAATATAATGATAAAATTATATATATATATATATATATATATATATATATATATTAAGCGTAAAATTTAGGCAATTTTCTTTTATTTTATAAATAGGTATAATTTCTTAGATGAACACATGACGCAAAATTAAATTCTAATTAAAATTCAATTTAGAATTTAATTGAATTTGGACTTTTCGATTTTTACACTGAATAATTCACTTGGCACAAAAATTAAAAATTAAATGGGACACATGATGGACAATTGGACTGCAATTGAAATTCAATATAGATTCTAATTTAATATTTTATGAGCTTTTGCTTATAATATATATATTTTAAAAATCTATGGTTTAAAAAATGTGTAAGTTAATACCATGTATAATTTCAAAATCTTCTAAATATATATATATATATATATATATATCTAATTTGAACCATATAACTGTGATTATTTCTAATCGTACTTGTACATATATACACCACGTTACACACTAGTTAAATTTAATTACATAACTGTATTAACTTAAATTATCTTTAGAAAAAAAAGTACATTTAAATTTAAATACCCTTATATGTTTTCATTGTGCTTACAATGTAATTTACATTGTACCATTCAATGTAAAAGAAAGTTTTCCCTAAATTTAATTTGATAACTTAGTATAATGTGGATAAAGAAATGTGTTAGGGTCATACTTTTTGTAATTAGCTAATCTTTTGACAAAATGCATTTTACTTATAACTGGGTAGATTTAAGATGGGTTTAGTACTTCAAGAAATATGTTATTCAAGTCAAGTATTAAAGACATGAAGATTAGTCCAAAAAACAAGTGAATAAAAACTGTTCATTTAGTCTCAACAGATAGCTCGACAAACGTTTGCTATCGAGACTTAATGTGAAGCTCGATAGAAGCTTCATCTATCGAGAACCACAATTTTAGAATTTCTAGATTTGAAATTTGGCCCTGTCTTATGTATTTGTGTAAAGTTTCTTTTCTCACAACCCTAGACATATATAAGATTTATTTTAAAGGCTGACACTCACGGATACAGAGACTAAGGGACTTATTTTCTCTGTGTGAAGCTACTGCATTTGTATGCCATAGGGTTTTGTAATTGAGTGCTTCTAAATCTTCATTTTTTATGAAGTGGAGAACTTTTTAGCCAACAACATCTATTCAAGTTGTTGAAGTTAGTCATGTACTTGGGATCCGTGCAAAGGGTTAGTCACAAATTGGAGGTTCATGCATCAAAAGAAAAGAAGGCTACTACAAGATCAAGAAGGCGAGGGTAGTTGGTAAGATTATTTATATTTGTAATAGCTTGATTGTTGATTAATAGATTCTTGAGAGTGGTGACCTTAAAATCACTCGGTGAAGTTTTTGCCTTGGGAGGTTTTTCCCATTTGTCAACAAATTGCTGTGTCTAATTTATTTTTCACTGCATTTAGTATTTTTGGTGATTTGTTGGTGCCTCCTCAATTTGCATGTAATTGAACCTAATTGATCAACTTGAGTAATTAAATTAATTAACCGGGATCAAGAAATCTTAACCCAACAAACTGGATAGTGTGAGCTAATGTTGACAGTTGCAACTTCTTTATCAGAACAATTACAGTCTCATGTGAGCTTGTGTGTGGCGACTTGCATCTTCTTTTTCACTAGCTAAATTACAGTGCATTGCTCTCTCTCTCTCTCTCTCTCTCTCTCTCATTAGTTTTCCCTTGTTATAAGTATTCATGTAGTCATGCCATAGTACACTGATGAAAGGCTATAAAAGATCTCCACTGCCTTATCTAAATTTTAAAGTAATTTTTGCTGTAAAGTGATAATAATTGCTCATTTCAAATGGAATGTAACCAAAAGTGCCCGTTTTACTTTTGCTATTTGGCTTTGCGTTTGCTAAAGAGAGTTTGGAATGGACCCACATTTGGTACCAAGTGAGAACCCTTTAAAAGAGAGACAGTGATATATATAGACTCACGTTTGCCACTAAGGGTTTGTTTGGTTGGAAGGATGAAAAAGTGGAAAAATAGGAAATAGAGAGGATGGAAAAGTGGGAAGATAGAAAAGTTTTTAGTTTCCCTCATTTCTATTTGGTTGGAAGGGTGGAAAAGTGGAGGATGCAAAACTTTTTTGTTGAGTTGAAAATAAAATTTGTATAAATTTACCATCATGTTCCTATTAAATAAAACAAAAAGTAACATATTATACTTTAAAAAAAATTTGTATAGATGGACACTTCATTAAAGTTAAAAAAAAAAAAAAAAAGCATAAGAAATTAACCCAAAGGTGTTTTCTAAAGTTATATTAAAAAAAAAAAATTGCCTACAACGATGGAGGTGAAATCCAATGTGAGGGGTATTTTTGAAAGCTCATTTTATGAGCTTCTCTCTCTCAGTTTTCTCCTCATTTTGGGGAGAAAACTTTTTGGTGAGCCTGGGGAGAAAACATCTAGCTTTCACCATTTATTTTCCTTCCTCTCCACTCAAGTAAACACACTCCAAAAAAGTTTTCCTTTCTATTTTCTCTCCAAAGTTTTCCATCCACCCTATTTCACCTCTAAATAAACACACCCTAAAGCTTTGTTTAGTTGGGACTTTTGGGAAGAAGAAGTAAAAGGGTAAAATCATGTTTAGTTGGGAAAATAGAAAACAAATTTAAAAATTTCTTTCTATTTTTTTTTTTTTTTGGAGGAAATTTTCTTTCTTTGGTTGAAAAGAAAAGAGAAAAGATTGAAAAATGTAGTTTTTATAAACTTACTTTTATATTCTTATAAGAAGACAAGATAAGGAGACGTGGTTGGTGTCTAACATTATAAAGGACATTAGTATCATTTTATTTCAAAGTTCTATTTTCTCATTGAGTTTTGGTGGGGCCAAGTAAAAAACACATTAGAATCACCAACTTTTTCATTATTTTCTTCCCTTACCAAACAAGGAAAAATGTTACCTTTCTCCATACTTTTCCCATTCACCAAGTTTTCACCCCAAACAAACACTACCTAAGAAACCAAGGCATCCCTTGGCCCCAATCCTTTTTTTCACTCTTCAATTGATTTTTTTTTTTTTAATTACCATTTTAGTTCCTAAATTTTTTTGTTTGAAACTTTAGTTCTTAATGTTTGTCTTATATGTCAAAATAGTATATAATGTTTCAAATGGGTAAAATTTACTACTTAACCTTATGATATTACGTCAAAATAGTATATATCATTAAGTGATAGACGGGAAAAGTTGCCATGTACTCTTTTTTTTCTTGTGTCAGTGGAGAATTTACAAGTTATTATAGTATTACAATTCTTGAATTCTTCTATTTAAAAAAAAAAAAAAAAATTCTTGACTTCTTAGGTATGCAACACGGGGGGAGAGAGAGAGAGAGAGAGAGAGAGAGAATTACTCCACATTATTACAATTCTTGACTTCACATTTCAAAATCTAAAAAATTACCTATTTTACATGCCCAAAAGCTACTTTATTTATGTGTGTGTGTGTTTGTTTCTAAAAAAAAAAAAAAAAAAAAAAAAACTACTTTATTTATTTTACAACTCACCCAACATCGTAGTTCTAATTTTTCAATACCCTATTCATTTATTTATTCATTTCTCTCTCTTCCTCCCCTACTCTTTCTCTCTCTTTTATCTTAAAAAAAAAAAAAAAAAATCTCTCTTCCACTCTTTTTCTCTTTCTTCTTTTGAAACAAACCATTTTTTTTTTTTATTAACCATGCTATATTAGTTTTGTATATATACAAACTTACTCTTCATAGATGCTAAATTTTTTTTGGAATAGCAACCTGGATAAAACATGTTTTGGTCCTCTAAGAATGTAAAATAGCAATTGGGAGAGTTTTACAGCCCCTAATGCTAAAGCTCTTAGTGGGATAGGTGAATTATTGTTGCATGTCACATGCTTTGTGGTTGCCTGTCAGAACATTATTGTATTTTTTATCAAGTTTGCCATAACATTATTGTTCTATATCACAAAAATTTATTAGATACTTAGGAGCATTGTTCTCTCCTCGCACATGAGGGGTGAGCCCACTTCGACTATGTAATAACTTTTCGTGTATCACATGTTGTTGTGCTTTGAGGAAATCTTATTTTACTGGTTTATTGGATTTTTTTAATAAAAGAAGTTTTAGAAAAATACAGTTGTAATTAAAAAAAAAAAAAAAAAACTTGAACATGTTATAAGGGAAATTTTATAGTAACCCACTTTTTTTTTTTTTTTTTTTTTTTTTGGTATGATATTATTGTATCATGATTTTTGAGTGAAGTTTGTGATACGCTTGTGTTAATATCTCATTTCTTCTGCTTTGTGTATTTGTTTTTGTAAAAAAATAAAAAATAAAAACCTTGCTATCAAGATATCATATTAGGATGGTACCAAAGTCATGATGAGTAGTGATGATGCAAAAAATTGTCAGTTGGGTCATTCATCCAATCCAAAGTTTTGGACAATCTTGTAGGACCTAGATGAACTAGTAGGACCTGCAAAATAAACAGAGTTGATCGAAGAAACCACCATATTATGCTTGTTGGGGGAGCCTCCGATGCTTAAGTCAAAATCAGCCCCTATATTTTGCATATAGATAGTAATTTTGTAGTATGTTTTTGACGTACCTTTGTAAATGGATAGATTGTTCCTTTTATAGGTAGCTTAGGTAGCTGTTGTGCTCCTAAATGTCTTCATGTACATAATTGCAGGTAATTATTTCCCTGTACGTAACAGTCTCTGTCTTAATGGGAGTTTAAGGGCGATAAGTAACAGTCGTCATTAACTAGGCTTTATTGCCTTTGTAATATATCAGATGATTGAGTTCATCATCTTTAATGATTAGTGGTTATAGAATTTGTTGAAGTGTTCTTCCGTCACGCTTGTATTAATGTTCATTTACTGTTTGTTTGGACGAAACATTTTTTGGTTCATCAAATAGTATCAATGTCACATATGATAGTAGGTACCTATGTCATATGTGATGATTACTTTAAAAAAAAATAAATAAATAAATAAAATAAAAAAGAAAAAGTTCATATGCGATGATTCCCTATTAAATGGTATCAATGTTTAAGGGTGCAATCATAAATTTTTGCTATCCCCTGCACAATTTGTACCCCTCAACCATATATAAATAGGGACATAAAAATGGGGCCCAAGTGGCTTGGGCCCCGACAGTAATAAATTTTTTTTTACTAGGTATTTTCTTTTAATGTTATAGTTGGTCTCTCATCTTCCAAAGTCTTAGGTCCCCCTCCTCTCCAAGATTATCAGCCCAACCCAAAATATTAAAATAACAACAACCAATAGCAATAGATCACATAAGCTATTAGATCATCAAAGATGGATATTTCCCACTTTTGCTTATATTAGCACCGAAATGGTGTCCTAGAAAAGGATATGATTATTGTGACAGTTACATATATCTACAACTCATAAAGAAATGGAAAAATTGTTGCAAATAACACAGGCAGCTCAACTGAAAGTCTGGAATGCTGTCAAAGGTGATTAAAGAAAGACACGCATAACATTGGAAGTGGTTTCTGAAAGTTCAAATAGTGTAAAATACACTATGAATGTTTTGACCCCAAAAATAAAATTACCAATTCAAGCTTTATGACATATAAAAAGTGTGCGGAAAATGAACACAAGCTATAAACAAAATTGATAAACAATCTAAGCCAATTAAAATCACATCCACAACAGAAAATAAAAGGCAAAGATAAGGGAAGAGAGATGCAAACACAAGGACAACACAACGATGTGTTATCAAAGAGGAAACCGAAGCCCTCGATGTAAAACCTCTCTGCCGCACTCAAAGCGGTAAGTAATCCACTAGAAAATGTAGTTGGGATACATGAACAGTAATAGACCCTCTAAGCGTAATCTACCCAATCTACCTAAGCCCTCCAAGCTTCTTGCTCCAACAAGGTTGTGCCGAACTTATTTCTTTTCTAGCTTCCCGGATTCTGCTACTTGACCATAGCATCAACCAATGTGAAATTGGTTCCTTCCTAACTGCTTTCCAAACACCAAAAAGCTCTCTCACAGAAATGAAAATGGTGAGATAAGGTTTTGGTAACAAGCCTCTCAATAATTTGACAATGAAGAGGAAGAGAGTAGAGGAATTTGAAGAGTCTCTTAGGTAAAGATTGTGGATGAGTCAATCTTGTTTTTCTCTAGGGTTTCTCTCTCAAAATTCTCTCTAGAAGCTCTCTCAAAATCGTGGGTATAAGGGTATATATATAGTAGGGTGAGAAGGAATGTGAAAAGTCAGTTTTTCCCAAACAGGGTGTTCTGGCGACTTGACCTCGTGACTGGGTTGAGTCGCGAGTTCAAGTCACGAGCAAATGGCCTGGCCAGCCTAGGACTTTTGTCCTGTAGTGCAACAGCTGGCGCGACTCTTCAGCTTCTGGCATGCTTGGCACGTGTGCAACATTCTGGTGGCTTGCAAGCCGCGAGACACCTGCGAGATCCAGCCGCGAGTCCCTATTTCTTTGCAAAATCTTGAGCAATTCTTCACATTATCTCACTCACTACCCTTACAAGAATCCCACCTAAATACAAGATTACTAATTGCTAAAATACAAGCAAATTTGGCACGGAATAAAGCCAACAAGATGGTTGATAAAATTGAACCTTAAAATCTCCCCCCTTTGGCTATTCTGTGATAAAACCCTAAAACTGACTCTAGGCTTAACATGTGAGTTGGGAACAGTTGAACATAACTCACTCACACCTAACTCTAGAAACTGTGAAACTCCTAAATCATATGAACATAAATCTCCTGAAACACAACAATACACCATGATTATTGTATGCAAAAAAGTATGAAATGCATATGAAGCAGGCATGATGTGATCAAGCAAAGATGGAGTTAAGAAACAAACCATGGCTTGATCAAACAAGCAATCATTACAAGGTAGTGACCACAATGCTCATTCACACTTGGAATGAACACTTAGATATACAAGCTAATAAACTCAATGCAAATCACTTGCATGCCCAACACTCAACCAATGCATAATACACTAAGTATATGCATCTCGGAACAATCCTACAAGGGAACAAGAGTGACAGTACTTAAAAAGAAAATGCATGACATTTAGTTAGAAGTATTGATTAAACAATACATAAAGGCTGCATAAAAGCATGGTACACACCATAAAGCCTACAAACTATGTATAAAACATAACCCTAAAAGCTTACAAAAACAACATGGGTACAAACCAAAACAAACACACACACACACACACAAAAAAACCTAAAAGAACACATAACATAAGTTCTGAAATATGCTAAAGTGAGAAAAAATATTAAACATAGGCCAGCTTGCTTAATACTCCCCCTTTCATAGTGCTCCCCCTATCATCATCTCCCCTTTTTTGTCATGGAATAGCTAGTCCTTATTCTCTTTTAGCTGCCTTTGAATCTGGTCCAGCTGTGTTTGGAGAGAAGTGAATTTCATGTCACACTGGATGTTTTGATGGTGCAAGAGAGTGGCGAGTCCAGAGATCTTAGTGCTCAATTCATGGACAGATGCCATAATGGAGTCTAGCTTTTCATTAACTGAAAATGCGCTAGAACGTGATCCACTGTGTGAAGGTTGTGATTCTAATTTGACTTCCTTTTTGCTATGACCAATGCTAGCATTTAGCGTCCGAAGGTTGATTGGACTTGGCGTTGGATGGGAAGACTCATCTGCTGATGGATAGATGCCTTTAAGTTTCAAAATTCATGAGACGAGACAATAGAAAGGAATGCATATCCGTGAGTCAGTCCTCACAACAGTTTTACGCAAGATATGGAAGATATGCGCACAAATGTCGATCTCTACGTCAGAAATCAGATCGTGAAGGAACAAGGCTCTCCCTAGGTTCATATACCCGGTACTAGATAGAGGGTATAGATTATGGAACATGATGATTGTGAGCACCCTCAATTCCGGAGAAGAGAGGAAACATTGATTAAGTTTCCATTTGGTGAAAATTCCAAGTTTTTACCAAAAGCCTCCCGGAGTAAATCTTCTTCTGGATACAAATCATCATATATTGGTGGATTCCTCAGCATCAGCCTGTTGATGTGAAGAATTTTTGCCAGATAGGCAGGGGTCACAGAGAAGTTCTTTCCACGAACCCAGCAGTTGAGTTCTTCCCCTTCAATAGTTGCATTAGCATAGAATTCTTTCACCAAATTCTCATAGGCATCATCAAGTGTAGAAAGAAGATAGTTCCAGTCTTTTGTGGCAAACCACTTAGGAATGTTAGTGTCAGAGAGAGATGACTAATCTAAAGCCCTTTCAAGAAGTGATTTAGCATCTCTGGAATATTTTGCATGTGACTGAAAAGCAGTAAAGGTCCTGAATTTGTTGGGATCATATACTCCTGATGATGACTTTGTCCTTTTTAAACTAGGAGAGAGATCATCAACATCAATCACATGTTCTTTGCCTTTACTGTTTCCTTCTTTCACAGCTGCTTTCTTGAAGGGAGACATTGTCACACTGCATCATGTGACACATTGATGCGAGAAGAAACACACAAAAGCAACAAGCATTATTAGTACCGGGTTAGTCCCAAATCAGAAAACTGAAATTAAGCCCTAAATTCATGGGAATAGGGTCTTAATCATGACAATGTGTGGGTGTGTGACATAAAAGGCACAATATAGATGCTAAGCAGAGTAAAATACCATAGAATCAACAAAACTACACATTATAATCAACAGAAAACAAATACCCATATTCAAGTATCAGGTATACAACAAGATCACAAAAACAACACAATCCAAGAGATATAGGGCAAGATATAAGGAACACATTGAGAAGGAAACAAAATCCATACCTTTTCTTAAAGATTGGTGAAGAGAGAGAGAGAGATTAAGGAGAGTTTGTGTGTGAACACTATGTCTTTTAAGGAGGTTCAGACAAAGAAGACAATAAATAGTCACAAAAGATTGAGGGAAAGCTGAAAAGGGTTTTTTTTTTTTTTTTTTTAAAAAAAACTGCCTCATTTTCGCAAAACACGCAATTTTTGTGATTGGGGTGAGTCCCCAACAAGTCGCTAGGGCAAGCCGCCAAAACACTCAAAGTCAAAATTATGAAAAAAATTTCTAAGTGTTTTTAGCGACTGGAAGGTTTACCTGCGAGGGAGTCGCGAGCTGAGCCATGAAAATCTTTGTGTACCCCTCGCGACTAGACCTTTCACTCGCGAACAAGTCGCCAAAACCAACCCGCGAGCTCGCTGCTGAAGCATGCGACTTGGATGACCCGCGACTAAGTCACCAAAACAGGACAACACTATTTTTGAAATTTTTCAGTTTTTGTAAAAACAAAATACTTTCCAAAAACACCTAAAACACTCAAAAATCTTTTTGTGTTTGAATCAACAAAGATTGAGCATGTGAAAACACATTTTATCAAGTACAATCACACAAATGAATATGATATTCATTGAACATAAACTTGTGTGTTGTGTGTGGATATCAACAATGAGATAGTCCTTAGTCTAATGTAAAGCTTCAATGATCAATTCAACCAAGGCATACACAATTAGCACTAGATCATTTGACTCATCTCAATTATAGAAGTATGCATATATGACCTCCCACATGACTTGATAACATAACTTTGAGCTTTACATTTGGCTCCATTTTTTCAGTCATAACATTAGATCTTTTTGATCTTTTTGGAACAATCACATCTCATTGTGAAAATGACGTTTGATATTTCACCTTGATGGGAAAGCCTTTGGCTTTTTGAAAAATCATACACTTTATTTTTGGTTGCTTTCCCTTTTTCCTAGTCGAATACTAGTACGTGCGACAGGCTTTTGCAGCTCAATATCTCTTTACATTTGGAGAGCTCCTTTTAGCAAAAACAAAAAAAATAAAGAGTGGGAATATATATAGGCACAAGTCTATGCATGTCTCAAGATCAACAAAATCATTCACTAATCATTCATTACAAGTTTGAAGATCTATTTACAACAGTCATATAGATTTCAGATTTCTTCCATAGTGATAAGAGTGCAAAGGAACAAGCTACGCTGGTAAATGCACAAAGCCATTAGCACAAAGGTACAAGGCAAAACAAGTTTTGAGACAAAACTCAACAATGTCAATCAAACTTTTTGATTTTCTACTTTTTATGTGGTTTTTGGATTTTTGACACATAATAAGGAAAGGATTGATAAAAAGCAATAATGTAAAAACAACAAAAGCAGACAAAGCAATTAACAATCAATAAGATCATGTTATACAGATAGCCAACAAAGTAGTGTGTGTCCCACAAACAAAATAACACAATATAAACAAGTGAAGCACACATCACACAAGAGATTTAAGGGATAGTACCAACACCAATGGTCTTACAGAGGGATTCAAACCGTGGACCATCGAGAGGCTTGGTGAATATATCCGCCTTTTGATTGTCTGTGTGGATGAATTCAAGACACACAACTCTTTCTTCCACCAAGTTTCGAATGAAATGGTAACGTATCTCTATGTGCTTAGATTTTAAATGCTGGACCGGGTTCTTAGAAAGATTTATGGCACTGGTATTATCACAGAAAACACATATTGTATCTTGAGGAATTTCATAGTAACCTCTGTAATAGCTAGCATGATATGAAATTATCTCCCTTAGTATTGACTTATTGAATACCTCATAAGCCATTATGTGATATAATGAAGTCTTTCTTAAATATATGTTTTGAATAACTTAAATTCATTAGTTATGTTAAAATTTTTTTTTTTAAAGCTGCATAAAAATAAAATTTTACTTAAAGAAAAAGCTTTAAATAGTTGGACATAAATTGACTTAAAAAAAAAATAGCTTATACGATTTGAACAAACATCTTATTAGACTCATTAACTATCCATTCTCAATTCCTTAACAATAAAATTTAGTGACAAATTATTTTTTCGAAAATTTAGATTTATTAATTGTTAATGTTGAGCAATGTTAGCGACAACAAGATTTTAAGTGGAAAAGTTCACATTGTCTTAATAGGGTATGATAATATAATGATAAAATTATATATATATATATATATATATATATATATATATATATATATATATATACACTAAGGGTAAAATTTAGGTAATTTTCTTTTATTTTATAAATAGGTATAATTTCTGAGATGAACACATGACGCAAAATTAAATTCTAATTAAAATTAAATTTAGAATCTAATTGAATTTGGACATTTCGATTTTTACAATGAATAATTCACTTGGCACAAAAATTAAAAATTAAATGGGACACATGGTGGACAATTGGACTACAATTGAAATCCAATATAGATTCTAATTTAATTTTTTATGAGCTTTGGCTTATAATATATATATTTTAAAAATCTATGGTTTAAAAAATGTGTAAGCTAATACCATGTATAATTTCAAAATCTTCTAAAAATATATATATCTAATTTGAACCGTATAATTGTAATTATTTTTAATCGTACTTGTACATATATACACCACGTTACGCACTAGTTAAATTTAATTACATAACTGTATTAACTTAAATTATCTTTAGAAAAAAAAGTACATTTAAATTTAAATACCCTTATATGTTTTCATTGTGCTTACAATGTAATTTACATTGTACCATTCAATGTAAAAGAAAGTTTTCCCTAAATTTAATTTGATAACTTAGTATAATGTGGATAAAGAACTGTGTTAGGGTCATACTTTTTGTAATTGGCTAATCTTTTGACAAAATGCATTTTACTTATAACTGGGTAGATCTAAGATGGGTTTAGTACTTCAAGAAATATGTTATTCAAGTCAAGTATTAAAGGCATGAAGATTAGTCCAAGAAAAGTGAAGAAAAACTGTTCATTTAGTCTCAACAGATAGCTCGACAGACGTTTGCTATCGAGACATAATGTGAAGCGCGATAGAAGCTTGATCTATCGAGAACTACAATTTCAGAATTTCTAGATTTGAAATTCGGCCCTGTCTTATGTATTTGTGTAAGGTTTCTTTTCTCACAACCCTAGACATATATAAGATTTATTTTAAAGGCTGTCACTCACGGATACAGAGACTAAGGGACTTATTTTCTCTGTGTGAAGCTACTGCATTTGTATGCCATAGGGTTTTGTAACCGAGTGCTTCTAGATCTTCATTTTTGATGAAGTGGAGAACTTTGTAGCCAACAACATCTATTCAAGTTACTGGAATTAGTCATGTACTTGGGATCTGTGCAAAGGGTTAGTAACAAATTGGAGGTTTATGCATCAAAGAGAAAGAAGGCTACTATAAGATCAAGAAGGCCAGGATAGTTGGTAAGATTATTTATACTTGAAACTGCTTGATTGTTGATTAGTAGATTCTTAAGAGTAGTGACCTTAAAATCAATCGGTGGAGTTTTTGCCCTGCGAGGTTTTCCCCATTTGTCAACAAATTACTGTGTCTAATTTATTTTCCGCTACATTTAGTATTTTTGGTGATTTATTGGTGCCTCCTCGATTTGTATGTAACTGAACCTAATTAATCAACTTGAGTAATTAAATTAATTAACCGGGATCAAGAAATCTTAACCCAACAAACTGGATAGTGTGAGCTAATGTTGACAGTTGCAACTTCTTTATGAGAACACTACCAGCCCAGTCTGCATTTGAATACTCGACAAGGCAAGCATTTGAGTCTTTTGAATACCACAAACCATAATCTGGTGTTCCATTGATGTATCGTATAATTCACTTCACCGCAGTCAGGTGTGATTCCTTTGGAGCAGCTTGATATCTAGCACAAACACTAACGCTGAACGCAATATCTGGTCTACTAGCTGTAAGATAGAGTAGACTCCTAATGATACTCCTATACAAGGTGGGATTCACTTCCACCCCGGAAGAATCAACATTCAGTTTAGTAGACGAGCTCATGGGAGTGGAGGCATGTTTTTTGGAGTCTAGTCCAAACTTCTTGACAATGTTTCTAGCATATTTCTCTTGTGAAACGAATATGTTTTCCTTCTTTTGTTTGACTTGAAGGCCTAAGAAAAATGTGAGCTCCCTCACCATACTCATCTCAAATTCTTTCTTCTTCTCCTTAAAGAATTCTATAGCCCGATCATCAATTGTAGCCCCAAATACTATGTCATCAACATATACTTGAGCCACAAGGAGGTAATCTTCATCATTCTTGACAAACAAAGTCCGGTCGGCATATCCCCTTTTCAATCCTCTATTCAGGAGGTAATGGGTAAGCCGATCATACCAAGCTCTAGGAGCATGTTTCAAACCATAAAGGGCTTTCTTCAATCTCAACACATGATCAGGAAAGTGAGGATCCTCAAAGCCTTTTGGTTGTTCAACAAACACTTCTTCATTTAGGTATCCATTTAGAAATGCACATTTTACATCCATTTGGTTGAGTTTGAAGTTCATAGTGTATGCAATGGATATAAGAATTTGAATAGACTCAAGTCTTGCCACAGGAGCGAAGGATTCATCAAAGTCTACTCCTTCTAGTTGAGTATATCCTTGAGCTACTAATTGAGATTTATTCCGTATTATCTCTCCATCTTCATCGGTCTTGTTTCTGAATATCCATTTAGTGCCAATGACATGAACATTTTCAGGCTTTGGAGCAAGTTCCCACACATCATTTCTCACAAATTGATTAAGCTTTTCATGCATTAACTCAACCTAATTTTCATCTTGGAGAACTTCTTCTACCCTTTTTGGCTCAAATTGAGCAAGGTAGCAATGGTATGATACATGATTGGCCAAAAGGATGTTTCCTTTTCTAAGGCGAAGACCTTCATCTAAAGACCCTATAATGTTGCTATCCGGATGGTTCTTAATCACTCTTGATGATGACTTCTTTGATGTAGAGACTTCATCATTCTGTGAGATGGGAGGATGAACTTCCGGAGGAGTAAAAGGACTTGATGTTCTAGACATTGATCTTGTTTCCATTCTTGGGTTCATGGGAGTTGATTCTTCTACTGGTGTAGATCCTTCAACTTCTATATCAAGTGCTTCGACCTCAACATCAGGTTCTTTGGTGCTCGGCCCTTCTCCATCATCGATCATCTCTACCTTTGTTAAGGCATTATCAATTTTGACATTGATGGACTCCATTACTGTCTTAGCTCTCTTGTTGAAAACCCTATACGCCCGGCTAGTAGTAGAGTACCCAAGAAAAATACCTTCATCACTTTTTGTATCAAATTTCCCAAGGTTCTCCTGATCATTTAGAATATAACACTTGCTTCCAAACACTCGGAAGTACTTTACTCTGGGCTTATTTACATTCCAAATCTCATAGGCGGTCTTCTTTGTTCCCACTCGGAAGAATATTCTATTGCCAATGTGACATGAGGTGTTCACAGCTTCTCCCCAAAACTTTTGAGGTATTTGCTTGTTTAATAGCATAACTCTTGCCATTTCTTGAATCACCTGATTCTTTCTCTCTACCACTTCTTTTGTTGAGGAGATTTGGGGGCTAAAAATTCCCTTTCGATTCCATTCTTTGCCCAAAATGACTCAAATCTTGCATTCTCAAATTCCTTCCCACGATCACTTCTCATCTTGACAATAGGAGCCCCTTTATCATTTTGTAGTTTCTTGCAAAGGATTTCCAACTTTTCACATGCTTCTAATTTTTCTCTAAGGAATTCAACCCAAGTGTATCTTGAGAAATCATCAACAATGACCATAATGTATCTCTTTCCTCCTAGACTTTCAGTTCTTGTAGGCCCCATTAGATCAACATGAAGAAGCTCTAAACATCATGAAGTAGCAATCACATTCACCTTGTGATGGCTTGCCTTCATTTGCTTTCCCATTTGGCATGCACCACAAATAGTCTTCTTCACCTTTCCAAACTTTGGAAGTCCCTCAATTGCTTTAAGTTTAGATACTTTAGCTACTTGTTTGAAATTCGCATGCCCAAATCTGTGATGCCAAAGTTCTAACATGTCAACACGAGCACTTCTACATGAAATGGGTGCTGTAGGAATTACTCCATAGCAATTATCTATAGTCCTATTTCCCTCCAAGACTTGAATCCCTTCTTCATTGATGATTATGCATCCCTTCTTTGAGAATTGGACAAGGAAATCTTCATCACATATTTGAGTGGTGCTCAAAAGATTTGCCTTCAGCCCTTTGATGTATAAGACATCTTTCAATAGAGGTAATCCTGGTATCTCAATAGTCCCTTTGCCGAGAACTTGAACATGACTTCCATCACCAAAAGTCACATAGTTACCAACTTTCTCTTTGAGTGTCTTAAATAGTGATTTATCTCCTGTCATATGATGAGAACAACCGTTGTCAAGATACCATAAGCATGAGTTAAACACCTTCAATGAGGTATGCACAAATAAGCTCGCATGAGACAAACATTCTTGACCTTTAAACATAATTTTTTCTTCACTTTCCATGCTCTTGTTAGATTGACATTTCCTTTTCATATTATCAACCTTCTCACTCAACACTTGATTTTTTCTTTTGTACTTCTTAATCAAAGATTTAGATTCAGATATGCTATTGTGTAAGATGTGATTCTCATTTTCAAAATATTTCAGCATGTGAAAAAATATCCTAACATGTTTCTTTGTTTTTAATAACTCTAAGAGTTCATTGTTAGGACACCCTTCAATCATAATCATAGAGTCATTATCACAAACACTTAGACCACAATTCAGCATGACCTTTTCCATATCAGCATCCAAAACAAAGGGGTCTAGGATCGCATTTAGGTAATCAAATCACAGCAAGTGCACCTGCTCTGATACCAATTGAAAGTTCAAATAGTGTAAAATACATTATGAACGTTTAGACCCCAAAAACAAAATTACCAATTCAAGTTTTATGACAAACACAAAGTGTGCGGAAAATGAACACAAGCTATAAACAGAATTGATAAATAATCTAAGCCAATTAAAATCACATACACAGCAGAAAATAAAAGGCAAAGATAAGGGAAGAGAGATGCAAACACAAGGACAACACAACGATATTTTATTGCAGTGGAAATCGAAGCCTTCGGTGTAAAACCTCTCAGTCGCCTTCCAAACGGTAAGTAATCCACTAGAAAATGTAGTTGGGATACATGAACAGCAATAGACCCTCCAAGCCTAATCTACCCGATGTACCTAAGCCTTCCAAGCTTCTTGCTCCAACGAGGTTGCGTCAAACCTATTTCTTTTCTAGATTCCCGGATTCTGCTACTTAACCATAGCATCAACCAATGTGAAATTGGTTCCTTCCTAACTACTTCCCAAACACCAAAAAGCTCTCCCACAGAAATGGAAATGGTGAGATAAGGTTTTGGTAACAAGCCTCTCAAGGATTTGACAATGGAGAGGAAGAGAGTAGAGAAATTTGAAGAGCCTCTTAGGTAAAGATTGTTGATGAGTCAATCTTGTTTTTCTCTAGGATTTCTCTCTCAAAATTCTCTCTGGAAGCTCTCTCAAAATCGTGGGTATAAGGGTATATATATAGTAGGGTGAGAAGGAATGTGAAAAGTCAGTTTTTCCCAAACAGGGTGTTCTGGCGACTTGACCTCATGACTGGGTTGAGTCACGAGTTCAAGCCGCGAGCAAACGGCCTGGCCAGCCTGGGACTTTTGTCCTGTAGTGCAACAGTTGGTGCGACTCTTCAGCTTTTGGCATGCTTGGCACGTATGCAACATTCTGGCGGCTTGCAAGCCGCAAGTCCTTGTTTCTTTGTACAATCTTGAGCAATTCTTCACACTATCTCACTCACTACCCTTACAAGAATCCCACCTAAATACATGGTTACTAATTACTAAAATACAAACAAATTTGACACGAAATAATGACAACTAGATGGTTGATAAAATTCAACCTTACAGTTTCTTTTTACTAATAGAATTGTGTGAATTAGAATGAATTCAAACAATTGAATATCTAGATTAGCTTTTGCAACTCTGTGTTATGTCTTGACATAGAGTTGTCGTGAGCAAATAATATTATCTACTGTGGATATTGAAATTTGTAGCAAAACTGAAGATTAATGCAATGTAAAGCAAACCATTAGAATATAGCACCAACTTCTTACTCAAGACTATAAAACCTCGACATTAGGTTTTATTTCAACCATTACTATTGTAATATCCCGAATTGTTGGATTTGGAACGTGGAGACATTGCGTGGGAACATAATAAAGTCCTACACAAAACATATACCTGGTCAATTGGACTACATACGTGACTATAGAAAGCACTAATTGCGATTAGACTTTTTGGTATAGCTCAAACGTGGCTAAAACTTCCCCAAGTCATGACATCTATCTATTTGGTTCAAGAAACACTACTATACTACGTAGAAACCCTCAATCTATTTGATGAAATCCTTCCAATTAGAGAAATCTCAACTAGAAACAAAATGGGCACATGTACTCTTCACTCTGGCAGTGTGTTGCTTGTGATGCTCTCTCTTTACTCACTTGCCAATTGGTTAAGTATTAAGCTAGCAGAGGTATTTGTCACCAATCTAAAGCACATGCATCATTCTCTCCTACTCCTATAAGATCCCTTTCGCACCTCCTCCCTGTCTCCATTCTGATTGATTCGCCTCATCCTTCAGGCAAGCGCTTGATATAAAATTCCTTATGGGATAATATCTGATTGAATCCTGGGGATCCCCATCTTGGTGCATTATAACTATCAATAAAAACATTCTTCCTTTCTACATATATATTCACCAGAACAATTGTTTAGAGCCTGTCATAATAATTCTTTTGCTAAACACCGGTAAATAGGAGTTCAATGTTGTTGGGTTAAAAAGGATTGACCCCAGTTAATTAATTCAATTATCCAAGTTGATTAATTAGGTCAAATTACATGCAAATCGTAGAGGCACCAACAAATCATCAAATAAACTAAATACAGTAGAAAATAAATTAACATAGTGATTTGTTGACAAATGGAAAAAACCTCTCGCAAGGCAAAAATCCCACCAAGTAAATTTATAGTCACCACTCCCAAGAATCCACTAATTAGGAATAAGTAGTTACAAGTATAAGGAATCTTACCAGTACCAGACCTATCCCAAAATACCAACTTACAATTGAACATTTGCTCCAATCTCTAATTAGACTTGATCTTGTAGAGACTTCTTCCCTCTTTGCATAAATCTCCAATCTGTAACTAACTCATTTGCACTGATCCAGTACGTGACTAACTCCACAGTAACCCTTTGATTGTTGTAGTTGATTTGCAACAGTTTCACATATAAACACTAATAAGATCTTCAATGTTGGTACTAAAGACTTTGCTTGGTTACAGAACCCAAAGACATATAAGAAACACAACAACATTTCTTTCTTCTGTAGGAGGAGACTAGGGTTTCATAAAGAAAACATTATAAAACTTTCTAAGGTTAGAGTTTTCTTTCTCCACCTCCTTATTTAAATAGGAGCTTAATGTGCCTTTTTAATGAGCTGTCTTATTTCAATTAGGTTTACACAAACCTTGGGCTTTCATAGTTCTATAAGGATTATACAAACCCATAAACAGATAGCCAATAGAGTTAAAACATTGTAGGCATATCAGAAATTTCATAAGCTCAATAGATCGAGAGGTATCGAGATTGGAATTGAGTTTCAATAAATCTCGATAGATCGACGGGTATCAAGGAGGTATCAGGACCTGTAGGTTCAGCTTTTCTTAAGCAATTCTTGAGTAATCTTCATGTCTTAAATGTAACCACTTATAATAATCATCTTGAACTTACTTAAATTTACTCAAATACAAGTAAAATATGTTTTATCATAGGATATGCCAATATATATATAAATATTTACCTAACAAATGCCAACCCTAAAACTGTGCAGGTTATACCTGATTTTCTTTTTCCCCTATCTAGTCTCCCAATCAATCTTTTCTATATATATATATATATATATATATATATATATTTGGAGAAACAAACACACACACACAAGGGAGAGAGAAACTGATTTTAACACAAAGGTGCATGATAAGAATTATATAGATGTATCCAGGGGCGGAGCTAGAAATTTTGATTTGGGGGGGGCCAAGTTGTGATGCTAATATATTAGTTAAGACAAACCTCTACACACACATGTATATAAATTAATTTACTAAGAGAATTTATCATTTTCTAAATTTTAATGAGTATATAAAAGTCATGTATTTCTTCTATTAGACATGTACAAAAATTTATCATTTTCTGCATAGTTTAATTTGTTAAACCTCTTAAATTATATGATTTTAATATAATTTCTCTTTCTTTTAAGAGTATCATTGAAATAACTCAAAATTTGGGGGGGCCAACTTCAATTTTTACATGCTACATTTTTTAAAATGTAAATAATATACATACTATAAATTAATTTTTTAAAATTTTGGGGGGGCCAAGGCCCCCCCACCTGTGTGTGTGGCTCCGCCACTGGATGTATCTTTCAAATATATTTTTCATATAATAACATTCAAAACGCAAATAAGAATTAAAATAAAAAATAAAAAAGAGAAAAATTTAAAAGAAGAAGCTAGAAAGTGGTTGACACTGAACATTGGTTTGTGTCCAACGAAATTTAAGAGGGAAGTGGTTAGTGGTTGAGTACGTATATAGCAGACGTTAACTTTTTATTTCACCTTTTACAAAACAATTCCAGGCTCCAGAGGCCGAAAGTGCAGAAACTGAAACGGCAAAAAGTCATAAACGTGGAGAGAGAGAGAGAGAAGAATAAGATAAAAAGGCGATGTGATCTAAAGGTCTGACAACATCTCATGGTAGTTAAAAGCTTCAACAATGATGGTAACTTGTAAGTACCAAAAAAAACATAAATTCTGATATAAACCACAAGAACTGTTCCCGGTTTTTAAATTCGGAAGGCTCAAACTTGGTTTGCACAGTCCACTATTTTTTTGGTATAGGATAGTTTTCGGGGTTTAAAGAATTGTTTTGGTGAATGGTTTTCAGTTAACAGGGTCAGACCGTGCAATCCGGTCTGGCTTTCACAACCTTGGTGCGTGTGTGTATATATATATATATACTATTATTTAAGAGGCTTTCTCTATTTGGATTTTTCATTTTTTAATTCAAAAATGTCCCTATACTTCTATGTTTAAGTAGAAACAGAACTAAAGGACATTCCAGTAAAAATGTAACTCTAACTCCCACTAAAATATTGTTTAAAAAATATGATTACTCTCCTGTAATTTTTCAAATTGCTTTATCCACTTATAAATTAGATTCATTTAAAAAAAAAAAACACTTATAAATTAGATTCTCAAAATAAAAACACTTTTTTTTTTTGCAAAAAAAAAAAGTCTCACCACACGCGCGTAGCGCGTGTGATGAGGCTAATTAAATTAGGGGTATTTTTGACAGTAAAAAAAGCAATAACTAACTTTCTGAATCGTTTTAATATATACAGATAACTAATAGTCAAAATATTTGACTTTTTATTAACTGTCCCTCATTGCACCATATGGTTATATAAATTACTGACACGTATACGATTAAATACACAAACAATTGTATCCTTTTCGTTAAAGGTTCACCTTTAAGATAATAATAAAAAAATAAAAAAAAGAGCCTATACTTACAAACTAGAGACACAACTCTTACTACTGTTGTGTTATAAAACTGCCTGTGTCTTTTCTCCTTCACAATTTACATATAAATTAATTTTTTTTTTTCCTTTTAAGTTTTTACTCCACATTTACTTTTAAAAATGATAAACAATCATATCTTTTGGTTTTGCCTATTAAGATTCACTATCTACTAAATGTTTGGCATAAGGTATATATTAAAAAAAATATATATATATATATATAATAAATAAATAAAAACTATTTCAAAGAAAGAGATATATTAGAGTTATAAACGAACATCTATCAACAGAGATTAGAAACCATTTATGACCATGAGACACAGAGATACAAATCTGACAAGATGCAGACAGAGTTGGAGAGAGAGATCTAAGGGAAAGGCCTCTTCACTATTGTCAGACTGTTCTTCCTTGGTCTCCCAATTCCACAAAGTCGTCGGTTAGTTTTATTTGCTTGAAAACTTGAGGATAGTTCTAGGCATGACCATGGGTGCAATCTTTTTCAATCTCCGGTCCAGCCCCAATATAAGACCATTCTTTCTCGGTAATTTTCAACTAATCTCTTATCCTATTGTCTACAATTTGGTTTGCTGTCAATTTAGGGATTTTGTTGAAATTAGGGAAACAACCTAGATGATCAAATTCTACTTGAATTGTTATTAGGATTTTTCGGTTTTTGGGTTTTTTTTCCCCTTTTCTTTCATGAGTTTCAATTTCATGTTTTGTTTATTATTTTTATTTTTCTGGCTTGCAATCTGGGTTATTAGAGAAGAAGAGAAGGCAGTGGAGCAAACACAGGCCAAGAAGGGAAAAGATTTTTCAAATCCACAATGATTACAAGGTTGCCCACGACTCATTCCCCCACAGGTATTTCCTCCCAAAAAGAAAATTGTTGGTATTAGTCTCTGTCACGTTTTAGAGTTGGTCTTGATAAATACCTATAAGCCATTACTTTTAGTTGTAGAGAAATTATGAATCTATTGACTATCGAACTATTTGACTAAGGCAAATAGCATTAGACCTGATAATGGATTTTTCTTTGCATGTTTCCCTCATTAGGGACATCTCTTAGGCCTGTTTAGTTGCCCATGAATCAAAACCATTCATATTTTTTGTATAATACTGCATTCACAAATTGTCTCTATAGTGGATAGAATGACTTATTTGTGTTTTACTATGAGGTGGATTTTAGCAGAAGATTTTTTAATTTTGTTTTGAGAAAATTGGAACACGTTTGAATTCAAAAATGGCTTGAGAGTGAGGTTATGATAGCTATTGTCCTCTCCTATATGCATATAAGCATGTAAGGCTGTGTGTGTATTTTTCTCATTGGGAAAAATTAATATCATTAAATGTCTTTTTTATATTTGGAGGTTATTGTTTTACATTGTAGGTTTGGAGAATTGACAGGTTTTTTTACTTGAATTTTGTTGTGATGCAGAATGTACATTTTTTGATATGTCACAGTTTGCCTTTTTTGGCAAAGATGTTGTTGAGTTGGGAGGTTGTCATTCTTTGTCGCTTGGAGTTTTTAAAATGGTTAGTGATGTTTTTACTTTAATTTTAGGATTTTCCCTCTTATCTATTTTCTTTATTTGGCCCTTTGGTTTACTAATCTATTTAAATTTTGTTATTTTAATTCAAGTTTGTGGACAAAAAACAAAGTACCCTTGACACTATTGCTATTAGGTAATTCTTTTCTTCACAATCATGCTATTGTTTTCTATTTTTAATTTTTAATTTTTATAATAACAAACATTTATAACTAATGCATTGAAATATTTTGTGCACACCATGTGTTTGAGAAAATGCCTTACTTACTCTTGCATTAGTTTGTGGCCACTTTATAGTTTTATACATCTTGGTTTTAATTGCTACTGGTTATTGACTACTTTTTGTTATGTATCAATCACAAGTTATGATGATACGGAAAATATTCTATTTGTACCCAACAACTGGAAAAAAATATGTTTGGCCAAGTCATTGCTGTCTACATTAAAGGATGAAGACACTCTTAGATGTCAGTTCTGCTAAATAGCCAATGTACTTAATCAATAGATTTGATTTCAATAGCCAAATTTTCAATTGATATAGAAATAATGGAAGGATGGATTGTTGTTCTTTTCAAATTTTTTTATAATAAAAGCCTTATGGTCAAAGTGCAGTTTGTCAACGCTACTTTCAACTTTCAAGCTTTCAAATTTAGATAGGTGCTTGGTAGAACTTTGTTTCTAAGGTATTTAATTCAATGCATTGAACTGTCTTTTTTCTTCTTTTCTTTTTCCAAATAATGCAGTAGCCTGGTATTCATACTGATATTTTCAATGCTTTGTTCTTTGCTCTCTTTTTATTTTGAAAAAGTTTTTCCTGGGCTGAATGAGTTATCTACTCTATTAAGGTTACAACTGAGACATTATATAGCACTTACATCCATTCAAACGCCTGCATAAAGCTTTACATGAATCATTCTTCTTTTTTCCTTGCTTTAGCCTCTTTTTCTATTTGCTAAGATAGAGTAAATTTGTGGTTTTGTAACAGTACTTGCAGCATACAATGAGAATTACTATAGTTCACAATCAAATGAGTTTTACTATAGTTCACAAATGAGTTTCTTTTGGAACATGTGACTCCTCCTACCAATGGTTTGAAGCCATGTCATATCATGTACAACAATGAAGATGACAATGGGAGAGATATTTTCCAAAGATTATATTGAAATTTTATTGTTTAATAGATTGTGCTGATATTTTTCGACCCAATTCTTTTTATGTAAATAATTATATTAGAGGGTAATTGTGTTTGTTTTGTATTCTATATTTGATTGAATTGTAGTTTAGATGAGTCTTTGGGTTTGGAACAGGATATAGAGTTCATACATAACCCATTTTGGTCCTTAATTGTATTGTGGAAAAATTTATTGCAGAGAGATAATTAGAGTCAAAATAATTATGCTGCTACTGCAATTCTTATAATTCTTTTCAATTAGAGTACGGAATTGAAACTTTGAAATTTTTTTGCTTGTTTGCTGTTGGTGCTTCTAACTACCAAAAAATTTCATTTATTGTTGTTTTCGTTATCAACCTGTTCTATTGCCAAGCTTATAAAAAAAACACTTTAAAGCTTTTTTTTTTTTTTTTTTCAATTTATTGGAAATATTGATTAAGTAGTTCTTCAAATTTGTGTTTCATACATTTTATGGATAGTTGAGGATATTTAAGATTTAATTCTTCATTTTATTTTAAACTTAAGTTTGATTTCTATTTTTCATTAAATAATTTAATTTTTCATCTTTATACAAAATAGTTTTCCCGTGCATCATACGAGTTAGCGACTAGTATATATATATAGTGCAAGATTATATATATAAAAAACATTTTTTTTTGGGTAAAAAACTAATAAAATTAAGAAATAATTGGTTTACTTGTTTGTTTTGGACTTTACAGCGTACAACTCAAACTCAATTACAAATATACTGTTAGTGCCACATCATTATTATTTATAAAAAATACCACAATTTTTTAAAACATTTTTAGATAGCAATTAAATGAAAGATCTTAGGCCCAAACACAACCCATTCAATAACTTCAACTCTGATGGGCTCTCCAAACCCACACTTGAATTGCCATATAGGAACAGGGGTTCATTGGATGAGTCCATGGGTCAGATTTTCTACACCACACCAACAGTAGGGATGTTGGACTCTTGGCCCTTCTTTTTGTTCTAGTACACCGTCTTCTAAGTCTGCACATTCGATTGAAAGTTGAAAAGGTCAAACTTCCCTTACTTCTTCTGCATATCTAATTAAAATTTCCAATTTATTACTATATGCAAATTTTCTATTCAAATTTTAAGAAATGAATATTTTCTCTGTGAGTTTGCCAGTTTGATTAGAATATTTTGGGAAGGTTTGTTTATGTGAAAGTACTGTGGAGACATGTACTCACCTATTTTTTAAACTAATGTGTAGTCTTACATATATGCATAGATACAATTAAAAACAATTACAATAGTTTTCTCCAAAAAAAAAAAAAAAAGCAATTATAATTATATGGTTCAAATTACAATTTTTTTTGAAGATGTTCAAATTATACATAGTGTAGGGATAAGGGCCCAAAATCATGCATTAGGCATTGGGCTTTGTCCGATGACGTTTAGGTGATCCGAGGAGGGACAAATAGTTATAATAAATTCCAATTTGAAGTCTCACAAGGAAGGGACGAATGGAGGGTGGTCCGAGGGGGAATCCCTCCTCAGACCTAATCAATGCAGTTCAAGCATGTATTCTAACCACTAAAACGGCCCTCTAGAAAGCTCCATTGATGGGAACATGCCGCACAAGCATACCAGAGGAAAGGAAACCCAAAATATCTAAGAAAAGGCTCCTACCACCGCATTAAATGCATTACAGCTGCTTTTCTGGCTGCATTTATGTGGAGAAGACCTTTGAATAGTACTGTCTTGGCTACCGCAACTCACAGAAAGCTAAAAAATGTATCTGATGGGATAAGTACTCAAGTAATAGCTCAGATGATTAATAAGTGTAGGATCAAGATGGTCCAAGAAGAACTATATAATGTGAGAGACCTACCATGAAGAGGGGATCAGAAAAACTCTAGGAAGGACACTATAGCACTATAATCTGTAATGATACTCAATTTCGATTGATTTTTGTATAAGGAAAACCTCCTCGAACTAGGAATCTATACATATTTGGGTCTACTATTATATTCAACTTACCTTTTAAAATCATATTAGTTGTTGTCCAATTCATAAGGGCCCAGTTCTTCACCCCACTCTTTACCAATTTATTATTTTGGCCTCATTGTGTCAACATACCCCATATTTTCGGGTTTGGGCCACAAACTGAGACCCTACACATGGTATTAACTTACAATTTTTTTAAACTATATATTTTTAAAATACGTAATGGTTTCTAATATATATATATATATATATATATATATATATATATATATACACACATTACTATTTAAGGGGCTTCCTCTATTTGAACCAGATTTTTTTTTTTTTTTTGGGTTCCAAAATACCCCTACACCCCTAAGCTTAAGTAGAGACAAAACTAGGTTTAAGTAACTATACGTTTATTTTTTTTTTAATATAAAAATAAGTTAAACAACCTAACAACGTTGTTTTTTTCCCTATTAAAAAAAAAAAAAAGCCCCCACGTTTATAAAAAAAAAAAAAAAAAAAAAACTAAATAGGAGCAAAACTCAGTAAAAATACTTATTTAACCCCCACGTAAAACACTATCTACAAAATTAGACCACACTCCCAATACACTCACATTGGTTTTCAAACTCAAATTGTTTCTTTTTCAATTTTCCAATTCTCTCAATTCTATGCTCCTTCCTCCAACTCCAACTCCAATGGATAGTTTGGACTTTAGACTTGAAGTGTAGTTAATGGCAAAAATGTAAGTATTTGTTTTCCTGTATTTGGTTTACATTTGGTTTCCTTATTTTTTTATCATTATCCTTTTCATATCATTATCTTTTAATTTTATTTTATTTTTATCTTTTCTTTTCTTTTATTTGGTCATTTTGATGAGTGTTTAATATTTTCTCTAATTAATGAGTCTTTTTTAAAGGGTGGGAATGATAATATTATCTTCATTCCTATAATATTAAGAAATGGTGGGGTAGAGTCCATAAGCAAGTAGATTTCTAAATTAAATTCATTAAGAAATAGAAATAGATAAAAAAATGCGAAACAATCTCAAAAAAATTAAAATCCATGTACAATTACAAACCCACTAGCCTCTATGGCACTACCAAACCCTCCAATAGAGAATTGTGGAATCATGGGCATGGTCTTTCAAATACATTCAAATAGTTTTTGGATAAACATAATTTTTAATAATTTTAAAAAAATATATCTATTAGTTTTTTCAAAGTTTAAAAAAGAAAAGAAAATACTATAAAGTTGCTTCCCATGTTTCCTTCAAAAACAAAAAAACAAAATATCAAACTTCCTTAACAATTGTTTTGTTAAAACTACCGCCATCTGTTTATTAAAAAAATTTGTTATCTATTTTTGTTTTAAATATTAATTTTAGTTTAATACATGGTTTTTTTTTTTTTTTTTTTCTACTATGTTCTTTTGAGTGTTATAAAAAGTGAACAAATCCATTAAATTATTTGGAGCTTTAATTTTGGATTCAATTTGTTCATGATAAATTGTTTTATATTCAAGCCAAAACATCAATTTGTTTTTAGTTTTGGCTTGGATTGAACTTCAAGTCTCTTTGAACTAATTGGAATTTGGACTGTGGAACCCACATGAAATATTAATTTGTTGTGTTTAAACGATGCAGTATCACCATTGGTTGATTTTGAGATATTAGTAATTTGTATTGCTTCTTCTCTTTTCTTTTCTTTTTTTTTTTTTCTTTTTTTTGAATAAAATTTAAAAATACATAGCTACAACGATCGGGTTTTTTGGAATTTGGATAATGATTTGTTTCATTTTCAAACATTGCAACTCACATGGGACTCAACAATGTCAATGATACCAAAAGGCTAGGAAACCAAAGTACTTCAATTTGGGACAAATGAAAAATTATACCACTAACCCACACCCAAAAAAAAAAAAAAAAAAAGACTCATTGCAAATTAAAATGACAGGAATAAAATGCATTTTGAAAGAGATTATCACATAGTGATTAGATTGATTGCTGGAGTAATTGATGGTGGTGATACTACCTTCATCTGTTTATTAAAAAATTTGTTATCTATTTTTGTTTTAAATATTAATATTAGTTTAATACATGTTTTTTTTTTTTTTTTTTTTTTGAGTGTTATAAAAAATGAACAAATCCTTTAAATTCTTTGGAGCTTTAATTTTAGATTCAATTTATTCATGACCAATTTTTTTTTATCAATTTGTGTAACACTACGATTTTCAATTAATTGAAACTGTTACACTTTAGCTTTATTTTTATATATATTAGCCTCTGAGCATGCACCCATGTGCGTGCGCTTAGAGGCTAGTGTATATATATATATATATGACTTAATATTTAATTAGTTTTAAATGCTTTGGTTTTTGTACCCAATAATTCACTTGCCACCAAAAAAAAAAAAAAAAAAACTTAGATGGACACATGGCGGAAAATTACACTCCAATTGAAATCCAATTTAGAATCTAATTGGATTTGGACTCTTTGATTTTTACACTCAATAATTCACCTAGCAAAAAGTTAAAAATTAGATGAGACACATGGCGCAAAATTGAGAATCCAATTAAAATTTAATTGAATTTTCTCTAAGTTTTACCTATTATATATATATGTGTGTGTGTGTGTGTAGGGATAGGTTTTGGTTTCTAAGCCCAAAAGATGAATGAATTAAGGCCTAAAGAGTCCAATACAATGAATTTGTAGAGAGTAGACTTAAAAGCTAGGCTTTAATGGATCCAACAACACGCACAATGAATCAAAGATAGTAAGAAAGTAAAGAAAAACAAGCTCTATGCAAAGAAACCCTTCTTTGGCAAAATCCGAGGAAAGTGGTCTTTATGTACATTTCATTTAAATTGGGATGCAATTTTAGTTTTTGTTGCTACAGTGTTTTCTCTACAGATTCCCCCCCTCCCTCTGCCTGGATGGTCTCTTACATTATATAGCTCCCTTTAGATAATCTTGGCCCTCCATTTGTTGATCGTCCAGGCCACTACTTGAGTGCTTGTCCCATCAGAAACCTTCCCAAACCCCTTGTGAGTTATGGCAACCAAGGCAGCACTGTTCAGGGGTCTTCTCCACATAAATGCAGTTAGGAGATTTGGTGGGATGCATTAAATGTGGTGGCTGCCACCATCCCTTTAGTCATGTCAGAGCTTACCTCTTCTCCGAAACTCTTTCTCTACAGTATGACCTCCTCTGATAACATGCCACTGACGTGACCTTACTGTCTAAGGGTGTGACCTCCTCGACACGATAACGGCCCCCTCGGCCATGGATATGACACGTGGTGCAATTACCTTATTTAAATTCCAGTGCTCCACAATATATATATATATATATATATATATATATATTCCCGGATGCTAGAGCAATATGGTTTGCTGGCAGGTGGGGTTTAAAATCAAATAATGCTCTAGTAAACTCATGTGAAAATATTACCAAAGTCGTAACAAATCCTTTAAAATATGGGATTTATGGATAACAACAGAATAAAGAAAAAATTCTCAAGTCGTCCTTATATATAACCTTCACTTTGGACGCTATTTGGAACATGAGAAATCAAGTTCTACACAATGGTGGCCAAGCTAACATCATTGCAACTACTAGGAACATTGAAAAATGGTTCCAAGAATTTGCTACTGCAATTATAATTGAAAAGCTATTTAGAGTGGAAGGTGATGCGAAGCACTTGGCCCCCCTACAGTAGGTTGGATTAAGTTGAATGTAGATGCTGCAATCTCCCATGAGTTTTCCACTTTGGTTGTAGTGGCTAGAGATGATAATGGAGAAGTCATTCATGTATGGGCTAAACTTTATGTGTTGTGCTCTCCCTTACAGGCTGAGGTTGCAGCTATTTTATGCATGGGCTCTTCAAATTGCTCTTGAGAAAAAATGGGATTGAATTATTGTGGAAGGGGATGCAAAAATTTGTATCGACTCTCGCCTATGAGTTCAAAGGAAAATCAAGTGCACTAGTCCATCTCGACCTTTATCAGAAATAGTTTAGAAATTAGTAAGAGTTTTTTGAGTTGTAAATTTTGTTGGATTAGTATAGACTATAATGGTGCAGCCCATGCTTCTGCTAAGCTGACTAATAGTCTTAGAAGGTCTTTTTCTTGTAATGAGTCCAATCTCTCTGTTGTTATTGCTGATATTTGTAGGGCTGATTGTTCTTATATTGTTCTTTAGTTTTTCCCTTTAATGAAAGTCCAAATTAAAAAAAAAAAAAACAAAACAAAACAAAACAAAAACATTGGTCAAGGTCACATGGTTCTCTTTGTGGGAATTAATGGTTCTATTGTATTATTTTCTTTGAGCCATATTTCCATCTCTTTCTCCAAAATTTTGTGATTTAGAATGGAAGTAAATAGAAAGGTGTATTTACTTTATTTCAAATGCACACGGAGAATCTAATCCTTTGCTTGAGCAATGCACAATTACGTGAAATTTCGTAAGAAGCATCTGGCGAGGCAAATTGTGGGAAACCTCCAGTTGTTTGACAATGAACCATGGTTGGATCATACTTTCAAATTTCATTGCCAATAATTCACTTATATATTTTTCGTCCAAAAGCTTGGAAATTGGAAGCACGTTTTGGTAAATGGCCCCAAACGAGAGATCACACTCAACCAGGTTTTGGCATTCACAATAATAGAGGTTGGGCCTAATTCAAGTTTCTTGGAATTTTTCACATAGGCACTTTGTCGAAAAGCGTGTGAAGTTATGATGGGTTGTGCACTATGTTCAAATTCAATCACATATATCAAAAACTAAACTCTAGAGAGAGGGAATCATCCAGAAATTATTTAGGCCTAGAATTTTTTTTGGTAATATTTAGGCCCTAGATTTGAACTATATCAATTATCAACTCCGATCTAATAAGTGAATGCCATGTTAAGTGGATAAATGATGCCATATTCTGGTCAGTCGACATGAAAAGACAATCTGAGGTTTCTAAAGACCCCCAAACAGAAATCAACGAGAAATTTTAGCTTGTTAATTTCTAGGTTTAAATATAGGCAAAAATGTAAATAACAGTACTAGTTAGGTTTAGTCAATTGTTATTTAATTTTAATTTTGGTCATTTTGGTTATGTAAGTTTGTATTTGCTGTTACAGTTAGTTATTTTATCCATAACTCTTTAATTATAGACTTTTAAAAAATAAATTAAAATTTTGATATGTGAACTAGGAAGTATAAACACTTCATTTGAAGTGTTGTACCATGTCAAATACTTGACACAGTTGAGACACTTTTTCATGCGTGTCCCAGCCATGTCATTCAAAAAAACAAATTGCAAGATACAGTCGGGACATGAGAACAAGAGAAATCAAATACTCTTTCACAAAACAAAGAGAGCATTCATGCCTTGAATGATAATATTGCATTTGAAAATTAATAAATATCTTTATTTTTTGTTCATATTCTAATTTTTAAACATCCCTTAATAGTCATGAATTTACTTTATTATTCATAATTAATCTTAATTTGATATATATATTTAACATTATATGAAAAACAAATGCCTAATAATATATAGAAATTATAAATAAGAATATATTTAATAATTATTTAATAATTGTGTTCTGTCATATCCTTGTCCAATTTAAAAATAAAAAATAAAAAATTGATGTGTGACCGTGTCATATTCATACCCGTACCTATGTTTGTACTTCTTATCATTGATTGACTTATTTACGTGTTTTGGACAAAAAAATCCAATATATGAAACATGTGCAGCCAAAGCAAAAAATTTGAATTTCAATCCAAGGAAGCTTAAACTCTAATGGCACAAAATTTCAAAGTCATCTAATTTCCACTGATCGTAAAGTACACTTGATTTCAATTTCAAGTTTCAACCCACGATACGACTTGTCTTGCTTCCTCTTATTTGCTAGCAAGGTTAATTTGTGCAAAATTTCTTGCCAGCGATATATTGTAATATTTTTAACAATTACAACCCAGTTCATAGCATATTTTTCCAATAATAATTGTTAACAATATAAAGTGAGACAGAAAGACTGAATAATCTGTATATTGATGTGTATATAATAAGTACAAAAGAGAGCCTTATATAGGCTAGGTATGTGTGCAGTACAAGCAAAATGAGTAAACTACAAGTAAGTATATTGGGCTAAGCCCAATGGGCTAAACTAGTCTAAGCTATACACTAACATCCCCCCTCAAACTCGAGGTGGCAAGGAAGAAGCCAACGGGAGTTTGGATATAAGATCTCGAAGACGACCAGGCGGGTGAGTCTTGGTAAAGATATCAACAGGTTGGTCAGCAGAGGAGATGGAGAACAACTTGAGATTTCCTTTCTTGAGATGCTGGCGAGTGATGTGGCAGTCGATCTCAATATGCTTGGTGCGTTCGTGGAAGACATCATTATGAGCAATGTAGATAGCACTACGATTGTCACAATAAAGAGGAGTGGCAATGGGCTGCGGAGCATCCATGTCAGCCAAGAGCCAGCGAATCCAAACAAGCTCGCAAGTGGTGTCGGCAAGGGCACGATACTCTGCCTCAGTACTGGAACGAGAAACCACATCCTGCTTCTTGCTACGCCACGAGACAAGAGAAGTACCTAACAGGAAACAGAAACCTGTGATAGAGCATCGATCAGTCGGATCACCTGCCCAGTCAGCATCTGAATAGGCATGAAGCTCGAGGGAAGATCGAGAGGAGTAATGCAGACCATGATAAAGTGTGCCTTTGACATATCGGAGAATCCGAAGAACAGCAGCATAATGGACAGAACGAGGTGCATCCATGAACTTACTAACCATACCCACGGCATGTGAAATATCCGGACGAGTAACAGTGAGATAGATCAAACTACCAACCAACTGACGATAGCGAGTAGCATCGGATATAGGTTCACCATCCAAAGGTGTGAGCCTTGCATTGTATTCTAAAGGAGTGGAAACAGTCTTGTTGTCGGTGATACCGGCTTTGGAGAGAAGATCAGAAGCATATTTAGCCTGGGAAAGATAGTATCCATCAGAGGATGAGGTAACCTCAAGCCCAAGAAAATAGCTGAGAGTGCCTAGATCTTTCATCTCAAAATGTTGACTAAGGAACTGCTGAAGAGAGCGGATACCTGCAGAATCATCTCCAGTAATAATCATATCATCAACATAAAGAAGAATAAGAGTGATACCAGCAGAGGATCTTCGGACAAAGAGAGCGGTGTCATGAGGACTCGAAGTGAAACCCTGCTGAGCAACAACCGAGCTAAACTTTTCAAACCAAGCTCGAGGAGCCTGCTTAAGGCCATAAAGAGCACGGCGAAGGCGACAAACTTGGCTGCCTGAATGTGGATAGCCAGGGGGTGGTTACATGTACACTTCTTCATGGAGGTCTCAATTAAGGAAAGCATTCTTCACATCCATTTGATAAAGAGGCCAACGACGAACAGCAGCCACAACAATGAGACATCTGACCGATGTAAGGCGAGCAACAGGAGCAAATGTTTCCTCATAGTCAATACCATACTCCTGAGTAAAGCCCTTGGCAACTAGGCGAGCCTTGTATCGTTCAACAGATCCATCAGCCTTGGTCTTGATCTTGTAAACCCACCTACAACCTACTACAGACTGACTAGGAGGCAAATCAACCATATCCCAAGTGTTATTCTTATGAAGGGCATCTAGTTCTTCGTTCATAGCTTGCTGCCAAAGAGGGTCAGTATGGGCCTCACGATAGGTGTGAGGTTCATAGAGGGTGGCAAGAGCAAAAGAGCAGTGATAATCAGCAAGATAAGGGGGAGGAATGCTTACCCGAGTGGAACGACGAAGTTCAGGACCAACATGTGACTCAGGAGAGGGTGGTGCCACAGGATCCAAGACAGGCAGGTCATATGCCGGAGACAGAACCGGAGATGAGTCGTCTGGAGAGGTAGCCGATGTTGAAGAATCCTCCACAAGTTCAGGATAGAGAGGGAGGAAAAGATCAGTAAAAATAGGAGACTCTGAGGAAGGAGATGTAGGAAACTGCTGAAGACTCGTGAAAGAACGATGTTCCCAAAACTCAACATGACGGGAGACACGAAGGCGATGAGAAATGGGATCATAGCAGCGAAACCCCTTTTGAGACACACCATAACCAAGGAAACAACAGAGACGAGTACGAGGCTGGAGCTTTGTTCGTTCATGAGGAGGAAGAGAGACAAAGCAAGCACAACCAAAAACCCGAAGGGAGGAGTAATCAGGAGTTTGACCATAAAGAAGCTCAAATGGTGATTTGTTGTGTGTAGTTGGTGAAGGAATACGATTAATGGTGTACACAGCAGTGAGTGCAGCCTCACCCCAAAAGCGCTCAGGAAGAGAGGCAGAAATGAGAAGGGTGCGGACAACATCAAGAATGTGACGGTGTTTTCGTTCTGCACGACCATTTTGTTGAGAGGTGTAAGGACAAGACCGCTGAGGAAGAGTACCATGACTGTCTAAAAAGGATAAGATAGATTTATCATTATATTCTTGAGCATTATCTGATCGAAAGACTTTGACGGTGCGATTGAACTGTGTTTCAATCATTTTATGAAATGTTTGGTAAATAGACACAAGTTCAGACCTATGGTGAAGCAGATAAATCCAAGTATATCGAGAAAAATCATCCACAAATATGACAAAATATTTAGATCCCCCCTCAGTGGGAACAGGTGCAGGACCCCAAATATCAGAATGTATAAGATCAAAAGGGGCAGAAGAAAAGGAGTCACTTTTATTAAAGGGCAATTTTGTTTGTTTGCCAAAATGACAGGAAGTACGATCAAATTTCGAAAACTGAACTGAACCTAAATGACCTTGAGAAGCTAACAACTGAAGACGAGATAAAGATGGATGACCAAGACGAGCATGCCATAGATCAGGTGAGGAGGTGGTAGTGGTAGCAACTGCAGAAACAACTTGTGAAGGAATCTTCAAGTCATGAACCTCAAACATGCGACCAATCTTACGGCCTGTCCCAAGCACTTGACCCGTCCGGGGATCCTGCACATCCACACCATGATTAGTAAATAAAAGATCTACGCCTAATTCACAAAGTTGACCAACAGAAAGCAAATTAAGGGATAACTTTGGAATATGAAAAGTGTCATTAAGGGATAGACTAGGAGAAGAGATTGTTCCTTTATGACTAACAGGCATAGGAGTTCCATCAGCAGTGTAAATGGTGATTGGATGTTCTAAGGGTGTCTTTTCAGAAAATTGGGATTCATCAGGAGTCATATGGTTACAACATGCAGTATCAAAGAACCAAGGTTGGTTACCTGAGGTGACAGAAAGGGCAGTGGAAGTGCGGGATAAAACCTGTTGAACAACTGCCTCAACATCAGCCGTAGTAAGTGAGGAAGTCAAAGATGGACCTGTAGGAACCGATGGATCTGAAGGACATATAGCAGCTGCCCGAGGAAGAGAAGCCTTATTATGCTCTTGCACAAATTTCTGCAGTTTGCGACAAACAGAGATGTCATGACCTTTGCTACGGCAAAACTCGCAGCGAGTACCTTTGGAAGACTGAGAGTTGGGACGCCCAGGGTTTATTCGTGGAGGAGCAGTGAATGCAGCAATGGGAGGCTGTGGAGAGGGTGTAGCCAATACATGATCAGATGATGACATGTGATAAGTAGGCCGACAGTTCTCCTCAGAAATGAGCTCCTTGACTGCAGCATCAAGAGAAGGAGTAGGAGACCGGCTAAGCAGAGAAGCCCTAGTAGGCTCAAAATCCTCACGTAAACCCATCATGAAGTGCATAAATTGACGACGATCCCGATATTTGACAAAGAGCTCAATGTCCTTAGAACACACCAGTGGAGGATCTGCAGCAGAGAGTTGTTCCCACATAGTAGAAGTCTGAGAATAGAAATCAGAAATAGACTGACCTGTCTCTTGACGCATTTGATAGAGCTTTGATTCAATGTGGAACTCCAAGCTTGAATCATTAGTGCAATTATAGCGATCAGCCAAAAATTTCCAAGCAGCCTCAGCAGTCTCAAGACGAGGAAGAAGATTATGAATGGAGGGAATAGAGGTATTGATAAACCAAGACAAGATCTTACTTTGAATACTCTCCCATTCCTCTAGGCGTTCTTCATAATCATCGGTTGTAACAGCAGTCTTCGAAGACTCTTCAGCAGTTGTGGCTTTAGACTTAGGGTTTGGTACTGGCTTAGGAATTGAACCAGTCACATATCTCCACAGTTTACGCCCCTTGAGAAAGACAGTCATATTCTGAGACCATGTATGATAACTAGTTGGACCATCCAACATAATAGTGATAGGACGGATGATATCTCGTTCATTTTGTTGAGCCATAATGAAGAAAATGACCAAAAAATGGGATTTAGAGACCTCAAATGCAGAAACGGAGCTCAAAATCGGAATCTACGCGAAAAACTGAGCAAAACAAGTCCGGTTGAAAAATTTTGACCAGGTCAAAGTCAACGGTCAGAGTCAACGGTCAACTGTGGACGTGTGCTGACGTGGCGTGTGTGACGTCACCTAGGGCTGACGTGGCAGGAGGTGACTCAACAGCAGGCGCGTGTGGCGCGTGGGTGAGAGTGGCCTGGCGCGTGGGGGCGCGTGGTAGTCACTGACGGCGCGTGGCGACGCGTGGCGGCGCGTGGAGCGCGTGTTCGTGAGGCAGAAACTTCAGGCGGCGCGTGGGGGCGCGTGTGAGGCAGTTTCTGGCCGTTCTTGGTTGGGTTTTGCTCGGGATTGGATGTTCTGTCTTTCTATGCCTGTTATTTGGCAGTTGAATGCACAGAACGTTGATATCCGAGTGTTGCAGTACTGTGGGCGTGACGGCGGTGGCTCACTTCTGACAGTGACGACTGGATGAAGGCGAGGGCAGCGGAAGAACGCCGGAGATGTCCACAGGAACCAGAAAATCAGAGGAATGGCTCTGATACCATGTTAACAATATAAAGTGAGAGAGAAAGACTGAATAGTCTGTATATTGATGTGTATATAATAAGTACAAAAGAGAGCCTTATATAGGCTAGGTATGTGTGCAGTACAAGCAAAAGGAGTAAACTACAAGTAAGTATATTGGGCTAAGCCCAATGGGCTAAACTAGTCTAAGCTATACACTAACAATAATAAGAAAATCAAATCTAAACTAGCTATATCCATTAGCCATTTCATTACCACTCTAAAATGATAGGAAAAGAAATTTACAAATTAAATTACTCATTTCATTACCAGGCTTTTACTTTGTTACAGATAATCTTTGCAATATGCAACCAAATACAAAATGATATTAGTTTCAATTTTCAATCAAACAAGAAGCAGAAAGGAACGAAAAAGAAACGACAACAAAGAAGGAAGGAAATAAAAAGACATTCTTAACTTGGAGAGTAGCCAATATATTATGACACCATATCGGCCTCCTGCGTGCTTGTCTAACTTGTTAGCGCATTTCACATGTAGGGATGAATTTTCGCAGACAACTTGTGCTTACCAGCCATATGAGAAGGCGAATTGTGTAAATTAGAAGAGTCGTACCAACCATAAGATACAGAACACCAAGTCCTATAGTTATACCAGGGTTAATCCTAGCAGGAGATCCAAGTACATAGGCAGCGACCAGGAATATCTGAGTGATACCCATGACAAATGTCAAGTTGCCTATAAAAACCTTGTTCTTGAGAGGAAATCTGCTAATAAGCAAAAATATGACACTGACAGATGCAGTGAAAGAGATGGTATTGCACGTAAAAAATAAAAAGTAGTAGTGGGGTGAATCTTGTGGCTTGACTCCAGATTGTAAGTGATAGATGTTATTACAGTAGCCACTACCATTAATGCACCGCGGGTCTCATCAATCTATCATATCACCCTGAAATCTTAAGGAGTGTAGCAATTTGCTCAACCTTTTCTTTCTTGACCGTGCTGGTTTTGCAGATTCATAGTGAGACAGCGGTTGTTGATGGTAATGGGAGAATATTTTGGTTCCTTGCATGGGTATAAAGTGTTAGGCCATATGTGGAACTTGTTATGAACATATGTCATTTAGAATTGGTTAATCCTTTGACAAGACGCACTTTACTTATAATTGGATAGATCTAGGATGGTTTAGGCCTTCAAGCAACATTGTGTTCAAGTTGAGTTAAAGCCATACAAGTTTGTTCAAGAATCAAGTGAAGAATTGTTATATTTTAAAGCTCGACAGATAGCTCAACATATTGGATTTATAGAGGTTTAAAAGAAGCTTTTTGCCCGAAGTTCGACAGCATCTCGACAAATAGCCTATTTATCAAGAATTACGAAAATTAGATTTTCAGATCTGTTTTTTCACACATATCCAAGCTATTTATGTAGAGTTTCTTTTCTCACAACCCTAGACATATATAAGGATTATTTTAAGAGTGTCTAAGGTGATGCAACTTAATGCAAAGTAATTATTTACTCAAAATTGTAATCGGAGACAATTTGCCCTAATTCATCTCTTTCTTGAAGAAGCTGCTGTGTTTGTATGCTGTAAGATTTTGTAACCAAGGAGTTTCTTGATTTTCATCATGTGGATGAATTGATGAACTTTGCAGTCAACATCTCTCTTAAGTTGGTGAGTAAGCCGCATACTGGGATTCGCACATTGATTGGTTAGTCACGTATTGGGAGCCGTGCATTAAAATGAGAGATTGTCACTACATTACAAGTCCAATTGGGTATTGGGGTAAGGGTTCAACTGTAGGTTGGTACAAGGTACTGGGATTCCTTTACTTGTAACCGCTTGTTTTGATAATAGTAGATTTTCAAGAGTGGTGACCTTAAATTCACTCAGTGGGGTTTTGTCTCGGTGGTTTTTCTTATTCTTAAACAAATCACTCGTGTCAAATTTATTTTTTGCTACATTTAACTTAGTTGGTGATTTATTTGTATTACCACACTTATTGCATGTTAAATTGACTTAATTAATTCACTTGGCTAATTAATTGGATAATTTACGTAAGGGGTCAATATATTCTTGGTCTATCAAGTGGTATCAGAGCGGGCACACTCTGATTAAGGTTAATCTTTGTTGTGTGATCCATTGACCCTTGTTTGTCATGGATAGAGGACAATCTTTAATTATACCTCCTTTATTTAATGGCACTAACTATGCATATTGGAAAGTACGCATGAGAGCTTTCTTGTAGTTCTTAGATGAGAAGGTGTGGCAAGTTGTAGAGATAGGCTAGACCAAGCCAAAAGAAGCGTTGGCTGATTAGGATGATGCTGAGATCAAAGCGACAAACTTCAACAACAGGGCATTGAATGCATTATTTAGTGCGGTCACAAATAAGGAGTTCAAGAAATCTTCTATTGAAACTGCCAAGGAAGCATGGACTATCCTCCAGATAACCTATGAAAGGACTAGGGCTGTCAAGGATTTGAAACTTCAAAGGCTTACCATAAGCTTTGAAGAAATTAAGATGGAGGAGGATGAGTCATTTAATGAGTTCTATGCCAAGCTCAAGGACATAGTGAACTCTGCCATTAATCTTGGGGAAACTATTCTAGAACCCAAGATTGTGAGAAAGGTGCTAAGATTTTTTTCGGATAGATTCCATGCCAAGATAACCGCCATTGAGGAATCAAAGGACATTGATCAAATTCTTTTGACAGAGCTAGTTGGTAACTTGCAAACCTATGAATTAGGTTTGTCTAGAATCAGGAAATCGAGTAAGAGCTAGAGCATGGCACTAAAGGCCAAAAGCAGTGACATTGATGAGTCTTCCGATGATGAAAATTCTAAGATGAAATCCTACATCACAAGGTAGTTCAAAAAGTTTATGAAGAATGCCAATGCGAAAGGATTTGACAAGGACCGAAAGCAATCCAGTTCTTCACAATTCAAGAGCCAAGATAAAGGGAAGAAGGATGCTAGGGATGGCAATCAGTACACTGTTCCCTCCGAACCAAAGTGTTTTGGTTGTCAAGGTTTTGGACACATGAAATAAGAATGTCCAACTTATCTCAAGACCATTGGGAAAAGCAAAGCCCTTATTGTTACCTTGAGTGATACCAAGCTTGAAGATGATTCAGATAATGATGATGAGGGAATATTGAATGCCTTCACTGTCACAATAAATCTTATTGAATGGATTGTTGAAGAGGTAGATGAAGAAGAGGACTTGGTGAAGTCTAAGTTTGAGAAGATGGATGAGTAGGACGACATCCATACAGCCTATGCAAAACTATACAAGGTCTCCAAAATGCATGAGAAATTGTATAGGCTGGCCACCAAGAAGCTAAGTGATGTGGAATTCGATCGAGAAGAGATCTCCACAAAGGTTGATGAAGCTAATCAGGCCATTGAAGCATTATGGTTTGAGAACAATTTCCTGGTTGAGAAGACCAAAAAGCTTAAAGCGGAGCTGTTTCAAGTTAGAGCTCAATTGGTGAGGACTTCTAGTGTAAAGCTTGATAAGATGCTTAGCATTCAGAAATCTGCTTTTGATAAATCTGGTTTGGGGTATGATTTCTCTACTCCTAATATTTCTTCTTCTAGTAATATTGTGTTTTTTCCACCTACTAATAATGTTGATTCTGAGAACAATGATGTTAAAATTGTTTTAACTAATGAGAACATAGATAAGGGTAAATCTATCTTAAGAGTACCCGTTAAGCTTGAAAAGAAAAAGACTAGAAACCTTAGGATTAAGATGGGAAATAACCAAAAGTCTAAATAAAGAAGCTGCATCTCTATCATCACTATAGAGCTACAATACATACTCGACCTAATTGCTACAAGTGATTAGCCACTCAACAGAGCAACAGTATGATCTCATCTGGAAACCAGAATTAGTTCCCATCCTCTTTTACTCCTCTTAGAGATCTTCTCAAGGCCCTCATGTTCCTTTCAAACTTAAACGGTTTCAATTCTTTCCCCTCATCTCTAGTTCAAGGGTTCGCACAAAGGAAAGGTTCTTCCAAGGTGTGGAAGGAAAAAGACTCAAAGTGATCCAGTCACTTTTTTTTCTCTCCCTCTCTTTTTGTTTATGCATTACTTGTGTGTTTTGCTTTCTTGTGTTTGAGTCAATATAATTTTATGCTATGCTTTGTTTTAACATGTTTTTGTTTGTTTGTCTTCAATTTTTGCCTTATTTTGTTTTTCATAAAAATAAAAAATAAAAAATCAGAAAAATACAAAAATAGTGTGTGTTATATGTACAATGGTACTTGTGTACCTTGGATGGCTATTGAAAAAAAATTTTCTAAATTTTATATCTTTTATAACTTAGATGAGCATCTTAATGCACAACTAAGCAAGTGAGTTTTGTGGCTCGTGTTTGTGATGAGTAAGATTAAGTAATCTTTTATACTTAACACTTATATCACACTTTTTTATGGGAAGGACTAAAAAATCCTAAGAGAAAAGCATGAATAACTATTTCACCACTAAAGCCTACCAACCATGAACAACATCTGTATGTTTCGACATAGCAAAATTATGAAATTTAAAGCTTAACATAATTGGGTATCTTCTTCTCTCTCTATATATGCCCATGCATGATATGATCAAAAGAAAAAACTATATGCAAAGAAATCAAAAGCAAAAAGAATCAAAATGCTTTTAAATACAGTTGCAAGCGTGTTTTTAGGAGATGTTGAAGTTATAAAATGTACCTTGAAGGTGATAGTCCCCATCAAGCAGTTATAATTGTGTGTGAGTTAAATTGATTTTTTCATATCTCAAATCATCATAACATAAGAAACTTATGCAATCTTGCGATGTTTTCACACACAACATGCAAAAATTCTTTGCTACTTTTGAAACATGTGCATGTACAATGTAATTTGGCTATCACAAGGAATACATGTGTTAATGCATACTCACTAAACTGTCTTGACTCGTTTTTGAAAAATAAAATTGGTTAGACTTGTTTAGTGTGTGTGTGTGTGTGTGTGTATTTGGATCTTAAATGCTTTACATTCTTCTTGTTGAGAATGTTTTTGAGAGCTTAACATGTTGGTTGGATCTTTGGTTGAGTAGCTTGCTTGATTGCATTCATTTGTGTGTTTTTCTTCTCTTTGAAAAATTTGTTTTTATCAAGCTCGACATCTTCTCGACATCTCTCGACAGCTAGCTATCCATCAAGACTCTTGGACTTCTTTTTCTAGACAGATCTTTTTGCATCTTCGATCCATTGAGCTATTTATAATTTGTCTCAATAGCTTCTTGACAGATTCTCGATCCATCGAGAAAGTTTCTGTCTAGTTGATATATAGTTTCTCGACAGCTGTTCGATCCATCGAGGTACTTTTGCCGTCGACAGATTCTCAATAGTACCTCGACAAATTTATCTGTCGAGAATTAGTGCTCAACAGATTCTCAATACCTCTCGATCCATCGAGACACGATTTTTTTAAATAGCTTTAGCGCAAAATCAGATTCCATTTCTCTCTTTCTCTCTCAACAGAAACTTGACTTTTCACCTCCAAAACACTTTTCTTTCACTCCTTTCATCTTTCCCGCTTGGATTTCAACCTAGATCTTGTGTTTCGACCTAGAGCATTGTAATTCAAATAACACCTTGTGATGTATCTAATAGAAATATTTAAGATTCAAATATCTACTCCTACAACTATTGAATTAAAAGAAAAGAAAAGAAAGGTTTTGGACTTGTATCTTACCCCTTTGAATCTCTTCAAAGCTATTCGACTCCCTTGAAAGAAAAAAAAGGTTAAAACATGGTTAATTAACCCCCTTTCGTCTCTACTACCCTGTCCTCCTCCAATCTAAACACATATTATTAAGATTTGAATCTTAGACGATGGGAAAGGATGTAGGGAAATTTCAGACTAGGATTCCAAGATGTGGTTCTCAACTCATTGTTTTACCTATTGGAAATTGAAATACTTTTAAATGACCTTGAAGTATGATTGTTTGAGTAAACACTTGACACAAATTTCAAATTCGTAAAATCTTATTGGAATGATATTACACAATTTAGAGTGTAATTAAAATTTAACTTGTCTTTTATTTGAGTTTTTTTACATATTTTATAGATGACTTTTAGTTGCTTACAAGAAAATAGAGAAGATGTAAATACTTTTGTTAAAGTAAAGGAAAAGATTTCATACATTAATCTCTCTCCTTTACGTAGTCTTTGTAAAATACAATTAAATACATGATTTGACTTTTTATTCCAACAATAAGCACAAAGAAAAGAAATACAAAAAATAAAAGAAAAGACCCGGGATTGAAGATTATCCAATACATTTGGATACCAATCCGGTATTGATTTGTATTTGAAGACCACACATTCTGTTTGTTACCTTCCCTTGAAAGAAACTTTAATATTCAACCGCTATTAGTCATGTTTGCCCAACATGTATAACCTTTAGTAACTTTCGTGTTTTCTTTACCACCCAAGCCACAAAGCGAACTGTGTGAATCAAAAGAACCACAGCCATTATAGTAAGAAAACCATAAGTTGGCAAAACCATAAAAGTTGCTTTTGATCCATAAAGATTATTGCCTGGGTCCACTAAATGTACAGCAAAAAATAGGCAAGGGCTAGGAATGTGATAGTGCTACACATCGCAAATGTCAAGAGACCCATACAAATCTTATTCTTGAGAGGGATCCACTGATCAGCAAAAAGACGACACAAAGAGATGCAATGAAAGAGGAAGAGTTGCAAAGCATGAAAGTCTGGTAGCCCAAAAAATTGATAGAGCCTGCGACCGCTGTTCCAGCTTGACGTATACTATCAGGGCTGCAGTTAAAACATTGACTAGTATCATCCTCATTTGTTTGCCAAACACCACCCGGCGGGCTAATTGCTGGTTGGAAAGTAATAGTTGTGATTACCGTAGCAACCACCATTAATGCACCACGCGTTTCTTCTCTCCAATCACCTTTATATTTCAAGCACTCTAGCCAGTTGCGCATCTTCTTACTTGGCTGTGCTAGTTTTGCTGATTCATGGTTATCAACTACGGTTATTGACGGTGGTGGGAGATTATCCTATGTATTTCCTCTTTCAAGACGGGCATCCAATATTAAAATCTTTCTAATAATGAGGCTTTTGAAATCTGTTGGACTATGCTCTAAAAATTTAGAAGCTGAAAAACCCATCCAGTTCAAGGCATTTGCACCTTCTTTTACTTTAGATACTGAAAGCAAGTATTTTACTGTCTGCAAAAACTTATAGCATTAGAAATTGAAACAATTTTTTTTCATAAGAAGCACAAGATGAAATGCCACATAAACCTATAGTTTCTCCAATTTGGTATCAATTCATAAGACTTATACTTGGTTAGTGAAAAAGTATATGCCATGAGTTATGCATCAGACTTTAAAAATTAGAGTTTTGAAAAACTAGGTTTTAATTTGTTACTACGCTTTTTCTTCCCTCCTCCAACCAAGAAAACTATAGGAAGATAACTCCATTTGAGCCTTAAGGGTTACATTTATTCCTCTATACAAACAGAATTTTTCAAGTGAAAATTCACCTTATTATTACTTTTTTTTTTTTTTTATTGTATTTGAATTCCATTTTGTATTCTTCTCACTTGTTAGGATCTTGAGTTTTTAATACTAAATATTGAGACACCACTTTAAATCTAAAAGTTAAAAGTTAATAGGTTTGAATCCATTAATTAATCTTATTTCGATCACTCAACCTTGGCATTACTATCTAATATGAAACTTTACTACTAGACCAATCACATATATGTATATGCCAATTATTATAACTAACGACATTAATATTCTAATGTCACCAGAAATCCAGAAAGAAAAAACAATGCATAGAAGCAATCTACTTGACTTCCAGTTTGAGCTACTTGACAGAACATATGTATATTATTCTACATAAATAATGCAAGAAATAAATTAAAAAATACCTCAATTTGCTTTAGCGTCACAGCATAATGCAATATGGTGTTACCGCCTTCGTGGTCCTGGGAATTGAGAAATTCCCCATCATCGCTCACAGATTCGACCAATAGTTTTAGAACTTCCAACTGGTTGTATTTAACACAGAAGTGCAAAACAGTCTTTTCCCCATCAAGCATAACTCTAGTTGAGTTAGGCTGTGCAACAATCAACTCCCTTACAACCTCAACTCGACCTCTCATGGCTGCATAGTGTAAAGGAATTCTGCCATCTTGATCACGAATTAAGCATGCGTTGTCATTTACATGTAATAGTGCTCGAGTGATTTGTGTGTGGCCCTCAGCGGAAGCTAAATGAAGGGGGCAGCGTTTTAGGGAGTCCAACTCGCTAGCAGTTGGGGTTTCAGATCTAAGAGAGCTCTACTAAAATCAAGATGGCCAACTAAAGCGGATATGTGTAACGGAGTTTCGCCCAAATTAGTCAACGAAATTTTATTAAGGAGGCATGGGTCTTTATGGATCAAACTATTCAATGTGGTTGTACAGCCACTCATTGATGCACTGTAGAGTTCTGTTATATCATCTTCTTCATGGCTTAGGTCCATTCTCTCTCTCTCTATCTGGGTGGGGGGCGTATATGCGTGTTCTATCGTATCTATTTGATTAAAAAATAGAAGTGAATATAAAATTATAAATAGATGCATGTAGTTACGTAGTTGAGTTATACAATATGGCAATTCTGTGTCTCTGTCAAATGTACAAGCAATTGACGACGCAGGCATTAATGAAACTTTCTATTGGAGTTTCCTGAAAGGAAAAGTAATTGGTTACAAACCGCGTGGTGTTGACAACCAAAGCAGTTTAAACGACTTTTAGCTTTGATCATATTTTACATAAATTCGTTGCCCAGAAGCAATTGACCAATTCACATGTATGACAATTCTGCGTCAAATATACACAAGCAATTAACGACCTAGGCATTAATGAAATTTCCTGCTGGAGTTTCCTTATACGAAAAGTAGTGGGTTATATACCGCGAGGTGTTGACAAAAAATGCAGGTTAAACGATTTTTTAAATTTGATCATATTTTACAGGGATTCATTTCCCAGAATATGCATGGGAGAGGCTTAGTTGATGGAGATTGTTTACCTGCTTCCGACGAAGTGCATAGGATCATGCATATCCTACTTAAGTAAACTCAAAAGATTTTCACAGGCCGAAAGACCATATCCTATAGTTAGAAAAACCGTAGGATCATATCCTATAGTTAGACAAACCATAGGATCATATATATCCTAAACCTAATAAATTAGAAGCATTCAAGCACCATGCACTAAATATTACATCTACTTTATATGAGCATTTGATTAATAATTCACATTCATGGGAGTATCATTTTAATAAGGCTAAAATGTAAACTACACCCATTAAATATGAAATATTTGCATTTTACACCTTAAAATTAAAGTTTATTCTAATTAATAGTCTCTCTGTTAAAATAAAAAATCCAAGTTTGCTATTAAGTGTCACTTCAACTGGCCACAAGGACTAGTTCATCCAATTAAATTAAGTCATTTGGACCATTTAATTAATAACAAAAAAAAAAAAACTTAAAAAAAAAATCTAAAATCTAATAAAATAAAATAATTTAATATAAATAGCTCTTTGTTCTTCCCCAAATTTATTGCTCTTTTTAATTTTTCTTCTCAATAACAACCACAATTTGAATATGTTTGGGTTTGCTCGAATGGGTTATAACGGATGAGTTTGCTAGGTTTGCCCATGTTGCTCAAGATGATGGGTTTGAGAAATTTTGGGTTAATTTGTTGAATTTTAGGGTTTGCAAATTTTTTGAGATTTTATAGGACTTTCGATGGATCTCGGTTAATTTTTTGAAACTTGGAAGGGATTTTCTATGGAGCTTGTTGATAATGTATAGATCTTGAGCATTTCTTGGATTTTGGTTTGTGTTCGTTGGTTCAAAATTTTATGTGTTTGATTTATTTGGTTTTGGTTTTGTTTATCATGTTCATCGCGTTTATATTTAATTTCTTTGGGTTGCTCATTGAAGTCTGATTTTTCTAGGTATATTCATCTGTTCAGGCGTTTAGTTGAAAGGTAAAATAATAGTTATAATAGTAATTATTATTATTATTATTATTATCATCATCATCGATTTATTTTAAATTTTGAAAGTTTTTTATTTCAATTAACTACATGGAATATTTAAAATAGGTAGCATGATTTACTTGGACCAAGTAATGGACATGACAGTATACAATACACTTAAATTCTACTAATGCATATGTTATATAATTTCAAGGCATAAACTCTAAATTATAAAATTTTAAAGTGTAAAGTTCAAAAACTGCACTTGTGTACGTTGGCCTAGTTTACTCGTGTCTTTTCATCACGCACGCATCATGCTCTCATAGAGCAAAAGTATTAGGTATATTCCAAGCACACTACAGCATACACTTATTCAGTTATTCTTCCTTATTCGTGCATGGACTTTTTATTATTTAATTCTTCTCCAAGTAACATTCAACGTACAGTTACTTATTCAGTTATTCTTCCTTATTCGTAAATGGACTTTTTATTATTTAATTCTTCTCCAAGTAACATTCAACGTACAGTTACTTATTCAGTTATTCTTCCTTATTCGTAAATGGACTGTTTATTATTTAATTCTTCTCCAAGTAACATTCAACGTACAGTTTTAACTTCTACATTTCTATGGACTGACTTCTTAAAAATTCTTCTCCAACAACTAACAAGAAGACTCGACTTGCTAGCCGCCTCTGTTTTCCTTTTCCTACGCAATTACGTTCTCTAATAGGCTGAATTATCAAATTCTTCTAATATAGCCAAAGTTTTGGTCCATAAGGGAGTGCATTTGACACGCCTTTGGATGCAATTTACTGCATATAACTTGGTTGAAGATATTCCAACTTTTGTGACCATGCCTTCTGAGGTTTGTGTTGATTATGTCTAATTCAATTATCCTCTAACTGATATCAAAATAACTAAAATTTGAATGAATATATAACAATGCTAGGATATTCTTATCCATTGCAACCCTACCACGGAAAAAACTTAGGTATTCCGTATTGTCCTCCACCACAATTTTTTGTCAATATATGGGGGGAGGCATCAGTGAAATTTGTACTAAGCTTCCTAGCAAGACAAGATGTGGGTTGTAAATATCTTATGAATCTTATACTTTCATTACTTTGCTACCCTAACACAATTTTGTCTGAATATATGAGGAGGAATTAGAGTTAAGATTACTAGCAAGAAAAGATGTGGGTTGTAAATTTCCAGGTGTTCGATAATAATCAGCATTGTGGTTGCCCTAATAATTCCAATTCCTTCCTAGCAAGACAAGATACGGGTTGTACATCATCTGGTTTATTTTTTCTCAAAAAAGAAAAAAGAAAAAGAAAATTCGCATGGTTTCTTCTTAATAATTCAATCGTGGTTGGCGGACTTCAAAATTCATTATTAATCATTAATAATAATCTTTAGACTCCTGATATGGGAGTATTTCACTGGGATACGTTCTACTCCGAAAGCGATTAGTGCATGAATGATGCTAATCAATCTTTTAATCAGTCAAGTCAGTAAACATTGGAATTTTGCTAAATGGTCCCAAACATGCGGAGATACGACATTTTGTTTTTCAAAACTGACTATTTCTTGCGTATCAGGGCTTCTCATTCCCCCAGCATTCAAAACATTGTATTATCTAGAACTCGAATAACGTCTTTGTGGGTTAGAGTCGAATGTACTACAGAAGAGCAACCATCTGATAAGCCTTAAAACACCATAATTCTGAAATCAATTTTTGTGTTTTTCATAATTGGGGTGATAGAACACCTTGAGAACTAAATTAAGCATTTTTTTAAAAACCTAACTGTTAAAAATAACTATAAAGGAGAGAACTTCAAGATTTTAAGATTAGACTGGGGTTCAATATAGTATTATGATAACGTAATAATTATTTAATAATTAATTAATATGGATTAAAAAAGAGAATGAAGGTCCAAAGTTTATAATCTTAAACTAAACCAGCCACCCAGCTTAATACAACATCAAGAGCAGATTATATTTCAAAACTAAAAATAAAAATATAGTTTGTTGCAATATACGTATAAGGATTAGATTAAGTGCCTACGTAGTGGAAGGTCTTGAAGAGTTGAAGGCCGGTTAGCTTGAACATTTTTTTTTTTTTTTTCAGGGGTTAATATAATAATATCTGAAGGGAAATTGAGAAAGGTTTAGGTTCAACTCTCGCTTACTTACAGATGAAAATTATATTAAAATGAGTTTATCTATTGGAAGCACCATCCAATAAAATTAACATATACTTCAAAGGAGTTTTAAATTAATAATTTAATTCCTGTATTCCATTTTAGGTTATTCCAAAATATTATTTTGTTTCTAAAATTAAAAAGCCAACACGATCACGTACAACTCCGAATTCTTGGAGTCTTCTATCTTGAATCTATTGCACACAAATACCCACGTTTGTGACTTTGAGATCCCACTCAAAGGTTTAGATCTTCAACACAAACACTCCAGTTTGTGACTCTAAGACCACATTTGAAGGTTTAAATCTTTAGCACTTTTGATGACTAGTGATGGTAGTAATTTCGACAATACTGGATCTTGAGTTTCTTTAAGGAATGACATCAATAGAAGATTTGAGAGAGGTTTGGGTACAAAAACCCTAGATCTACAATAGAAGGCACAAGATGTACTCTTCTCTCTCTAAAAACCACTCCTAGGGTTAGCTTATAATGTCCTTTAGATATTGCAAAAAACGAATTGTGATTTGTACTTCAAACAGATAAGTTATGGGTTTTTTACGTTTGGTGATTTTTGTTGGTATGCGACTTTTGATCGATCAAACAACAATCAAGAGCACTATATTGCATATCACTTTTTTCATCCTAAACTTGAGTTTTTTTTTTTTTTTTTTTTTGTCATGGACTTGAAAGTACACCATTCTAACTTAATGAGATTTACTTTTTGTCATGGTTTGCCAACACTACAAACTCAAAACTTAATAATCTCTCCATTTGGCAATCTATGACAAAACTTACATACAACATAATGCCCATATACAATAAAATGCCCAAATACATCACAAATCTCAATCTAAGACTTCAAACCTAAAAGTTTTCAGAAGAGGCAAAAGATCTTGATTGAAATGTACCTGTCTTTCCTGAAACAATTACAAGAGCACATCAATGCATGTGTATAAATAAAGACAGATAAAAAATATGAATAAAACAATGTGATTCATAAAACAAATAGTTTTGATATCAACTTGTTGAACACAACTAAGAAAATATAAAACCATGAGCAAACTAACTCTTTCCCTAAGTTAGATACATCAAAAACTTTTATTTTTCCCCTTTTCAAAAACAATTAAAAGACCTTTTCAAATTTCTTCTATTTCTCCTCATTTTTCTCTAGTATTGACAAAGACAACTCAATCAAAAGGTAGACATCAAACATGCACAACAGATGATAAGAGAAAATAGAGAACAAAGGAATCACAAAAGAAATAAGCTCAATAGAAAATAGAGGCAACTCCCCCTATGAAGAGCAACAACTCCCCCTATGAACAATATATGTTTTAAAAACAGCTTTCTCCCTTTACAAAAAAAAAAAAGTTTTGGGGAAAATTTAGAAGGCGGGGAAAACTAAAAAGATACACAGCAAACTTAAAAAAGAAGAAGAAGGATACACATGAATACAAATATTCTCTCTTTTAATAAATGCAAATTTGACACTGCTATGTGACCCATAAAGTGATGCATGCAAACATCCCAGGCACAATTAGTTAAAACTATATAATATAGATCTCTATAATATAAAAATTCAGCATGCACTATGTTTTCATGTGTCAAGGTATTTTGAACCCAAATTAACCTCAAAAGTAGATAAAATATTTGCACATTTATTATCCACTATATCTTCTTAAAAAATTCCCAATTTTTAGCAGTTCACACATGTGGAAAAGTAGCATATACTAAAATGTATAGCACTAAAAAAAATAAAAAAATTTAATTAATCAATTTTTAAATTAAGTTGAGTATCCAATTTAGCAAAGTGTATGCGTGTTGTGTGTGAAACCAAACTATGAGAGATATGATTGCAAAAATGCAAGATGGATAAAGAAAACAATGCAATGCATGTGAATCCTTTCACAAATGAAGCATAAAAAGACTTATTGGACAAGAATCTAACTGAAAATTTTCCAGTTTTAATCGGTCAAACATTGATCAAGCATCGATTGAGAGAGTTAGAGAGTTTTGAACACAAAAACACACAGTTTCGATTGGTCAAGGGAGATTTTCAATTGGTCGAAATAGTCTGAAAATTTTATAACTTTAAAATCTGAAAATTTTATGCAGAAAAACTACTTAAAAGCAGTTTTTAAGGTTCAATGCAGATGCACATGATTTAGAAAAGTTTGAAAAACATTATGACTCTTAAATACAAATATCAAAATCCATCAAGAAGTTAAAAAAAAAAAAATTTTAACTTCAAAACACATTTTTCTTCAAATTTCCAACCAAAAAAAAAAAAAAAAAAAGGCATTTGTGCATCAGTTCATATGCAATTAAAGAAGACTAGATTAATCAACATGCACAATCTCATGTACTTACTTTAGCAAAGATTTGCGTGTAGTGTGTGTAACTAATAAGTGTGCAAAGTACAAAAAATGTGATATATAGATAGTACTCAAACAAATTTTCTACAAAATCAATCACATTAATTTGAAAGTGACTATCACCTAAAGAATTACATAATATAATTCTCACATCTCCTAGAAAACACGCTTGCAATCATGTAAATTATTTTTTTCCTTTTTGCTTTTTTTTTTTATTTTTTTATTTTTTTTTTGAAAATAATACCTCGTTTAATTTTCCTATGCAAGTGCTACACTTTACTGAGCATGGCTTTTATAATTTACACACAGATGTTCATGACTGTCGAATAACAGTAATGAGATAGTTATTTATACCTTTCTCTTAGGATTTTTTAGTCCTTACGATTAAAAGAATGTGACATCAAAATCAAGATCATTTGTTTAAATACTATAAACAACTCACACAATTAAGTATTACATAGCACAAACTAGCAAAGTCCAAATATAAGCCCATCAAAGCTAAATAAGATATACAATCATGTATAAGTGATGTACAACCTTTAAAAAAAAAAAAAGTCCAAGTTCTTTTTAGCATAAAGGAACAATCTCTTCTCCTAGTCTATCCCTTAATGACACTTTTCATATTCCAAAGTTATCCCTTAATTTGCTTTCTGTTGGTCAACTTTGTGAATTAGGCGTAGATCTTCTATTTACTAATCATGGTGTGGATGTGCAGGATCCTCGGATGGGACAAGTGCTTGGGATAGGCCGTAAGGTTGGTCGCATGTTTGAGGTTCATGACTTGAAGATTCCTTCACAAGTTGTTTCTGTAGCTGCTACCACTACCACCTCCTCACTTGATTTATGGCATGCTCGTCTTGGTCATCCATCCTTATCTCGTCTTCAGTTGTTAGCTTCTCAAGGTCATTTAGGTTCAGTTCAGTTTCAAAAATTTGATTGTACTTCCTATCATTTTGGTAAACAAACAAAATTGCCCTTTAATAAAAGTGACTCATTTTCTTCTGCCCCTTTTGATCTTATACATTCTGATATTTGGGGTCCTGCATCTGTTCCCACTAAGGGGGGATCTAAATATTTTGTCATATTTGTGGATGATTTTTCTCGATATACTTGGATTTATCTGCTTCACCATAGGTCTGAACTTGTGTCTATTTACCAAACATTTCATAAAATGATTGAAATACAGTTCAATCGCACTGTCAAAGTCTTTTGATCAGATAATGCTCAAGAATATAATGATAAATCTTTCTTATCCTTTTTAGACAGTCGTGGTATTCTTCCTCAGCGGTCTTGTCCTTACACCTCTCAACAAAATGGTCGTGCAGAACGAAAACATCATCACATTCTTGATGTTGTCCGCACCCTTCTCATTTCTGCCTCTCTTCCTGAGCGCTTTTGGGGTGAGGCTGCACTCACTACTGTGTACATCATTAATCGTATTCCTTCACCAACTACACACAACAAATCACCATTTGAGCTTCTTTATGGTCAAACTCCTGACTACTCCTCCCTTCGGGTTTTTGGTTGTGCTTGCTTTATCTCTCTTCCTCCTCATGAATGAACAAAGCTCCAGCCTCGTACTCGTCTCTGTTGTTTCCTTGGTTATGGTGTGTCTCAAAAGGGGTTTCGCTGCTATGATCCCATTTCTCATCGCCTTCGTGTCTCCCGTCATGTTGAGTTTTGGGAACATCGTTCTTTCACGAGTCTTCAGTAATTTCCTGCATCTCCTTCCTCAGAGTCTCCCATTTTTACTAATCTTTTCCTCCCTCTCTATCCTGAACTTGTGGAGGATTCTTTAATATCGGCTACCTCTCCAGATGACTCATCTCCGGTTCTGTCTCTGGCATATGACTCGCCTGTCTTGGATCTTGTGGCACCACCCTCTCCTGAGTCACCTGTTGGTCCTGAATTTCGTCGTTCCACTCGGGTAAACATTCCTCCCCCTTATCTTACTGATTATCACTGCTCTTTTGCTCTTGCCACCCTCTATGAACCTCACACCTATCGTGAGGCCCATACTGACCCTCATGAACGAAGAACTAGATGCCCTTCATAAGAATAACACTTGGGATATGGTTGATTTGCCTCCTGGTCAGTCTGTAGTAGGTTGTAGGTGGATTTACAAGATCAAGACCAAGGCTGATGGATCTGTTGAACGATACAAGGCTCGCCTAGTTGCCAAGGGCTCTACTCAGGAGTATGGTATTGACTATGAGGAAACATTTGCTCCAGTTGCTCATCTTACATCTGTCAGATGTCTCATTGCTGTGGTAGCTATTCGCCGTTGGCCTTTTTATCAAATGGATGTGAAGAATGCTTTCCTTAATGGAGACCTCCATGAAGAAGTGTACATGCAACCACCCCCTGGTTATCCACACTCAGGCAGCCAAGTTTGTCGCCTTCGCCGTGCTCTTTATGGCCTTAAGCAGGCTCCTCAAGTTTGGTTTGAAAAGTTTAGCTCGGTTGTTGCTCAGTAGGGTTTCACTTCGAGCCCTCATGACACCGCTCTCTTTATCCGAAGATCCTCTGCTGGTATCACTCTTATTCTTCTTTATGTTGATGATATGATTATTACTGGAGATGATTCTGTAGGTATCCGCTCTCTTCAGCAGTTCCTTAGTCAACATTTTGAGATGAAAGATCTAGGCACTCTCAGCTATTTTCTTGGGCTTAAGGTTACCTCATCCTCTGATAGATACTATCTTTCCCAGGCTAAATATGCTTCTGATCTTCTCTCCAAAGCCGGTATCACCGACAACAAGACTATTTCCACTTCTTTAGAATACAATGCAAAGCTCACACCTTTGGGTGGTGAACCTATATCCGATGCTACTCGCTATCGTCAGTTGGTTGGCAGTTTGATCTATCTCACTGTTATTCGTCCGGATATTTAACATGCCGTGGGTATGGTTAGTAGGTTCATGGATGCACCTCGTTCTGTCCATTATGCTGCTATTCTTCGGATTCTCCGATATGTTAAAGGCACACTTTATCATGGTCTGCATTACTCCTCTCAATCTTCCTTCGAGCTTCATGCTTATTCAGATGCTGACTGGGCAGGTGATCCGACTGATCGATGCTCTATCATAGGTTTCTGTTTCCTATTAGGTACTTCTCTTGTCTCGTGGCGCAGCAAGAAACAGGATGTGGTTTCCCGTTCCAGTACTGAGGCAGAGTATCGTGCCCTTGCTAACACCACTTGCGAGCTTGTTTGGCTTCGCTGACTCTTGGCTGACATGGATGCTCCGCACCTCACTGTCACTCCTCTTTATTGTGACAATCGTAGTGCTATCTACATCGCTCATAATGATGTCTTCCACGAACGTACCAAGCATATTGAGATCGACTGTCACATCACTCGCCAGCATATCAAGAAATGAAATCTCAAGTTGTTCTTCATCTCCTCTACTGACCAGCCTGCTAATATTTTTACCAAGACTCACCCGCCTGGTCGTCTTCGAGATCTTATATCCAAACTCCAGTTGGCTTCTTCCTTGCCACCTCGAGTTTGAGGGGGGATGTTAGTGTATAACTTAGACTAGTTTAGTCCATTGGGCTTAGCCCAATATGCTTTACTTGTAGTTTACTCCTTTTACTTGTACTACACACATACCTAGCCTATATAAGGCTCTCTATTGTACATTATTGTTCACACATCAATATACAGACTATTCAGTCTTTCTCTCTCACTTTATACTATTAACATGGTATCAGAGCCACCTTCTTGTGGCCATGGTTTTCTGTCTTTACGGTATATTTAAGAGACTTGACTTGCACATAAAGTAGAATTAGGCTTGGGCCTATGCGAATGGGCTAATATATCTCTAACACATAGTATAAAATCCTAAAAAAAGGACATAGTAAAGACTAAAGACAATATTTATCGACCAAAAAAAAAAAGGAAGATTAAAAAGAAAAGAAAATATCGTTGTTAGTTGAACACTGGTGTGGGCTCAGTGACATTGCCACATCAACTAAACACAATTTTAAGACACAATTTCAAAATTTTAAAATTATAACTGAAATCACATGAGGATGTGTGCGACAGACATTAACCAAAAAAAAAAAAAGAAAAAAGAAAGAAAAAAGAACTAAAGAAGAAGGGACTGAAGCGTGAAACCTTGTGGTTCCATCGAAGAGAGGAGGGGGTTCAGAAGTGGCTTCCAAGACGGCGGGACGATGCTCGTTCACGGTCCTGCACAGCACATAACAACGTTAGTAAACAATCCTATTCTTAATTACCACAAAATTCAGAGAACCCCAAATGAACAACAACCAAAAAAAAAAAAACAGTTGAGAAAATGGAGAATTCGTGGTGATTTCAAATTTCAAGACACTTACACAGCTGCTATTTTCAGTTTTAAGGTCTTTCTAATCTGATGCTGAATGTTATCTATATATGTTCACCGTGCTACCCTTTATATTGGACTTCACTGATAGGGGTATAGGGCTTTTCTACTGTGATTCAGTGAATTCGCGAGCAGTGACGAACACGAAATGTGACTGTCACGTGGGACGAATACAGAGATAATCATCTGAATGCTGGAATTTAGGGCAGGTTAAGGCTATGTACTTTTCTCTTTAGTCTTTACCCACTGTTTGATTTGATTGTTTTAAAGGCTTATAAGACTAAAACTATATAAGACACACAAGTATAACCATAGAAATCATTTTAGAAAATGTTTTATTTGAAAATTATATAGTGATTAACTTTTTTTTGACAATTTTTATCAGTTTTCCATAAAAAGTTTCCTAAAATTAATAATTAATGTGTGTTTAAAGATATACATTAACCAGACCCAAGTCACCCAACTATATATATTTTTTAAATAAGTAGCATTACTAATATTAACAATTGAGGGCAGGTTAAGGTTATGGACTTTTCTAGTCTTTACCCACTATTTAGATTAGATTTTTTATTTTATTTTTTTGCTTAAAAAAAAGATTAGATTTTTTTTCAAATTCTTTTTAATTTTATTTTTATGTACGCGATTTATAAGACAGACTATATGCATTATTTAAATAAGTAGCATAATTAATATTATCAAAATTCATTTAAAATTATGTGACTAAAACTATATATAATTTTTTTTTCATTAACTACCTAGTAAGTTTGAAGAAAATAATTCTAAACCGGTTTGTAGTTAATTTTTTTTTTCCTATAAATTTTTTCCTCTTTTATTCATTTATTTTTTTCCTAAATGATTTTAAATGTAAATGTTCAAAGATTTTATATGTTCATTTCTTTCGTATATGTTTGTTTTAATTTAAAATATCACTTCATATATTTTAATACAGGCAGAAGACTTGGCTTGCACACAAGGTAAATTGAGTTTGGGTCTATATTATTAGGTTAATATACCCCTAACAACAGTATATGGCGTTGTTGCTATTGCCCTCAACATGGGTCTCAATTTGTAATACTGTTATACGGGTAATCTAGAGGATTTTATAACAATGTAATTATTTTCTAAAGAGTCAAAGATTGTATACTACTTTAATCTATACATGCAAAGGGGGCGACTTGAATAATACTCCATTTAGAGCATTAGCAGCAGTGAAGTCAAATAACTATATAGCTATTTTAGCTTCATCAAAACATAAAAATGCATGCTAAAGTAGTGGTGGCATAGGTAAAAATTTTTAGCTTCTTGCTATAGTGCACAGATATTTATGGTTGTGCACTGTAGCAAGAAGTTAAAAAAAAAAAAAAAATATATATATATATATATAAATTATTAACTTCTCTTTCTTCTCTGATTAAACAAATATTTTCTCTTTTCTTTCTTTCTTTCTCTCTCTCTCTCTCTGGCTTCTTTTCCAAATCCAAAATTGAAGAAAAAAAATTCTACAAACACCAAGAAAACACCGAGAACCTTCCAAAATGAAGAACACAAATTCCATGCACAAAACAAGCTATGTTGGAGCTTGTTTTGTGATTTTGTTTTTTATTTCACACCTAGAAAATAAAATTGTATAAAACCTCAAAACCAAAGCAAACCTTTGTCCTTCTCAAATTGTTAAACCTCTCTTATGGATTCTCACACTTTCTTGCTGTAATGTTCTTGAATGAGGGAGAAAAAGAAAATAAAAGAGGGGGGGGGGGGGATAGAGATAGGACACCGGACATGTGTGTGGAGGAGAAAAACAAGAAAAAAAGAAATGAAATGAAAGAAAGGAAAAATAATATAAAGAATAAAAAAATTATAATTGAGAAATGCTACCACAATATTTTCACAATAAATTATTTTCACAATAATTTGGTTTAAAAAAAAATAATGTTGTTATAATAGACGATAATAGGCTATCATGATGATTGAGAAATTTTTTTTAGTAAAAAGATAAATTTGTATGTATATAATTTGGGGTTAAAACAAAATATTATTGTTACACTAGACAATTATTTGCTATCATGTGGTGGCGGCAATGGTGGCGGTGGCGGCAGTAGTAACAGCGGTAGCAGTTGCAGTGGTTGTGATTGTTGTTTATTGCAGTAGATATATTATTTTACTGTAGTAGACATATTATTTTATTGTGATATTTATATTATTTTATTGTGTTGAAAGGTAAAATAGGTCTACTGCTGTGAAATGTTTTGTAAAGTGAGCAGATAAAATAAATAAAGTAACTCTTTGTGGTGTCAAATAACTAAATTTTTAGCTCCACTGATGTGGATGCTCTTAGGAGTATTTTCCACCTTGTGATGTTGCAGTGACGAACTTGACTGTAATGGGTGGAAGAAAGATTATGTATAGCCCAAAGAAAAAGACCAGGTCTAGGTTGGTGGGAGAACAGAGAACAGAAAAGTGTGATAGCAATAGCATTTCCTATATGGTGGAAATGACTGGTGGCATTTTGCTCAATGAAGAAGTCCGGATCTACAAGCCTGAACTTTTCCTGGGGTTCTCTCTCAAGTCTTAATCCATAAACTCAAGCCTTTCCTCAGCTTGTCTTTGGCTTTGTTCTTCTTCTTGTTCTTCAAATCTCCTCCAATTTTGGTGTGATTATTCCTACCTTCCTTATCCTTATCTTTTTCTTTTGTTCTTTTCCTCTTTTGTCATTGGTTTGAATTTGAAAATTGACTTTGTGTGTTTACTTTAATTCTGAAGTAGTCTCGTGTGGTGCTCCAAACTCTCACAAAGAGGGTGGGCTCTATGGTGAGACCCACATGTGAAGCCCACCCCCTTTGTGAGAGCCCGGAGTACTGCTTCTAGACTATATAAGTTTTTCCAGAAAAAAGTTGGAAGTTTCTAGAATAGTGGTAATTGGCTCACCCCTTTTTTTGTGCCACGTGATTTCCTCTATATGAAAGAGGAAGTGACTATTAGTATATGTAGTTTTTAATAAATGCATATTATAACAATTCTTTTTTGGTAAAAAGAAAATGTATAGGGAGAAGTAGGGTTGTAAATGAACGAAGTTATTTATGAATAACTCAGGTTCGGTTCAATAAAAATCTCGTTCATGTTTGTTTATTTATAAATAAACCAAACTTTAGCATTAGTTTAATTCTCATTTAATAAATAAGCCAAGCACAAGCAAAAAAAAAATTGTTCAAGAACAAGCTCATGAGCTATTAGGCTTGATACAAACAAATTCAAGCATAGACTCTTTTATAAGTTTATATGTGTTAGCTAATATACTCATTACACATTTCTTAATAATGACATGGCCAACACGGAACCACTAACCATTACTTTAATTTTTTCCTTTCCTCTAAACTAACCAAGAACCACTTTAGACTATAGTTACATTTAAAAATAAATTAATTATTTAAGTGGGCCACATATGATCCTTCCCCATCGATCGTCTAACGTAAAGTTATGAAACATGTTATTATTTTCTCATTCATAATAGTTACAAACAAGTATTCTTCTAGTTCTTCACCATCTAATGTAAATGTAAAAATTGTATTTTGAATAATTGTTGAAACTATAGACAAGGAATGATGAATGAATGAATTTAATAATGTAAAATTTTAATTTGAATAATGTCTAGTCATAATTAGGACAAGAAGCATGATAAAATGAGTATACTATTTTCCTTTTTCTTTTCTTAATTTTAGAGATTTAAGCATTTGATAATGTAATTTTTTAAATCTCAAGCTCAAAAGTTTGAGTTCAAGTTTGACCCAAGCTAATTTCAAGCTTTTTAGCTTTCCCATGAGCTCAAGCTCAAATATTATTTTTAAGCTTATCATTAGCTCAAGCCAAGCTTGAACTTTTGACTTTTCCTGATGATCACCAAGCTTGAACATGTACTACTTAATAAAGCTCGGCTCGTTGACAGCCCTAGGGGGAAGAGGCAATCCCTTGCACCTAGGGAAACTAGAAGAAGATAGACATCAACACATTCACTAGTGAGGGGACACTCAAATTCAAGACCGGAGTCTTGTTAACCCAAATCCCTTACCACTAAGCCACCTACCATGTTGGCCATAGCATAACATTTGTGATCTAGCATTATTTCTACTTCCTCTATGTCTAACTTACCAAAATAAAAACCTCCTCTATATATGTGTGTTTTGTGCTGAATGATGGTAAAGCTTTCCTTAAATTCTCAAAAAAGAAGAAGGATAAGCTACGTTTTTAGTCCCTATTCTATACACCATATTTCAATTAATCTCTAAATTTTCTATTGTGTCAATTTAGTCTCTAATCTTTCATTATTGTTTCAATTTAGTCCCTGTCGTTGTCTTTTGGATGAAAATTAATGTCGTGTCTAATGGCCAAAATAAAAAAATTAACTTTCGTTGATGTAAAAATAAACTAAAATTCTATTTTAGCCATTTGCCATACAACAATTTTCATTCAAGATATAACGGCAATAACTAAATTAACATGACATTAAAATGTTATAAACCAAATTGACTCAATTAAAATGATATAGACCAAATTGAAATATGGTGTAAATGATAGAGATCAAATATGTAGTTCACCAAAAAAAAAATAGTAAAGCTTCCTTATAAGTAAAAGATTTTATTTATTTATTTTTGCTGTCAATAGTAAATGAATATTTATATGAAACAAATCTAAATAGTCATTACTAAACTGTAGGGTGATTCTTTTTACGGGATTTTATTTTATATATGATTTTAGCCTAGTTTTATAGCCTTGAAGAAATTATTGTACCTTTAAAAAAAGTGATAGCTTCAAACGTTGTATTTCAAATTTTTAGATGGAAAAGAAAAAATAAGGCAAGCGGACTTATATGTGGGCAAAAATATGGTTCACACTTCACAGCTTTTTGCAAGTGGGAGTGTGGGGTTAAACTTAAGGGCAAGACTTAGGTACAGTACTTAGGTACTATTCCTTAGGTTCCCTTCTTAAGATTCAGCCATGTGACTACTTAACTAAAAAATATACTTCCATCTCATGAGAAAAAGTCTATGTGGCTGAATTTTAAGAGAGAAACCTAAGGAACAATACCTAAAGTACTGTATCTAAGTTTTGTCCTAAACTTAAATGGGTTGATATTTCTAGAGAGGGTAACGTTGATGGGGAGGGGGAACTTGAGGCTGAAAATGGCTAGCACCATTTAGGGCAAAGAGACCTCAATTTCCTCTAAAAATTCTTCTACTTTCGGTTTTGGTCCTTCCCTTTATTTTATTTTTGTTCACTCTCTACCCGTTTTTATTTTTATCCTAAATAGGTGTTGTGAATTGTGATTTTTTTATTTTTTATTTTTTTAAAGAGTTTTAATTTATGATGTCCGTTTCTAGTGATAGTTATTTATTGTCAGAACAAGATACTAGTCAGTTTTTGGTGTAGGTGGAGATTATATCTCGAATCTCTTATTTAATTGTCAGAAAGTTTACTAGTTGGGCTAACTAAAATCCACCTTAAGTATAGTGATAGCTGATTTAATAGGGTGTTACAGTGTTTTTCATACGAGAAAAGAAGCATATAAATAGATGCATGTAGTGGACCTACCAATATTATAATCTACTGCTTGAGCAATCCATGCACTATTACGTACAGTCAGTACGTAAGAGTTGAGAGTTATAAACCGCGTGGTGTTTAAAACTACTTTACCAGTACTCCCAATCCATGCACTATTATGTAGTCACTTTTCATTAATGAATTATATATAATTAGTTTGTGAATATTCATAGCTAAACTCAAAATTTTGAGATTAAGGTTTTCCTATTGTTGTATAAACTTGGAAATCGATCATGCCGAGCCGCACACTAGCCTTATATGAATTAAGAAAATTCCCAAGAAATTTATATATATAATTTCAGAAAAATATTCCTATTAAAATTAAATAATCAATATCTCAAACCAATAAGAAAATAAATAAATCAAACACAAAAATACCAAGTGAAGGACCAAATGTAGCAGCGTGAAGAGGGAAATGTAATGAGAGGAGTCCAACTCAATTGTCAGGTCGGGTTCTAGAACAAGAAGAGCTATAATAAAATCAACGTGGGCCAGCAAAGCTGGTATAATTAACGGGGTTTCATTCACAGAGGTCAATAAAACTTTCTAAGGATGTGTGGGTCTTTATGGATCAATCTCATGTTATAACTGAACAAACTTTTACTGATGCGTTTTAAAGTTTTATATATCATATTTGTTACCTTTATTTCCATTTTTTTCCAGTAGTATAGAGAATAAGTGGAATTTTGTTTGTTTTGATTTGTTTGTTTTTTTATTGTAAAAAAAGAAAAATTCAAACGACTTATTCATCCAATATTTTTTTAACATAAACCAAATATAGTGAATGTTACTTTTTTTGTGAGTTTTTTAATATTAATATTATACCACTCATATATACACAAGAACGGATTTTTTTTTTTTTTTTTAATCTCAGGTACAATATGTATGTATGTTCGAGTGTAAGTGCATGTGTATGTAAATTTTTCCCCCTGTTCCGACTCCTAACTTCTTTTTTGCACTAAAAGAGAAGTGTTATTTGTGATTTAAATCAATGTTTGTTTAAAAAGAAGTCAAACTGTCTGCTCTATGGGAATTTTTTTTTTTTAATTATGAATATAATAAAAATCTTACAAAGAAAATCACCCACCCCAAAGAAAAAATGATGGAAAATTTGAATCTTTTAAAATTACATGAACTTACATATATAAATGGAAGAAAAATACAGTTATGGTTCAGTAAAATTTTATTACAATGTAGTTTATTTCTAATTTCTGACACTAACAGAGGCACAGACTAGATCCCAAAATGCATCCAATGTCTTCTAAATGACAAACTAGCTAGCCATGAACCTGTAATTGTAAATACAAATATATACTCACCATTTGTATGTACAAATTGTTAGGTTTTAAGACTTTAGTAACTAATGTATTAGAACTTCACTTTGTATTTGTTGGCAAACCATGATCAAAACACAGAGTCTAGGTTTAGGCTTGCTCAAAGTTTGGTTTGATGTAAAGATTGGAATCGAGTAATTGCAGGAATTACGATTCAAAATCTACAAGGCTTAATCAATCGAAAGTTAAACTCAATCGATCAAAACATGTGCATCAATAATTTTCTGCAAAATTATTAAACCAGCCCAAGCCCATATGACATGTAGGGTTATGTGTTTCACTCCAAGTATAAAAGGAAAAACCCTAGCTACATTTTAGAAGTCTTTTTTGAGTTGTGTATTAAATCTTTTGTAAGATCTAAGAGGTGTTTTACCTTTATACACATACATAGAGTTATCAAAATCAAGATTCACGTCAAGAACTTAATGATCACTTCAGTTGCTGCATAAAAAACTTTCAAGAAGATCTGAAACCTTTTAGTGGAGCCTCAAAGTCACAAGTAGAGAACTTGTGGTTACCACAAATCAAGGAAAAAAGTAGTCTGTGGACTCGAAGCTGTCACGTGATTGTGATAGTAAGTTTTCTACATGAGATAGCAATAGGATGTTAGTAGTCTAAGTCTTATTGTAAAAACTTTAATTCTATCATAATGGGTCTGTATTTACCTTGAAGATAGCTAGGTTAAATCCTCCCCACGTTTTTTACCGGTTAAGTTTTCTTGGGTCATCAAATCTGTGTGTTCTTTATTTTTTCGCATTATATCTATTTTACACATATTGGTTTAACCTAGATTTAATTAACAAACTTGTTAATCAACTAGACTTAATATTAGGTTAAACATATTATGTTAAGGGTTCTAAAAACTAACAAGTGGTATCAGAGAGATTTAGCTCTTGTGTTAGATCTTTTGATCTAAGAGTTGATCCTTGACCCCTGTTGTCATGGAACACAGTCACTTTCTTGTGATCCCTTCTCACTTTGATGGGAATAACTATGCTTATTTGAAAGTAAAGATGAAAGCCTTCTTGAAATCTATAGATGAGAGAGTTTGAAATTCCGTTGAATATGGATGGGAGAAACCGACTACTCCTATTAGTGAGTGGTCAACGTCCCAAAAAGGAGCAGCCGCTTTTAATAGCAAAACCATGAACGCTATTTTTAATTCTGTTTCTATGGAGGAGTTCAGAAGAATCTCAAATGTTGAGGTTGCTCATACTGCTTGGAAAACTCTCCAAACTGTGCTGAAGGCACAAAGGCAATTAAAATTAATAAGATGCAGCAATTAACAACTAGATTTGAGAGCATTAGGATGTCTGATTATGAAAATTTTAATGAATTTTATGTTAAACTTAATGATATTGTTAATTCTGCATATAATTTTGGTGAAATTTATGATTAACCTAAGATTGTAAGGAAGATACTTAGATCCTTCACTGAGAACTTTAGACCCAAAGTGACTGTCATTACTGAAAGCAAGAATGTGGACTTCATCCCTGTTGATGAGCTTGTAGGATATCTTCAGTCCTATGAGTTAAACCTACCCAAAACAAACAAATCCAAATCAATGGCTCTTAAGTCAGTTGATGATGTTGATGACAATGGATTTTATGATGAACTCTCTTCTACAGAAATTGCATATCTTGCCAAGAACTTTAGAAACTTTCTTAGGAATAACAACAGAAAGGCAAGAGGTAGAAACAATGCTGAACCTAAGAATTTTAAGAAAAATGAACCAACTAAAATAAATAATGCTGAAAAATCAAAAGAAAAAGTTGGTCAATCTTCTAATTATTCTTTAGGTCAACAATGTTTTAGTTGTCAAGGGTATGGTCATGTGAAATTTGAATGTCCAACTTTCTTGGGATCAAAGGGTAAAGCTATGGCTGTAACCCTTAGTGATGGTGAAGTTTCTGATTACGAGTCTGCAAGTGATGAAGATGGAAACTTCTTTGCTTTCACTGTTACTGTTGTAGTTAATGAAAGTGTTTTAGTTGAAGAGAACCCCTCTGATGGGGAACTTTCTGAGTGTGTTTACTTGCAAGAAGCTTATAATAAGCTATGCAAGGTTGCTGCAAATGATGCAATGAGTGTAGACTTAGGGCTAAAGAAGATTTCCACTCTTGAACTTGAGAAGAAAAACTTGTTGTTGAATTTGTTTGATGCTAATGAACTGGTTAATAAGGTGAAGACTGAAAATATGATATTGCTTGATAAGATTAAGAACCTAGAACTAAAATTATCTGTTGCTAAAAAACAAACAAATAGGTCTGCTAGGTCTAAACTTGATCACATATTGTCTCTATGTCTGAAAATCATTCCACAAATTTTATTTCTTCTTCTGAGCCATCAAAGATAGAGGTTGTCAAAACTATAAAAGTTGTTCCTGCTCCTAGGAAGATTAGGGTTGATCTGAAAGAGATTAATCCCAAGAATCCTAACCTCCCTAAGGACAAGAAGCATGATAGAATTTTGTGGGTTTGTCATTTTTGTGGAAAGGCTGGGCAGACTTGCCCAAACTATTTCAAGTTGCAAGCTGTAAAGCGAGCAAATAAGCAAAAAGTACATGTGCCTTAAGCACAAGATCCTATGGTACTTATTGGTAAATTGGTAAAGGCTTTAAACCTTTATACCAATGCTGAAGTTGCTCATCATTCTAATATGGAGTTGCTCATCACTCCAAAACCAAAGTTGCATCTAAGAAGTTTTGGATGCAAAGGGCTAAATCTAATTGAGTCTTTCTAACATGATCCTTGTACTTTATCTCAAAATCCTTTGTGACCATTTTTTCTTGATGTTTTTGTTTTCCTTTGCTTTTAGGATTTGCATTGCATTACATTCATGCATTTCATATTAGGTTGTTTTTGTTTTGTTTTCCAAATATATATATATATATATATATATATATATATATATATATAAATTAAAATGGAAAAAGGAATGTGGAAGGATGAGTTTTGTATTACACATCATGGATGTGTAGTTAAGGTTGGCCATATTATCTTTACATAACATGCCTGTGTACCTAGATTAGCTTGGATGAGTTTATTTTTCTGCACTTTGCTAGTTTTAACTTTGTAGTGCATGTTGTGTGGGAGTTGTTTACAATTTTTTATCACATGATCTTGATTTTGAAGTCACATGTTTTTTATTGTAAGGACTAAAAAATTCTATGAGAAAGGCATAAATAACCATCTCACCACTATTTACTAGTCAATCATGAACACCTTAGTGCACATCGTAAGATTTTGTGCTCGAAAAAGTGTAGCACATGCACAAAAAGAAAATAAGGTGTAACCTTAAAATAAAATTTAAAAAAAAAAATCAAAAAGAAAGAAATTTAAAAAAAAAAAAAATTGCAAGTATACAATAAGGCTAAAATTTAAATTAAAAAAATACATGATTGCAAGCTTGTTTTTTAGGAGACGTGGGAGTTATATGATGTAACTCTTTAAGTGATAGTCACTTTCAAACTTATGTGATGAATAATGTAGAAAGTGTGATTCATTACTATCAACATATCACCTCACATGTATCCCATGCTGTTACTAGTTGCACATACTTGACAAGTTATTCTTTACTAAACTTCGTATATGAAATTGTGTGTGAATTTGGTTTGGCCATCCAAGATTATATACTCTATGATTTTGATACAAAATGTATTCATTGGATTGAAACTTTGGGGGTAACATGTGTGAAAATCTTGTTTTTAAAGTTCTATGTTGAAAACAAATGTTTTTGAAAAACTTTTAAACTCATACTCATGCATCTCATTCATGAAATCAATTGGTTTGATTGTTTTCTGCATAAACTTCTGCTGTTTTTCAAAAAATCCTGTTTTCCAGACTTTCGATCGATCGAATGTGTTTCTTGACCGATAAAAAATCCCTTGAGTTTTTAAGCTTGGTTCTGCCTGGTTTGATTGCTCCTCGATTAGTGCTCGATCAGTCGAATCTGTTTTTTTGATTGATCGAATCCAATTTTTGCCCAATCGAAAACTTTAAAGTTTTCTAAGCAAACCTTCTGTCTGGCTCAATTATTACCAAATCGATGCTTGACCAATCGAGTTTCGAAAGAATAGAACAAAAAGGTCTTTTTCTCAGCATGTGTTCAACACTTTTTCAAAGACTTTTCTATCTTTTTCTCCCTTTTCTTTCTTGACCGATCCAATCCAAGCTTCCTTGTTGTTTTCTTCCTCAAAATTTCAAGGGATTTTGTCCTCAAGCATAGGTAAGACCTAAATACCCTTCCTTTTTCATTTTAATTACATTTTTCATGCATTTTCTTTGTAATTTTCGAACAAAATTTTTTTAGGGTTTTTGATTTTTGGGTTGTTTTTGTTCACATTTAATCACTGGGTTTTTGTTCCTAGGTCATATACATATGATTTCCACGCATTAATTGGATTAATTTTGTGATTTGAGAAGGATTGAAAATTCTAGGGCTTGGAATTTTGAGAAATTTGGGGTTTTGTTCAATTGGATTAAAATTGACTTGTGTAATTGATGAATTATGTCATTATATGATGTTTCCTAACTAGTGTAATGATTAATTGATCAATTTGATTTGGTTTTGAAAAATGGGTTTTTCAAAACTTGGGGTTTTTGGTTAAAACTCTTGGTTCAAGTCAATGTTGAAGAATTGAACAAGTTTTTTGTGCATTAGAGCATGCATCATATGTGCATTCATTACATGCATCAAATAGATTGTTATTTAATGATATATTTTTGTGCTCTAACCCTTTCTAATGCAATCTGCCATTGGTTTTGTGTTCTTTTTTTTTCCTTTCTACTCTTAGAATCATGGTTAGGAAAACTAGAGCCAAGAAAACCTCTACTTCAGCCTCCTCTTCTACTTTCCAGAGTGATAGGTTTCAGTTTAAGTCAAATCAAGAGACGTATGAGAAGTTAGTTGTCTTTAGGTCTATTTGGGCTAAGAGGAAAGTCATTCTAGATGAGGTTGACCCTGAGATTTGTAGGAACTTTGAGTGTCGAGGTTGGTTACCTCTCCTAGATGTAGAGCATCCCCCTCCGGCTACTTTAATTAGAAAGTTTTATTCAAACCTCTCTATCCACTCTGATAATTCCAACATTCACTTTGTGAAGACTTGGATAAGGGGTGAAGAGTTTCTTATTACTCTTGATTTAGTGGCTTCTGCTCTTGGTGTACCTTTGGTACAGTAGCTTGTGTATTCTTACACAAAGTTACCTCCTCTCGATGACATTATGTCTCTTCTTACCGGTACTACCATTAGTTAGGGTATTGATTCTAGAGTTACCACACATGAGTTTACTGAGCTCAATTACTTGTTCTTTAGGATTTCTTGTCACAACATTTGGCCTATTTCTCATATACACACTATTCCCATTGAGAGATGTGCGTTTTTGTACACTCTCATCACTGATGCTCCTATTAGTTTTCCTACTCTTTTTATTCGTTCTCTTGTTGAGGTTCATAGGAGTAGCGCTAAGTCTCATGGTTTATTCTTTTCTGTTTTCATTCATAGGATTTTATTAGATTTAGGTTTAGAGGACTTCCCCGATTCTGAGCCTGTTCATATCATCGCTCCCATAGGTGCCACCTTTCTTAGGCAAAGGGCTACTCAGTTGAAAGCAAGCTCTAAACGCCCTTGTGTCGAGTCTTCTACAAGTGATGCATCTCGAACCCTTCCTTCTAGTGAGGCATTTATGGACCCCACAGCTATCTTGGATCCTCCACCATCTACATCATCCTCATCATCTATGCATACTTTGTTGGAGATGTGTCTCACCGTTTGGGCGGTATATGGATAGCTTTTGTTGGATTTGCTTAATGAGGTTGTGGCCTTACGAGCAAATTTGGTTGGTGCTAGAGGTGCTTCTCCACCGGCTCCACCCTCTGATGAGTCTTGATTGCCCTTTGACAATACGTCACAAAAAGGGGGAGTGCATAGAGATAAGGGGAGATAAGTCTGTTTGGCGAGATTTTTTTGGATGTAGATTGTATTTTAGGGAGATATGATATGTATTTACTTTATTTGATGATGAGTTGTATATGATAGGGGGAGACATTGTTGTTTTTATGCTTTTATGTTTTTGGTTTATTTATGTTCTTATTTCACATTATGATACATTGGTTATGATTTATATTATGAGGTTATTCATGGTATATGCCTTTTATTTTATGTTTTTGTGAAATCGAGAATTCTATTTTGGTTTACTTGTGTTTTCCACACATGCATTTATCGTTTGTTTAGTGTTCAAGAATTTAGAGGTTAATTCTTTCGAAACTCGTGTCTACTTTTGCAACTGATAGATAATGGTTAGGGTGAATTGTATTTTAGGCTTTAAAGTGTTATTGGGCTGTTTTACTTTGAGTTTAATATTTTGTGAAATGTGTTTTGTCACGAATTGCCAAAGGGGGAGATTGTTAGGTGCTAAGACTTTAGGAACTAATGTATTAGAACTTCACTTTGTATTTGTTGGCAAACCATGATCAAAACATAGAGTCTAGGTTTAGACTTTCTCAAAGTTTGGTTTGATGTAAAGATTCGAATCGAATAATTGCAGGAATTACTATTCAAAATCTGCAAGGCTCAATCGATCAAAAGTTAGACTCGATCGATCAAAACACGTGCATCAATAAATTTCTGCAGAATTATTAAACCAGCCCAAGCCCATATAACGTGTAGGGTTAAGTGTTTTACTCCAAGTATAAAAGGAAAGATCCTAGCTATGTTTTAGAAGTCTTTTTTGAGTTGTGTATTGAATCTTTTATGAAATCTGAGAGGTGTTTACCTTCATAGACACACATAGAGTTATCAAGATCAAGATTCACGTCAAGAACTTGATAATCGCTTCAGTTGCTGCATAAAGAAATTTCAAGAATATCTAAAAACCTTTGAGTGGAGTCTCAAAGTCACAAGTAGAGAACTTGTGGTTGCTACAAATCAAGGAAAGAAGTAGTCTGTGGACTCGGAACTGTTACATGATCGTGGTCGTAAGTTTTCTACACGAGATAGCAATAGGATGTTAGTGGTCTAAGTCTTATTGTAAAAACTTCAATTCTTTCACAGTGGATCTGTTTTTACCTTGAGGATAGCTAGATTAAATCTTCCTCAGGTTTTTTACCTGTTAGGTTTTCTTGAGTCATCAGATCTGTGTGTTTTTTATTTTTCCGCATTATATCTGTTTTACACATATTGGTTTAACCTAGATTTAATTAACAAACTTGTTAATCAACTAGGCTTAATATTAGGCTAAACATATTGTGTTAATGGGTCTAAAAACTAACACAAATATATACTCACACTAGCCTAAAAATAATTCACCATTTTGTTTACAATCTAGTCGCTAGTTGAAATATATACTCTTGGGCTAGAAATTAAGTCCCACATATATATATATATATATATATATATATATATATATATATATATGGGACTTAATTTCAAGTGCCTAAAAGTGAAGCTGTGCTGGGTATGCTCACATCCAATACAAGGTCCAGCTCTGGTAGTCCATTAACGTTACAAATGCTTGGGTAATTGGATGCTAGAGCCTTCACATTGGTTCCTACTTCCTAGTGCTTCAACATTTTCTTCATGACAAACAACAACATTGGCACCATCCTTGTAAACATTAAAGGCACGTTTGGTAGACTGTAATAGATACTGTAATGTAATAAATATTCCTATAGCATAACTATTTGATTGTTTGGTTATGTTTTTATTACAATGAATAGTTATTCCTTATAAATAGCTATTCTTCAAAATAAAGAATAACTATTCCTTATCAAAAGTACTGAATATTTATTACTTCACCTTATGTAATAATTTTTTTAAAAAAATTCCTAAAAAACCATTAGTTGCCACATATTCAAAAGGAAAGAAAATAAATTTTCCTTATTATTAATTATTAGCTCTATTTTGATCACCATAAAATAAGTGTATTTTAGGAAATTTAACTTAAAAATGATTTAATTACACCTTCTTTTTATACTCTACTAAATTGTGGATGCATATTCAGGATTCTATTTCTAAATAGTCACCAAACTAATGAATAGTAATACTTAGGAGAAAATGGGCATTTGCCCCTTTCGCCAAAACTTTTCAGCAAAATGTCTCATATCTGAATCTAATTAGGGAAATGCCTCTGTTTTGAAACTCGATTTTCTAAAAATCGAGTTTCAATTTAAAACTCGATTTTTGGACAATCAAGTCATAGTAAACTGAAAAATTTTAAATAAAAAAAAAAAAAAAAATGGTAATTGAGTTCCATGAACTCGAGTACCATGTAAAGTACTCGAGTTCATGGAACTCGAGTTCCAAAAAAAAAAATTCTAAGTCCACGTTTGCTATAACTCGATGTTCCAAAAATCGAGTTTTACATTTGAAACTCGATTTTAGAAAATCAAATTTCAAAATAGGGGCATTTCCATAATTATTTTCAAACATGGGGCATTTTGCTGGATTTTTTAAAAAGAAAGGACAAAAGCCCATTTTAGCCGTAATACTTATTACATTCCAACTTAATGTATTCTTTGTAATACTTATTCCTATTCCTATGTAATAATCATTACAGTATACCAAACGTGCCCTAACATTACTAATTTTGTATTAAAGGATTGGATATTTTAGAGGAACCCCTCATTGACTGTAACTTTAGATCCTCATCGTAACTTTGAATGATGGATCATCATCCTCTATGGCACACTTATGCCATTTAACCATTCAAACTCAATGAATAATGTGCGAACTAGGCCACACCATGTGAGAGAGGATGGAAGAAATTACGTAAATAATTCAATCGTTGTTGGCGGACTTTAAATTTCATTACTAATAATCTTAGATTCTATCTTAAATGATGATGATATCTTAATCAGTCAAACTTCTCATTCCACCAACATTTAAAACCTCGTATATTATCTAGAACCCGAATCATGTACCAAGCTTTGAGGACGGAGAACCCAATACGTAATTTGTGGGTTTCAGTCAGATGAAGTACAGAAGAGCCAGCAATTAATCCATAGGATACACCATGAAACGAATACAAATCTTTTGTACCACTTAAGTTTGGCTTGTAAAGTAATATGGTTTTTGGCAACACAGAGTCAAAATTGTTTTGATTTGGCTAGTGGGCTGTGCTTAATTGTGATTGGTTTTCTCTTTTTTGTTTGTTTTGTTTTGTTTTATTTTAATTTTCTTAAATTTATTAAGCATTATAAGAACGGTTGACTGTGGACCTGTGGTCCTCCTGTAAACATATTTGTGGTTCCAATAAAAATGGTACTTAATCATTCTAAAGGAAAAATGCTATTATACACCCTCTCTTTCACACACAAACTTATACACATACAAAATGCGGCCAAAATGGGCATTTGCCTCTTCCACCCAAAGCAACAAAATGCCCATGTTCTGAAACTATCTAGCAAAATGACCCTGTTTTGAAATTCGATTTTTAAAAAATCGAGTTTCAATGAAAAACTTAATTTAATGAAAATCGAGTTACTTGCAAAATGTTACATGGAACTCGAGTTCCATGTATTTTTTTTTTTTTTTTTAAAGTTTTTTGCCTATAACTCGATTTTCTAAAAATCGAGTTTAAAACAGGAGCATATTGCTAAATAGTTTCAGAACAGTTACATTTTGCTACTTATTTTGGGCGACAGGGATAGATGCCCATTTTGGCCCACAAAATGCACCGAAATTAAAGTCACGATATTTAGAAATCATGACTTGTGAAAGTTCAAATAGTGTATAAAACACTATAAACGTTTAGACCCCTAATAACAAAAATACCAATTCAATCTTTATGACAAACAATAAATGTGCGGAACATGAATAAGCTTAATACAGAATTGATAAACAATCTAAACGAAATAAAATCACATTTACAGCAGAAATTAAATGGCAAAGATTAAGGGAAGAGAGATGCAAACACAAGGACAACACACGATGTGTTATCGAAGAGGAAACCGAAGCCCTCGGCGTAAAACCTTTCTGCCGCCCTCCAAGCGGTAAGTAATCCACTAGAAAATGTAGTTGGGATACATGAACAACAATAGACCCTCCAAGTCTAATCTACCTAGTGTACCTAAACCCTCCAAACTTCTTACTCCAACGAGATTGCGCCAAACCTATTTCTTTTCTAGCTTCCCGGATTCCGCTACTTGACCATAGCATCAACCAATGTGAAATTGGTTCCTTCCTAACTGTTTCTCAAAGCACCAAACAACCCTCTCACAAAAATAGATATGGTGAGAAAAGGTTTTGGTAATAAGCCTCTCAAGGATTTAACAATGGAGAGGAAGAGAGTTAAGGAATTTGAAGAGTCTCTTAATGAAGATTAGGGATAATCAATCTTGTTTTTCTCTAGGGTTTCTCTCTAAAAATTCACTCTGGAAGCTCTCTTTCTTTCGTGGGTAAAAAGGGTATTTATACTGGGATAAGAATGGAATGTGAAGAGTCAGGTTTTTCAAAACAGGGCTGGCTCACGGCTTGACTAAGTCACGAGTTCCAGCCGCGAGGTAACTAAACGGCTAGCTGTCCTATTTTGTCCTGTAATGCTCCCACTGGCATGACGCTTCAACTTCTGGGATGCCTGGCACGTGTGCAGCTTCTGGCGGCTTGCAGCCAGGAGTCACCCGCGAGATCCAGTCGCGAATCCCTGTTCTTCTTGCACACTCTTGAGCATTTCTTCACACTATCTCACTCACTACTCTTACAAGAATCCCACCTAAATATAGGGTTACTAATTGCTGAAATACAAGCAAATTTGGCACGGAATAAATCCAACAAGATGGTTGATTAAATTCAACCTTACAACTTGAAATCATGATTTTAGTGCATTTTGCGTGTGTATGTGTGTAAGTTTGTATGAATGAGTGTGCAATAAAGATTACTCATTTCTAAAATATGCAAACCTACTTTGAGAATGGGACTTGAAGCACGTGTTGTAGCACTTGTTTGCACTTTTGAAAAGATGAACTTTCATATCTTCTTCGCTAGAGTGAGAAAGCTAGCAAACTGCTTGAATAGTTGAATCTTAAGAACAGGAAGAAGCAAACTGATCCAATGAGCACATTTTTGAGAGAGATGTGAGATTATTGGGTTTGCTGATATAATTGCAACCTGGAGGGACTTTCTTTGTTAGTATTAGTTAATGTGAATTAGGCTGTAATTCTTCTGTTCTTAGATTAAGATCAAAATCATCCATATGGCTTTTTCATGTGGACAATGTGGGAATAGGTGATCAAAGTCTTCCTCCTCTTCTTGGCATAAAATACAAGATGTGTATTGTACCTATTTTCGTTCTTGCTAACAAATTTTGAGTAATAGAGCTTTATGGCTTAATTTCCCAAGGAAAACAATAAGTTTCTTGGGAAACCTTAGCTTCCAGATATAGTTCCAATGTTTTATGTTATAGCTCTTAGTTTGATGGAAATTGGTTGGGCTCTTTGGGGGTAAATGTATTAAGTATATGGTGCTCTTCTTTTTTTGTTTTTATTTTTATTTACCTTATAAGCAAATAGGGAGTATCCTAATCTATATCTATATCATATCTTATACTATATATAATAGCAGAAGCTAAGAGAAAGTTAGTTCCTACAATTAAAGAGGTGTTGCCATGTAAGAAAAGTGGCTATCTAAAATTCAGACACTTTTAACTTTAAAAAGTGATAAATTACATTGTTTGGTAACGCTACAATACCGTTTAAAACACTGTTTGGGAGCCCTCTTGGTAAGGCTGGAAACGAGCTGAGCTTTGTCGAGTAGTGCATGTTCAAGCTTAGCTCGTTAGGAAAAATCAAAAACTCGAGCTTGGCTTGAGTTTGTGACAAGCCTAAAAATAGTGTTTGAGCTTGAGCTTGTGGAAATGCCAAAAAACTTGAGCTTGGCTTGGCTTGGCTTGATTAATTAGTCAAGCCAAACTCAAGCTTAATATCAAGCTCAAACTTGAGCTCAGGTCAAGTTTTTGAGCTTGAGATTTAAAAAAATTACATTATTAAATGCTTAAATCTCTAAAATTAAGAAAAAAGAAAAAGAAAATAGTATATTCATTTTATCATGCATCTAGTCTTACTTATGATTAGCTATTATTCAAATTAATAATTTATATAGTTAAATTCATTCATTCATCATTCCTTGTGTACAGCTTCAGCAATTGTTCAAAATACAATTTTTACATTCACATTAGATGATAAAGGACTAGAAAAATACATGTTTGTAACTATTATGAATGAGAAAATACTAACATGTTTCATAACTTTACTTTAGATGATTGATAGGGAAGGATCATATGTGGCCTACTTAATTATTTATTTATTTTTAAATGTAACTGTAGTTTAAAGTGGTTCTTGATCAATTTAAAGGGAAGGAAAAAATTAAGGTAATACAGGTAGTGGTCTCATGTTGGCCATGCCATTATTAAGATATGTTTAATGAGTATATTTAGCTAACACATATAAACTTATAAATGAATCTATACTTGAATTGTTGTGTATCAAGCCTAGTAGCTCACAAGCTTGTTCATCAACAAATTCTTTTGCTTGGGCTCAGCTAGTTTATTAAACGAGACTAAAACTAAGGCTCAAGCTTGGCTTATTTATAAACAAGCAAACATGAGCAAGTTTTTTATCGAACCAAGCCTAAGTTGTTCATGATCGACTTGGTTCATTTACAGCACTACCTCTTGGTATAAAAGGAAACTAACCGCTTCCCAAAAAAAAACAAATAAAGAAAGATTGCTACACGGAGAAAGGAAAGAGAGATCGAGATAAGAGAGAGACAGAGAAATAGAGAGACAGAGATAGAGAGAAGGGCGCCACCCCGATATTCTGCTATCACCGTAAGCCTCCACTCACTACCCGACGATCAGAATCGCTACTGGTAAAGTTCAATTTAAAATTTTAGGTTTTTATTTGGAGAATCAATTGGGCGTTAATTATGATTTAGATTGGTATTTTGGATCAGATTTGGTTCTTAATTTTTCCAATCCTACTTTTAATTTTGATTTTAGGTTTTTGAATGTTTTGGTACATATTTAGATTCCAAAAACAACGATTGATAGAGATCATAAGGCAGAGAGAGAAACATTTTGAGGACTGCCATTACCGCCATTCTGGCCTTCCACAATCATCTGGTCTCTTACTGACTTGCTATCAGTAAGTTTTGATTTTGTAAAACGTTTTTTACTTTTTGAGAAAGAAATTGGCGTTAAATATTATTTAGGCTTAGGAGCCATACGTATTTGGCTGAGATTAAGGTATTTTGATTAATTTGGTTTGATTGTTTTTGCATAAACCTTATGACTGACAACCTTTTGTTGTTTACATATAAAGAAACCGAAACATTTAGAATCAACATTAAGAGAAAGTTGGTAACTGTAAGTCATGCACAAAGACGAAGAGATGGATAGCGAGAAAGAGGAAACAGAGTATTCCCACCCATCGGCAGGTAAAGCTTTTAAATAAAAATAACAAATTCAGCTTTAAAGTCTAGAATTTGGGTTGGAATCCGTTTGAACTAAAGTCTTTTGGTTAGAATCAAATAGTTGCTTTAAGAGATTTATTTTATTTTGGGTATTTGTGTTAGATTTAATTTTGTTCAGGGTATTTGTTTTTATAAAACATCAATTGACACAAATTTAAACTTCGCTTTTAAGATAATGTGGTGTTGAAGAACTTGCGTGGCTAACATGTTTTATTCTTTACAAATTTTTATCACAGTTTAAAAAAAATCATGTGGATTGCATGTTTTGTTCATTAAGAATGATAGTGCAGTCCCATGGTTTTTCCTATATTTGCTAGGAATTGACAAGCGATATTTTAATTAGTTCATGCATGTGATTTGTATAGTGTATATTAGGTTATAGTACTTTGGTATCTACAGAAAGGAATAGCTCATGAGATTAATGTTCATAGTTTTCCTACTTTTTTTTTTTTTTTTACTTCTTTTATCTTTATGTTTATTGTCTAAATGGTTTCCTTCTTTTGTTGCTTCCAAACCCACATGAAGAAACCATTTTTGAATGAGACATCTATAACTGATGAATTTTTACCCTGCCAATCCTATTTTGAATGTACCTATTATAAGATTTATATCATTATCATATAAAATATGAGTGGGGTGGGGGGTCAAATTGTGCTGCTTCTTCTTTGCTAATTGCTTACTATAAATTTATACCACATGCATGTTTGAGTCTAGGAAAATCATTTTCCTTTGTTCTGTGTTTTAGGACTATGCATGATTTGTTGTTCTATTTGAATTTTTTATTAGTTTTTTTTTTTTTTTTTTTGAAGGAAGAGACGATTTTTTTATTAGTTATGTACACAATGCAAGTTAATTTAATTTCTTTGTTTGACTTGATTTCATGTGTTATAATTCAGATCCTCAGACCCACCTTATTAACCAATATTATTGACAAAGTTATATTATAATGAAAGTTTTTTGTTATGTTCTACAATTTCACAGCTCTAACACAAGAGTTCCTTTTCTCCCCCTACTTGGATCAAGCCGCATTGGTTTTCGGTGGACTTAGGAAGAATTTTACAAGGGTGGGTCATTTGAATTAAGCATATAATACAAAGTTTAATTTATTATCTATGTTTTTTTGGGGGGGGGGGGGTGTTCTTTTAATGTTTGATAAATTGCACTAAAAAGCTTATAACATCCATGCTAATGGTTGGAGAAATTGGAGGGAATGATTATAAGTATGCATTGTTTCAAGGCAAAACAATTGAGGTGGTTAGACACATGGTTCTAGAAATTGTCCAAGCAATAAAGGATGTTGTTACAATAAGTTTTTTTTTTTTTTTTTAGTAAGCAAAATAAAATTTTTTTTTTCTTGCAAAATGACTTTCTATGATTATTGATTCCTAATTCTCTGTTATTGTTCCATAGGGTCATTAGTTATGGTGCTACCCGAGTGGTTGTCCCTAGAATCTACGCAATAGGCTGTATACCAATATATCTTGTAGTATTCTAGACCAAATCTGCTACTTATGACAAATTTCTATTGCCCAAAGGGTTTGATTAATTTCTGAATAAATCAAAATGATTAACTCAAGCAAGCCCTTTAAAATTTGAGAAAAAGGAAATTTTGATGTTATTATAGTATATGGTAATTATTGTAGTGGTTTCCAATGGGTTTACCATTATTCTCCACTTCTTGGTGAGTCTTATGATTTTGTAATTTTTATAGAATTAAAGTAGGAGGTTAACTGCATTTAAAATTCTTCTCCATCTAAACTGAATAATTATGATTATTACATAATCATTCATTTTAAATACTCTAATTTTTTGTTTTTGTGGAGGTGATTTTGTAGATTTACATGCCAATATTGCCTACCTAAGAACAAACAATATACACCGTGGATTAGGTTTAGATTAAATTCCCCTTTTTCACAAGTCTGAACATTTTTTATGTTGTTTTAGAAGATTCTTATTAATTTTAAAATTTTAAATTTATTTACTTTTAAACTTAGTTTTTTCCGTTATACTATCCTTGGTGATATTGTAAATAAATAAATAAATGTTGTAACCTTTAGATAGTATGACTAAAATTGAGATACAAAATTTTAGTTGTTCTATAAAATAGAATGGATTTACTACATTACCTGAATGAGTGTTTTATTGTATTGTTATGTCAAGTTGATGGTATTTTAAATATATAAAATATTTCCGCTCATTGCGCGGGTTAAATGCTAGTAATAACTAATAGCTAAAACGTTTAACTTTTTTTTTTTTTTTTTATCATTCCTCATTGTGCCACATGGCTACATAAATTAATGCCACGTCTATCATTAAAAACACAGAACAATATATATTTTCATTTGGTGCTTATACAAACCATTTCAATACAATTTTTTGTTATGGATGGTGTTCAGTTGCATTGTTCTAGCAGGTAGTTATAAATTCTACAATTAAAAACACAGAAGAATGTATCGTTTCGTTTGGTGCTTAAGCAACCATTCTTCTTTATTTTTTAAGAACATTAAGCAACGTTTTAGTACTATTTTTACAACCATTGGTGTTCAGTTGCACTATTCCAGTGGGTAATTTTAGATTTTACATTGTTTCAAATAAATTTAACTTTATATTTCTCCAGGCAGGAAAACCCAAAAAACTTCATTTCATTCTTCACGCGCTCTCTTCGTTCTGAGAACCTTTAGTTTTTACAAAAAATTTTGGGGGGTTTTAAACGCCATGTTCCATTTTAGTTTTCTTGATTCAAGTTATTGAGTCACATTTCAATATTTGAAAGAAAATTTGGATTTTCACTCTAATTCTCTCTTACTGGACTCTCTTTTTTTACGTATGCCAAAGGAACTTCCAAACTAGGCAAAACCAAGAGGTGCCAGTAGAAATAGACTTTTGTTCTTTGCAATGGGCAGTATTGGGAAAGGTAATACAAAATTTAGAATCTTCTTTATAAACACTATTTTCATTTGATTGTTATATAATATGCATTTGTAGTAAACTGAACCCAGTTGAACGCCTAGGGTGTGGCTTCTTCTTAATTTTGTTTCTTTCTTATTAATCTTATTTTCCCAATAGCTGGTTGGTTTCTAACTGTCCCAAAAAACCAGCAGTATGATTTTGAATTCTGGGTTCTATATTTTATTTTGCGAATTAGAAGGTTTAACATCAATTAAGACAGATATCTTGTGCTTGCTTATGGTATACAGGTCATGGAAGAGTTGGGTTTTTGCCTTTACACTGTTTATTGAATAATTTAATTAATTATGTAGTTTCGTATATTTGATACTCTTCAATTTGTTTGTTTTGTTATTGTTGTTGTTTGTTGTGTTACAGGAACTGTTCAATGTGTAAATAAGTTGTATATTTCTGTTTTAAACTATTAATTTCTTTTATTTATAATAACAATTGTTAATATCTTAGACATTATTCAGAAGAAGAAAAAAATCCTATATCTTAGACATTGATACATGAGGTGTGGATTTCTGACTTGGCAATTGTTTGAACTATTTGATGTGCTCATCCCACACTTAGGATTGTTCATTATCAGTTTTATGGTACATTCTAATGTTGAAATTTTGTGCACACCATGTGTTTGACAAAATGTTTTACTTACTCTTGCATTAGTTTATATCCACTCCATGGCTTGTGCCTATTGGTTTTAGTTGTCATTGGTCATTGCATTTTTTCTAATGTGCATTTAGGCATACTATGCCATCAACATAAGTGGCAATTTAGTACTTTGTACACTAGAACTTTCCATCATCAAAACTCAAGTTGCAACATTAGAAAATTTAATAATCTTCTTAAATAGGAATGAATTCTAAACTATACCTTCTTTACTAATATATGTATATAACTAAATAACTACAGCTTTAAATTTGATTGAAATCATCTAGATAGGCATGTTTTATAAATTAATTGTGGTAAAGTGAAACAAAAAATTACATCTAATTATATGTAGCCATTCTTAGACCTCATACTTCTATTAATGGCCCGCATCTTTCCTAAATATCTAAGTCAAGTTAATTGCATTTCAAATGTATGCAAGTCATATCACTTCCTGGATGTGACAGGTTTTTTGTTTACTTACGTGGTAATTTCTTATCTGATGTGTTGTTTAAGAAAATAGGGCAATGATTAATGAAGCAAAAGACAATTCAATTTTGGTTAATGGAGATAGAGGTGCTGGTTAAATTGAGACAACAAAGACGCTCATGAAATATCTTGCACACTTAGGTGGGCAATCTAGAGTAGAAGGATGCGCAGTTGGATTTCAAATTTTCCTATATGAGTATATGGTTGGCATATTATCAGAAGAATTAAGTAAAATCAAGGTTTATGTCAACATTGACCTATAATATCACAGTCCAACCCAGTTCTTGAGGCCTTTGGCAATGCCAAAACAATTCGAAACAACAACTCAAGTTTTTTATTAGTTTTCCATGGTTTGCTTTTCAATTAAGACTATCTTTACACTTTTATTTCTTTCATTTTAATTATACATACTGCATATATATTAGATAATTATGCATATTTTTTAGGCATATCTGTTTGAACTTCTCATTATAATGTCTCTTTCATGTCATAGTGACATTTGTTTTTTGAAAAGTTCATAGTGACATTACTATGTAGTTGTAGTGGGGCAAAAATTAGAACGAATCTGCTAGAAAGTTCTTCTGTTTGCTAGATTACCAATTTTGAAAGAAAATACCATTACTTTTACCTCCTATGTGCCACACCACCTGAGGCATATTACAATATTTTGCTCATCAATTTGTCTCTTTATATATGTCATTTTAAATATAAGTTCTATTTCAAGTTTTAAAAAAATATATATATTTTTAGGATATTGAGAAATATAAGTTGGGGAGTCCGAAAACTTTTCATTATTTAAATCAATCAAATTGCTATGAGCTGAATGATGTAAATGATACTCATTAATATCTTGCGACCAGAAGGGCTATGGACACAATTGGATCTAGTGAGCAAGAACAGTATGCCTTTTTGTAACTTTAAAAGATGCGTTTTCTTTATGAATATTCAATCAGATTTCTCATCATTATATAATTCTTTTTAGGAGGCAAGATTCAGCGTTGTAGATGCAATTCTTCTTGGATTGAAGCTATACCATTGTTGCATTTTTTTTTTTTTCTATATTTAAATTTTGTCATTTTTAGTCTTTTTTCTTGGTGTGCCTAATTTTCATTTCATGTAAATTTTCTTTAATAATGATTAGCACCAAATTTATTCTTTACTACCTTCAGTTTTGTTTTGTTTTCTAAACTCATCAAAAACCTAAATTTACTTTGCACCAAATTGAAAAGAAGAAAGGGACAGAATTCACCCAATTTATTAAATAAAAATCAATTTACTGACTATAGACCAAATTATTCAAAATTTGGAGATAAAATATCCAAAATTTGGAGATGGTTCTGGCTATAAATTAAAATTTTTTTTTTTTTTTTTGGTTCAACTCATTTGCAGCTTATGTTGACTGTGACAAAATCAAAAGAATGAGATAACTTTAATAACTTTTGAACCATAACAATGAATGAATAATGAATGAGATAATTTTTTTTAAGATGGGATGGATCAAGGATAGGTGACATTAATAATTCGAGTCAAAATATTACTACCACTTTTTAAGATCTCATTTTAAGTAGTTTTTCTGTGCATGATATGGATTATTGACTAGTGTACTATAAAATCAAAGTTTGTTGACTATTTGTTGATCTCATGAGAGTTAATCACATCAGCTTTGGAGCCTCCTCAAATTTACACTTACACTATTAATTTATAATTTTTTTTAAATTCAATTCAATTTAACCCTTGAACAACCCGACCATGTTAACCAAACGGAGAAAACAATCCCTCAGTAGTCAGTAGTACTCTTGAAAAATCTAACCATATAAACTAGATGGAGAAAAAAAAAAAAACCCTCAGTCCAAACTCCAAACTGAACGGTGCCACAACCCCTCAGCCTGCCGCCAAGCCAAGTTTACCACAGTGGGTATGTGTTTCTAATTTGTGGCTTCAATTTTTTGGGTCTATTGTTTAGGGGTTTAGGGAGTCCAGTATGCAGTGTTAACCAGTAGGAAAGAAGATTGTAGAACATCTCTCTCTCTCTCTCTCTCTCTCTCTCTCTCCAACGGCTAAACTCACGCTTTTGGAATTTGTTGCTTTTAATTTTCAAACTTTTAATGAGTAAGTCTCTGATTTTGGTTGACATTTTCATAATTTTACACATCAGTATTTTTTAAAAAAAATTAAATTAAATCTGATTTAAAAATTAAAATTCTGACTTAGTGTTGAAGTCTCACCCAATAAACTTCCTCTCTCATCCCGATAAACTCTTCCTTCTTAGTTCTTTCTTCCTTGAAACTAATTCTCTTCTCCTCCAAACTATATCTCCCCTAAAACCCGATACTTCCTACCATGGATGTCTCCACTCAATCTTTGTCTCTCTGAAGGTCTCATGGTTGAAGCCTTCTTCCTCTATCACTCTTTCTCAATTTCTCCTCTATGCAAACCTAGTCTGATACTCCAAAATCGCTCACTCCAATCGCAGATACAGTCCCCTCCATGGTGGGTTAATTGTGATAAACCACTGCCACGAAATTCTCATATTGAGATCTTGATTTTCCACACCATGATATTATTACACCACCGTGGACCATTCAGAGGAGAGAGGGAGAGAGAGAGAGGGAGCTGCTTCTGCGAAAGTGGGGAAGTAGTTTTGCTTTTTTTGTCTTTTATTATTAAGAGCACACAGCCACACATTTGCATGGACCTTACAATATATAATATTCATCTCACACGGTCAAGGACCATTAGTAAATTCCTTTCTGTTTTTTTTTTTTTTTTTAATAACCCAGTTACCCACTGTCAAATTGATATGAAAAAGATAATTGAATGAATATCTTTATAGAGAATAAGGCATATTTTTTATTTAATTATTTATTAAATTTATTATGACATCATCACAGTACAATAATAGTTTGACCTTAAAAATCTTAAACCTCTTATTTTTTTCAGTTTTATGAACAGTCTAAATTTCAAAACTGTGAACTATGGTGATTTCTTGCATTAAAGTTTTCGAGATTATTCATAAGTTCTACGGTAAATGGTTTAATTGTTTATACTCATGTAAAAAATCTCGATTTAATTGTTCTAACAAACTTTCTTATAATGATCGAAATAAACGATATGGGCTTAGGTTGCAATAAGGTTATTCAGAAGCCCAATTTTTTTCGTTGTATAGGTTTCTAATTTCTAAATGACATTATTCTTAAAGTTTTTAAGCTAAGCATTTGTACCAGTTTAACATCTTGGGCAGTGTTGGGTAGTGTTGGTATAGTAATCTAATGCTTTCTCTTATCTTTTGATGTTAGTGTTACAGGTGAATTTTCAATTGACTTTAAAATAAACCATGATTAAATTATATATGTACTCAATACATGCCACAGCTTTATGGTTGTTTGCAAACTGGTCTTCTATTTGGTTTAAGAATCGTGCTGATATATCTGCAATGTGGAGTTGTGGGGCTAAGATTTCAGAAGTTAAAATACTTCACATGTGGGGTTTTATTTTTATATATAAATATGCATTAAAATTGGAATGAATTGGGCACTAGAGTGATGAGTTGGTTATTATGACCATTTGGTGGTTGTATGATGATTAACATACTGTTTCCAGGGATTGATTACTGAGTCCAAACAAAGCCGTTAGAAAGGACATCGATACAAAACGATAGGAGTCCGAAAGATCTTTATTTCTTAACTATCATATTGAGTTACATATTACAAGCTTTTCTAGAATCTAATTGTTGTGTTTCATCATAAGAATACAGAACAGGTGACGGTGTTCTTCTTTGTATAGTGTTAACCTATCCCAACTAGTTATTATTGAACATTACTTTGAGTACTTGAGTTTGTATTAAAATTAACCAACTACCTTGCTATTTGTACATTTATCATTTTTAAAATAGTTAACATATATAATGAAAAGTTTCTTGAACATATTAGTAAAATTTGAATTTAAAAAATAGTCAGTTGGATATGGTTTCTTTTTCCTCAATGTTGGCGCTTGATATTACAAGATTTCAAATTTCAATAGGATTGCCAATGAGTAGTTGTAAATAACAAAGGAGAGCTCATATATGGGTAAATTATTTGTTTACCTCTTCGCACTTTTTTCACTTTTTCCCCCATTGGGCAAGGACTCTTTATTAAGTTTATTAGATTATTTCAGAAACGAAATCTTAATTATTATTTTTTTGTTCTAGATGATCATATTGCATATGTTATTTTATTGTGTAAAGCTAATCCTTAATGTTTCTTTCTTTAAGAAATATTCAATAAAGAAGTGAACTATATCATGAATGGAACTAATGAAAAAACTGAATTTGACTCAAGAAATTATAGGCTACAAAACAACGTGTGAAAGAATTCATTGAAAACAACCATTGGTTTAACACAGAACTATTGAATCCATTTGAAGTAATGTATCTTCTTCCTTTTATCTTTATTTATTTCTTTATTTTTGAGTTAGTGTCTTCCATTTTTATGTAGGTCAAATTGTAACAAGTTACGTCAAAGAGCCCAACAATTCCGACTATGCAGTTTTAGCTATGTCCATAGAAAGGCCAATTAAGTTGCTCGTCGTTTAACTAGACATGCTGCAAATGTCAAAGATGTAACGACATGGACTGATACTTGCACACCTTTTAAAATTCCCTATACAATTATTTACAAATTGATGTACAAGACCCTTTTATGCCTTTTTTTTATGAGAAAATTTTGTTGTCATAAATGAATGCACTCTTTTTGTTTTATTTAATTTTTTTTATCCATGAAGTCCAAAGTTTTATACTGGTCAAATTGTAATCTGCAATTTTGGATTACTCTAAACCCACTTTCTTCTCTAACAAATCAGACTTGGTTGGTGATATTTTTATGGAAATCATTTTTTAGTAGCTTTCATGTGCATAGCATGGGTTAGCAACTAGTTATTCAAAAAGATGATCCTTATCTCCTCTTTTGATTACTTCCCTAAAAGATTTCAGTTTATTTAATCCAATTGCAACTCATAATTAATTGTATGACTTGTTCAAGTTTAAAGAAAGGAAAAAAAAAAAAAAAAACGCTAGACACAATCTTTACAAGGGTCATACCATGTGGGATGATAAAATAAAACAGATTAGAACCAACAAGATACAAATTAATGGATGATTAGCTTAGGGCTTTTTTCCCCTTTGAGATGAGAGCCATCCATTCATTTGGAAAACATTATGAGAAAATTACACACAAAGAGAGAATACCTGGAGGTGGTTGGCACCGATAGTGGGGATGGTGATTTGCGGTGGTTGGAACTGAAGGTGGGGGAGAGCAATGCGGCAATGAGGAAATAGAAGCGACAGTTGCGGCAGAGAGAGAGAGAGAGAGAGAACTGAATTTTGAAGAGTAAACATTGATTTTGGGAATCAAATTTGAAAGAGCTAGATAGAGAGAGAAAGTGAGAGGTTTGAAAATTTTCTAGAGCTTCATTTTGGGGATCAGATTTTGAAAGAGGAAGTTGGAGAGAGAGAGAGAGAGTAAAGTGGTGGGCTCTGAAAATTTTTCAAGGATAATATTGTCTTTTATTTTTATTTTTATTTTTTGTTAGTGGAATAGTCTGATGTGTTTTTTTTTGGACATGTGTCAATCATTTATTGGTGATGAAACACTAAAACAGCTGCTGACTTGGTAATACAGAAATATGATATACTTTCTCCTTTTGTGATGCCATGATTTGTAAATGAGAGCAAATAGATCCAACATTTGTTTGTACTGGAACCAAATATATTGAGATCTCCAACCACAAATTGTGTACGCAACTAGAAAATCTCCCCAGATAATATTGAACTTACCAGATAAAGCATGGACTAAAAAAAAAACACTAAGTGTAAAGAAAATGCTGTAAGATCCACTAAAAAAAAGGGTCCAATCTAGATTGGTCCAATATAGATTTGTACATTAATGTCTGCATTTAGTTACATTCAATTTTTAAAATATACAACTAATTACATATCATCATGATTTGAATTTTTATTACAACAAGAAGCACAAATGTAAGAAATGGGAAAAAGGAAATAAAAGTCATGGACTTGAGGAGTAGCCAATACATTAGGATAACAATCTGGTATTGAATCTATTGATCCCTAATTGAAGACCACACAAATATTGCCAGTTCCCTTCCTTTTGAACCAATATATATATATATATAGAGAGAGAGAGAGAGAGAGTATATATATATATATATATATATATATATAGAGAGAGAGAGAGAGAGAGAGAGAGAGAGAGTTGGGTTCAAGTTACATCTGATGTAACTCTAAACAATGTTACACCACCCAATAACTTATTATAAAATTCATATTTTGAGAATCTCACCATTAAATTATAAGTTCTTAATATGCATGTCAATTTTTATGCCAATTGGATATAATTTATCATTCGATCCATAAATTCATTTTTTATGCATTATTTTAAACTACAAAAATTTGAATTTAAACAATTAATTGATGACATGGCCATTGATCTTTGATCATCTTTAAATTTTGCAAGTATAAAGAATATATGAAGATAATGTAATCTAACGGTAAATTTTTCAAAATTCACATCTAATTAAAAAATATTGGGCAGTGTAATATTATTTAAAGTTACACCAGGTGTAGCTTGAATCCAACCCATATATATATATCTTGTCCTGTTTGTCTAACTTATCACCTTTGCTTTTGTAAGAAGAATTTTCGTATCTTCCTTACCAGCCTAGTGATGAATCGAATTGTGTGAATCAAAAGAACCACCCTCATCAATGTGAGAAATGTATAAGTTGGTACAATGATATAAAAGAAGAGTAATGCTACAACTACAAATTATTTTTACAAATTATTGATGTAGTTAACTTTTACTGGTTCTCATCTGAACCCGTCATTAACATTACTTTTTCACTTATTTATAGGTTATAACCACTAATCACATCAACAATTAATAAAAAAATATTATGAAGTAGCTTGTATCTCTAGCATTTTTCTTAGAGGAATAGATAATCCAATATGTAATTTATAGGTTTTAGTAAAATAAAGGAAGCACAGAAGTGCCAACTGTTGTATATATAGGTATATAGATGGATAGGCTGTAATAATGATGTTTGAGTTTGGAGAATATTGTTTCATAAAGTGAAAATTCAAGTTCTAGAATTTTCAAAGTGAAATTTGAACTACAGCATTTTCGATCAGTCAAACCTTTGGTCCGATCGATCGAAATGGTAAAGAAAAAATCCTGGAGTCTTTGGATGTCTTGATCGCTACTCGATTCCTGTTTTACCGATCAAAAAGAGCACTTGATTGATCGAAAGTAACTTTCGACCAATCAAAAATTGTGAAACAGGATTTTTCTGTAGAATTTTCTGGTGACTGTTTAGAGAGTTTGAAGAGTTTTCAAGCCTTGTGAATGGTTTTATGAAACATTTTAACTCTACATAGATGCCTTTTGATGAACCCAACATCTTGGTTGTATCATGGGGACAAATTTGTGATAACCATTTAGCAATAATATTGTGGGGGCAAATATTTTCTAAGGAAAATAATACTTTGCCTCCAAGTTATCTATTTTTCTGTTTGTCTTTTGTGTTAATCTTGTTCTTCTATTATTACTTTATAAAATATCTCCAACAATCTTAGACAATATTTCCTACAATAGAAGGAACAAGTGATGTTTCGGCATTAAAGATGTTGAATCATAAGCTGGTGAAATTGGATCACTTTGATGGAACCAATTTCTCTTGATGGAAAGACAAAATGAAATACCTACTTACTGCACTAAAACTTTTCTATGTCTTGGACCCGAATTTGATGCTTTTTCCTACTGCGAGTGATGAAGACACTGATGAGATAAAGGCATAAAGAAAGAAACGGGAGGAAGATGAATTAATATGCAAAGGGCACATTCTCAATACTCTTTCAGATTATCTCTATGATCTCTACACATCAATGAAGTCACCAAAGGAGATTTGGAATACTTTGGAAGTGAAGTACAAAACTGAGAAAATAGGTACAAATAAGTTTATTATTCAAAAGTATTTTGATTATAAAATGCTTGATAATATCTCAGTTTTGGATCAAGCACATGAGTTACAGATTTTGGTCAATAAACTCCATGATTTGTCAATCAATATTCCTGAATCATTCCAAGTGGGTGCAATCATCGCAAAACTCCCACCAAGTTGGAATAATTTTAGGAAGAAGCATTTGTATATGTCAGAAATCTCACTTTAGAATAATTTGGACAACATCTTCGAATTGAAGAGGAAAGCTAGGTTAGAGATGGGACTAACACCAATTCTAAAGTGAATGTGAGCAATGTTCTAAGTGGGGGTTCGAGTAAGACCAATAAGTACTTGAAAGTGAACAAAAGTGGGAGTGGTTTCAAGAAGAACAACTCCAATAATCCCAACAAGGACAAGAAGAACCGGGCTTGTTTCCATTGTGGAAAGAAAGGTCATTACATTCACGAATGTAAACTCTTAAAGAACAAAAAAAAATAACGAAGAAGGCAATGTCATTAATGTAATTGAGGACATTGTTGCTATGGTGAGTGGCATACATATTAATATGATCACTGAAGTTCATATGGTTGTGATTGCAAATCCTTTTGATTGGTGGTTCGATTCGGGTGCAACGGTGCATGTGTGCAACAACAAAGAGTAATTCAAGACTTATGATGAGTCTTCCATAGAACAACAAATGCTAATGGGCAACCACAATAAAGCAAAGATTCTTGAGAAAGGCATCGTCAAAGTGAAAATGAGTTCTGGCAAGATGCTGATCTTGACCAACGTTTTTCATATACCCGATACCAAGAAAAATCTTGTGTCTGCCAATTTGTTATGTAAGAGTGGTGTAAAGGGATATGCTATTGATAGCATGTACAAACTAAGTATTATTAATAAAGAAGTTTCTGGTTGTGCTTATTTTGTTGATTCTTCATATTTGTGGCATGCTAGATTAGAACATTTAAATTTCAAATACTTGAAGTTTATGTCAAAGCATGGTATGATTTCATATAAACATGATGATGAAAAGAAATGTGAAATTTGTATTCAAGCAAAGATGACAAAGAAACCTTTTTCCAAATCGGATAGAAATTCCATTATGCTTGAACTTGTACATTCTGATGTATGTGAGTTGAATGGTGTATTAACTAGAGGAGGTAAAAGATACTTCATTACATTTATTGATGATTTCTCTAGATTTACATATGTGTATTTAATGATAAATAAAGATGAATCCTTTGACATGTTCAAACGCTATTAAACTGAAGTAGAAAATCAGAAGGATAAGAAAATAAAGATCCTATGAAGTGATAGAGGTTATGAATATTTTCCTAATGATTTTTCTATGTTTTGTGAGGAACATGGTATAATACACCAAAGTTTAGCTCCTTGTACACCCCAACAAAATGGTTCAGCTGAAAAGAAAAATAGGACTCTTGTAGACATGGTAAATGACATGATATTGAGTGCGGAGCTTCCTCTTAATTTATGGGGAGAGGCATTGCTTACAGTATATCATGTGCACAATAGAGTACCTTCCAAGAAGATTAAAGTATCTTCATATGAGTTATGGAATGAAAGGAAACCAAACCTTGATTATATCAAAGCGTAGGGGTGTTTAGCCTTTTATAGAGTGGTTGATCCAAAAAGAACAAAGTTAGGACCAAGAGCTACAAAAAGTGTGTCTGTAAGTTATTCTGAAAATTCAAAAGCATATAAATTATTAAACTTAAGCTCTAATACAGTGTGGAATCAAGAGATGTTGAGTTTATTTAGGATAAATTCAGTAAAAATTCCATAGATGCTTTGATACCTACTCAAACACAATAAGGTGACTCTAATCCTAATACCACTTTGGGTGATACTAAAAGGATTGAAAGTGGTTTACCAAGTGAACAAAGAAAGAGTTAAAGGATAAGAAAAGTAAAGAACTTTGGTTCAGATTTCATTTCTTATCGAGCTCAATTGTTTCTTGTTGAAGGAAATAGACAAGTGGTCCTAAATAAAATACCTATAGTATTTAACACAGAGGATGATCCTAAAACATATGAGGAAGCTGGCTTCTAGAGATTTAGCTTTCTAGAAAGAAGCTGTGAATGATGAGATGGACTCAATATTATCTAATAATACTTGGGTCCTAGTGGATCTACCTACTGGTTCTAAACTAATTGGTTGTAAATGGGTATTTAGAAGAAAATATAATACTAATGGATCAATACAAACCTTTAAAGCAAGGTTAGTGGAAAAAGGCTTTAAACAAAGGGAAGGGGTAGACTATTTTGATGCCAATGCACCGGTGGCTAAGATCACGTCTATTTGTGTGTTTTTAGCTCTTACATCCATATACAAGTTGATTGTACATCAAATGGATGTTAAGACAACTTTCCTAAATGGTGATCTTGATGAGGAAGTTTACATGGAACAACTTAGGGGTTTTGTACTTCCTAGAAATGAAAAGAAAGTTTGCAAGTTAGTCAAGTCTTTGTATGGCTTGAAACAAGCTCCAAAACAATGGCATGAGAAGTTTGATTCAGGAATTTTGTTGGATGGCTTTGTGCACCATAGTTTCAACAAATGTATGTACTCCAAATTCACAAATGAATATGGAGTCATTGTATGCCTTTATGTTGATGATATGCTCATATTTGGTACGAATATGAAAGATGTATGTGAAACTAAAAAGTATCTTCCTTCTATGTTTCAAATGGAAGATTTAAACGAAGTGGATATTATTTTGGGAATCAAAATTATAAGACTTAGTGAAGGATTTTCATTGTGTCAATCTCATTATGTTGAGAAAGTGCTTCAAAGATTTGAACATCTTAATATAAAGGAAGCAAATACACCTTTCGATCGGAGCATAAAGTTAGATGACAACACTGGAAGAGCAATTGCACAGCTCGAGTATGCTATTGCTATAGGTAACATGATGTATGGTATGCATTGTACAAGACTAGACATATCGTTTTCAGTGGGCAAACTTTCTAGATTTACAAGTAATCCAAGCGTGGATCACTAGAAAGCAATTGGTAGAATTCTTGGTTATTTAAAGAAAACCATAAGTTTGGGACTCTTTTATTCTAAATTTCCAACTGTGTTGGAAGGTTATTCAGATGCTAGTTAGATTACTAGTGTCAGTGATAACAAATCCACGACTGGTTAGATATTCACTCTTGGTGGGGTGCTATCTCTTAGGGATCAAAGAAACAAATGTGTATTTCTCACTCCACTATGGAATCAAAATTTATAGCCTTAGTGGCAACAGGCAAGGAAGCAGAATGGCTAAGAAATATGTTGTTAGACATAGAGTTATGGCCACAACTAATACCAGCCATTTCAGTGTACTACGAAAGTGAAGCCACCTTGGGCAAGGCTTTCAGACCCGGACCGTTCATTGAACCGTAAAAGGGAGATGTTCAAGGTTTTTGAGGTCGAACCAAGGTTGAACCGTGATGACATCATAATTAATTTAATAATTACTTTAAATATATATATATATAAACATTAAATTAATAAAATTCACAACTTCATACAATTTCTGAAATAGCGAAATTCACCAATTTTTTACAACAGACCCATCACAAGATTCACAACTTTCACAAGTTAAAGATTGATGTTCACAGATTATAAACACATACTTATCAAACAAAAATTATAAAATATAAACACGCATTGAAGCAGAAATTTAACATATGATATATTGCTTGAAAACTTGAGAAAAATTGGCCAAAAAATATAAATTGACATAAAAGAAAGAAGAATTAAAAAAGATAAAGTACCTTGTAATCTGGGCAAAGATGCGACGGAGTAAGAGTGACAGCGACGAGATAGAGATGTAATGAGAGTGAGAGAGAGGCAAAGAGTGATTGAGAGAGTGAGCTACGATCTGGGCTGAGCTGCAACGACGATGAGGGAGAGAGGCAAAGATGAGAGATGTAATTGAGAGAGTGAGGGAGAGGCAGAAAGCTTAGAGAGTGATTGAAAGAGTGAGGCAAGGGTTTCACCGTTTTAGGGTTTCTATTTTGTTCAATGCATATGCTCCAAATGACTCCGTATAGGAAAAAAAAAATAGAGAAGAGACGGAATGATGCCGTTTTAAGCAAGGGAGTCAATACTGTACCGAAAGCCGTTTCGGTTTGGTTATCGGAACAAAATATTTCGATACCAGTTGATACCGGTGTACCATTTCAGAATTATCACTATTTTATAAAATAATAATAATAATAATTCTCTTAGAGCCTATACCTTCTATGTAGGGGTGTCCATGGGTCGGGCTGGGTCGGGTTTGTGCCAAACCCGGACTCGACCCGCTCATGTTGGGTGGAACAAAAACAGACCCGCAACCGACCGCCGACCACCACGGGTTGAGTCGGCCGGGCTCAGGGGAGCGAAAGGTCGAGTCGGTTGAGTCCTATGATAAGCGACGACGAGCGAAGGAGAAGATCATCTTTGTCGATTTGAGTTGAAGGTCGACCAGATCTAACAGATTATCGTCGGATTTGAGTAGATAAGATCCCAATCTAACCAAGAATAGCCGGATTTGTGTAGATCTAAGTCAGATCTAACCCAATACCGCCGAATTTAAGCAAATTTGAGCGAAAGAGGAGAGTAGATCTTGGCCAGATTTTGGTGAATCTGAGCAAATAACACTGGATCTAAGCGAAGGAAGACCAAGGGTGACCGAATTGGAGTTGAGGAACACCGGATTTGAGCAAAGGAAGACCAAAGATGGCCGGATCGGAGCGGAGGAACACTAGAACGTCACCGGATCTCGAAGGATCTCACCAAATTTGGTCCAAAACTCGAAATATTTTGCCAGAGAGGATGATTGTTTCGGTTCAGGTTGGGTGTCACGGGATTTGAAAGTTTAAATCGGCAACTAACACATATGAGGTCGGGTTAGAGAGTTCGAACCCGCATCCGACCGTCGGAGACATCGAATTGGGTCGCGGCGAGTCAAGCTCAGGCGGGTTGGGTGGTTTGGGCAGGTGGCCAGGTGGGTTGGACAACCCTACTTCTATTTTCTTTAAGACTAAAGAATTTGTTAATACATTTAAAGAATAGTTAAATTTCTATTTATGACCCATGCAATCAGTTAAACTAAACTCCATGCCACTAGAAGTTAACACTTGCCCATCAAAGCAATTGACTAAATAAAAAATAAAATGTAATTTAAAAAGAAAAATAAGCAAAAGATAAGAACCAAGGAGAGTCACGTGGCTTTGGGAAAAGCAAATAAAATAAGAGGCTTTTATGCTTTTGGCAGAGAAACCAAGAGAAATAGGTACAGCAGTACAACTTATACTAGTCCAACATTAATGTAAAATTTAAAACATTCAAGCAGAGAAAGCTTCTCAAAAACGTAGAGAAAGTATTTCAACTAGCAGAGCAAACGAAGCTGGGGAAGAGCAGACGGAGAAGGGAACGATTACAATGGCTAAAAAGAAGATCTAAGTGGCTAAAACGAAGAAGAAGATGATGTTGTTGATGATCTAGCAAGTTGATGCTTCAATGATGGTCACTAGTTGATGTAAGTATTAAGGTTTTTCAAAAAAATCCAATTATATTTGTACCAGTCCAAAATGAAAATACCACTGAAAAGCTCTGAAATTCGCCGGAATAGCCGAAACAAGCTGGTACACCCTGGTATTTTAGGCGGTACGATTCAGCCCTGTTTTTGTACCGGTTCATGCGCTGGAAAGGAATATTCTGGCGGTATCAGCCGGTATGGTACGAAATCGTCTTCCTTGGTTTTTAGGCTTGAAACAAAGCAACCGTTTGAACCGTGTGAACCAGTCACGGTTCACAGAACTGGGTGGTCGGACTGCGGTCCGTACGGGTCCATGTTTTTTTCGTATGGAACGGTTCTTCACCTTAAATGGAACGTAGAAATGGCCGATTCGAGGTTTTCCCGGTCGGACCGTACAGTCTAGTCCAAGTTTAAAAACCATGACCTTGGGTAAAGCATACAGTAAAAAATATAATGATAAGTCTTGACATATAGGTCTAAGACATGATTACATAAAACAATTAATAGAATGTGGTACCATTTCATTTGTCTATGCAAGGTTAAATAGTAATTTGGCAGACCCTTTAACCAAAGCAGTGTTTCGAGATATGGTTAGGTAACATCCTTTGGAGTGGGAACCCAACCACAAATTGATTTATTCTAAAACGGTTTAAAGGGTAACAACAAGCTATTGATACGTGGTTGGTAAGAGCACTAATTTTATGTCTCATTTAGGATGGATTAGTGTAGACTGTTACGATGTAATTGAGGATGAGTTATTACACTCTTAATGAAGTTGATAAAGTATAAATGTCTGTGTAACAAGGACATAAGAATGAACTTTACCTTTGTGAACATAGAAGTGGTGCCGCTTCTAGCAAGAGTAAAAGGTTTTCTCTTGTAAATGTTCACTAAATTGGGAAGAACACAAGGCCATAATAGTACTAACAATAGTGGATTTCTGCATGTGTTGTGGATGTTCTCATGTGTGTGTTGTTTCCGTGTGAGAGACCGCACCCCCGGCCCCTTTTTTTAGGATGTTTTGGGCCAAACTCATGTGAATGGATGGAGTCGTGTTATTGTCTCTCAAAATGGAGGTTTAACTAGTTGTTCCCCCCCCCCCCCCTAGAATAAGGGTTTTACAATGAAATCGCCACTTATTTAATTATTGGAAAAATAAGAAAACCACAATTGAAAATTTTCTCATTTTATTAATTTGAAATTTAATTTACATTGATCATAGGAAAATTACATGACTTTGGTTCTAGATACAATCTAAGATAAAGTACATGGTTTTGTTTGCTAGTTACAATCTATAAATTTAAAAATTACATAGATAAACATTTGATCTACTAACCCTTGATCTAAGTTCGGAGGCTATATTACAAGGTGGGAAGGTGTTAGGTACCCACCTTGCCCGGTGAAATCGGTCTTCTAGACTATGGTGGCCAACATTCATATCATATCATCCAATATGTCAATCAATTTACATGTTGAATTTAATGTGTGTGCATGTGATAAACCCTAATTCAATTTATTAAGCATTACATTTGGATTGAAAAATAAATTCTAGTGAATGTGTATGGATGATGATAACCTAGATTGAAAGAATTATTAAATAAACATGTTTTTCATATTTTTGATATGGATTTAAGATCAAATCTAGTGATATGCATGAAAATGTGATAAACAACTAATAATATGTGAAGAACACATAAGAACAATTAAGAACATTCAAACATATTCAATGAAATTATCATGCTTTAATCTTAGATTCTCATCATGGTAACATAAACAAACAATTAGGGAAAGGGATTATAACTTCATACAAGATCCATATGATGGAAGAGGGGACTCTTGATGGAGGTCCTAAGGGTGTAGGAAAAGAAGAGCTAAGAGAGGGAAAGTGAGTCTTACTTAATACCTTGAGTCCTAGGAAGACCAAGATATGACAAGACTACTCAACTTCACTAGAACTCAAGAGAAGAGAAGAGAGGGGGTTTTTTTGTGTCCTGGAATGAATGAGAGGGGGGGTATATATAGTAATGGTGGAGGAAGTATGAATGGAAGGCCATTTAATGAGAGTTGAAAAAGAATCATGAACCTAGACCTCATTTTAGCCTTTGGGGAAATCTTGTGCATTAAATGTAAAGATTGATGAAAGTGAGGAGCAAGCAAAGTTCGATTTTCCTATAACTGCTGTAACAGCATACAGAGCCAACTTCGAAAAATCATAATTGACTCAATTCTGATCGGAATTGCCTCATTCTTGTGCTCAAATTGAAGCCCCTGATGTCTAGTTTCTAGGAAAATTAACCTCATTTACAGATTCAAAAATACTTTGAGAGATATCGATGAAATGGTGAGTAGAGGTCATATGTTACAAAATGGTTTCAACACAATTAACATTAATAGGTCCCAAATTAGCTCCCAATTAACATTAAATGGCTCCAATCACTCCCATTTCAGACTTAATTGGTTCTAAATTTACTCTAATTAAAAGATAATTGCACAAATTACTCATTGAATAATTAATGTTTAACTATCTAATTAATTAGGTGTATGCAACCTCATCATAAAATATAGTCCTAATCAATCAAATTATGACACATCATTGATCTTAAATCGATTACACTTATAACCAATTGAAATTAATTGTTCATAATCACATATTGTCGGACTCAATTGGTGATAGTGCATCTCAGCCATTAAAACTTGATTTGATGATAACTTTCAATCTAGTGGTCCGATTAGGGCTTATGACCAGTCAATTTGATCGTTACGACATCAAAATCATTTTGGTGAAATGAGATTAAGGATCTAATGTCCAGAATCAAGATGCATATTTCCAAGGTAAAATTACGCTTTTACCCTCCATGTGAGGTTAAATGCAGGTTGTAAAATGGGGTGTCAACATTCTGATTTCAACACATAAGAGTTTTGGTTTAAGCACCAAGCCACCATTAACTCTGTTGATTTCTTGAGCAATTACACTAAGGGGAGGTTTAGCTGAAAGACACCTTCCATTATGCATGATAGTATATTAATCAAGTGAGACATATATTATTACAGTCTAATGGGGGAATGTTGTATATATAGATATATACATGGATAGGTTGTAATAATGATATTTGAGTTTGGAGAATATTGTTTCATAAAGTGAAAATTCGAACTACAGCATTTTCAATCAGTTGAAGCTTTGGCTTGATTGATTGAAATGGTAAAGAAAAATCCTGAAGTTTCTGGTTGTCTCAATCGCTGCTTGATTCCTGTTTGACCAAACCAAAAGAGCACTCGATCAATCGAAAGTAACTTTCGACCGCTCAAAAATCGTGAAACAGGATTTTTTGGCAGAATTTTCTAGTGATTGTTCAGAGAGTTTGAAGAATTTTCAAGCCTTGTGAATGGTTTTATGAAACATTTTAACTCTCCATATATGCCTTTTGATGAAATATAACTCTATGAGTATAAATAGAGGTTTATGTTCACTTGAAAAATAACACAAGAAATCCTGTGGTCATTCTCCAGAATTGCTATTTGTAGAACCCAACATCTTGGTTGTATCCTGGGGATAAATTTGTAATAACCCTTTAGCAACAATAATGTGAGGGCAAATATTGTTTAAAGAAAACGATATTGTACCTCCAAGTTATCTATGTTTCTGTTTGTCTTTTGTGTTAACCTTGTTCTTTCATTATTACTTTGTAAAATATCCCCAACACCAACCATAGGAATTAGGACACCATAATGATCTGAAATCAAGTCTCGAGTTTTATTTTTTATTATTTTATTTTTACTTTTTTTAATAATTTAGGTAACATGAATACAACACTGGAACTATAATATGAATATCTTTGATTTTTACAATAATTTTTTTTTACACAATAATTTTTAGATAATAATTTCGGAAGTATATATTTTATATGAGCCGTCCCTAAAAATTATTAAAGTTTTAATAATTATAAGTTTTACATTGTATTTTAGCTCAAAGTAGGGCTTACAAATTACAATTTTTTTGGCTGAAAATGCCATAATGGGCTTTTAATGGACCTGATTTGGTGAAAGAGGAATCACTCTCCGCCGACCATAAGGCGCACGAGTGGGCTTTGTGATTGTGAGGATCCTTACTTTCAGATTTTTCCAAAATTTCCTTTCCATTTTTTTTTTCTTTCTAAAATTCCTTTCTTGCATCGAGTAGAATACATATGTTCAGTTATTTTTATAAAATTCTAATGTTAAAATCACTTTTAGGGTTAATTTTTTTACTTATCCCCTTGAAAATCAAATTACTAATATCCTAGAGTCAATAACCAAACACTAAAACCCAAAATTCATCAAAAATATGAAGATTTACACACTTAATTAAATAAATCATTCTAACCTTGAGAAAAACCCACAACTTCCAAAACCCTAAAATATGGAAATTTAAAGAGATTAGTCTCAGATTTGGAGACATACATCCTCTCTAGAACCTTTTTTAGCATGCATTAACTTCGATGAGTCTCAGATTTTCTAAACATCCTTACTGAAATACTTAATAATAACATATTATCAACCCAAGCTAAATTTATTTATCTACCCAATTGGATTAACATTTTTTTTTCCTATTCCCTCATAATATATAAAATCTAAGTATTTGGCCTTTTGTCGATTTTTGTTAAGATGTTGCAATATAAGTTATCGAAAGTCCATATTTCTTCCATGTCATCAGTCATATATATTAAAAAAATAATAATAAAAAAAAATAAATTCCTTTTAGAATTACAAATATTTTTAAATTATTTTAGTTCAAACTAATTAAAAATCATGGTCTTCTTTGATAAAGCAACATAGTACTTTTTATTATTATTATTAAATTAGGTAAGTAGTTTTTTAACATATTCTCTAATTAAAATTTTTACTTATAAAATATAATTGATTAAACATATATCATATAAAAATATTTTTTTTTTTGGAACTTTTCCATTGGTTAACCAAATATACGTAGGAACCGTAAACCCATCTATAGCTTGTTCGAGAGAACAAGTTTTTTTTCTTTCTTTTCATGAATTAAAGAATAAGTTTCTACAAATTAATATCTCTTCCTCATTATATAACTCATCATAAAACCAAATACATATTACAGAACTTAAAATATTCCATTTTTGTCATGATTTTTTTCATTATGATTCCAATAAGAACAAAGGAAACGAAGGATAAATAAAAATTGTCTTTTTGGCTAAGAAAAAACAATCTACTTAGCACAATTCACAGGCTTTCTTCTGTTTTCTGATACTACTACTAGGTTTTATAAATGAAAGTGAATGGATCAAACTTTTCTTGGTAAAAGATCATATATATTCATGAGGGAACTTGACTGCAAACGTCATACAGAAAGGAGTGCCAAGAACATGTGGTGAGGATCCAATAACATTATGAAAAATCCAATCTAGACTGGCCAAATCCCTTACAAACTTCATTTGCAATCTTCATTAAAAGGAGTTTTTTTTTTTTTTTTTTTTTTTTAACTAACTAATATCACTGCATCATCACATAAACTCAAAAAATGGAACCAAATACATATGGTCATAGTTTTAATTTTCATTCCCAACAAGTGTTGGAAAAATAGCATGGAGTAAATAAGAAATTGATGTTTTCTATGTTCACGTGAAAATGTTATTAAAAGTGGTAAAAATCCTGAATCCCACATAGGAAAGAAAAGAGATAATATATGAGTTTATATACTCACAAGTTGAACATGGGGTTGGGCTTTTGGCATATGTGGACTAGGCCCACTTGTCCAAATAATATTTTTTATTATTTTATTTTTTGAGTCAGTCAGTCTGTGCACAACAGTTATTACTGAAACAGAATGTTTGTTCAGTAATGTATAATTTTTCATAGTCTCTCATTCATAAAAACTACTTTTCAAAAAACTCTTCCAATGAGAATATTTTGTGCATTTCATTTTGTGTCAAAGAGAGAGAAAGAGACATTGAGTAATTCGCAAAGCACGACCTTGTATGCTTCTTCTTCGTGTTGTAGATCATTTTATCCTGAGAGAAAGACGTCCGCGAGTCTCAAAGCACCACTGATTGTGTGAGGGGCGAAAATCTGCATTAAGGAGATTGTGTCAAACACAAAACTTGATTTGAATTGTTCGTCCTTCACACATTTACTTTGTGAGTTTTTAGTTATTTGCAGATTTCTCTTTATATATATATTCAATACTTGTTTATTGCTTTTATCTATCATATCTATTTGTGTCATTGCTTATTCTTAGGTCTGTGTATTGTTCCTTTTACTTTATCACAAAAGTAAATTATTAAAATATATCCAACAATCTTAAAGCAAATTTAAAATATGTTTTAATTTATTTTTGTGATTCACGGTGAAAGTGAAAGTTCAAATAGTGTGTAAAACACCTATGAATGTTCAGATCCCCAAATACAAAATTACCAACACAAGTTTATACACAAACAATGTATGTACGAAAAGATGAATATAAGTTAAAACCAAATTGGTAAAACACTCCAAATTGAAATTAATCACAACCACAACAGTAATTAAAAGACAAAAAGTAAGGGAAGAGAGATGCAAACACAAAGATAACATGGCAATGTGTTATCGAAGAGGAAATTGAAGTACTCAACGAAAAACCTCTCCGCAGCCCTCCAAGCAGTCAATAATCCACTAGAGAATAAAGTTGTGATACATGAATAGTAGAAGACCCTCCAAGCCTAATTTACCCAGTGCACCTAAACCCTCCAAGCTTCTTGCTCTAATGGGGTTACGCTGAACCTTGTCTTCTCTAGCTCACCAGATCCTGCAATAGCCCATTGCATCAACCAAAATGAATTGGTCCCTTCTGAACTGCTTCCTAAGCACCAAAATACCTTCTCACTGATATGAGTATGGTGAGATAAGGATTTGGCTAAAGGTACCTCTCAAGGATATGTCAATGGAGAGGGTGAGAATAGAGGAATTTGGAGAATTCAAGGATGAAGATTATGGATTTGGCTAGCGTTTCCCTCTCAAAATTCTCCCTGGAAACTCTCTACATTTCATGGGTATAAGGATATTTATAGTAGGGTGTATGAGAAATGCGAAAAGACAGTTTCAACCATACAGGGCATTCTGGCGACTCAACCTCGCAAATGGAATGAGTTCCAAGTTTGAGTTGCGAGCTAACTGCTTGGCCAGACTGAAAGTTTTGTCCTATAGTACTCCAGCTGTCGTGACCCTCCCCTTGCGTGCTTCTCACGTGTGCCATTCTGGCGACTTGCCAGTCGTGAGATCTAGTCGCGAGACTCCCTTGAATTGCACACTTCTTGAGATTTCTTCACACTCTCTCACACACTACCCTTGCATAATTCTCACCTAAATACATGGTATCTAATTGTTAAAATATAAGCAAATTTGACACGGAATAAAACTAACACATGATTGAATAAATTCAAACTAAAAGAAAGAAATTTTGTGATTCTTAAAAACACTTTATCGACTGCTTTAAAATATATTTTAATTTATTTTTGTGATTCACGGTGAAATGAATTTTGTGATTATTAAAAACACTTTATCGGCAATTGGTTTTACTCTGCGCAAAATTTTGGCAAAACTGTGTTTGTGTTTATTGGTGTCTTGTATATCTGTTAAAACTATGAACTTTAATTTTTTTTGCAAACATTGAAATTCTTGTTTGACTGCAGAATTTGGTTTGTATTTACTGTTTTGTTGTTGATCTTTTTCTTCTTGATTATTATAGGTGAAAAACCCATTTTGTCCCTACATTTTCACGCGATTCTCACTTTGGTCCCTATCTTTTATTTTCCCTGCTTTTAGTCCCTATTTAGAAGAACGCCTTCCATTTTAGTCCTTTCCGTTAGTGTCCTAACGGCAAAGTCCTATGTGGCAGACGGAGCTATTAAAATGATAATAAAAAATTTTATTTTGGCATTAAAAAATACCACGTCAGCATCTAAATTAAAAAAAAATGAATTTATTAATTTTAACAAAATTAAAAAATTAAAAACACATTTAAAAACCAAAAATTACATAAATTGAGATCTAAGTGTGTTTTGAACAAGAACACAAACTCAGATCTAAGAACACAAACCCAGAAATTAAAATCCAAAAATTAAAAATCTCAATATCACCATTTTCTCAAACAAAATCATAAAATCCTAAAGCCCCAAAGTACCAAATCAATGCAAAAATACAACACAACCAATCCAAACAAAAAAATCTCAAACTCAGAAAAATCCATCTCAAGCAAACCAACCTCTAAAAAACCCTCACTTTCCCTCTCCCCCTCACCCCCAGAATCATAAACCTCTCAACCAAACGCCACTCCTTTCTCCACCTCCAAAATGACGGCGTCTTCGAACTCGAAGATGAACTCATCATCGACAACTGTGTCGTATTCGAAGAAGGCGTATTCGATGACCCATATCTCCAAAACGACATTGAAGAAGAACCCCAAACTCCCAAACCAAACAAAAAAACACAATAAACCCATTTCAGAAATTAAGCTCGAGAATCTAGTCCTTGAAAAGTGGAAAGAGGTTCAAGCTGAGATTAGCAAAACGAAGAAAGAGAGGCAAAAGATTGCTCAGGACTTGGAGCTCGGTAGCAAAGTCAAGAAGAGGAAGAAAGTGTACGAACCCATTAGAGATGCGAATGCAGTGAAGGAGTTCTTCGATTTTAAGAAGGAAAAGTTGGGGCAACTCAACCCACTTGTGCTCGATAACCCAACAAGTTTTCTTGAGAAAGAAGGTGAAGGTGAAGGTGAAGATGAAGATGAAGATGTTGAGGTGGGTTTGCTAGGTTCAACTTGCTTGAGATGGGTTTTTCTGAGTTTGAGATTTTTTTGTTTGGATTGTTTGTGTAGTATTTTTGGATTGATTTGGTACTTTGGGGCTTTAGGATATGATGATTTTGCTGGGTTTCAGAAAATGGTGATTTTGAGATTTTTAATTTTTGGGTTTTAATTTCTAGGTTTGTGTTTCTATAGCTGGGTTTATGTTCTTATTGTTCTTGTTCAAGACACATTTAGATCTCAATTCATGTAATTTTTTGTTTTTAATTTTGTTTTTAATTTTTTTATTTAGTTAAAATTAATAAATTAATTTTTTTTAATTTAGATGATGTGGCATTTTTTAATGCAAAAATAAAAAATTTTATTATTATTTTATTAGCTTCATCTGTCACGTAGGACTTTGTCGTTAGGGCACTGACGGAAAGGACTAAAATAGAATGCGTTTTTCTAAATAGGGATTAAAAGCAGTAAAAATAAAAGATAGGGACCAAAGTGAGAATTGCGTTAAAATATAGGAATGAAAATGAGCTTTTCGCCATTATTATATTAGACCAGGACCTTTGTCATATTTGTTAATGTCTGCTCTGTGTCTTAGATATTTTCCAACCATCTAATAAAGTTGATTCGATGCTTGACAATTGAGGTGGGTTTAATTAAATTATATTATATTATGATTTTTGTCTTACTTAAATTATTGTTTGGCTGGGGCTTGGTTTCACTGTTCAATTACAGTATGTGTTGTGCTTGCTCTATGTTTCGTGCTTGATAGTGTTGGTGGTTTTGATTAGGGCTGTCCAAACATATCCGATGACCCGACCCACTCGGAGACCCGACCGGAGCCGATCCGAAACCGGCCGACTTGACCTACTCCGGCAGTCGACGACAGATTTTCTCCACGAAAAATCGACTCCAGCGGGTCAGTTTTAGTTTCTCTCCCCCAAAAATCCGAAAACCTAAACCAACTGGTGAAAAACCCAAAATCCGACGAAAACCCAGATTCTGGTGAGATTCCTGATTCCAACGATAAAAACCCAGATCACGGCAATAAAAAACCCGAATTCAGGCCCTATTTCACGTAGATCCAACGAAATTTTGACCGAATCTAGCGAAATATCATCGAATCTGATGAGATTAAAGCCGGATCTGGAGAAATCTCATAGATTCCGATGAGATTTTCGCCGGATCTAGGTTTTTCTCACCTTTTCTCTCAGTTTCCTCGCCGTTTTTTCACCGTTTTCTCAGATCTTTTTCGCCGACCGACCCGTCCAAGCACCCGTTGAAGTCTAATCCGCCCGACCCGTTTACTCCTACGATCAGCGATGGGTGAGTTTTTCCAAAACCCAATTCCGTCGGGTCGGTTCCGGGTTGGGCACAAACCCGACCCGGACCGACCCGTGGACAACCCTAGTTTTGATTACATTATATAACATTAGGCTTATTTTGTCTCTTACAGTTTATTGCTTGGCTAGGTTTTTTAGATTCTTTTGTTTATTGTGTTCGCATTGTGCCTGCTCAGTTTATGCAGTTAGCTTTACTTTCTATTTTGCACAGTAACGTTTGAACGTAAATATTTATATTTATTTCTTAAACATGGCTGGTTTTGAGGATTCAATTTGTTTGAATTTTGTTGAACACAAATGTCAAACAAAATTATTGTGAATCCAGTTGTGGCTCAAACCAACATGAACCTTTCTGTTGTGATTTCTAAAGTGAACTTGGTAGGAGGAAATACCAAGGAAGGGTGGGTGGATACTGGGGCTACTCGCCATGTATGTTCAGAAAAGAAAATGTTTTCTACATATAATCCTATGGGTAATGGAGGAAAAATTTTCATGGGAAATTCATCAACCTCTAAGATTGAAGGAATTGGAAAGGTTGTGCTCAAAATGACTACGGGCAAATTTCTTACATTGAAAGATGTACTGCATGTGACAAAAATTCAAAAGAACCTTGTATCTGGCTCATTGTTGAGCAAAAATGGTTTTAAGTTGGTTTTTAAGTCTGACAAATTTTCACTCTTTAAGAGTGGAATGTATGTGGGCAAAGGATATTTGAGCAATGACTTGTTTAAGATGATGTAATGACTACTATTGATAATAATAAGGGTACATCTTCCGTTTACATGCTTGAGTAATCTAATGTTTGGCATGGTAGATTGGGTCATGTTAATTATCATACTTTACATAGACTGATCAATTTAAATTTATTGCCTATATTTGAAATTGATTTTGATCATAAATATAAAACTTGTGTGGAAGCTAAGATGGTTAGAGCATCTTTTAAATAAATTGGAAGAAGCACTGAACCTCTAGATTTAATACATAATATTGTAAGTGACATGAAATCTGTACAAATTAGAGGTGGTAAGAAATATTTCATCACTTTCATAGATGATTGCACTAGATACTGTTATGTGTACTTGCTAAGGAGCACGGATGAGGCAATTGAGGCATTCATGCAATATAAGATTGAGGTTGAGAATCAACTCAACTAAAATATTAAGCTTCTAAGGAATGATAGAGGGGGGGAATATGAATCACCTTTTGGTGAGTTCTGTCTACAGCATGGTATTGTTCATCAAACCACTGCACCTTATTCACCTCAGCAAAATAGAACCTTAAAAGAAATGATGAATGCAATGTTCATAAGTTTCAGTTTACCACAAAACTTATGGGGGGAAGCTATTTTTTCTGCCAATTATATTCTTAATAAATTGCCTAAAAAGAAAACCAATAAGACATCATATGAATTATGGAAAGGTAGTATACCTTCCTATAAATTCTTAGACGTGTGGGGGTGTTTGGCAAAAGTGGTGGTTCCTATTCCTAAAAGGATAAAGATGGGACCAAAAACCGTTGATTGTGTTTTCATCGGTTATGCTCATAACAATATTGCATATCGATTTCTAATTTATAAGTCTGACATTCTTAACTTGCATGTCAATACTATTATTGAATCCAAGAATGCATCATTATTTGAGCAGATATTTGGTTACAAATCTACACAAGAGTCAAGTTCTCATAAGAGAAACTTTGAGTCTACGCCTAGTACCTCTCATGATTAAGAGTTGATGGAAGAGAGAAATGAGGTTGAGCCTAGACGTTGTAAGAGGGCTAAAATGTCAAAATCGTTTGGTCCAGATTTTCTAACTTATATGTTAGAAGATGAACCTTAAAGTTTCAAGGAAGCTATCTCTACATCTGAGTCGCCTTTCTGGAAAGAAGCTGTCAATAGTGAGATTGAATCCATCCTTCAAAATCATACATGGGAACTAGTGGATCTTCCACCAGGTTGTAAACCTCTAGGATATAAATGGATATTCAAGAGGAAATTAAAGGCTGATGGATCTATTGATAAGTATAACGCAAGACTTGTTGTAAAGGGTTACAAATAAAAGGAAGGTGTGGATTATTTTGACACATATTCACCTGTTACAAGAATAACATCCATTCAGATGTTGATAGCTATTGCAGCATTGCATAACCTAGAGATACATCAAATGGATGTAAAAACAGCATTCTTGAATGGTGAATTAAAAGAGGAGATTTATATGGAACAACTAGAGGGGTTCATTGTTTTTGGTCAAGAAAAGAAAGTGTGCAGACTTATTAAATCTCTTTATGGATTAAAGCAAGCTCCAAAGCAATGGAATGAGAAATTTGACAATGCAATGATGTCAAATGGGTTTAGAATCAATGAGTGTGACAAATGTGTGTATATTAAAGATACTGCAAATGGCTATGTCATTGTGTGTCTCTATGTTGATGATATGCTCATTATAGGTAGCAATAATGATATCATTAAAGCTAATTAAAGCAACTAAGAGAATGTTGACTAGTGAGTTCGACATGAAAGACTTAGGTGTTGTAGATGTGATACTAGGAATGAAAATTTCTAGAAAATTTGATGGAATTGTCTTATCTCAATCACATTATATTAAGAAAGTTCTTGAGAAATTCAAGAAATATGATGACAGTCCAATGAGAACAACTATAGATGTAAATTTACATCTAACTAAGAATAATGGGCAAGACATATCTCAATTGGAGTATTCGAGAATAATAGGCAGTCTTATGTATAGAATGAATTGCACTAAACCGGACATAGTGTATTCTGTTAGCAAGTTGAGTAGATACACTAGTAATCCAGGGGAAGACCACTAGAAGGCATTGGTTAGGGTTTTGAGGTATTTGAAATACACCCTAAACTATGGGTTGCACTACACTCGGTATCCAATTATACTAGAAGAGTATAGTGATGCTAATTGGATATCTAACACAAAAGACACCAAATCCACAAGTGGATATGTCTTTACACTTAATGGTGCAGCGGTATCTTGGAAGTCTTCTAAACAAACATGCATTGCTAGATTCACAATGGAATCAGAATTTATCACATTGGACAAGGCAAGAGAAGAAGTAGAGTGGCATCATCATTTCCTGGAGGATATGCTAATGTGGATAAAACCTATGCCTCCTATTTGTATACATTGTGATAGCAAATCAGCTATAGGTAGGGCACAGAGTCATATGTACAATGGTAAGTCTTGACATATATGTTGAAGACATAATACCGTGAGGCAGTTGCTCTCTAATGGAATTATTTCCATTAACTTTATAAAGTCGAAAGAGAATATAGCGAATCTGTTAACCAAAGATTTGAGTAGAGAGCAAGTAAACTGCTCATCGAGGGGAATAGGGTTGAAGCCTATGACATAAAGTTTCCATGACGTTAATCCCACCTTGTTGACTGAAAATCCCAAGATCTAGGTTTTCAAAGGGACAACAAAATTGTGGACATTAGTTTTTATTACTATGGAGATTACATCTCCCACCCATTCCTATGATGAAATAGTGATGTCTGTAAGCGACGTTCAGGGTAGGCTTTGCTTTTAATGATTCTTATATCCTGGAATTCCGAGTGGGGTATAACAGGATACTCTTAATAAGAGTCACCTATATGAGTGTGAAGTGGGCCGCTTTCATGAGAGTTTCAAGGCTAAATTCTCTAAAACACTTCATGAATTTACCAGGATGTATTCAAGGCCGAAATGAACACAACTATAAGAACGAAATATGTCTGAAAAGGAGCTGTGTGAATTCTATTGTTTTGGTATACACAAACGGCTGAACAATTCAAGACATCATGTTCACTGGTTAGCTAGTATATCTAATAGTCTTTCACTAAGGAAACTTCAAAGCCACAAGCTACTTCTCCCGATACAGTAACTTTTCTTCTACACTCTCTGTGTCTGCATCATCATTTGCATTGTGTTTATCAATTTCTATTCATGTGGGGGATTATTGGAAAAATAGCATGGAGTGAATAAGAAATTGATGTTTTCTATATTCACTTGAAGATGTTATTAAAAGTGGTAAAAATCCTGAGTCCTACATAGGAAAGGAAAGAGATAATATATGAATTTATATACTCATAAGTTGGACATTGGGTTGGGCTTTTAGCATATGTGGACTGGGCCTACTTGTCCAAATAATAATTTTTATTATTTTACTTTTTGAGTCAATCAGTCCGTGCATAGCAATTATTACTGAAACAAAGTGCTTGTTTAGTAACATATAATTTTTCATAATCTCTCATTCATAAAAACTACTTTTTAGAAAACTCTCCCATTGAGAATATTTTGTGCATTTCATTTTGTGTCAAAGAGAGAGAAAGAGACATTGAGTAGTTCGCAGAGCACGACCATGTGTGCTTTTTCTTCGTGCTGTAGATCATTTTATCCTGAGAGGCAGACATCCATGAGTCTCAAAGTACTACTGATTGTGTGAGGGGTGAAATCTGCTTTAAGGAGATTGTGTCAAACACAAGACTTGATCTGAATTATTCATCCTTCACGCATTTGGTCTGTGAGTTTTTAGTTATTTGCAGATTTCTCTTTATATATATTTAGTATTTGTTTATTACTTTTTCCTATCACATCTATTTGTATTATTGCTTATTCTTAGATCTGTGTATTGTTCCTTTTGTTTTATCACAAAAGTAAATTGTTGAAATATATCCAACAACAAGAAACACAGGTAGGAAATACAAAAACCAAATGACTTTCCGAACTTGGACTGTAGCCAATTAATATGTTATGATCGCTGATGGATGACCACATAACTTGTCTTGTCACTTTTCTCTGAAAGAAAATTAAAATTTCAAACCACTTACATAACAATTACATCTTTCATCTTAGACATAATTCCATCAAAGCAGGTTCTTCAAACTAAAAAAACAAATAACTGGTTTTCCATCTCATACAAAACTCGCAGCAAAAGTAACACAAGGATCTACTTCATTCATGAGAAATAACATATAACCTTGAATTCTAGAACAAAGAGAAAATGTATCTTAATGTAGTGAAATTCACATCAAGACTTAAAAATACCTTCAATATTAATTCCAATTCCACATGGTGCCCAAGATGAGTGGTCTCTTAATCAAATTCTTAAGTACGTTGATTTTCCAAAAGAAAAGTTTATTCAAAAGATGCTGTTTTTGTTTTAGAGAAAAATTGTTTTCTCTTCTTTTAATCATACGTACATAATTAACTGCCTTGACAGTTACTTTATTTAATAACTTTTATTAAATAAATAACAAATTAACTAATTAGGCTAGCTTTTTGGGCCAGCCTAATTGGGTTTTAGTATGTGGCTTGGGATGGGACCGAAGGGGCAAATAAGGCTCTACCTCTAATGGGCCTTGGGCTTATCTGTCAACTCTTGACAAGCCCAAAGTTACCATTAATTATATAACAGGTACCACTATGGAAATATAATTGCACTTTAAGCCTTATTAATAAATTATATCACAAGACTCTAATATGATATTATTTAACCCCTCCATGAAATATCCATAGTGAACAAACTTATAATAAACTGTCACTTTGTAAACAACTATTTTATTCCTTGAGTACCCGATTTAATACTTTAGTTATTCATATTTATTGAAATTAGATTTCAATAAATATAACCTTTAGTAACTCTTTACTAAAGTGGCTGGCCTTAAATAACCAGTTGTCCTTAAACTTATCTCAAGATGATATTTCATGTCTCTATAGAAAATGATTATGGATTCCATCCTGAGAATATGTGTTTGCTCAACACTATGTGTGGTTACCTAACATTCTGAGGTTTTGACCATTAAATTAGATCTCACTCCTGATATATCAAAGTAACTTACATTTCATGATCAAGTTCACTATCCTCTCAGGATTGAGAGCCTGTGAAAATAGAAGTTGTGAGATTAATTGTTCAGGTGACAGTTGTTAATTGAAAAATTAATTTCACAGCAGTCTAGTTTAATGTGTCTTACACACTTAAGACATATCAACACATCAACTAGAAGTCTCTACTTCCAAGATTAAGACAAAGCATCTTAGTTGACATGTTATAGCCTTCGCAAATGAAATGCCAAATTTCATCATCAACAACAAACTACATTTTGAGTTTACAAGAAATTTGTGATTTATATCTTCTGTAACTAAATCACATGAATTACATACAATGCATCTCAAGAACTATGATAGTGTCCAATTAGTTCATTTACAAATAGTCTCATATAATTAAACAATTTAATTATTTATAACATGCAAATAAATTGGATTTTAGGGCATAAACCCTAACATAAACAAGTGGACAAATTTTCATAACTGATCATCCTTACCAATCAATGGAGAGAGTGAATCGTGTGAATTAGAACCACAACAACAATCAAACAAAACTAAAACACCAATTGATATGAGTACTTTAACAACAATAGCAATCAAACAAAGCAAGATAACAGCTAGCTCGACAAATGCCAGTAAATTGGTAATGCCCAGGAATGTGTCAAGATAAATAAATCCCCGCCTACATGTGGATTAAATTAAATATAACCCAAAAAATAGAAAATGGAAATCTGCGGAAGCTATAAGAAAACCAACCAATAAGAACACTAAGAATTACATGAAAATTCTCCAATATTGTAGAAGGAAAAACCACAGGGCAAATCTAATTAATCCACTATAACAAAATAGAGATTACAACACCCAAGTTATACCCAAAACCCGAGTGTTGGGGACATATTTTTATGTAATTGGCATATCCTTTGACAAAACGCACTTTATTTGTATTTGAATAAATCTAAGTAGGTTCAAGATGATCATTACAAGTGGTTAAATTGAGGACATGAAGACTACTCAAGAACTCCCAAGAGAAGTGCAAATCTGCAAGCCTCGATACCTCCTCGACAGAAGCTCGATCTGTCAAGATTTATTAAAGCTCGATAGATGTCTCGATCGATCAAGTTTTTGTTCTTGGATCTGATTCCTTATTGCTCAATACTTTCTCGATACCTCAGCTGTCGACATCCATTTTCTCGATACTTACCTCGATAGCTTCCTCGACACCTCTCAATAGCTCATCTGTCGAGCATTACTGAAGGTTCTATTTAAACCTCTTCGCGTGATTCGTTTCTCATTTCACTCAATCTCTCTCTCGATTGCTCTCTATTTTCTCTCCCAAACTCTCTCATCTCACTCCAATCTCAATCCTTAAAGGTTTCTTCAAGATTTTTCAAGTTTTTCTTCTCTTGGTAAACTTCTAATCTCTCATTCTTCATGCATTTCATGTTTTGAAACCTAGGTTTTGGGATTTTTTGAAAATTTTGGGGTTTTTCAAAATTGTTGAGTTATTCTTGAAATTTTGGGATAGGTTTTCACTTAAATGAGTTTAAAACCTCATACATTACATCACATTAGCATTATAACAGTATTGACATGCATTTAGATGTGTGCTATGTGTTTGTGTGCTGATAGGTTTGGATTGGGCTGAGCCCATGATGCTTTTTGTCTTGCATGTCACATGTTCATGCATTTCCCATGCATACGTACCTTAGTTTCAATATATTTGATATTATTGATATTGCTTGGAACTTTTCTGATTGTTCTTCTCTTTTTCTCCCTCTATTTCTGTTTACGTTAGTCGTGTCTATGGCACCTAAATGTAAATCCACTCCAACCCGAAACCCTTTTCATTCCGGTGCTTCTTCATCTTCTGATCCTTCACCTTCTAATGTTTGGTTCCGTGATGATGATGCCTTTAAGGCATTTTTGGAGAACTTCTCTAGACGTGGCATTCATTCGGAATGCCAAGTCATTCTGTTAGACTTTGCCAACGCTGACCTTCCCTCTATCATTCATAGCAGGGGATGGAAGTCACTGTGTGACGTCCCAGTCACATGTCCTCTCGTGCTTATCCAGGAGTTCTACTCCAACATGCACGGGATTGATCATTCAGTACCTCTCTTTTTCACTCGCGTTCGAGGTACGCGCATTTCTGCCATACCGTAGCTGGTTGCGGATGTGTTTCGGGTCCCTAGGATAGAGTTTCCTGACTATCCTAGTTGTGAGCGTCAGAGGACTGTGTCTAGGGCTGAGCTGATGTCAGCTTTTTGTGAGCGCCCTACTGCTTGAAGTGAGCATCTCTTTACACCATGTCAACCTTTTGCTAAAAGTCCTAGATTCATGAACAAGGTGATGACTTTTGTTTTGCATCCACTTTCTCACTATAACTCCATTACAAAGCCTCGCTCTCGATTTTTTTTTTTTTTGTCTCTTCTTGAGCATCTTACTATAGATTTTCCTTCTCACTTCATTCTTTCTATTATAGATGTTCATTTAGATTCAGCGTCCCATGATAAGCTCATCTTTCCTTCCGCTATCACAAGGATTTTACGCTATTTTTCCGTTCCTTTCCCCTCTTCCGACCATTTTTCCGTCATTTGTGTCATAGATGATGCTACCATTAAACGTAGCGAGGCCTAGTTTCGGTCACGGTAATTGGATTCAGCAGCACCTTCTTCTTGTTCTGCACCATCCCGATCTACTCTATCTGCATTCACTCCTTCTTCTTCAGGTGATGTGTCTTTAGGAAACGTCATGGCGTAGCTGCAGAGCATGGATGCTCGCCTGGATACACTCTCTACAGAGTAGTATCAGGTGAACGTTCGTGTCGGTCGTATTGCACGACGATAGGCGACTATAGGCAGTTTTGCACTTGAGCCTACTCCTTCACCACCTCATCCAGTGGCTTCTGATTCTAATGCTGAGGATGATGATGATGATGATGGTGATGATGATGACGCTTCAGATGATGATGGAGATGCTAGCTCTACCGATGAGATGTCTACTTGACACTCTACTCTTTGTCACTCGTGACAAAAAGGGGAAGTAGTTTTGGATATGAGAGTAGTCACTCTTAGGGGTAGAGTTAGTTTTTGGGTCATTATGTTAAGGGGAGTGTTGTTTCTTTGTGAGGGATGTAGTGAGGATGCTTTGTATCTTTTCTTTTCTTTCTTAGATGCATTGTTCTTTTACATGAGGTCTTGTGACCATTTATAGACATACATTGCACTTATTTTCTCTTCTATATTGTTGATGTATGTTTTTCTTTCACCTACCCTTTCATGTGTTGTGTTTTTTCTCTCTTTATACACATGCTTCTTATTATTTGTATGCAATCTATTATTTCTGTTTCACACAAAAATGCCTTGATGAGTTTTGTTTAAAGTGTTTCAGAAATACAGGTTGTCAAAATCTACTTGCCATAAACTCCCTTCTTGCAAAGTTTTTCAAGAGTTTGTGTTATGATAGATTTTATTGTATTTAACAATTAAATATGAGTTGAGTGATTTATGACTTCTCTTATATGTTCATTTGTTTGTTGTGATTTTGTCACAGATTGCCAAAGGGAGAGATTGTTAGGACATATGTGTTTCACATATTAAGAACATATGTCAAGATTTTATGTAATTGGCTTATCCTTTGACAAAACGCACTTTACTTGTATTTTGGTAGACTTAGGATGTGTTTAAATACTTCAAGAAACCACGTTTAAAGATCAAGTGTTGAAGTCTTCAAGTCTGTTGAAGAAATCAAGCAAAGAGTGCAAATTCATTAAATCTTGACAGCTGCTCGATAGCTGCGCTACACCTCCTATCTGTCGAGGTTTAAGAATTTCAGAATTCAACTATGATTTTCTTGGGATCCGTGAATCTGTCTTTGGGCCTTCTTTTCTCCTAACCCTAGACATATAAAAGGATTTTTTTAAAAGTCGTAAAATCATACACAAGTTACATAAGTATTGAGCAAACTCTATTCAAGCAAATTGTGACCGGAGACAAGGTTCTTGACCTAGTTCATTTCTTTCTCTTGAAAAAGTTGCTATGTATTTGCACTATAGAGTTTTGTGACCAAGCATCTTCTTAATCTTCATCGTGTGAATAAACTGAAGAACTTTACAGCTGACATTCTTCTTAGTTGGTGTTTTGAAGTCATGTACTGGGATCCATGCATCAGATTGGTTAGTCACGTACTTGGGAGCCGTGCATCAGAAAGGGGAATTGTCACCACAGAACAAATCCAATTGGGTATTAGGGTAAGGGTTCAACTGTAGGTTGGTAAGGTACTTGGGATTCCATTACTTGTAATCGCTTGTTGTGATAATAGTGGAGTTTCGGAAGTGATGACCTGAAAATCACCCGGTGGGGTTTTTGCCGTTAGGTTTTCCCCATTCGTAAACAAATCTCCGTGTTATTTATTTTCGGCTACATAATTAGTTTATTGGTGATTTGTTTGTGCTACCACGCGTTTACATGATAAATTGATTAATTAATAACATGACTAATTAATTAATTAATTTCTATCACAATGGGTCATTCAGTTTGTGGCTTATCAAGTGGTATGAGAGTAGGCACCCTCTTATTAGGTTTTAATCTTTGCTGTGTGATCCATTGACCCCTGTTGTCATGGAAACTCTTGATTGTTTTGATTTGCATGATCCTATGTTGAATGATGATGATGATATTCAAGATGCCTATTGCAAGCTTTATAATTCTTGTATGAAATCTCTTGAATGTTCTACAAAATTAAAAGCTAAATTTAAAAAGGTCAAACTTGAAAAAGATGATTTGATTGCAAAATTGGATGAAGCCAATAATTTGAATGAGAATTTTAAAAATCAAATTTCATCTCAAGTGGACAAAATTAAGAGTTTGGAAGAGCAACTAGTTGAATTTAAACTGAAGTTGAAAAATTAACTAGTGTCAAACTTGTTGTTGAGCCTAACTCAAAAGAAAAAAGATTTTTATATTCCCCCATAAAAGAGATTTTTATATTCCCCCATTTAAAAGGAATATTGAAGAGTTGAAGGTTAATATTGCTAGGATAGACTAAAGTAAACAATCTGATGTTAACGCTGAAGTTTCTAAACTTATGTCTAAAACTCCTCCTAGGTTGAATAAAAATTCTGAATTTGTCCCCACTTGTCATCATTGTCATATTGTTGGTCATATTAGGCCAAATTGTCCTAAGTTGAGGTCTCTGTCAACCTCTAAGGTTAGACCTCCTTTTAGGAAACCAAGTAGTTCTAAAACTACTCTTGTTTGTCACCATTGTGGTGCTTCAGGTCACACTCATCCTAATTGTTTCAAATTGTTTCCTCATAAGCGAGTGTCCAATAGGTCTCATCCTTTTTCTAAAGGTTTTGTATCTATTCTTGGTGAGTTACTAAAAGCTTTGAGCTTTTAACTCAATTTTAGGGGAATTCTAATTCCTCTATGTCCTTTAGTAGTCATACTAGGACACGTGCCTTTTCATCTTCACGGTCAAAGACTCGTGCTATGTGTGTGATAAAGGATCCTAAAACTTAATTGTCTTTTCTGTTTATCCTCTACTTTAATACTTTCTATCTAAAGTAGGACTCTCTTTGCTTGTTTTCTTATCTGCTTTTGGAATTATGCTTTCATGCATCTGCATCTTTCTTTCATGCTTTCATGTTATTTCACATGTTTTTGTTTGGTTATTTTTCAGCTTTGCTTTATTTTGTTTTACATATAAAAAGAATAAAAAAATTTGAAAAATCAAAAAAATACAAAAACAGTATGTGTTTTGTGTACATTGGTACTTGTGTACCTTAGATGGCCATTGAAACAAAGTTTTCTAAACTTTGTATCATTTTGTAACTTAGATGAGCATCTCTATGCACAACTAAGCAAGTGAGCTTTGTGGCTCTTGTTTGTGATGAGTAAGATTGAGTTGTTTCTTATACTTAACACTCATATCACTCTTTTTTATGGGAATGACTGAAAAATCCTGAGAGAAATGCATTAATAACCATCTCACCACTGTTGCCTGCCAATCATGTATGACATCTGTATGTTTCGGCATAGTAAAAGTGTGATGTCAATGACATTCGTGTGCTTAGGCATAGCAAAATTGGAATGTCAAATATCATTGGGTATTTCTTTTCTCTCTTTAATAAGCCTATGTATGATATACTTAAAAGAAAAATATGCAAAGAAAAATCAAAAGCAAAAAGATCAAAGATGCTTTTAAATATGATTGCAAACGTGTATTCTAGGAGATGTGGGAATTATAGAATGTACCTCGAAGGTAATAGTCCCCATCAAGCAGTTATGATTGTGTGTGAGTTAAAGTGATTTTCTCATATCTTAAATCGTCATAAAATGTATACACTTATGCAATCTTGCGATGTTTTTCACACACAACACGTAATATTCTTTGCTACTCTTGATACATGTGCAGATACAATATAATTTAGCCATCACAAGTTTTACATATGTTAATGTATGCTCACTAAACTGTTATTAACTTGGTTTTTGAAATATAAAATTGATTAGACTTATTTAGCGTGTGTGTGTGTGTTTTGGAGATCCTTATGCTTAAAATTTTTAAATTGAGAGATTATTTTGAGAGATTATTGTGTTGATTGGATCATTGGTTGAGTTGTATATTGGATTGCATTTATGTCTGTGTTTTTCTCCTCTCGAAAAACTATTTTGAAAAGCTGGCTCGACACCTCCTCGATACCTTGCTGTCAGTTGAGCTTCTTAATTTTTTTCTTATCGCAATCTCGATAGCTTCTCGACACCTGGTGGATCGATTGAGAAAGCTCCTATCTCCTCGATACCTTCTCGACACCTGGTGGATCAATCGAGATCTTTTTAGCCTTTTGTTGATTTGTCCCTCGACAGATCCTCTACAGTTGCATCTGTCGACGCCTATTATGCTCGACACCTATCTCGCCATCTCTTGATCGATCGAGATTCCTTTGCATGCATTTCATTTTTCTTTGTTTTGCATTTTTTTTCCTTTGTGTCCATAGCATCTTGTTTTTCTTTTTTCTTGTAGGTCTATGGTTCCTTGTTCTCCTCATTCCCTCTATGTCAGTTTTCTGTTTGTCTCCATCATGTCTTTTGGCTTTTTATGCCATTTGACAATCGTGTCAGAAAGGGGAGAAATTTGAGAATTGAATGTCATTCCTTAGGGGGAGTAATAGATTTAGGGGGAGAACTTCATGTTAAAGGGAAGAATGTTTTTGAAGTAACTAACTTAAAGGGAGAGTTAGTTTGATACACATTGATATTGATATTTTTTTGTGTTGTGTATCTTTTGGTTTTGTAACCATTTACATACATCATGTGTTGTTCCTATATTAGATGATGATGTATGTGTTTCACTCTATATCTCACATGTGTTGTTTCTTTTCTCTCTTTATACACATGTTTCTTGTTTATTTAACTTGTCATTATTTTCCACATGGTACCTTGATGTGTTTTGTTTAGTGCCTTTCAGGAAAGACAAGTTAAAGCCAATTCAAGATTCTGAACCTTCCTCTTGTAGCAACTTCCAAGGTTCAGATCTTTTAGACTAGGCTTATTAATTCTGTAAGCTTGAGTAGAATGTATTCTAGGACATTCAATATACTCTTGCGGTTTTGTCACGGATTGCCAAAGGGAGAGATTGTTGGGGACATATTTTTATGTAATTGGCATATCTTTTGACAAAACGCACTTTATTTGTATTTGGGTAAATCTAAGTAGGTTCAAGATGATCATTACAAGTGGTTAAATTAAAGACATGAAGACTACTCAAGAACTCCCAAGAAAAGTACAAATCTACAGGCCTCGATACCGCCTCGATAGAAGCTCGATCTGTCGAGATTTATTAAAACTCGACAGATGTCTCGATTGATTAAGCTTACGGGTTTTCAAATTATAGCCAGCAATGTTTTTATTCTAAAAGGCTATTTGTTTATGGGTTTGTATAATCCTTATTGGACTAGGAAAACCTAAGGTTTGTGTAAACCTATTTGGAATAGGAGAGCCCATTAAGCTCCTATTTAAAGGAGGTGGGAAAAAGAAAAACCTAACCCTAGAGAGCTTCATAAGGTTTTCTTTTTGAAACCCTAGCCTCCTCCTATAGAAGAAAGAGTTATTGGGTTCTGTAACTAAGCAAAGTCTCTTGCACCAACATTGAAGATCTTATTAGTGTTTCTATGTGAAACTGCTGCAAATCAACTACAACAATCAAAGGGTTGCTGTGGAGTTAGTCACATACTGAGATTCGTGCAAAGGAGTAAGCCGCGTACTGGGATCTGTGCATTAGATTGGTTAGTCACGTACTTGGGAGCCGTGCATCAGAAAGGGGAACTATCACTACAGAACAAGTCCAATTGGGTATTAGGGTAAAGGTTCAACTGTAGGTTGGGATTCCTTTACTTGTAACCGCTTATTGTGATAATAGTGGAGTTTCGGGAGTGGTGACCTAAAAATCATCCGGTGGGGTTTTTGCTGTTAGGTTTTCCCCATTCGTAAACAAATCACCGTGTTATTTATTTTCTGCTGCATAATTAGTTTATTGGTGATTTGTTTGTGCTATCACGCGTTTGCATTATAAATTGATTAATTAATAACTTGATTAATTAATTAATTAATTTCTATCACAAGGAGTAATTCAATTTGTGGCCTATCACCGAGTTCAAAATAAATTAGGAAAATAGAATAATACCTTTAGGAACAAATACAATTTACCACAAAACTTGGTAGCAAGATCTTCTGCTCTAAATATTTCAACAAAACTTTGTAGCAAGATCTTTCACAAAGCACTTTTGTTTTTCCTTCAATCGGCTTCAAATTTGTGTTCACTCTTTGGTCTTTCTTTGAATCTCTATGTATAAAATACACGCACCAAGCTTTATATAAAAGCTCCTGTAACCTACACTCCTTGTTGGTGAAATTACCAATAATAAGATATATTGGTTACAATAAAATTAGGAATTTAAATGAACAATGTTAGACTGAGGCATGAAAATCTCGCTATCTTTAAGGAGATTCAAGCTCTCTACAGTTGGCAAAGCTCAAAAATCGATGCAGTAGAATTTCACTTTTGACTTGTCCTCTCCAGGATACAAACAGTCTAACAGTTCGTTGTATACCTTGGACCAACTCTGCATAAGTGGTTGAGCTCAAAGCTCCACCAAAAGAAACACATTTCTTTTGCCCGAAATCCCTAAAGTGTTTAGGAATATTGTTGAATTCACTCACTCTCACACACTACTCACAATTATTATAGAAGAAGAAGAGAGAGCTCTTTGCTTTAACTATTTCTCTTCCTTCACTCTTGATATGAAAATAATCCGTAGCATAGCTATATATGTAGTCTTCAAGAACCTCTTATAACCTACATAATATTTATTAGTTTAGATAACTCCTCTTTATTAATTTAATTCAACCTGCACAAGGTTACTCTTTGTTTAATTAACTTCATCTTATTAAATAACTCATCTCTTCTATAAGCTTCAGTTAATTACAAATTAAGTTTTAACGTAATTTAATTTAAAATGCACTAACATTCCTAATTCTAATTCTAGTTGAATTAGGAGTCATAAATCCTGATGCTACGTTATCCTATTTCTATTTGCAATAGGATTGTCATGGGCTTAAGTTCCATGTGGGCTAGACTTGTAGGTGCCAAGCACCTCTCAACAGAACTTGAGAGTAGTAAACATGGCAAATGCCAAAATGCCCATAAAACTCTATGCATAAGAGGAAACTCACTAATAATAAAAAGCATGACACTGAGAGATGCAATGAAAGCAATGGTATTGCAAACTATATATGAAAGCAAGGTACGCTTAGAGTTTTGTGCAAGTGTAGATTGAAGAACTTTGCAAAGCTACAACAGTTAAAAAAAAAGATTGCTTTGGAGTTAATCACTGATTGGGCGATTCGTGCAAATGAGTCTTCTACAAAATCAAGTCTAATTGAAAATTTGAGTAGAGACTGGTACATCATAATAGATTCTATTGTAGGTAGGTACCTTGGGATAGGCCTGTATGATAAAATTCCTTGTACTTTTACACTTTTTCTTATTGGTGGATTTTTCGAGAGTGGTGATCTAAATTCACCTGATAGGGTTTTGCCTACGAGAGTTTTTCCCATTATGATGAAATCGCCGTGTTAAACTTATTTTTCGTTGCACTCTTTTTGTTTTGGTGGTTTGATTGTGTTTTAATTTGATTTGCATGTAATTTAACTAATTAATCAACTTAGCTAATTAAATTAATTGACTAGAGTTAATCTATAACTTAACAAGATTAGAGTATGACAATGGTGGGTTGATTTAAACAATCCTTGAAAATAGAAATATCCTACTAATAGAACTTCATTATGATTTTTAGTTACTATACCTACCAATTAACGGGGTTTACATATTTTATAGTGTGATAACAATTTAATTTGTCTTTTGTTTGAGTTTAATATGTTTTATTGATGACTTTCATTTTGGTTTATGACATGAGAGAGAGAGAGAGAGTTTAGTCAACCCACCCATAGATGAGGCGTAATATGCTATCAGGCATAAAGCCATTGACACAAAATAATAATTTCTTTTTAAGGAACACACAAATTAATGTCTTTACTTCATTACGTATACCCGTTGTAAACTACAACTAAACACATATGATGATATTTGAATTTTTACTCTAGAAAGAATAGTGCACCCGCAGAAAAAAGAGAAAAGAGTACAAGCTAAAAGAAGAAGAAGAAGAAAATATTCAAAATAATGAACAAAAAAAAAACACTAGAGGCCGAAGAAGCCAGTAATATTATAGTAGTACCGTGTCATTTTCTTTTGGAATATACTTCAAATATCAATTATTATTAGAAACAACAATACTATAGTCTCAAGGCTCTCAACAATCAAGTTGGGAAATGCCCTTTACTCATGTGAGAACAGTCACGGAGCTAGGATTCTAGTTTAGGAAGGACAAGATGAAAATAAAGAATTGAAGACAAAATCAATTTCAATTTTTTTAATTAGTATAATTAAAAAAATACTAAACAGATTAATCTAAAATTTTGATTAGCATATAAAATATAATGTTAAGTGTTAAGTTGTTTCTTTTCTTTTCTTTTTCCTTGTGCATATAGCATGAGATTTTTTTTACAAATAGATTGTATAACGTTTTTTATTTTTAAATCATAAAAGTATTAATGTTTATTAATTCTATGCTATATTATGTCTATCGTAAAAGCATTATAGAAGACTTAAAGAAAGTAACATAAATATTTTGGCAATTAGTTGGAGATGTTGTCATAATATACCATTTTTTAATTTCAAGACTACGTGAGTACATATAAGAATTTTTCTCTACATTATATAATTAGACAACTTTGAAATATTTTCAAAATAAAATTTATGGTCAAGGCTATTGTTACTAAAAATGATTTTTTTAGGATAATATAATGAGCTACTTACCAATCATCAGCCAAGAAAAGTACATTACAAGTGCAGTCAAAAGTGACAACCCATAGCACAACATTACATTTAGAGTTACAGAAAATAAGCTTAAAGCTTAAAGCAAACAGAAACATACCAAAAGAAAATAAAAGAAGATACATATTAAGGGGGTGTTAGTTTGGTTGAGGTCAAGGGGGGCAATTGCCCCCTCTCAACCCCCCAGCTCTGCCCATGTTGGAATAGACTTTTTATCTTCCTTCCCACCCAAACGAAAATGCGGATTAAGCGAATCAGAAGAACCAATAAAATCACAGTAGCCAAACCACCCAGAACCCCTTTTGCTATCATGCAAAACTCATCATAGTTATATTCGAACACTGAGTCTGGGGTCACCATGTAGAATGCAACTATATAGGTAATGACCAAAAATGCAAGAGTGGCACATAGAGCTATTGTCAAGAGGCCCATACAAAACCTATTCTTTATCGGGAATCCACTAATAAGTAAGAAGGTGACAATCACAGATGCAATGAAAGAGAGAGCATTGAAAATCATGAAAACGATGTACAACTGCTCATAGTAAGAACCCATCACTGACGTTCCAGAAGAAACTGTCCTGTTGTCACCTTCAGAAACAGTAACATTTCCACCCCTTTCCCAAACGCCGCCTGGGGGGTTGACTGTCTGTTGGAAAGTGAGAGTTGTAATCACAGTAGCCACAACCATTATTGAACCACGATTCTCTTCTACCCAATCACCTTGGTATTTTAAGTGTTTCCACCATTTCTTCCACCTTTTATTCCCTGACTCTGTTATTTCTATCAATTCATTTGTATTATTCACTTTTTCAATCCTAGCACCGGCATCCAACAACATGTTTCGAATGGCGAAGCTATTGAAATCTTTCAGACAGTCCTCCAACATTTTTAAGGCTGTAGAATCCTTCTTGTTCAAGGAATTTACTTCTTCTTTCACTTTATCCACCGATAGCAAGTATTTTACTGTCTGCAATAACTTAAATGGGTTAAAGCTATTTGTTTTTGAGAAGCATAAGGCAACCCATGCTTACATAGATAGAAAATTTCTTCATTAGCAAAAACAATAGGTAAGATATACGACAAACTGAAAGTTTTTTTTTATTAATCTGAAAGTAGTGTTTTTACTATGTAGTCCAACTTCTAAATAAAAGTCAATGTGGAGCTTTAAATTCTCTCAAAAAATGTGGAGCCTTAAATTTCCAAAATCCTTAGGAACACGTAAAAAAATCACAATTTTTACTGCAATTGTACTTGTCGTTTACTGTAGCGGTGGAGAAAGTTGGGACAGTCAATCATAATTTTTCGCATAGGATAGATATAGCAAACAGAATTCTAAACTTTCTAATACAATTTTTTAATGTTATTTTATTTTATTACAGTTCCCTTCTTATCTCTTCATCCAATTACAAACTACGCATATTGATTATGGGAGAAAATTAATGAATATGACATTTTATGTCACAAATTTGATGACAACTCTAAAGAGACAGGTTGTGAGTAGTTAGGGCTGTACACAGGAACACAGAAATAGACCCACCAAACACAACCGTCTGGGCTGCGCCGACGCCGATAACGGTTGGCGACTGGTCTCCCCCTACAACAACTGAGATCAACAAGTTGGTTGACGGATCTTCTCATGAAAACTCGATTCCAACCAACCTAATCAATCTATACATCGGAATCTCACCATTTTTTGTCGATACGAGCGGTTCTTTGGTAATTTGAAATTAGATCTACTGAGATCCACCTAGATCTCGTCCAGATTTGGCCATATTTCGGTCAGATCCAGCGAGTTTTGACCAAATCCCTCTTCCGTGACTCATGTCGAGGACCGACTCACCCAAACTGACTCCTCTTATCGATCGGTGGTGGGTCTAGATCTTGGTGACTAGAAATTCTTGGGTCAGTTTTGGGTTGGGCACAAAGTCACGTGAACAAGTACTTAGAAAAAGAGCGTGATTGTAATGTTCTAATTTTTTTTGTGGTGATTCAAAAGTTTTAATTGACGAGGTGGTCTGTTGTAAATTGGGGCAAAATTAAAATATAATAATGGCTGATTCATATAAATATGATGTCATTACAATTAGAGCTTACCACTTCAATATATTGGAAAAAAATATATATTAATGAACTCTTAATTTCCAGTTGTTATATCTTCTTTGAAGTCAAACGTAAGGGAAATATCTTTTGAAAAACCAAAGTAGATAAACTAAGGAGGTCAATTCTCTTTTAAAAAATACCTAGAAACCAAATCTCAATTATAAAACTAAAATTAATAGAATTATACAGTCATACAAATTTTTATGCTCTAATTTAATTAGTTATATAAAATTACTGGAAGCTAATATCATCATAAATTAATTAACTACAGCTAATTTAAAGTCCAAATCCTTGCAACTCTTGAATATATTTTTCAATGAAAAAAATCAATAGTGTAAATTTTAAATGTTTTCAGAATTTTTATTAATATTATACATACCCAAAACGTTTAACAAATTCAAAGTAAATAATTAGGATACTATAAAAATATTTAAAATACTATAATCCACAATATACAAATTTACATGATTCAGTTATTGACCTATGGATGCTGGTAAAATGAATTTTACATAATTTAGTTTCCATGTATATTCAAGAAATAAATGAAAACTTGCCTCAATTTGCTTTAACGTCACAGCTAAATGCAAGATGGTGATGCCGCCTTCAGAATTTTTGGAGTTGAGAAAATGCCCATCTTCACTCGTGGATTCTACTAATAGTTTTAGAGGCTCCAATTGGTTGTACTTAACACACAAGTGCAAAACAGTTTCTTTTCCACTAACCAAAACCCGAGTTGAGTCAGGCCGCACAACAATCAACTTCTTCATGACATCAACTCGTCCTCTCATTGCTGCATAGTGGAGAGGAATTTTCCCATCTTGATCAGGAATCAAGCATGCATCTTCATATGCATGTAATAGTGCTTGGACAATCTCAATGTGGCCCTTAGCAGAAGCCAAGTGAAGGGGGGAACGTTTGTAGTAGTCCAACTCAGAAGCAAGGCAAGGATTTTGAGCTAAAAGTGTTTTAGTGAAATCAAGGTGGCCAAGCAAAGCTGATATGTGTAATGGGGTTTCACTGAAAGGGGTCAAAGAAATTTTATGAAGGATGTGTGGATCTTTATTGATCAGGTTATTCAATATGGTTGTACTACCACTCGCTGATGCGTTGTAAAGATCAACAATATCATCTCCTCCGTCATTCATTATTTCCATTATTGTATCACCTCTATATCCACTTCTTCCTGCCTCAGACGGTTCTATCAGATCATCATCTTCACGTCTCATTTGAGACTTTTCCACTCTCTCTCTCTCTCTCTCTCTCTCTGAATGTGGGGTGGGAGCGTATATGCGTGTAAGCGTGTTTATGTAATTAGAAAGTAGAACTGGATATAAATAGATGCATGTGGACAAAATGGGTAATTAACCATAATTTCCCAACCATTTAGTTAGTAGTTCTAGCTCGGAAAGTATATAATTTACTAGTATCTCGAGTCTATTAGACTCGATTTTGACCTATAAATTGAGCATCAAAGACTCGATTTCTATGCTCTAATTACATCTGATTTGGCATATTTTTCCACGTGGCGATTACATGGAAATTGAGTCTCTAAGATTCGATTTATATCCCTTATAAATAAGAAAAACCAGAGAGGAACAACTAGAACATCAGAGAAGAACCTAAAAAAAAAAAAAAAAATAGAAAGGGAGAGAAGATCAAGATCGGAGTTGGTGGCTTCAGACCACCGTGCGCGACCCAAGCAGACCCAGGCCGCACACGACCCAGGCCTGGGGCTCGTATGCCTGGGTCACCGCGGCCTAGGTCTGCCTGGGTCGCCGCAGCCTAAGTCTTTCTCTCACTCTGATTTGAGTCTTTAGTATTGGGATTGATGTTTTTGGGATTTCTTAAATTTGTTTTTGGGTATTTTGGCTTTTACATGAGACTTCAAATTTTTTTTATTTTTTTGGGTTACAAATCGAGTCTTAAAGACTCGATTTCCAAGTAGATGCCACATGGAAAAAAATACCACATCAGACATGATCAATCCATGAAAATCAAGTCCCAAAAACTCGATTTATAGACCCTAAATCGAGTCTGAAAGACTCGAGATGCTAATAAAAAATATAGTTTTGAAACCTTAACTACTAACTAGATAGTTGGGAAAATGAAATTAGTTACCCAGATTCCCCGATGCATGTAGTTCACCACTAGTTGTATTGTAATGTTCTGTTCTTTGCTTGACCAATTCACATGTATGACAACTCTGCGTCAAATATACAAAAGCTATTGACGACGTATTATGGAGAAAAGCAAAAGGGAAAAAATGAAAAGAAAATAGAGATGATGCTAAAAATGAAATTTCTGGGTAAAAAAATAAAATAAAGGAAAGTATTATGTTTATAATTTTTTTACAATATTTTTCAAAATAAATTTTAAGTGATAGATTATATTAATTGTTATATATAGGTAAAAATGTAATAAGTGATGCGTTGAAAGTAAAACCATTAATAACATATTTGTTATGAAAATGTTATAAACATAACACTTTTCAAAAATAAAATAAAGATTCTACCTTTTCAGTCAAAAATAAAATAAAGAGAAAAAAAATTTTCTATGTTAAATTTCATATGTACAAAATTTTTAAAAGACTTGTCCATGACCATGTACAACTGATAAATTTCAAATTATAAAAAATATTAGCATAAAAAATAATGCGATATAAAAATAAAAATTGGACGATCTTACTACTTACTATATCATTGTTATAAGTGCTCTACAAGATTTGTTAAAAAAAACATATCATCAAGAAATTTAAAATGTTATAATCGTTAAATTTACAGGCTTTGTTAAGATCTGTAAAATCCACGTACACTCTTAATTTCCCTAATTTCTTCCTTACCACCATGGTAATAGCCAACCATTCAGGATAGAAAACCTCTTTGATTGCCCCAGCCTGTTTAAGCTTACAGACCTCGAATTTTACAGCCTTAGCATGTTCTTTAAATGAACACCGAGGTAGTTATTTCTTTGGGGTAGCCTTGGGGTTAACATTCAAGTGGTGGCAGATAAACTTAGGATCAACCCCGGGTGCTTCATATGCACTCCACACAAAAACATCCGAATCACCCTTCAAAAAGCCTACCAACTACTTTTTATCCTTTACTGGGAGTTGAATCCTAACTTGAAATTATTTATCTATATCCTCGCCAATGATGACCCTTTCCAACTCCTCATATGATATTGGACTATCCAAGGAGGTAGGTGGCCCGAGCTATGGTTGCCAAAATGTTAGCGCCACTTTCGAAGAGCCAATTTCAGCAACACAATGATCAACCGCCGCTACCATACATTGCCTAGCCACTGATTGGCATCCTACCAGCTCAACCACCCCCTCATTAGTAGGATTTTTTACCTTAACATGCAACGTAGATAAGACCACCCCCATGGCATGTAGCCACGGTCTGGCTAAGATGGTGGTATATGGCGAAAAAGCATCTACCACTATGAAATTCAGGCTCACCACCTTACCCCCAATTTGTATAGGCAATTGAATCATCCCCTTCGGAATAGTAGTGTTTCCATCGAACCCGATCAATGGAGCATCATATTGGTCCAAATCCTCAATTTTGTGTCCTAAACCTTTAAACAAGTCGAGGTACATAATCTCTACCCCACTACCTTGATCAACTATACCCTCTTGACATCGAACCCTACTATCCGCAAGGTTACCACCAAGGCATCATCGTGTGATTGAATCATTCCTAACTTGTCTTCCTCAAAAAATCCTATAATTGGTTGCTTCAAAACTCTGGCCTTCTTACATGGTGACTTTTCTTCGAATCCTACTATTTGTGGCGACACTAATATTACCCCTCTAACTAGATGAGATTCTCTTTCGATGTTGCGAAAATGACATTTATTGTCCCAAGGATGACTGAGGTGCTCCATTTCTCTGTGGTCTTGTTACGAGTCGATTTCCTTGACTATCTAACTGCTGCAAAAATTGCTTCAACTTACTAGCTTTAATCAACTGATCAAGGAAGGCTTGCAAAGTTCTACATTCCTTGATCGTATGACCTCGGTCCTAATGGTACTGACAATACAAATTCTGGAGTACTAAAATAAACAAAAAGCAAAGTTAAAAGACTGAAATGAAATCTGAAAAATATTAGAGGATCAATTTTACATTTTAACCTATAATATATTCCTCTTTAGTCCTTGTTAACAATTTGTGGGGGTAAAAGTAAAACTCAAAATAATTGAATTCACACCTAACCAAAAGTGAAAAAAGCAAAAGTACCCTATACAGTAAAGCAAAGTATCTAACTATCCATTGCCCCTTGAAAGTGGAACCCACTATCTCAAAAGCCTGCGGGCCTACTCTGGTCAATGAAGTCCACGCGGTGCATTAGCAGTCCTCAATTCACACTCACACTCAAACTGAACCAAGCTTTTCTTCAACCCACCGACAAGTAAAATGAATTTTTCCTAGTTGAGATTTTAAAATTTTCCTCCAAATATTCCATCATTATTTTGAGTTTGGAGTTATGAAAATAGGCGAAAATTGGAAACTAAGCATAATTTTCCAACTACATAGTTAGTAGGTCCAGTTCAGATACAATATTATTTACTAACATCTCGAGTTTCAAAGACTCGATTTTGAGCCTATAAATCGAGTCTTTAAGGCTCAGTTTTCCTAGTTTGATGTGGCAAAATTCCACGTGGAGTACACCTGGAACTTGAGTCTCTGAGACTCAAGTTATGTGACGTGGCCATCTGGGTCTAACATGGTTGGTCCACGTGGAAAAACGGGAAACCGAGTCTCTAAGACTCGATTTCAAGTTACGTTTTTTCAAAATTAACGCCTCTCACACAGATCGGACACTCTCCACTCTCACTCACCCTCTCTCTAACACAGAGCAAACACTCACTCTCACGCTTTCACTTACCCTCTCACTTTCACACTAAACCTCAACCTCTCTCACTCACTCACCCTCTCCACTCTCACTCACTCGTCCTCTTCTCTCACTCACTGTTCTCTCACTTAGCTTCCACTATTTTAGATTCATCGCCTTTGCCAAAAGATTTGATGAAGCCATAGCTACGTGTACAGAGCTTTGAGTTCCTTCAATGTCTACGTAGTCTCTTAAAACTAAAAAAAAAGATGAGTTGCTTTGTACAAAGTTCACTGTTTGGTTGCCGAGAAACAGTCGGAAAAATCAAAGAAACTTTGGTTTCACCCACCATGGGTTTTCTATTTTGGTTTCTTTATTGAATTTCTAATAGAACTATTAAAAAAGATCGAAACTTTATTGTTTTTTGAGATTGAATTGGTTTGTGGGTTTGATTTTTTTTTTTTTTTTTTTTTATGGTTTTGTTTTGCGCTTTGTTCTGTTCATGGGTTGATATCAGGTAAATTTCAAATTTCTATCTTGAACTATGCATTCTTCTGCAGTGATGATGTTAGTTTTTGTTAACTGGGTCTTTGTTAAATTAAATTGTTGATGTTAGGGGTTGTTAAAGTTGATGATTTAGTGTTTAATTGGATCCATGTTACTGAAAGTTTGATGACTTTCTTCTTGCTAAATTTGATAATGTCAAAAATGATATTGTGTTTATTAATGTAATATTGCTGTAGTGTTATTTTATTTGATTTTATTTGCTATGTTCTTGCCTTGCCTGCATTTACTGTGTTGGGATATTTTATTTGATATTGAATTATTGTTTCGTTTACTTCTGTCATCTATATCATACCAATCCTCCCCCTATTTTGGCTTAGATTGCATAAAATAAAAATCTTCCAGATTTTTTTCTTGTGAATATTAAGTATTTTTTATATACGCACGAAGAGAGAGGAGAGAAGGTCAAATCTTCTAGATATATACGCTAGAAAAGTACAAAATATTTATACTTTTTTTTTTTTTTTGAGAATCCAAAATATTTATACTTGATGTCAATAGAGAGAACAATTCCGAAATTCAAATTCCTTATTGGTAGAGTCCCAACAAGTAGAAAGCAATAATATTACATTTTTCATGTCATCAAAATAGGGATGAAACCACAGGTAGTACACAAGGATTAGAAACCTTAACTTTATATTTATGTGTCCCATATTCAAAATGAAACCAAAGCTATATACCCAGCTAGAAGTGTCTTTCTTCTTTCACTTCACGTGGCAAAGCATCCAAGGTGACATGAATAAATTGGTTCAAGAGTGAGCTCAAGCTCATTCCTCCTCACTTCTGGCGCTTCTTCATGGTGGGTGCCCCTACATCAGTCATTCCAAAATAGCATATCTTAATGACACCTGCCTCAAACAAGTTCGTATCTTCTACTTTCTAATTGCAAACAGTAAATTAGCCTTAGGGTTTAAGGATGAATCAATTATAATAATATTTAAATAATTAAATTCACTTTTTTTTAACAATTTAAACTTTTGGGATTAATAATAATTTGTTATGATATTAATGCAGGTAACCCTAAGTTTGAACTTATTGAAAGGGAATTTGGACTCACATATAAAGAGGTATCAAAATAATGTTTAAATAATCAATTCACCATTTTCTAACACAACACAAAACAGATATTATATTATTATGTTTATGTAACATATAATATCAATATACTATATATCAATGGAAATTACCTTTTTTTTTCTCCTAATCATTCATTTGGTCTCATATCCTAATATACTTAGATGTCTCATCTATAAAATGTTGAAAATTAGTCTTATTCAATTTCTTTGGAGAGAGAGAGAGGGGGGGGGGGGTTAAGGTTATGGAGTAGATGTATCAATATGAAATTTAGAATGAAAGACAATCATAGGAAATGATGAAGGCATGTAACCCAATTTATTGGCATGATCTCAAACTTGTAAGTGAATAGTTCTAGACAGTATCATGTAAGAGTGCATGAAGGTCTTATAGATGTAATAATTAGTATTAGGTGACAGAAGGTTACCCAATGTTTAAACAGGGAAGTGGCTGTGGTAGCATAAATGATGATGATCCATTTGGACCATGGTTTTGTTGCTCCCAGCGTGCCTGCGCCTGCTGCACCACAGTTTTCTCCTTCTCTTTGATCTATTTCAAAATGAGAGAAAGATGACATTATTCTCGTATTCAATAGATTTACAAAACTCCCTAATGAGCTTAATTGGTGTATTAGCTAAATTGCAATTTTTTGTACATCCAAACATAAAAAGCAGGTCACCTTATTTGCTAGAATGGTATTCTATTCCTGTATTGCCTTCTCCTACATATAATATATTTAGGGAAAAGTAGAATTAAATTGGTTTGTGATCGGTGAGTTTGTTTTTAGTTTTTCCTCTAAATATCTACTGTTCTTTGAATATACCCTTTTGCTTATTTTGCTTCATGGCGTCATGTAAATCTGGTTTAGGATTGTTGGTTTGTGAATTTGTTTGATTATGAAGTTCAATGGTTGAAGTATAGGCACAAGCTTTTGGTGCAAAGTACTGGTTTTTTTTTATTTTAAAATGATTATGATTGTGGAATTTGGTTGATATGATGGGATTTGGATGTGAATTTTAGATTCATGTCATTTCTGTTCCTGGTTTTAGAACATATTCTTGTGAGTTAGTATATTCTTGTGAATTTTTGCTTTTTGGTTATTACTGCTAGCTGAGAAAAATGTAGAAAAGATAGGATAAGAAAAGAGAAGTTTGAATTTTTATGACTTTTGTTAGGATTCTAACAAAAAAAAATTAGATAACTTCAATTTAATTGACTTAAATAGTTGAAATAGACTTTTTTTTTTTTTTTTCCTGGAATAGACCCAGTTCAGTGCATGATTTAAAAAATAAAAAATAAAAAACAGTAAAATTGGACTGATTTTGGATGCAGGCATATTGCGAAAATTCTTGTGTCTATTTTTCTTCTCTTTTCTTTAATCTTGCCTAAATGGGTTTATTTTCGCAACAATCATCTTTAATAGAGAAATGATAAATAAGCAAGAGTAGAATTTGATGTTTGGGAAATGGAGACTCTAACTATTTGTACAATTACTACATGTAGCATGGTGAAGTTTAGATTATGATCTAGCGAACTCCTGCATCTTGCTTCCTCCCCTTCTGTTGTGTTAACTTCTGTACAATCTAATCATAAAGTGATATACAAAGCCTAATAAGCTGTGTTGTTTGCGGCTTTTTTTTTTTAGAATATTTCTTAGATTGTTTTTGTTTTTGTTTTCAATAATATCTATTACGTGTTAACAATTTATCATTTTTGTGCAGTATGGCTACAGCAAATGCTGGACAGATTAACTATGCAGAGCCTGGACCCATTAATGACATGGTGTTGACACAGTAGGCCAACCATCGGTCTAAAGCTATTTGGAATGGGCAGGTAAAACACAACACTAAATCTTTAACTAATGTGCATGCATTTAATTCATACAATGTACACGCTGCAGCTGTCATATATTAATCCATAGTTCTGTTCTGTGTAGGATCCAGGGACCCTTACCTGCCACAACCGTAGTTCAGAGTTCTCCAATCGAGAGCCAATGGTGGACGACCGAGTTGTTAACATCATTAAGGCACTTGGTTTGGAGGGACTTCTCTAGGTCTCGAGTAGAGAGATTGACCATGGCCTAATAACGGTCTTAGTGGAGCGGTGGCGGCCCGAGACTCACACCTTCCACATGCCACATGGTGAGGTCAGCATCACACTTACATACAACTCAGTAGCATTTACTTGAGACATTTTCTGGATCCTATTAAACATCATTTTTACATGTTTGTCTTCTTTGATTGTCATATCCCCGTAATTTATCCATTCATGAAGGACTTCTTGTGGGTAACGATAAATAATCTTGATTTCATACCAAGCAGGGTTCAAATTCAATTCGTCCATTATTTTCCTTTTCAAATCATTCAACGTCTTCAACTTACGACGTATCATCATGTAGTAGCATTCGATACCCTCCCCTTTAAATGGGAACCTGTCAATCCCTCTAGGATTGTCAAGGGGTCCATCGAAGTATACATTTATATCAATATTCTTTAGAGATTGTAAACCTATTAAAGAGTCAAGTATAATATGTTAGTGACATATTTTAACTCTTTCATTTAACATCAATTACAAAACCCTTTCTATCTACTCAAAGTACAAAAATTACAACTTCTAAAAGTGTAACAACTGCATATACTCACCCCACATCACATACAAACACACTCAATCATTATCATTTCGTACTCAAAAAAATAAAAAATCTAAAGACAAAACTCACCCCATTACAAATTTTCAACTCAGCTCTAACAAAAATATAAATAAAAATATCAAACCAAACAACAAAAATCATGAGGATGTGCAAATGAATGAGTGCAATTATGTAATATCATCATTCTAGTGCTACGAAAATTCATGGCATACTCTATTACACTACTATTAATGAAATAACACAGAGCAGGGTTTCATCAGACAAAAAAAAAATGTACACTAATGTGAATATGATCATGAGCAATCAAAATTAGATATATCATCTAATTTCAAAATCAAGGCATTAATATACAGTCAAATATACCAGATGTGATATACAAACTCAAATTTACTCCAAATTATGGAGAAAGGAAGCCAATAACTTCGAAATCTAAAGCAATAATGATAAAGCCTAATTATGTAGCACAAGATTTGGTAACTAAGTTAAAACTCTTGAAAGGAAAAACGACTCTAGGGATTCAACTACTAAAGGTTTACGGCTTAAGGTGTTGTCAACAATTCTAATAACTTGTTTTTTTGGATCACGGCACATAGATGAGTTTTTTTCTTTTTTCTTTTTTCTTTTATAGGTAAGAGAAAGGCTTCACGATCTTCATTTCGTGACTGCCCTCTCTCACCAAAAAGTTGTTGTTATTATGCCTTGTATAGATTGTTTAGATTTTGTACAAATGAGAATTCACAACCTAAAAATTTGCATAGTGAACAAGAACATTTTACTCAAGTGAAAATCTTGAAGATAATATAGGTGTGCCAATTTCAAACGGTCGCATTTCACTTATTTAAAATCCAAATTGAATCAAATTATATTCGTTTTGAAGTCCTATATGCCTACTTTTCAATGAAATAATTTTCACTGCAAAATCCATTATATATAAATGGTGAAAAAGCTATGAACAAAAAATTATCAACTCGTCATATTTTGATAGTTTTGTCATCTTTTAACAGCTTTTGAACTAGACTCAACCCTAACAAAATGATATTGATACAACACAAATTTGATATGTTTAGGCACTAGGATTTGCCAATATATCTATAAACCCAAACATCGGTCTCTCCTCTAGTAAGATTTTGACTCTCTATCATAAAATTAAAAAAAAAAAAAAAAAAAAAAAAAAAAAAAAAAATCCATCTTGACAGTAAATCTGTTCCGGATTTGCTAATATGTCGTCAGCTTATATGTCATCCAAAAAATGGAAAAAGGTTAGCTGCTTAATTAGGTGCAACTGAACCAGTGAGCCAATTATTTTCATAGCTTTTACTGTATTCAATAACGTCTTTCTCATTGTTAGAATTTCATAAAAGTTGGAGGTTGCAAAATTCTTTAAACTTGTTTTTTTTTTTTTTTTTGTGTTCCTTATGTGTCTATTATTCATTGAACATGCATGATTATCGACTCCTACGTATATGCCTAAGTTTTTAAATTTTTAAAAATTTGTCCACAATGGGCCAAGTAGCCATCCGCCAGGTCCACTTAATATATAACCCAAAGTTATCTCTCTTAGTGTTTTATACGCAATTATTCATGTCAAATTCTATAAATTGGATTAGCATATCCATTATTGGGTAAAAGAATTTGTGTGCAAGATTGAATAAGAGAGAAAAAGAAGAAAATCTCTCTCCATATTTCTCTTCATGCATGTTTGTTCCAAATATATATTTTATATATATAAATATTTAAATATTTAAATATATATATATATATATATATATATATATAAAGTGGTTAATACAAACAAATATTTTATCAGGAAATGTCATGACAAATTCAATGCAAATAACACTTTCTAAAGCAATTATATACACTAAACAACCAACTAGAGAGTGAGGAGACCCTTACTTGACATGAGGATGTGCAAATGTACTATTGGGATTGTATGAGAGTGAGAGGGGGAGTGAGAGAGGGAGACTACAATGAATGTTGAGCTTGTATGAGAGTTAAGAGAGGAGCAATGTTCTACTGCTGAATGTGTATGAGAGTTGAGAGAGGAGATTATTCTATGAGAGTTGTATGAGAGTTGAGAGAGGAGATTGTTCAAATGTTCTGCTGAATCTCGAGAGACCCAGACCAGAAAAAACAAGATAGGACCAGACATGACCAAACTTGATGGTAAACAGACATAACCAACCCACGTGGAGCAATAGTTGACCACATTTAAAAATCGAGTTTCTGAGACTCGGTTTCACTTTTAGCAAACCAAGTCTCTAAGGCTCGAGATCCAAGTGGCGTCTACGTGGAACTCGAGTCTCTGAGACTTGAGTTCCACGTAAATGCCATGTGGAATTCTGCCACATCAAACTGGAAAAACCGAGCCCCAAATACTCGATTTATAGGCCCAAAATCGAGTCTTTGAGACTCGAGATGTTATTAAATTATATAGTTTGGGAACCAAGACTATTAACTATATAGTTGGAAAATTATGCTTAGTTTCCAATTTTCGCCTAAAAACATAACCCAAAAACCAGACGAAACAACTCTAAATTCAATGGGCTCCATATTTTTCGAGTTTTTGGTGATGAGTTTTGAGTTATATAATTCAAAACAACTCAAACCAAACACTCTCATTATCTTTACAATAAATTTGCCAACTTTTAATTAAAATATTAAAAGTTTGATGAAGAAATTTTTGGTTTCCGTCATAGATTTTGCAATGTGAAAGTTTGACTACAATCACCATCGATATGGTTCTTCGAAAGTTCAAAAAGTTATTTCCATGATATTGTTGCAATGTAAAGAGCATAACTGGTACTTAGAAGGTTCAAAAAGTAACTGGTCATGGTTCACACATAAAGCAAGACTATGCTTATTTACTGGCCAGGGTTCAAAAAGTAAGAGGTTTCTTGCAGATAAGAGCACCCACAGCAAATGTGCCAAATGCTAAATATTTGGCACACCAAACACCAAAAAACCGTTGCCAATTTGCAACAGTATGGACATAAATGCCAAACCAGAAAAATAATATTTTATTCCATTTTTCTCTCTCGTCTTAATTCTTCATTTGATTTTTCTCTCTCTTTTCAGAATTGTCTCTCCCAAGTTCCCAACTCGTGTTCTTCCTCTTCTCACAATCAGACGTGAGCAAGAAGCCCATCTACAGCACAGAAGAAGGTAGCGGCGGCGGCCAAGAGATGAGGAAAGACAGTCGCGAATTCGTTGAAATCGATGGTGGCGGTGGTGGTGTCGGATTAGTAGAACGGAGCGGAGAAGTTGGCAAATGGGATTGAGGCGCTTCTAATTTCTGATCTCTCTCTTTAGCTTGATTTGTTGGGTTGTGGGTTCACAGTTGTATGACGATGGTGACTAAGAGCATTTGCAACAGTGTAGCTATATTGCTATATTTTAGCTACACTACTGCTAAAATGATGCTCCAGCAGTGGAGCTAAATCTAAAAATTTTAGCTCCATTGCTATAGTGCACATCTAAAGATAGATGTGCACTATTCATGAGAGCTAAAAAAATATATATTATTTTATTCTACCGGTTGATTAAAATATTACCACTTACCCCTCTCTCTCTCGCAAACTGTGCCTTTCCCTCTCTCTCTCAGAGACCGTGCCTTTCTCTCTCACTCTCTCATTCACTCTCATCTCATCTCTGAATCTCATCACTCCGATCTCTCACTCCGGTCTCTCAAAGCTCATCACTCCGGTCTCTTCCCACGCCGCCGACCCAAGCCTCAAGCCGCCGATCCACATCTCCGACCCACGCCTCCGCCTACTTCTTTTCCACCGATCAGACCCACGCCGACACTGTCCTCCCTAAGCTACAAGCCATTGCTGCCACCCATCTGTCTATTCTCTTTGCCGTGATTGAGTTTTGTTTTGTTTTTGTTTTTGTTTTTTTTTTTTTTTTTTTTTTTTTGTATTTTCGTATGGGTTTGGTGGCTGTGGTGGTGGTGGTTGATTTTGGCTATGGTAGTGGTGATGGATGATTTTGACAGTGGGTTTGTGGATTTTGGTTGTTGTGGTGGTGGATGATTTTGGCTTTGGCAGTGGGTTTTGTGGATTTTGGCTATAAGTTTTGTGGTTTATGGTTGTGGTTGTGGCGTTGGCAATGGGTTGTGGTTGTCATGGTTGGTGGTTTGTGGTGACTGGTGGTGATGGGGTTGTGATTGTGATTGTGATTGTGGTTTTGTTTTTTTTTTTTTTTTTTCTTTCAATGTTGTGTTGTGGTTGTCAAAGTAGAGTGGTGGTGGTGGTGGTTGTGGGTGTGGTTGTGACTGTGGCTGATGATAGAGGTGGTTAGGGTTGGTGTTGTGAATGTTTTTTGGGTAGTAGGATATATTATTTTATTGTAAATGATATATTATTTTATTGTGATATTTATATTATTTTATTGTATTGAAAGCTAAAATAGATCAATTGCTGCAGTATGTGTATAGTTAAAATAGATAATGTAACTTTTAATGGAACTAAAAAGCTAAAATTTTAACTCCACTGTTGTAGATGCTCTAATTATCTTGATTTGTAGGGTCTGCCATGGTGGTGAATGGCTAAGATTGCCTCTCTTTTGGGTTCATCGATGATGGTTAGATGGGTTTGCCATGGTGTGAGCTTGAAAGTGGGTTTAGTCGGTGATAGGTTTAGGTTTGGCAGGTGATCTCTCCCCGAGGCCGTTGTTGATTTCACCACCTTCCCTCTCCTCTTTGTCTGCCTTTCACTCTGCCTCTCTCTAGTTGTGGGTTTTTTTTTTTTTTTGCTGCAATTTAGGTTGATCTGATATTGGTGAGTAATTGTGGTGGTTGGTTTGCAGTAGAGGTGTTGTTGCAATAGTGGATATTGGTGGCTGGTGGTTGTGCCATTGATGTTGTTGCTGTTATTAATGATAATGAAGGAGGGGATAATATATTATTTTAATTTGTAGTAAATATTATTTTAATGTATAGAATTAAATGATAAAATATCTGATAAATAGAATGTTGTAAAATGATGTGATAAAATAATAAAGTTAACTTTTAATGCGGTGAAATGATATTTTTTATAAAACATCCTATACGGATGCTCTAATAAGAGGTTTCTTGCAAGAAGGCTGTTGCAGTTTCTTTTCATCAAAATTGAGAATTTTATTATTACTTTTTATAAAGGTTTTAAATTTATTTACAGCAGTTAAAATTATTTTTGAGAGTGTTTTAGGGGTTTTTGATAAGGTAATTTGAGAAATATTATTTGTAATTTTTAAAAATATGAATGGGTGTGAGATTGAAATAGGATACCAAATACGCTTTTATTTTTTTGGAATCTGACAATTGTGATGAAAGGTAATAACTATAGTACTCTAAAGCAAGGCCAGCTCTAGTCAATCAACGAATAAGTTCACATTGTACATCACCGGTTCACACTCTAATCTAAAAAGCAGAGCCAGCCAACTGGAATCCACCGTATAATCCAAAAAGCAGGGCCAGCTGTTATCAACGAAGGATGAGTCTGATGTGAGTTTATTTCTTATGGCTTATTAGCAAAAGTCTAAAAAGGAGAGAGAGCGAGAGAGAACTCAGTTTCAGAGTACGTGTATCACTGAGTGTAAACAAGAAAAAAATATCTAACACAGTAATTTAAACAGTAACCAAATATGGCATCGTTTTTCTTTTCCTTTTTTTTTTTTAATGCAAGACAACTTATGGACAAGACCACGAAGATTATTCAGACTTTCCAGACCTCCTGACGCACGCTAACATTTTTTATTCTTTTATAGGTACTCGCACGATAACATCACTTCACACGCTAACCTTCTGTTTTTTTTTTTTTTTTTTTTTTACGCTAACTTTTTTTTGGCTCTCAGTCCCGGATCACGCTTCACACCATATATATATATATATATAAGGGTCCGATTAATGTGTGCCCTTAGGGCACACATTAAGTTTTCTATTTTTAAAAACATTTTCTCGAAAATTAAAAAAGCTGTCATTACTTTTTCAATTTTTGAAATTTTTTTTTCCAAAAATGGAAATTAATGTGTGCCCTAAGGGCACACATTAGTAAAATCCTATATATAAAAACAAAATTACATATATATTAAAATACTCTGGTCGGTTCGGTTCTTGGTGGTGTGCACATCTCGGCACCAATGGCCACACCGGTCTAATGTCAGGAACTGAAGAGATGCTGCCGACCACCGTGCCGGAAACTTTCGACGAATCCCTGAGAGGGGCGGATCAGTGTGGTCAAACCGGTTTCAATCGGTGCCGGTAGATCAACAAACCGGCCTAATTACATCTTTCATCTAAAAATTGGTTTTGCATCTCATACAAAACCCACAGAAAGCAACACAAGAATTTATTTCATTAATGAGAAATAACATATAATCTTGAATTCTAGAACAAAGAAGAAAAAACGTACCTTAATGTAGTAAAATTCAAAATAAAACTTAAGAATACTTTCAATTTTCATCTCAATTCTATGTGGTGTCCAAGATAAGTGATCTCTCAATAAGTTTTGAATTATGTTGATTTTCCAAAAAAAAAAGTTTATTCAAAAGATATTGTTCTTGTTGCATAGAAAAACTATTTTATTTTCTTTTAATCGTACATACATAATTAATTGTTTTGATAGTTACTTTATTAATAACTTCTATTAAATAAATAATTTATTATCTAATTAGGTTAGCTTTTGGGTCAGCCCTCCTCTCATTTTCTCAACCTTTTACTTTGTATCTTTCTGTTTCTTATTTGTCTTTATTTTCATCTCCTCCACTTGTTATGCACTTTTAGGTTATACTAGCAAAATAGTCATCTGTACAGTCAATCCAAATTTAGAAAATGAACAGATGTCTAAAAAAATTTAGAAAAAAAAAAAAAAGAAATTTCATAATGAATTTTTAGCATACATCATGAGTTCATGACCAACCAACATAATTTTTATTTTTAGATTGATATCAAAGACAATACCGTGGTGGCTGCTAGCTGTAGCAATGGGAGATTCAGCAATCGTGTGAAAGAGTTTTTTTTTTTTTTGGTAGCTGAAAGACAGAAAAGAGCAAAGAAAGAGTAGGAGTTGGATATCACGCGAATTGCTGACCTATCCTTATTAGGTGTCAATTTTTTATGAATTTCATTAAATAAATAGTTGAGATTAAAACTTTTGCACAATTCAAATGCTATTGGGGAAAACTTTTATAACCTTACTGCCTCTAATTATCCATTTTGGCATAGTTGTTTATTAATAATATTTCCTTTTAACCAAAAAAGAAAAAAAAAAACTATTGCACATCATGGGATCTCAATCCCCTTAGAAAAACAAAACTAGATACAAAACGTCCTAGTTCGCTTTGAGCAGCTCCTTGACTGTGTTTGTTTCAGTTAGATTTTGCTGGTAACGTGAATCATCTCTGTCATCTATGCCCATCATACTTTTTCAGTATTCTCATATCCATTCTTTGATTGATTAAAATGCATTGTCCCATTAATTAAAATGAATGAATGATGCACGAATTAAGGCACTACAACTACTCCAAAAAAAAAAAAAAGATTTGTCTGACGTGCGTGGTGAATAGCTAGGAGAAAATGATTTTCTCACTGATTACCGATAAAAAAACTGCTCACAGGCTCATCAATGAGAAATAGGGCGTAAATAAATCAAGTCGTTCATAAACAGATCAGGCTTGACTCGATATAAAACTTATTTTGTTTGTTTATAAACAAGTCAAGTTTAAGATTTAGTTTTAGGCTTGTTTAATAAACGAGCTGAATTAAAGTAAAAAATATTGTTCATGAACAAGCTTGTGAATACCAAGACTCGATACAAAAGTAACAAAACAAGTTGAGTCTAGACTTATTTATGAGTTTGGTAATAAAATTGATATGAGTTTAAGAAGTAAACTCATATCCTTTTAAGACTTTAATTAATTATAAGTTGGAACCATTTATCTAAACCAAATAGACTAGATAATAAACTTTATATATGTTTAATAATATATTGGTGTTGGATCTCAAGCTCAAAAACATTATATTGAGTTTGAGTTTGGGTTTGATATTGAGTTCGAGCTTGGCTTGACCAATAAATCAAGTCAAGCCAAGCCAAACCAAGCTCAAACTTTTATACTTTATTATAAGCTCAAGTTTGAACATTATTTGTAAGTTTGTATCAAGATCAAATTAAAGCTCAAATTAAGTTTGAACATTCTACTCTTGCTATCGAACCGAGCTTGAATATTTACTACTCGACAAAACCCAACTCGTTTACAGCTCTAATGAGAAAGCTTCTTAAGAACATTCTTATCAAGAATGACAAATTCTATAAATGCTAAAATATAACATACAAAATGCTATAAATACTAAAAAGCATACTCCATCAATACTTTCACATCTTATTTATTTTGCAATTCAGCTACCGTGGACTGCTATGTTTAGCAACCCACTGTAGCAATATTGTAAAAAAAAATTATTTGTTTAATATTTGTTTAATAATAGTTATTTGAAAACATAAAAAGAAAGAATAAAGAAAACATAAATAAAGAATTAAATAAAATATTTAAATAAAATTATAAAATAATAAAAATTTTAATATTTGATGGATTTTAAAATAATATGTTAAGATTGATAAAGTAAAATTTTAAAATAGTAAATATTAAAATATTTAACATTCTGAATAAAAATGTTCTAATATAAATGATAAATATACTAGGGTTTTGTAAAGCTTTTTTAAGATGACAGCTAATGTGCTTAACTATTTGAGAGAGTCTTCAATAGACATATTCTGTTGGAATGGATGTCACCAGTTCACACTTGACATTGACAAGAGTAATATCTCTTGTACTTCCTTTTTCGTAGGAGACTTGAAGATAGTATCTTTCACGGTGAGAATGAGTGGCCTTAATGAAGTAGCCCTTCTCGACCACTAATTTTCTGTTCACTTGCTTTTTCCCTCTTACAGAGTCACATGGCCTTCATTTATTTTGTTTTCAAATAGGTCATCTGCATCTTTTAATTATTGTTGTCCCATGGTTGCATCTGAATTTGTTTTTGTCACTGATTACCGATAAAAAAGCTGCTCACGAAAAAGCCTCTCACATAAATGATAAATGTGCGGAATATCATTGAGCCTTTGAATAATCCTTAAAGGATATGTACGGAATGTCAGTGAGTAATTGAAGTGCAAAGCAGCTGTCTCCCACGGCAGAATTAAAGCAGTTCTAGAGGATATTCTGTTTCTAATCAAATATTTTGATAATCTATCATTTTCTTTTATAGGTAGAGTCGGCAATGTTACTGCTCATTTTCTAATCCAATGGGCCTGCTTTTTTGAATTAGAGTGGGCCAGTTCCCATATCTTAAAAATGTACTGCTTGGATTTTATGCTTATGAACAATAACATTTTAAAATCATACCTTTATCTTGATCATTTGCAAAAGTCCGTTCAAAATTTTCATTTGTTTTAGCATAAAAATCCAATCACAAAAATAATAATAATAATTTAGGGACGTGACAATCATTTTGTGTTTCTGAGTTAAATAGTTAAGGCAGCATATGCAAGGGCACGTGCTAGCGGTGAAAAAAAGAAAAAGAAAAAGTAGTGATTAATATTAATTCTAAATTTTATTGGTATCACAAAATAAAGATATAAATCGTTTGATTTTTAAAATATATAGAGATTTACATTAATCAAAAGAGACATTAATTTTAAGAATTTTGATAATTATGTCATAAAAAGTTAATATCATTCGTATAAGACAGTGACGGATCTCAGTCTAATATTTTATTATTTTATTTTGACTTATAACTTACACCTCAATAATTGTGAATATATTGTAATAACAACAATATGTCACGACATTTTCAGTTGTGCTAGATCTAAGTATGAAATTTTATTATTTTATTTTATTTTAACTTATAAGGAATTAATACATACGTCACAATATTTTCACAATATCTTTATGTATACATTGTACTTAATTACAATGTAAATTTATATTGTAGACACAAAAAATTGGCAAATTTTGTACACATTTACAAAATTTGTACAATATTTACCATTTTTTATGCAAATGTGTATAATATTAATCACTTTTATGTATTTACAATGTAAACTTGCATTGCAAGTACAAAGTAAACATAAAAAGATCTTAAAAAAACAAAAAACAAAAACAAAAACAAAACTCAAACCAACTGGCATACTTGAAGGAAAAAAGAAAAAAGAAAAGAAAACAAAAAGTGCACCTCACTAATTGATTAAACCAAAAAAAAGCTATTCATGAGCCTTTGGCTCTTTTTATATAGTTAATAGATATGACAGCTTACATAAATATTTAAAAGGGAAAAAAAAAAAAAAAAAAACCAACTGATCATTGGGGAAAAAAAAAAAATTTAGCACTGCAGAAATTAATGTTAAAATGTTGTGGACTAACCATTTTTTTTATTTGATCTATAAAAAATCAAGATCTCAACAATTATGAAAATATTGTGATAAAAATAAGTGTTGTAACATTTTCTCAAAACATTTATTTTTAGTTGTGGTTAGTCACTGACTCATATTTTATTATTTTATTTCGACTTGTAAGAAATTGACACGATAATAATTATGAAAATATTATGAAATTTGTTGTGTCAGTATAACAATATATATAACAGCTTACATAAATATTTAAAAGAAAAAAAAAAGCACAAACTGATTATTGAAAAAAAAAAAAAAAAACGTTAGGCATTGTATCTACCGTGCCAGTTGAATAAACCAAAAGCATTGCACAGTAAGTGTTGTAACATTTTCAAAAAAACATTTATTTTTAGTTGTAGTTGGTCATGGTCTCATATTTTATTATTTTATTTCAACTGATAAGAAATTGACATGTCAATTGTGAAATTTGTTGTGTTAGTATAACAATATATATACTAGCTTACATAAATATTGAAAAGAAAAAAAAAAAAAACTGATTACCAAAAAAAAATTAGGCACTGCTACAATGCAAGTTGAATAAAGCAAAAGCACCGCACAATAAGTATTGTAACATTTTCTCAAAACATTTTTTTTTAGTTGTAGTTGGTTGTAGTCTCATATTTTATTATTTTATTTTGATTGGTAAGAAATTGATACGTCAATAATTGTAAAAATATTGTAAAATTTATTTTATTAGCATAACAATATATATACTAGCTTACATAAATATTTAAAAGAAAAAAAAAAATTAGGCACAATAGCTACAATGCTAGTTACCTAACCTAACCAAAAGCACTGTAACTACCGTGCATACGCGTATTTGCGATAAAACAAAAGCATTGCACAATAAGTGTTGTAACATTTTCTCAAAACATTTATTTTTAGTTGTGATTGGTCATAGTCTCATATTTTATTATTTTATTTTGACTTATAAGAAATTGACATGTCAATAATTGTAAAAATATTGTAAAATTTGTTGTGTTAGTATAACAAAAAAAAAAAAAAATATATATATATATATATATATCAGCTTACATAAATATTTAAAAGAAAAAAAAAAAAAAAAAAACACAAACCGATTACAGAAAAAAAATAAAAAAATAAAAAAACTTTAGGCATTGTAACTACCGTGGCAATTGGTAGTGGATCTATTGCTGTTCAAAACATGAAAATAAAGCTCACACAACCAAATTCACTGCAGCGGTATTGCCGCTTTTTATATAGTTAATAGAAATAGATAGTATCATTTTACTCTTGTCTGCCATCTTGTGGGGCACCCAAAATGTAAAGAATTTTGATACACTTAGAAAAACACAGAGAATAACAAAGAACACTAGAATCAGAAAAGGAAGATAGAAGAACACAGAGAGAGAGAGAGATTGAGAGAGAAGATTTCTTCTTGATTGAAAAACTAAAATGGGAAAAATGTATCTTTCAAAGCTTAATTACATTTCAGATATTTCATCATATATATAGGTACAATCACTGCTGTAACAGAATAGATACTATCCAAAATATACGCCTAAAATCACGCCTAAATTCACGGAAGCAACAGCTCTGTTATAACTGATTTTCGCGCCACACCAATTGACTTTTAAATGGACTGAAGATGACACCGTTTGGTCTTATGAAGGAGAGGCATGAGATACACAACACAGCAAACGGTGCGTATCACTAATGCCTTAAGTGAAACGATGCGTATCACTAATGCCTTAAGTGAAAACGGTGCGCTTTGACAACTGTTGTTGATTCTGGGTTGAGCTTGAATCTTCATTGCTCTGTGCTTCTTCAGCTCTATCTTCAACAAAATGAAGAGAAAAGAAGAAAAGAAAGTAATTGTTAGAAATGAGCAAGACTTGGGTCAAGTGCACAGAAGCACTGGACTCAAGTTGCTTCTGTGAGAAACAATAATGCACAGAGAGAAAAATAAACGAATAAGCTGAAGAGCAAGGAACACATAGAGAAAATGAAGAGAAAAAAGTTTTCAAAACAAAGAAAAAACAAAGAAGAGAAGAGAGAGAGAGAGAGGGATTAGATTGTGAAATTTAGGGATAAATTTGATACTAGGTGAGCAAAAATCATAAAGAAACCAAGTATTTTTATTTCATCTCCGTATCCATTTACCTAGTATGACTAATATTTAAATTGGCACTAAAGAAAAGTGTTTCTATACTAACCTAGGTACTTATACAACAATTATACAACAAATACAATCGGTAGACTCCGTACTAGCCGGTATGATTTGAAATTGACTCCTTTAGTATTGACTTATTGAAAACCTCATAAGCCGTTATGTGATATAATGAATTCTTTCTTAAATATATGTTTTGAATAACTTAAATTCATTAGTTAAGTTAAATTTTTTTTAAAGCTGAATAAAAATAAAATTTTACTTAAAGAAAAAGCTTTAAATAATTGGACATAAATTGACTTTTAAAAAAAAAAAAAAAAACAGCTTATACGATTTGAACAAACATGTTATTAGACTCATTAACCATCCATTCTCAATTCCTTAGTAACAAATTATTTTTCAAAAATTTAGATTTATGGTTAGTGTTGAGCAATGTTAGCGACAACAAGATTTTAAGCGGAAAAGTTCACATTGTCTTAACAAGGTATGATAAAATAATGATAATTTTTTTTCAAGTAAATAGTAATACTTATTAGAATACACACAAAAATAATAATATTAGTATTTTAAATCGGGTTTATAATACATTATATTACCAAAGTATAACTACAAAATGTCATTCAGAGGAAAATTTAGAGAATTCAAAAAAGAAAAGATTCTTATTTTTATGAGAATCAAAATGAGATTCATTTCCATAGCGATTTTTAAGGCAAGCATGAATGAAAGTTGTATGAAGGATGATGAGACATAAAGAAATCTTTGCCTATGCGTGTGAAATGTCAAAATATAGATAAAAAACCTACCATTAAAGTTGGGTTCCAAGCTATAGCGATTAGTTTCCTACTAGGGGATGGACATCTTGTAAGAACGCTGGCCAACATTGTCTTCAACAACGCCGTTGAAACTTTTTCTGGCTACGTACTGGAATGTAAAAAAACAAAATGATGAATACTCGTGTAATTTGGATATTGCCCTCTCGTGGGCTTGGATGTATGTTTATCCACTTATGTAGCACTTGATAGATATGTTATGAAAAACTCTTGTATTTGGGATCTATGGACGGAAGAGGAAGAAATATTTTAATATGGTAGTTAAGCGACTAGGAACATGTTGCACAGAATATTTGCCATTAATTTGAATGGTCACACACCTACATCATGCGTTAATTAGTTGTGGAAGATAATTTTCAACTAACAACATATGATAGTGCTAGACCCAAAGTAAGGCCATGACTCGTGGTACTGAAACTTCAAGTTATCTTGTTGTCCAGTAAAACTAATGTCATGCCGCACTTGCTATATCAAGTATGTGATCTGATCCTCTATGATCTTTTCCTGGGCATTGGTTTCTTGCGCCTTTATCAATATGTTCAGTCTCTTTCTAGCTCATCAATGCCACTCAAAATAACGTTTGGATATGGAAGCTGAAGCTTTTCTCTAAGAGCATCCATAGCAGATGTGCTATACGTGTCAAATGCTAAATATTTGGCATATTTAGCATACCAAACATCAAAAAACCCAATTTATCAGATATTCCAAATCTTATATTTTTTGCAACATGCTATAGTAGAGTCACAAATTTGCCACGGTACGGATGGATGTGGCATATGGATTTATTATTTTTTTATTCCTCTTTCTCTCTCATATCTCTTTCATCTTCTCCTTCATCTATTCACCGCCTCATCTCCACTCTCCTATACTCTTTCTTCTTCCCTCTTCCCTTTTGCTCTATTCTCTTCCCATTCATGAATCATGAGCCATCACCGATTTCCTCTCTACCATCTCACAAATTCTATCATCACTAATCTATAAAATCTCCTTCACCAATTTTTTTTTTCTCCCCTTTTGTTCGCTCTCTCCTCTCTTTTTTATCTCAGAGTTGCCTATCGGTGTGGGTTTGGTTGTGGGTTTGTGATTTCCGATTGTGATTGGCGTGGGTGTAGGTCTCTGGGTTGTGGGTTTGTGATTTCGGATTGTGAATGACGTGGGTCTCTAGGTTGTGGGTCTGGGTTGTGGTGGGTTTGTGTGTGTGTGTGTTTTGCTCGCTGGTGTGATGGGTTTGCCTCTCTATCTTTCTTCTTTCTTCTCACCGATCTGGGTTTTGTGATTGTCTTCTTTCTTCTCGCTGATTTGGATTTTGTGATTGTGATAGTGATTGTTTTGTGATTTGGAAGAGGAAGGTAGTGGCTGGGCCTTTTTTATTTTTTGTGTGGTGGATTTTGGTTGCCACAGTGAAGGTTGATGCCGGTAGTGCTGTGGCGGAGGTGGCTATGACTGTTGCTGTTGGATTTTGTGGAAGTTGTTTTTATATTATTTTAAAGTATTGTATATATTATTTTAAATGAAGTGGTAAAAATATAGAATATCTGATAAATAAGATATTATAAAATAATATGATAAAATAATAAAGTAAATTTTTGGTATGATAAAATGACATAATTTTTACAACTACAAGCGCGTATGCTCTAATAATGGTAAGGCATGCGTTTGAGGTAATAATCAATAAGAGAGAATTGTTTTTCTTGTTTCCCTGAAATAGTTATGACCCGAAAGCAATTGTCAGGGGGGTTTTGTTTGGTACCAATTTAAAGAGCATGACATGTACAAATGACAAAATCTCTAGCTAGGCACTTCTAAGGGAATTATTGGTTTATGAAAAAGGCCTAGGGAGCTTTGATCCCTACTTTCTTATCGCATCAACGTGTGTCAGGAGGTTACTTTTCTCAGTTAAAAAAAAGGTGTCAGGAGGAATAGTCTTGTAATTTAAGTGGTGGATTACGATCCGGTAGGGTAGCACCTGAATTACTTTTTCGTTTATTTATATATATATATATATATATATAAATATTTTAAATAGTTTGCTAATATATGTTCGAAATACATACGGTTATTAAATTTCTATTTTTTACCTCTCACAATATATATATTTTTTTAATCATTAGTTAAGATTGAAAGTTATTTTTTGTAACTATCAATCTCAATTATTAAAAATAATTACATAAAATGAAATTACTTTTCTTAATTAACTTTGAAAGTACTATTAATTTAAATATTTTGACAAATCCGAATTTATAACAATATTTCAAAAAATTTAATTTACTAATATAATAGAATAAAATTTTACTTTAAATTTAAATATATGAAATAATATCGGAATACTCCAAGAAGTGTGAAACGACCCGCACAAAAATGCAATTTAGAAAAGAAAATAAAAAGTATAATAAAGAATATTGAAATGACAAGAGGGCAAAGATATTTACGTAATTTGAAGAAGTCCCTATTTTCCAAAAAAAATAAACCACTCTCAATGCATCAGATTTGAGACTTTAATGACATTTCATTAGAACATTTCATAAGTTAGAAGATGCAACTTGCTCTCACTCTTCTCTCTTTCTTCATCTTTCTCTCGCCCCCGTCTATCCAAGTATGACACGGCGACTAACCCATATCGCACAGACGGTCACATTTCAAGTATGACACAATGACTAACCCATATGGCATTTTTTTTTAATAATTTTTTTTTTCAAAAAACACAAGTGACAAGACCATAGTTGTCAGTATCGTACGATACGTATCGTACTGTGTACAAAAAGTTTCGTATAATAAGGACGTATCATAAGTGTTCAAGAATCGTTCGATACATAAATGCGTATCGTATGAATCGTATCGTATCGATGAATCGTACGATACTTACGATACATAGACATAGAGATTTAAAATGGATTTTTTTGTTAAAATTTGTGATTTTATTTGATTTAAACAAGTTGTTATACTTTTTTAACACAAAATTATTAGGAAACTTAATTGAGTCTAATAAAATAGCAAATCTATGAGTATTTTTTTTTCCCTTCCTTCTATACTCATAACACAATGGGTCTTTCGAGTTAATATTGCAAAAAGGGAAGTTAATTTGCGTTATAAGTACTGTTTAAAGTTATTTGGGATTTTAAGGAGAGAGATTGAATTTCGGCAATGGTGATACCAAATTTCCTTTGCCCAGTTCTGTTGCTCGTGTGTGGAGTGCCCGAAGTGAAAAGGAAAAAAAATAAAAATAAAAATTGACAAACGAATTGTGGCAATGCCATTGCCGAAATAGGGGTATAAATTTTTTTTTAGCAATTATGGCAATGGCATTGCAGAAAATGGGGGGAAAAAAGTTACGAAATCTATGAAAGAGTAAAAAAAAAGTTGTCATGTCTACAATATTTTTACAACATTTTCACAATAAATCACATATGATTAGTTATTATTAAATCAAAAAAATTTGTGACAAACTAATTGTCGCAATGACATTGCCGAAATTGGGAGAAAAAAAAATTGTGAGAACCTAATTGTGGCAATGTCTTTGCCAAAATAGGGGAATGAATTTTTTTTTTTTAGCAATTGTAGCAATGGCATTGCCAAAAATAGGAGGAAAAAAAATAAAATAAAATAATGGTTGCTGAAATCTAGGGAGGAATTAAAAAAAAAAATGCTATGTCCACAATATTTTTACAACGTTTTCACAACAAATCATAGGTGATTAGTTATTATTAGTTCAAATTTGAATTTAACACCGAGATTACTTTTTTAATCCAACAATAACAACCTGCCACTTAAAATTTGTTGTACAAATATTGTAAAAATTGTGTGAACATATCATTTCCTAAAAAAAAAAAAAAAAAAAATGGAATGTGGCAATGGCATTGCTGAAATAGGAGAGGAAATTTTTTTTCCCTCCTATTTCGTGTCATTGCCACATTCTACTTTTTTTTTTTTTTTTTTTTTAAGAAATGATATGTGCACACAATTTTTACAACAAATTTTAAGTGGTAGGTTATTATTGTTGGATTAAAAAAGTAATCTCAGTGTTAAATTCAAACTTGAACTAATAATAACTAATCACCTATGATTTGTTGTGAAAATGTTGTAAAAATATTATGGACGTAGCATTTTTTTTTAATTCCTCCCCAGATTTTAGCAACCATTATTTTATTTTATTTTTTTTCCTCCCATTTTCGGCAATGCCATTGTCACAATTAGTTTGTCACAAATTTTTTTGAACTAATAATAACTAATCATGTGTGATTTATTGTGAAAATGTTGTAAAAATATTATAGACATGACAACTTTTTTTTTTTGCTCTTTTATAGATTTCATAACTTTTTTTTTTCCTCATTTTCGGTAATGCCATTGCCACAATTGTTAAAAAAAAAAATTTTATACCCCTATTTCGGCAATGGCATTGCCACAATTCGTTTGTCAATTATTTTTATTTTTATTTTTATTTTTTCCTTTTCACTTCGGGCACTCCACGCACGGGCAGCAGAATTGGGCAGAGGAAATTCGGTATCACCATTGCCGAAATTCAACATTTTCTCTTTCCACATTTTTCTTCTTCTCTCTCATACTTTTGGTTGAATTTTGGCAATGGTAATACCGAAATTCAATCTCTCTCCTCAAAATCCCAAATAACTTTGAACAGTACCTATAACGCAAATTAACTTCCGATTTTGCAATATTAACCCAAAAGACTCCTCACTTTCATATGTGCAAATTTATTTTCTATGCTATTAATAATGTATTATATGAAAATATAATTATTTTTTATTCTGTTATTAGTATTATTATGAGTCTAAAAATCTAGAATGCCAAGAAAAAATTATTAGAATAAAACAAAAAATAGTAAATGTTGATAATAATGAGGAAATTATCTATAAAAAAAATAATTTTGCAAGATGTTGAACATGATGATAATATTGACTTATATAGAGTTGGTTAGCCAAGATGATGAAAATATATTATTGTTTTAGTTCAAATATCATGTATTATCACTTCTGAGTTTAATAAATTTAAATGTGTATGTTATAAACATAAGTTAACTTGATTTATTTAGTTAGCCATGTTAAGTTTTATTATATAAGTAATGATTAAATTGATCATTAGTTGAAAATATTTCGAATCTATAATGAATATATTTTTTATATATGTATATTTATTATAATTTTATAATTTTATTAGGTTTTTGTGTATTTTACGATACACAATACAGAAAAATTAAAAATTGATTCACGATATGATTCATGATTTGACAACATTTTTTATTTTAATCTTATAACTCTTCAGACAATGTTTTATTTTCAAGCTTGTATCAAAGACAGCTATTTATTTTCAAGTTTAAATCAAAGATAGAAGTTTTATTAAGATTTTATAAGTTTCTGTTTTCAAATTCCATACTCCGTTTTAAGTTTTAAGTTTTAATTAATAATACTTGAATTAGTCAATATTGTCAATACTCAAGTAAAGAACTCTACTTTCCTGCCACAAAAGTATAGCTCAGGATTCAGCCCCCAAAAAAAAATAGTAATACTTTAATTTTAATAATTATACAGTAAAATACGTAATATTTTTAACATTTATTTTTTTAAAATGTGCTACAACTACAATATTTTTTTAACACTTTTACAACTAATTGATTAATTATTATTGAAGTTTTATTTTTGTTTTGATACATGTATCTCAATTTTCAAGTACCATCTACAAACAAATTATTTTTCATAACTCACTTTTTTTTCACCACCACACCACACCACTCATTCTCTTTATATTTCAATTTTTAAATAATATTATATATATTTTTACATATTTTTTTATTTATACATATTTCAAAAAATTACATATAATACTGCTCAAACTCCTCTCCTAACAAACCTTTTATTTTTATCTTAATTTTATCTCCTCCTTAGGTCAGGCATCATGTCTGATTTCAAATTTCAAAAAGAAAGTTTTATCTACTTACCTTTGGTCAGGCTTACGAGGGACTGGGTTTTGAGGCTGAGAGGTGAGAGTAGAAGTCTAAAGAGGAGTAGCTGAGTAGAAGAGAACTCAAGAGCCTCATATAAGACAAGAGTTATAAGATGTGTGTGGTTGAGATCAAAAGAAAAAAAAAAAAAAAAATCTTGCACAGTAACTGTAGTGATTTCATCAGTGATTTAAACAGTGATAATACGGCATTGTTTTTTATTTTTTATTTTTATTTTTAATATTTTTTTCAAATGACGCAAGTGTCAAGACACTGGCATCTTTTTTTTTTTTTAAATTTTTTTTCCCAAAAAAACGCAAGTGGCAATATTGTAACCCACAAAGCATTTTTTTTTAATATTTTTTTAAAAAAAATGCAAGTAGCAAGACATTAGAGTTATTAGGACTTGATATCCAAAGTGAAGTCAATGGTATTTAATATTTTACAGAAATTAGTCTTTTTTAAATGATATTAATATAAGGCCAAAAGCTTATATTCAAAGTGAAATAATTAGAGAGGGATGCATTAAGAAACAGACATAGGAATAGGGGGAACCCACGAATTAAAGAGCCAATAGGACTATGATGGCAATGAGAAAATTTTAATATTTTATCACATTAGATTCTCAATCACTTACTGAAATCAGTGTCTTATCAAGCCAAAAAGGCTGCCTATGACATGAATGAGAAATGGGGACCCCTCTCTTCACCATTCTCTCATTACCGTTTCATTTCTGTTGTCCAATCACTACTTTTTTCTCATCTGTCCATCCATCCATCTAGTCTCTTCTTAGATCTACCATAGGTTTTCTTTAATTAATATATAGTATAGTATTTTCATTGGAATCTATATATACACAACTCATGGCGAACAAGATCTCCTCCTTCAGCGGCGGCAGATGAAGGGGAGTGTGTAATGAACACTGATAAAACAGAGAAGCACATCAACAGCTCTGATTCCTTGGAAGCCCGAGAGCTCAACTCTCCCACAAATTTTGAAAGTCTAACAGCTCTTGTCACCTCAAAGCCAGTCCACCTAGAAAAACTCATTAACCTCTACAACCAAATCAAACGAGAGTCAATCACAAAGAAAATAAGCCCATTAACACATGTATGGTTCAAAATGCACTGAACTTCCTACTACCAATGGACATTGACCAAACCGAAACTTTAAGGGCCTGTATATGTGGGCCTGTATTAGCCTATTAAACAATATTGTTAGAATGTTTTTGATATATATATGGGGTAAAAAAATGTGTTATGTTATTTAAAATATATAGTTTTGTGTTTGCGCTGCCAAGTCCTAAACCAGCCAACTTATAGTCAACCGAGCCTGAACCAGACACGAAACCCAAAAAATATTGAATCCCAATACACACCAAACCTTGACAATCCCATTCTGAAACCAGACCCACCAATTCAACAATTAAATACCCATTGCCAGAACAATCCAGAAAGTCCCAACCCACTCCCTTACCCCACCGAACCATTCCAGTCAAAAGCACTAAAACTGTCGAACCCATCTAATTTAGTTGGGCTTTTTAAAGCCTAATTAAAAGTGCTATAGCTTGGGTTGCATTTTATAATGAAGCAGATGAGTCGATGGATAAAAAGCCCAAAGGAATTAGAGATGTTGAGGAGAAAACTGAAGTAAATCCAGGCCTAACAGCCCTCTCACAAAAGCCCATGGAGACCCTCCAGCAAGGTACTCGAGGTAAGAGAAAAGGGGAAGTAATGGATGGCCCAACCTCTAATAAAGCACTTAAACTTTCTAAAATTGGGCTAGGGGACATTGAAAAGGTTGATTGGGTTAACTCTGGAAGTAACAGTGAGGAGCTACGAAGGTAAAAAACTCCAATAGAACCTGAAAGGGATATGGAAAAGCAGAAATAAGAGAGGAAAAAAATTGAAAGTAAGAGCAAGAGAAATCAGAGGGTCAGTAAGGGCCATATTATCTAGCATGGAGGAAGAAGTTGAAGCTAGAACAGATAATTCCCTAAAATCCAAAATGGCTGATGAGGCGGGCCTTACCATGCCCCCAACCCAGGCATGATTGTTCTGAATTGGAATTGCTGAGGTTTGGCTCGAACCTCGGCAAAGAGAGCTCTTTGAGCCACAATAAAGGACACTTGCCCAGATGTGATATTTTTGTTTGAAACTAAGATTCCATTTAGTAGAATTTGTAAGATGGTTAGGTTTATGGGGTTTTACAATTTTGAGTTTGTTGACCCAAGAGGAAGGAAAGGAGGACATGTAGTGGGCTGGAAATGTGGAGTAGCCATGGCTCTTATCCCTGGTATACAGTCCCCCCTTGAAGTGTGAAAAGGAGCTAGGAAGTATTAGAGAAAGTAGGCAATGCCTTTGGTGGAGCCTTGGCATGTATAGGGGATTTTAATCAAGTGTTTAGCCAGGAAGAAAAAAGAGGGGGAAGGCCAGTGACAAGTTCATCAAGGGATAAACCAAGAGAGGTCATTAATAATAATGGATTAATAGATATTCATTTTTTTGGATAATCCATTCACATGGTTAAACAGAAGGGACAAGCTAGCTAATATCAAAGAAATGCTTGATAGGGTCTTTTCAAATGACAAATGGAGAATATTATTTCCTAAAGCAGCAGTGAAACACATTCCAGCCTCTACATTTAACCACTCACCAATTCTCCTCCTCTCAGAAGGGGAAGATAGAAATATTAAGAGGCCTTTTAAATTTGAAGAAGCTTGGACCAGGGACAAATCCAGTTTTTTTTTTTTTGTGGTTAAGAAAACTTGAAGGCAGAGGATTCTTGGGTCACCCCTCTTCAAAGTGTGTAGTAAAATAAAGGCAACAAAGCAAGAATTCCGTAAGTGGAATAAACAATGGTTTGGAAATATTCAGTCAAAAATCAAGGAATCTTAGAGCAAGTTAGAAGAAATCCAAGCAAAAGACCCAACACTTGAAAATGTGAAGATTGAAGCAAGTATATGTCTTGAGCTTCAAGAATGGCTGAAAAGGGAGGAGACCCTTTGGAAGAAAAAGGCAAGAACAAAGTGGCACACTTTAGCAGAGCTAAATACCTGATTTTTTCACTTTGTCAACTGTTATCAAAAGGAGAAGAAATAGCATTGATTTTATAAAGAATGATGAAGGGCATTGGATATTTGGAAGAGATAACATTCGAAGGTGCTTTGAACAATTTTATAGGAGCTTATTCTCTTCATCCCACCCTTCCATTCGTAATGATTTGGATGATATTATTTCTCCTTATCTCTCGGATGAAGATAGGGAAATGCTTGTTACCATTCCTTCTCTGGAAGAAACAAGAGAGGTGCTGTTTAGTATGGGTTCTAACAAAGCTCCAGGTCTTGATGGAATGTTAGCGCTCTTCTACAAAATTTATTGGAACATAATAGGGGGTGAGGTGGTCGAAGTTGTGTCTAGCTTCTTTTGCAGGGGCTTCATGCTTAGAGAGTTGAACCACTCTTTTATTGTATTAATCCCAAAGAACAGTAATGCAGTAATTGTCCAGCAATATAGGCCAATAAGCCTATGCAATGTCCTGCACAAGATAATATCTAAGTTACTTACTAATAGGCTTAAGAGGGTTCTTCATAAAATAGTCTCTCCTTGGCAAACTGTCTTTGTACCAGAAAGAATTACTCAGGAAAATACTTTCATTGCTTAAGAGATCATGTATGAAATGAGGAAGAAGAAAGGAAAAAGTCATTGGATAGGGCTCAAGATAGACATGGAGAAGGCTTATGATAGGCTTGAATGAGAATTTCTTCACAAAATCATGAAGTGTTTTGGGTTCCCAGAAGTATGGATTCAATGGGTGCTTCAATGCGTTACAACCCCCTCTTTCTCTATTCTCGTCAATGGAGCTCCCTATGGGTTCTTCAAATCTGAAAGAGGTCTTAGGCAAGGGGATCCTCTATCCCCTTTCTTATATGTTCTAGCAGGAGAGGTCTTATCTAGAATGATTGGAAGGGTAGGTCTTAATGACATGATTAAGGGGGTTAAATTATCTTGAGATAGTGAACCAATTACTCATTTACAATTTGCTAATGATCTATTTATATTTGCCCATGCAAGGGAGATGGATGCAAACGGCGTCATGGAGTGCATTAATTCTTTCTTAGCATGGTCGGGTCAAAAGATAAACTTGTCAAAGTCTGTTATCATGTTCAGCAAGAATGTTTCTCCTTTGGTCAAAAGTTGACTAGCAAATATGTTAGGGATAAATGCTTCACATAGGAGGGAAAAATATCTTGGTCTTCCTCTAGTCTCGAGCAAGGGGAAAATGATGGCACTTTAGGATGTTATTGATAAGGTTAATAGCCGTCTTCAAGGATGGAAAATGAAAGTGTTATCTCAAGCAATGAGAGGGTCTCCAATCAGGTTAGTATCTTCATCCATTCCTTCTTATCGCATGTCTTCCCTTATTTTGCCAAAGTCTATTTGTAAGAAGCTTGACAGTATCAATAAAAATTTCTGGTGGGGAATAGATGAAAAGAAACACGGGTTTTTTTAAGAAGTTGGGACTCAATATGCCTCCCTAAATGGGTTGGTGGTATCAGTATCAGGAAAACAGAGGATTTGAATAAAGTTTTAGTAACTAAATTATCTTAGGAGGTGGCAAGTAATTCTAGGAAAAAATGGGTTCAATTATTTCGGAAGAAATATGTGAAGCATAGAAATTTTATGAAAATGCAGTGCCCAAAATTTGCTTCTTGAGCAGCTATGAGTATTTTCAAATGTAGAGATATCCTTAACAATGGGTTTTGCCATAACATTGGGATTGGATGGGGTACGTGTATATGGGAAGACCCATGGGTTCCTGAAATCCCAAGATTTATTCCCATCTGCCCTAATGACATAAGTAGTAGTGATGTTTATGTGGCTAATCTCATTGACCATGACTCAAGACAATGGGATCGTGGTAAGCTATTCAACTTATCTGATACGGAGACAGGAAGGAATATCCTTAAGATCAATCTTCTACATCTTCAACAAAATGACCATATTTTTTGGTGTTTATCAAAATCGGGCTCTTTCTCAATCAAGTCAACTTATATGTCAATCATCCAAACCAAGTTTTTATTTTTTATTTTTTGGTAAACCATGAACTAGCATAAAATTAAGGATTCAACAGTCTATTACAGAATGGAAAGGTCTATGGAAACTTAAGGTCCATGCTAGATTCAAGAATCTCCTATGGAAGATTGCTTAAAGGATACTCCCTGTAGGTGAGGAGCTGGAAAAAAGATTTAACATCCCATCCATTGAGTGCTTCTTATGCAAGAATGTGGTGGAGACAATTGAACATATTTTCCTCCAATGTCCATGGACCTCTCAGGTAAGGCTTATGGCTCCATGGCCTTTAAATATGTCTAATTTATCACACATTGATATTACTGAGTAGGTAAAATGCATCATTGACCCCAAAGAGAAATTGGGAATAAGGGAAGATGAATCCCATCATTTTCAATTATATGCCTCTACGGTGTGTGACAGGATTTGGATGCAGAGGAATAAGGTGAGATTGGACGAAGATATTGGTTTGGTGGTAGATCTAGCCAAGAAAATTCAGAGCTCTTTCAATGAACAAAAAGCAACTTGGGAAGAAGTTCACGGGGAAAAACTAGAATTGAATGAGTCTAGTTGGAACCCTCCTCCATCTGGTTGGGTGAAATTAAATTTTGATGTTGCCATAAGAGAGAATAAAACATCAGTTGCAGTGGTGGGTAGAGACAATCATGGCAGAGTTGTTTTGGCTTGGACTGACATTTTGGACCCGGGAAGCCATTATGGGGTGAAGCTAAAGCAGAGTACGCAGCAATAAATCAAGCAGTTAAAGTTGGGCTCAAAAGAGTGATAATAGAAGGTGATACTTGGAATGTTATTGCTCCTCTGAAAGACAAAAAGTTATCATCTCAATGGAATATTGATGTAATATTGCAGAATATTTAGCTCTTTGTCATTTGTTTGATGAAGTTTCTTTTACTTTTGTGAAAAGAGAGGGTAATTCCTCAGCTCATTTGTTAGCCCTGTGGGTTGCTTTTTGTAACAACTCTGGGCCTATCTCCATCTCTGATCCATTCTTGTTAGTGGCTCAAGCTTTGGAAAGAGATGGGCAAAGGCCCATGAGTTCTTTGTTGTACCCTTTGGGGCTTCCTTTTGTGAAATAAAGTTCTTTATTCAGCAATATATATATATATATACACACACACACACAACTCATGAGCTTTTGATTAGCCATTGGAAATTCTGAAGTTCACTCACTGAATCGTTTTCTGAAAAAGAAAAAAAATATTGAGTAATATGAAAAATCTAGAGATAACATTGCTATTTGAGTTCCCAAAAAAAAAAAAAAAAATTTATTTTATGTATTTTTACTTGCATAAAAAAAAAAAAAGTATCAGAATTATATCTTGTTAAATAATTGATGCCCCCTCGAGGGATTACTATACTGTACGTGCTATTTATATTCATTTACCAGAAAGGAAAAAAAAAAAAAAAAATATCATCATGTTATTTTGTCATGATTTTAAAGTTCTATAGTATTCATCATTTTTTTTTTTTTTTTTTACTTTCTCCAGTACGTAGCCAGAAAAAGTTTCAATGGCGTTGTTGATGACAATGTTGGCCAGCGTTCGTACAAGATGTCATTCCCCTAGTAGGAAACTAATCGCTATAGCTTGGAACCCAACTTTAATGGTAGGATTTTGATCTATATTTTGACATTTCACACGCATAGGCAAAGCTTTCTTTATGTCTCGTCATTCTTCATACAACTTTCATTCATGCTTGCCTAAAAAATCGCTATGGAAATGAATCTCATTTTGATTCTCATAAAAATAAGAATCTTTTCTTTTTTTAATTCTCTAAATTTTCCTCTAATAGAATTAAATCTTTTTAAGAACAATGAAATAGCGGTAACACAAGGAGAAATTGCGGTAACCAATCATTGACAAAAACTATCAATAACAATATCTAAGTCCCATCATATATTAAAATACAAACATATATTATTATATTAAATTATGATCGTTTCAAAAAAAAAAAAAGAAACGTTTCAAAAAAAAAAAAAAAAAAATTATGATAGATTATCTAAATAATTATTATAAATTATAAATTTCTTGAATTTTTTCAATCAAATTGTAGTAAAGTTTTAAATTTCTTAAAACTTAACTAATAGATTTTTTATTAAAGTGAATTATAGTTGAAGTAGAAATAGCCACTTAGCACAATCATAATATTGAAACTTAGTTAATAGACATTTACAGGTGGAACTGTCATAATTAATGAAAATATAACCAATTGTGGTGGGGAGAAATAGCCACTTAGCACAATCATGACTTTTAGACCAAACTTTTATTATATAACATAATATGTATGATATGTTCAACCGCAAAATCATAGTTTTTAATCACTTTTATTTACTACAAATATGGTGCATCATTAGTTTAGGTATAACTCTATTATCTAAGTTTCAATAAATTAAATTCTAGTCCAACTAAGATCTTAGTGTCAAAAAATTTAAAATAAAATTTAAAATTTAGTTTATTTATATTAATCATTTATCATAATTTTATATTTTACAATAAAAAAAAAAAAAAAAAAAAAAAACATGCACACTGCATATTGTCCCTAGAATGATAGTATGATGGTTAAACATAAAATCGATGAGTTTACATTTTTCTCCAGACCAATGAACCAACCACCAGAGTACCTGATGAGAGATATGTTGATGAATATATAGTTCTAATGCTATTTTCTTACTCATTATATATTGCATAATTATTATAATTATTCACTCATTTTCACCGAAAATTGTTTCCTTTCATGACCCCTCCCCTTCTATTTTAAAAAAATTCAAGACATGCTTATGTCTTAGCTGGACATAGACTTTTAACTTAGATGAGATAAGGAAGTATTACAAATTTGAAGGGTTCATTTACCATGGAAATGACATGGAAAAAGAATCTCCTAAGCTATTCCATTTCTTTACCAAGAGATAAGGATGAATGATTGAGGTCCTATGGATACCAATTCAAATACATTTCATGTTGTGAAGATAGAGGCTTGAGGGGTGCGCGACAGGGGTCGTGGACCTTAGCTTTTTAAAATTCTTCCTCTCTTCTATGTTTTAATATAAAAATTTAAAAATTTATGTATAAAATTTAACTAAGGGACTCCTAATTTTTTTTTTTTTAAATTGTACAACATTTATATAAAATGACTAATGCATCATTTTTATGCCTCATAATATTTTTATGGCATGTCTAGTTCATTAAATTAAAATTTATTCAAGGTATATTTTGATAGTTTTCTAACCTACACTAATTAACGAAAAAGGAAAAAAGCACAGTATAATCCTTGTGCAAAATGGATCATCTCGCTCTCAAATGAAATGGAGATGATCCAATTTTATGGTTGTTAGGCTACGAGAAATGAAAAGGGCAAAGGACAATACAATCCTCGTTGAAAAAGGATCATCGCATTTTCAAATGAAATAGAGAAGATCCAATTCCATGGTTGTTAGGCTACGTGAAATCTATTCTTTCTTTCTTTCATTTTTTTTTTTTTTTTTTTTTGGGTAGAACTTTGGATTCTCACATTATCAATTTTATTTTTACCCTTTCCTACCCATTTTTTCAAATGTAATGAAATAATTTCCCCTAAATATAATCATATTAATTAAAAGATAATGAGTATCACTAACTTACAATTCTACACTCACCGCACAGCACGTAGGTTGAAATCATGTGTTTTGAAAATAAAAGAGGGTGTGAACGGAGCGTCTAGAGCGAGTGTGTAACAAAAAGCCAATTATTTAGCTTCAAGGTTCAATTGATATTTTAACAAGTGAACTACAGGTATGCTGACAACTGCTTCAACATTGTTTATGATTTGCAATATATATATATATATATATATTTTTTTTTTGGAGAAGGAAGACTATCAATATTATTAACTAGAATCTGCAAAAAGAACAGAATAAAAGTGTGGGGAAGCATATTTCAACTACATCAACAAACCTCTAACATGTCTAAGTAGGCTACCTTATTACCAACTCTACATACATGAGAAAAAGAAATAACTGTTGGTATCCAAGGTGGATTTAGCCAGAGAAATAATGTGTCCGAAGGAAGAGAGGGATTCTTCGTCAGATTTGAGGGTGTTAATCACAACCTCTGCATCTCCCTCAAGGATGTATGGCCTGAGTCCGATGTCCTGAGCAAAACCGATAGCTCTGGCAACAGCCATTGCTTCCACAATTTCCGGTGCGCATGGAAGAGGAGCCTGCTCCGAATGGGTTGCCACCACCCTACCATTGTAATCAGCCCTGCCTTGCCCAGGTCAGAAAATGAAGCACCGTCGAAATATATCTTAAAACAATCCCGTGGAGGCAGAGACCAGTGAGTTCGAGTCTGTGGGTTTCTAGCAACATCACGTTGATGAGGTAGTGAAGCATTCAAGTGCCTAAAGTCTGTTAGAGCTTGCATGGCTTGGGAAAGCACTTATGACACAGGGAAGTCCCGTGAGCGAACTCTGATTTGATTCCGTCGATGCCAAACTGTCCACACAACCATAGCCATCAGTTCCAAATTTTTCCCTTCTGCATGAACGAAAGCAATCAAGTCTTTGAAAGATTGGAAGTTGTGTAGCTGTCGAAATTCAAATCCCTGTATCTCCTCCCAAACTTCTGCACTCTTCGGGCATTCCCAAAGAGCATGGCAGACCGTTTCAGAGTTTAAATTACATTGTTCGCACGTATCCTCTGTAATGATCTTCCTCCTCACTAGATTTTGCTTGATCGGGATTGCATTGTGACAAGCACGCCAGAAAAAATTTCTGACTTTATTTGGAATAGAGAGACTCCAAATCCTCTTCCACATGCCATCATCATGCATTTGGTCAACCCGTGGGGTTGAAATATTATTCTCATTAGCTAAAAACTTGGTGCCCGATTTCACAGAGTAGGCACCTGAAGAATTATAAGGCCAAATCACCTTATCTTCCGTGGGGTGATGGCTAAGTGGATTGCTGAGTATCAGCTCCACTTCTTCTGGAAGAAAAAGACCATGGATAAGATCAACCTCCCACCTTCTTGAAATCAGATTTATGAGGTCTGAAACCTTAGCATCTTCAAATCCTGGAACAACCTGTGAGAGAATTTTAGGGTGATTAGTGGATGGCAGCCAAGCATCATTCCATACACTAATAGATTCCCCACTTCTAACTCTCCATCTTGCACCTTAGAGAAGCACATTCCTTCCTTTCAAAATACTCCACCAGGCATGTGATCTCGAAGTAGAATATGTGGCTTCCAAGATAGAACAATCTGGAAAAAATCTTGGTTTAAAAACCCTATAGAATAGAGAGTTTTTATTATGCAGCAATCTCCATGATTGCTTTGCCAAGAGTGCGTCATTAAAATTTGCTAGGTCTTTGAAGCCCATTCCACCCTCATCCTTGGTTTGGCAAAGTGTAGACCACTTGACCCAATGAATCTTCCTTCGATCTCCATTTTGACCCCACCAAAATCTCCTAATGAGACTTTCAATTTACGCACAAAGACCCAAAGAGAGTTTGAAACAGCTCATAGTATATGTGGGGATTGCTTGACGACCGCTTTTATCAAAACTTCTCTATAAGCTTGTGACAAGAGCTTTTCCTTCCATCCTTGTATTTTCTTCCACACTCTCTCCTTAATGTAGTTGAAGTTGGCTTTTTTATTTCTCCCCACAATGAAGTTGTTATCCTACAAAATTATGTTGTCTTAATACACCAAAAAAGAATTTCTTAAAAAAAAAAAAAAAAAAAAAAAAGGCCAAACAATTGGACACAATAAGCCATTATCTATGATGACGTAATTTTGTTATATGCTATTTGAGATATAAGCAACTGTACTTGCCATCTAATATTATAGGAAGTTGCGAACTATATAGATGACATTAATTTATATATTATATATCTTTAAAGAGTAATATTTAGTATTGTTGCACATCAATGAACATATCATCATTTTCTTTTCATTATTTTTCTTTAAAAAATATGTATATAAATATTAATGCATGCAATAATGCGTTATGCATTTACTCCTTCTCAAAACTAATTATAACATATCAATTATGATATGATCATCACCTTTCACTATTGTGACTTTACACATTCTCGAGAATCAATATCATTTTCCTCAATTTCAAGAGAAAGATAATAAAGCCTTTAACAAAGGTTTTTTTTTTTTTTTTTGGTATAAAATATTACATGCAAGTGGTTTTCTTGATATGCTTTTTTGTGATGTACCAACTTTCTCTAGTGTACCAACTTTCTCTACATTGTCTCAAGTTCAACTTGAATAAAACATTCAACAAACACAGAATCGGCAACACATGCATAATAATTTAGTTAAAAATATAAATGTTATAACAAATCTGATTGATGTTACTTCAAGAGCAAACCACTTCCACTACATTGGAATACATTACCTTATCACAGATTATGGTTTTACATCACTTTAGTATTAGAATTATTATTAATTTTTTGAGTTATGTTTCCTAATTATGGTTTGACATTCTGTCCATTTTGGGTCCACTTCGGTTCATTTGGTCCAAGTTGGTCTACTTTGGTTTATTTCAATCCAATTCGATCAAATTTGATCCACTTGGGTCCATTCAGTCCAATTCATCCAATTTGGTCCATTCAGTCAACTTTGGTCCTTTTTATCCACTTCAATCTAACTTGATCCATTCAATCCAATTTGGTCCAATTCGGTCTATTTAAGTCAATTCGGTCTAATTTGGTGCATTTAGTCCATTTAAAAATGAGAAAAGACAGATTAGGGTTGAAAGTACTATCAATTATTGAGTAATATCAATTGTGATTATATAATAAGTTTTGATTGTCATGATAATCTTAAGAGAGTGAGAATTTGAAATTTAAAAATTTTAATTGTACCAAAGTAAATTAGAAAAATATAATGAATAAAAACAATATTTATAAGAATATGGACAAGTTCAAAAAATAATAGTATGAATCAAAAACACCTAAACTGATAAAATTATATATTTGTAAAAATAGAAAGATAGAGATTGACCATATATGGGTTTGAATAATAATTTATAATACTGGCTTAATAAACTAATTAACTACATATATTGTTCACACTTCTTTATGGGAGGAACAAGTGAAAGTCAAATGAATATGGTTGTCGCTTTTATTTTGCTTATTGACATTGATGGTTCATTGAAATAATGTTGCTTTTGCTAATTGGATTGAAGACGAAAGGGTTTTGTTTTTTAACTAGACCTTCCTTCTTGTGTTGTTCGTCTAGTTCTTTCAACTAGCAGTGACTGTTGTACAACAATACCAAAAAATCCGGTGATAATGTTTGAGAAAGAAAATCGTTGATTTAATCCTCTCTCTCCTAGTTTTCTCTCTCTCAAAACTAGACATAGAGTTTTTCTCTGTCTAAGACAGTAAAATGGTTGCAATTGGAATTTGGAAAATTTCTTCTATATGTGACACTCATGTGAGTAGGAGTGCAGGATGTTAGTCCATAAGCCCATTTAACTGTAGATTAAACAGAAGTAGGAATTTGGCACCTATGAAGTATAGGTACTAAACTGGCTAAAATAAGTTGTAACTGTCACTATCTAAAGTTTAAGGAGTGTTTAGACATTTTTCTCTCAAAATTGTGGCAATAAAGATCCTAGAAGAATTCTTAACAGAAATCAAGGAGAAATTTTAGCCTATCAATTCCGTTGTCTAGATTTAAGTAGATGTCACCTAAACTATGAAAAAGAAAAACACAAATGTTTGATTTGAGATGATTATGGTGCTTAAGCTTTTAAGGGCTATCCTATGGCAGGTTCTCGTATGGGTTCTTTCGTAGACTAAAACCCAAAAAATTGGTATTGGGTTTTCTGTTCTCGAACCATAGTGATTATAAATTTCGGCCTTTTAACGTTGGAAGAACAATTTTGTAGAGTTGGATTGGACTAGACATTTGGGGTTTGTATAGAGGCCAAAAGCCCAATTGAAATGGCTTGATGTTTAAGGGAACAAAAGGATGGGTTTGGGCTTCTCATGCTGTGATTTAGTTTATTGGGCTGAGCCGATATGGTTAGGCTTACACGAATTAGAGCTTCTGGTCGACTCTTGGGTTGCTTGAATTAGACCTTCACAAATGTTGTATATTTGGCATATAATTATATCGATCAATTTTGATGTTTAAGTTTTAAAGCAAGATTAAATTATGGGTAACCCTTGACCATTGACGCATATTTTAAAAAGAAAAGTATTTGGAAATTTAGACCTCAATACCTTGGGTATGAGTTTGTCCAAGGTTTAAATCTCTTAAAGGGACTCTTAAGATTTGAAATTGTTCTCAAATGACAACAACCAAATACGTATGATGATGGCTTGCATTTTCACTCCAAAATGATACGCACAAAGGAAAGACATAGTAAAAGAAAAGAAAATGAAGAAATAACATGAAGAGTAGCCAATACATTATTATTATAAACATTATCTGGGATTGTTGCTCATTGAAAAGTCGACAAAACTCCTGCCATGCATGTCTATTTTCATTGAAAGAAAATTAAAAGTTCCAATTGCTAACAAATTGCACCCAATCTTAGATACGCGATGGTCTAGAGCCTTATTTCGGATTTTTTATCACTTTTACTAGCCAAGCGAGAAAGCGAATTGAGTGAACCAGAAGAACCATAGAAACCACAATAATCACACTACCCAGAATACAAACGTCCATAAAAGATGTATGCTTGACGGCAGCAATAAGAAGCCAAAGAAGATGAACGTAGCGAAAAAAAACACTGAGGAAGACAAAGATTACTCTTAAATATACCGCAAGGACAAAAAACCATAACCACAAGAAAGTGACTCTGATACCATGTTAAATATTAGCATTGATACACCATGTTGAATATGTTAGTATGGATGCAGAAGCGAAAGCGAAAGCGAAAGCATAAAGTGTAGAACATAATAACACATGAGGGTTATGTGGTTCAGCCTAACAGCTTACATCCATAGAGGAAACCCTAAAGGGCTACATCAATAATATATTAGAGTGTAGTACAAATTCTGTATTATAATGAATCATAACATGTGTATATATAATAGACTGAACCCTAGACTAATAGACTTCTACTACAAGTAGGAGACTTGACTTGCACACAAAGTAGAATTAGGCTTGGCCCTATACTAATAGGCTAATATATCTCTAACAATACATCAGGAAATCTAGGGTCACCATGTAGAATGCGATTAAATAGGTAGCGGCTAGGAATGTGAGAGTCAAACATAGAGAAATTGTCAAGAGGCACATACAAACTCTGTGCTTGATTGGGAATCCATTGATGAGCAAGAAGGTGACACCGAGTGATGCAACGAAAGAAAGTGTGTTGCAAATTATGAAATTCAAGTAGCTCTGGTAATCAACAGCATCGGCTAACACTTCCTTTCCAGCTACACATGGTGTGTCTGAGTTGCATCTAAAACCTTGCTGATGATGCTGAAAGTCGTCAATAAGTCACACAATACTCACGGGCTCGAAACAAGACTTGCGAAATAGAAACAAAGAAAACCCTAGGAAAGTACTAGTGTGGTATTGACCAAAGACCTTCTGAAAGTTAAGTTAGAGAACTCTTCACAACTCTAGAGTACCTTGTTTTCTGAGAGCCCTTTGGTTTTTATAGTAGTGCAGAACTGACCCCTGTTTCTTGTGTAGGAAGTCTTTTCCCTATGGAGAAGATCATCATTAATGGGCGTATATTACAGGACCCTTCTTATGTTAGGATTCTATTCATATTGGGATTCTATAGACTAGGGTTAATCGTGGGATGCAAATCGTTTCCATTTAGGATTTCTTGGAGGCCACTTAAACCATGAGGATGCCACGCGGCCTTGAGATCCGTCCACCTTGTGTTTGTGCCTCTTGGATCTGTCCACTATTAGCCCGTTAGTCTGGCACTATCAAGTTTATTTAAATAGGCCCGTCATCCCTAATTTTACCTTCTTCAGTTGCCCCCTCATTCCATGGGTTCATGATCTTCGAGTGGATGGATCCGTGGAGTAACAGTTCAACTTGCCTCCTGAGAAACACATCTAGCCTGATAGGTTGGCCTAGGGTTATTAATGTCGTAGGGACATGTGTCGTCGATTTAGTGGTCCATCTCTTGGAACGAAGTGTCCCTTCGTCTTCCGTGTTGTTCCCTTTATATAAACCTGCCTCCTTAGCTCTCATTTTTTACTTTCCTTAGAAATCTTACGACCAGAGCGCTACCGTCACCTCTAACAAACAAGCATATCGTCCATCTAATGCATCCATCATTAATACCTTTTTTGCTACTCATCTTTAACTGGTAAGTACTCTTCTCCCATTAAATTTTTGTCATCTTTGAGACTTTGTACTCTCGTCATCTATTAGATCCGTCAATGTCTTAGGGTTTATTGTCACGTGTAGGTGACAGATGTCTAGTGCGTTAAGTAACCAATCGTGTGTTCGCAATGGGGCGGGCTATGATGAAGTGTTTTTGTCAGGTCAGAAAGACCTTGACACTTCAAGTGACGAAAGGAATCTGTCAGCCACCTCTCCTTCAAGGGATGAGGGTTTGGAGATGGATAGGTTAGAGGGTGACTCTAGTGACGGTTTAGATGGCGTCAAGCCTCCAATTCAATCCGTCATAGGTCCAGATGGATTTAAGGAGTTCATAATGCTACCCTTGTGGACGGTTAACGATTTTATCTTTACAATCAAAGAATCTCACTTTAAAACACTTAGGGAGAAGTTCCAAATACCCATCAACATACCTATTCGTCTACCCTTCAAGTCAGAGAAATGTTACTATGAGGGTGTTGAGGGCGTAAGGGTCTATGAGCAGATGCTGTAAGCAGGGCTCAGATTCCCCCTAAGTTCACTTCATCGTCAACTCCTTCAATACCTAGGTTTGGTCGTCACCCAGATTTCCCCAAACGCCTGGAGGGTCTTCCTTAGCGTGGAGGTATTGTATAGGGCTATGTTTGACGAGGCATGGAGGTTGACGGTGGAAGAATTTTTTAATTGTTACCATCTGGTTGAGATTGCTTAGTCATGTATAGCTTTGTGCCTAGGAGCCCGTTGCTGAGGCTCGTGTGTGATACCCTCGACTCCAATAGAAACTAGAAGAATCAGTATTTTTTCATGGAGGGTGACGAGTGGATGTGTCGTCCTGGTGACTATGAATATATGCCCGTCGACAAAACATGGGGCATATTGCCCCCGTCCGGTGTGCATCCGTCTATATTTAGGCTTTTAATTATGTGTTAGATGTTGCTCTAACTATTACTCTAACCGTTCCTTGCAGTTCAGGACCGTCCACAAGTTTCACTTGAACAATGGAGTTTTTTGGAGAAAATTTTCAACAAAACCAAATTAGAGGAGAGGACGTGGGCTAAATTGGTCAACTTAGACACTCTACACTAATATTGTGACGGAACAAAGCCAATTATAGCCACCTGTCGATATGATGCTCAAGTTCGCCAACGTAAGTCTGTCATCCACACTTTGGTTTCTTTGTTTTTAATTTTATTCTAAACATCCGTCCGCCTTCGTGTAGAGATGGACACTACTAGGAGAAGGGTCTACATCAAGCAGTAAGTTGTTACGAAGAAACAACAAAAGGGGAGTTAACCCCCCAATGGGACGGGTTTAGCCAATCCGTTTACCAAAAGGAAGTAGGCAGAGAAGTCTAACCATCTTCCTAAGAAGCCCAAGACTGTCCTCGAGCTCGTTGTGGGTTTGAATGCTGAAACCAAGAAAACGGTCACTCCTCTTGGCTAGGGAAAGGGCAAGGGTTTTATGAAAGGCCCCTCCGTCACTAAAAAACCACCTGTCCTCCTCCATGAGGATTCAAAGTATGCTTCGGAGCAGCTCTCGTCCATCATCACATTCGACGACTATGAGGACTTGAGTAACCATGCTACTGAAGCCATGGGGGAGACGGGGCTTTTTAACATTGCTCAGGTAATCATGTCCATCCCTTTCTCATTATTTTTTCCTTCATCTTGCCTTGTTACTAACCCATTTTTTTTCTAGGCAATGTTAATGATGAAGGGATTAATGGGTCGTTGCCTAAACCATGAGACAACTCTAGATCATATTAGGGTGAAGGTGAACTCGACGGAGGATGAGTTGAACGAGTTGAAGGCCTGGAAGACGGTCTAGGAGAAGAAGCTTGCTTTATCAGAGGAAGCTAGGGATGAGCTAGAGAAGCAGACGGAGTTGTTGAAGTGGGTCTTGGAGGATAAGGAGAAAGAAATCTGTGACACCAAGGACTAGCTCCATCAGGTGAAGGAGGAAGCAACACATGAGTATCGTGATTCCGACGCCCTTCTGGCAGAGCTCGAAGGCTCCTTTGCTAAAGGCTTCGACGATGCCCTTAGTCAAGTCAAGGCTTCTTTTCATGATCTGGAGGCATCTCATGTTAATATTGATGTCCAGGCCTAAACCTCGGTTCAGCTCGTCCATTCTGAGAGCACAGACGAGTTGTTTGCTAACGATGCCCCTATTGACGGCCTTTATGGTGACGGAAGGACTGCTGCTAAAAGTCAAGTCAAACCCGTTGTGGATAGCATTGGTCATTCTGATGACGTTCAAGTGGAGGAGGAGAAAGAAGAAAACACCCCCATTCAGCAGTAAATATATATATATATATATATATATATTTTTTTTTTTTAATGTAAAGATTTTGAAGAATAGTTAATGTTTAATTTAACCGTTGTCTTCTGTAACTAAACTTCACCTTTTATGGGCTTCAGCATTATTGGATTACTTATTATGCATTATCCGTCTACTTTTATGCTTATGGATGAATCCATTTAGTTTATGGATTACGTATGAATATAACCGTCTTTAGGATGAACCCGCCTTCTTATGGACTTGTACTTTTATTGTTGAACCAGCCCACTTAATGGACTATAATTATCATCCTCTCAGATGAACCCGTCCTCCTATGGACTACTTTTAATTCAATTATGTTGTTGAATCCGTTCATTTTATGGACTATAATCATCCTTTCGGATGAACTCGTCCTCTTATGGACTTCTTTTAATTCAACGTGTTGTTGTACCCGTCCATTTCGCCGACTAATTCAATGTGTTGTTGAACCTTTCGACATTGTGGACTATAATTATCATCCTCTCAGATGAACCCGTCCTCTTATGGACTATTAATTCAATGTGTTGTCGAACATGTCCACTTTGTGGACTATAATTCAACGTGTTGTTGAACCTGTCCACTTTGTGGACTATAATTATCATCCTCTTGAATGAACCCATTCTCTTATGGACTTTTAATTCAATGTGTTCTTAAACCCATCCACTTTGTGGACTATAATTCAACGTGTTGTTGAACCTGTCCACTTTGTGGACTATAATTATCATCCTCTCGAATGAACCCGTCTTCTTATGGACTATTAATTCAATGTGTTGTTGAACTCGTCCACTTTGTGGACTATAATTCAATGTGTTGTTGAACTTGTCCACTTTGTGGACTATAATTATCATCCTCTCAGATGGACCCGTCCTCTTATGGACTTTAATGAATATATGGACATATTTATTTATACACGATATTTCTGAATAACTCCTTTTATTGTGTGGTAAACATGTGTGTAGAAATTGTTCTAAAAAATAAAACCTGCCTTTTGGGCTTAAAAGAAATTATAAATAATAAAATCTTTAACTAGAAAGCAATAAACTGGAAATAAGGAGTATTATTTTATTATTCATGTTGTCGCCTACTGATAGTATTTCTTCAGGTGCTCTGTGTTTCATGGGTGATGCAACTTTTGCCCGTCCAATATCTCCAAGTGGTAGGTTCCCTTCCTATGCCATGATGCGACTCTGTATGGTCCTTCCCAATTAGGTCCTAGCTTTCCCTGGGAGGTATCTTTTATGGTGCCCATTACCTTTCTCAGGACAAGATCTCCAACTTGGAAGTCTCTGTGTTTGACCTTGGAGTTGTAGTGCTTGGCCATGAGATTTTGGTACCATGCCAATCTCTGTTCAGCTGTCGCTCTTACTTCATCAAGCTGATTAAGCTGCAGGCGCATAGCTTCATCATTCTTGCTTTTGTCATGGTTCTTTATCCTGTAGCTTGTAAGTCCTGCTTCAGCCAGGATGACCGCCTTGCTTCCATTTGCTAGTCGAAACAGGGTTTCTCCTGTAGACATTCTCACCGTTGTCCTGTACGCCCATAAAACACTCGGTAATTTGTCCGACCATATACCTTTTGCCCCCTTGAGCCAAGTCTTGATGATTTTAAGCAAAGATCAGTGGTTCTTGATCCCCAGTTGTGAGCAAAAGTTTCTAAATGTGTCGTTGTCGAACTGCTTCCTATTGTCCGATACCAGCACTCTAGGTATATTGTACCTGCAAATGATTTTTTCCATACAAAGTTTTGTACATTTTTCTCAGTGATAGTGGCCAGGGCTTTGTTGACACCTCATTTTGCAACTTGCATTTAACTTCACATGGAGGGTAAAAGGGTAATTTTGCCTTGGGAATATGCATCTTAACTCTGGACATTAGATCCTTAATCTCATTTCACCAAAATGATCTTGATGTCGTAACGATCAAATCGACTGGTCATAAGCCCTAATCGGACCACCAGATTGAAAGTTATCATCAGATCAAGTTTTAATGGCTGAGATGCACTATCACAAATTGAGTCCGACTATATGTGATTATGAACAATTGATTTTAATTGGTTATAAGTTTAATCAATTTGAGATCAATGATGTGTCATAATTTGATTGGTTAGGATTACATTTTATGGTGAGGTTGCATACACCTAATTAATTAGATAGTTAAACATTAATTATTCAATGAGTAATTTGTGCAATTATATTTTAATTAGAGTAAATTTAAAACCAATTAAGTCTAAAATGTGAGTGATTGAAGCCATTTAATGTTAATTGAGAGTTAATTTGGAACCTATTAATTTTAATTGTGCTGAAACCATTTTCTAACAAATGACCTCTGCTAACCATTTCATCCATATCTCTAAAAATATTTTGAATTTGGGAATGAGGTTAATTTTTCCAGAAACTAGACATCCGGAGCTTCAATTTGAGCACAAGAATGAGACAATTCCGATCAGAATTGAGTCAGATATGATTTTTCGAAATTAGCTCTACAAGTTGTTACAGCAGTTACGGGAAAACTGAACTTGGTTTACTCCTCACTCCCCCCAAGGCTAAAATGAGGACTAGGTTCATGATTCTTTGTTAACCCTCATTAAATGGCCTTCCATTCATATTTTCTCCACCACTACTATATAAATCCCTCATCTCTTTTATTCCAAAGCACACAAAAGCCTCACTCTCTTCTCCTCTCTTGAGTTCTAGTGAAGTAAATTAGTCTTAGTGAAGTAGAGCAGTTTTGTCATATCTTGGTCTTCTTGAGACTCAAGGTATTGAGTGAGACTCACTCTTCCTCTCCTAACTTTTCTTTTCCTCCACCTTTAGGACATCCCTCAAGAGTCTCCTCCTCCGCCATATGGATCTTACATGAAAGTATAATCCCTTTCCCTAATTGTTTTTTGTGTTGCCATGATGAGAATTTAGGATGAAGGCATGATAGTAACTATTTAAATCCTCTTGAATATGTTTGAATGTTTTTAATTGTTCTTATATGTTCTTCACATGTTCTTGGTTGTTTATCACATGTTTATGCATAAACATCAGTTTTTATCTTAAATCCACATAAAAAATATGAAAAACATGTTTGCTTCATAATTCTTTCAAATCCTTGAATCTAGGATATCACCATATACACACATTCACTAGAATTTATTTTTCAATTCAAATGCAATGCTTAATAAATTGAATTAGAATCATCACATGCACACACATTAAATTCAACATGCAAATTGATTGATAAAATATTGGATGATGTGATATGAATGTTGGCCACCATAGTCTAGAAGACCGGTTTCACAGGGCAAGATGGGTGCTTAATACCTTCCCACCTTGTAACATAGCCTTCGAACTTAGATCAAGAGTTAGTAGATCAAATGCTTATCCATGTAATTTTTCAATTTATAGATTGTAACTAGGAAATAAAGCCATGTACTTTATCTTAGATTGTATCTAGGACCAAAGCCATGTAATTTTCCTATGATCAATGTAAATTCAATTTCAAATTGATAAAACGAGGAATCTTTCAATTATGGTTTTCTTATTTTTCCAATAATTAAATAAGTGGCGACTCCATTGTAAAACCCCTAATCTAAGTGGGAGAATATAACTAGTCGAACCTTCATTTTGAGAGGCAATAACACGACTCCACCCATTCACGTGGGTTTGGCCTAACATCCTTATAAAACGGGTTGGGGGTGCGGTCTCTCACAGGCTTTAACTTCCACCCACTTGGTGAAGTAGTCTATACTGACTACTAGGAACTTCATCATCTGCGTTTTCGCGACTATGTGAGGGGGAGCCATATCTGTGCTAGAAGAACGAGTGGTATCCTGTCGCTTTTGTCTGCTTGGGGCGTTACTGCATTTCGGCCCCTTTTGGTTCCTCCTTTCAGTGTTGGTTCCTTCCTAATCTTCCTCTTAGGTATTCAATGTTGCATTTTTCTAGCGTAACTGTTCCTCTAGGTCATGATTTTTCTTCGTGAGACGTTCCACTGCCACTGAGAGGGTTTGAACTTGCCTGTCTAGGGCAGTGGTGCGCAGTTTGTCGCCCTGATTGTTGGTGGTGGTTGTCATCGAACGAGTATGTACTATGTAACTTTTTGTCTGGGAAGCGATAAGTATGGCTTATCTGGGTTCCCATAGACAGCGCTAACTAATGATGCTGAAAATCATTAGTAAGTCACATAATACTCACAGGCTCAAAACAAGACTTGTGAAACAGAAACAAAGAAACCCTAGGAAAGTACTGGTGTGGTACCGACTAAAAACCCTTCGAAAGTTAAGTTAGAGAACTCTTCACAATTCTAGAGTGTTAGAGCTGGGGTGAATTATGCATACCTTGTTTTCTAAGAGCCCTTGGGTTTTTATAGTAGTGTAGAACTGACCTTCGTTTCTTATGTAGGAAGTCTTTTCCTTGTGGAGAAGATCATCATTAATAGGCGTCTATTATTAGACCCTTCTCATGTTAAGATTCTATTCATATTAGGATTCTATCGACTAGGGTTAATCGTGGGATGCAAGTCGTTTCCATTTATGATTTCTTGGAGGTCACTTAAACCATAAGGATGCCATGTGGCCTTGAGATCCGTCCACCTTGCATCCGTGCCTCCTGGATCTGTCCACTATTAGCTCATTGGTCTGGTATCGTCAGGTTTATTTAAATGGGCCCGTCGTCCCTAATTTCACCCTTTTCACTTGCATATCATTTACATTTGCTTGCCAAAGACCTCTTGGGGGGCTGATTGCCTGTTGGAAAGTGATAGTTGTAATCACAGTAGGCACCACCATTATTGAACCATGATTATCTTTGACCCAGTCATCGTAGGCCAAAATTGGCAAATGCCCTTTTTCGTGCAAAAAAATCAGCGTTTTGCTCCATTTTCCAAACTAATTAAGGAAATACTATAGTTTTGAAACTCGATTTTCTCAAAATCGAGTTTCAATTTAAAATTCGATTTTTGGACAATCGAGTTATAGCAAACTGAAAATTAAAAAAAAAAAAATTTTTTTTCTAGAACTCGATCTCCATGAACTCGAGTTTCATGCAATTTTTTAAAGCTCTATAATGATGTTTTAAAACATGCAAGTTTTTTTTTTTAAAATTTGATCACTCCATAGGGAGCCCTATAGTGGCGTTTTAAATACCTATAGTGGCATTTTTTATGGAACTCAAGCTTGCTCCACGAACTCGAGTTCCATGCAATTATTTATTTATTTTTAAATTTTACCTATAACTACGTTTCATAGAGGCCTATTGTAGCATTTTTAATGGAACTCGAGTTCCATGCTTCTTCTTCTTCTTCTTCTTTTATTTTTATTTTTTTTTATTTTTTATTTTTTTTTAAGTTTAATCGCCTCATACTCGATTTTCTACAAATCAAGTTTTACATTGAAACTCTATTTTGAGAAAATCGAGTTACAAAAGTGAGGCATTTTCCTAATTAGTTTGGGAAATTAGACAAAACGCTGATTTTTTTGTACGAAAAGGGCATTTGCCCATTTTCTCCAGTCATCATATTTCAAGTACTCTAACCAATTCTTACACCCTTTCTTGCTTGACTGTTCTGGTTCCGCTGATTCACTGTGACCAACTGCAATTGTCAATGGTGGTGAGGGATCATTCATTCTTTTAATACTAGCACCAGCATCCATTAAAATGTTTCGAATGGTGAAACTTTTGAAATCTTTTGGACAGTTCTCCAACATTTCTAAGGCTGTAAAACCCATGTTGTTGGGGAAATCCACAGCTTCTTTCACTTTAGGCATCAAAAGCAAGTATTTTATTGTCTGCAAAAACCTAAAGGGCTTTAGTTTTGATGGCATTAGCCAAAAGATCATGCTACATAGACATAATATATATCCCTTATTAACAAGAACTGGATATTAGACCGGATGCAGCATTTGTAGGTTAATTTCTGACTCAAAAGTCATTGTGCGGTTTTAGAATCTAGCCGACACCAAAAAAAAAAAAAGGGTCAAAATATGAACTTCACTTTTCAATCACATCTAGGGTATTCACCAACCGCACAAACTGCAAAAACAACCAGCAAAATGGTATAACCGTATCGCACTGCAATAACAATGCACTACACCGCAGTGTAGTTTGCGGTTTTATAATAATAAAACTGCACAAACTGCACTGCACCACACCCCTCCCTTTCTATATATTAATATATTTAATTTTTTTAATATTAAATATGTTATTAATAGTTTAATAATCCTAGTTTACATAATAAAAAAAAAAATTAATAACCCTAGCAAGTGTTGATTAGGAAAGTCAACATCAAATAAAGAAAAACTAGCTCAATAGTTCAAAACATAGCCCAAAACAAAGGGAAAAATCATTTTTGAGTTGGGTAACAAAAGCCCAAAATTTGAAAAATATACTAGTTTCAAACCATTTAAATCGTATCTTAGCCACCGCATTGCACATGTGACCGCAAAAATGAGGTACGGTGTGGTTATAGTTTTCGCTAAGTTTTAAACCACACCACACTGCACATGTAACTACAAAGATGAGGTGTAGTGCAATTATAATTTTGTTTAAACTACATGGCAAAATGCAGTATTAAAGATAACCCAAAATTGTACCGCATCGCATCGTGAACACCCCTAATCACAACTGTCACCTTTCAATCCCAAAAAAAAAGGTTTGGCAAATAATAGTTGTGACCACAATAGCCACCACCATTAGCGAACCATGTGTCTCTTCAAACCAATCACCTTTATATCTCAAGTACTTTTTAAGTCTTTAACTATTTGGGGACAAAATTGGCTTCTGCCCTTTTTGGGCAAAAAAAATAGCCTTTTGCCCTTCTTCCCAAACTAAATAGGAAAATACCCCTCTTTTGAAAATCGAGTTTTTCAAAATCGATTTAAGCCCTATAGTGACGTTTTCAAGGACCTATAGTGACGTTTATAAAGACCTATAGTGGCGTTTTGTAACTTGATATCCATGAAATCGAGTTATAGGCAATAAAATTGCCTATAACTCGATTTCATGGATATCAAGTTACAAAACGTCACTATAGGTTCTTAAAATGTCACTATAGGTCCTTATTCACTATAGGGCTCCAGAATTTTTTTTTTTTAAACTCGATTTTGAGAAACTTGATTTTCAAAAGAGGGGTATTTCCCTATTTAGTTTGAGAAGAATGGAAAAAGGCTAATTAATTTGCCCAAAAAGGGCAAAAACCCATTTTGTCCACTATTTGGTCAACCTACTTGAACTTAACTGTGTTGGTGTTGCTAATTCATGGTGACCAATCGTTATTGCTGATGGTGGTGGAAGAATACTTTGGTTCTTTGCTCTTTCAACACCGGCATCCATTAAAATGTTTTGAATGGTGAAGCTTTTGAATTCTTTTGGATAGTGATCTAATACTTATAAGGCTGTAAAACCCGTATGCATGATTCAAGACATCTGCTTTTTCTTTCACTTAAGACATTGAAGGCAAGAATTTTACTCTCTGCAAGAACTTATAGCATTATAATTTTGAACAATTTGTTTATGAGAAGCAAAACTAAAATGATACCCAAAAAAAAAAAAAAAAAAAAAAAATTCCCAATATATATCGTATAAACTCAATATATATGTATATATATATAGGGAAATTTTGTATAAATTTAAAGCCTTCTTAAGAGAGAGAGAGAGAGAGAGAGAGAGAGAGAGAATTTGAAAAAAATTGTAATTGTGAAGGCATTTTATTTTCATTTCTTGTCATTAAATTTGTGCAAAAAGTCATGCCCATTATGTCTTGGTCGAATATAGACCATTGATTTGGATGTGAGATGAGAAAGTATTATTCATTCGTCTACCATGGAAACAACATGGAAAAACATTCTCTATTTTGTTCTATTTCTTTACCAAGAGAAAAGGATGAATGATTGAGGTCCTACGTATACCAATTCAAAAAATTCTCATGTGAGGAAGACAAGGACCCTAGGGTTGAGAGTTCAAGGGGCCATGGACCTTAGTTTTTAACTAAGAGTCTTCCCATATATATTTTTAAATTGTATTACATTAAAATAAATAATCATGTACAATGAATTTTATTTATTTTTAAATATTTTTAAAGCAATTATATGATTCATATTAATTTTTTAGGTCTATTAGTATACTTTAATTATTTAATTTCTAAATTTTTAAAATATAATAAAAATAGAACAAAGTTTAGCTGTAAAATTGGTTGTAGTCTTAAGCTACAACCTTACTCAATATCTTTTTATTAAAAGTTAATTTTGACAAATCTATCATTGAATTATATCTTCTTCTTATACACTCCATGCTTGCAAAATTTCTAAAAAATTGAAGATCAATAGCTATGTCATCAATAAATTGTTTAAATTGCAAGTTTTTGTAATTTAAAATTTTGCATAAAATATAAGTTTATAGATTATATAGTAAATAATATCTAATTGACACAAAATTTAATATGTGTATTAAGAGTGTAAAGAATATGCAATTCAATAGTTAGATTATCAAATTATGTAATAATTTTTTTTTCTTTTGAGTAAGGTTATACTCTTAAGCTGCAACCAATTTTGTAGCTAAACTTGTCCTTAAAAATATTAATTATGATCAATATGATGATGTTAAAAATAGTTCAAATTTACAAACTAACTAGATGAAAAAAAGAAAAAAAGAAAAAAAAGAAAAGAAAAAGCAATTGAGTTATGTGAATGCTAACATAGTCTGTTATATATGAAAAATATATTATATGTTGAATCATGGTATAAACTTACTTCATTTCTTTATATGTATATATATATTTAATCATTGGTTTTTAAATTTTTTGTGGACAAAGTTTAACTACAAAGTGGGTTAGCCTAAAACTACAACCAAACTCAATAAAATAAACATTATTAATATTTTAAAAATCTAACCGTTGAATTTCATGGTCTTTATGCTATTAATACACGTGTTAAATTTTGTGTTAATTGAATATTATTTACTATATGATCTATAAGTTTATTTTCTATGCATAATTTTAAACTACAAAAACTTGCAATTTAAAGAATTTATTGATGATATAGCTATTGTTCTTTAATTTTCTAGAAATTTTGCAAGTATGGAGAATAGAAGAAGAAGATGTCATCCAATGATAGATTTGTCAAAATTCTTCTCTAATAAAAAGATATTGAGTAAGGTTATAACTTTAGGCTATAACTAATTTTATAGCTAAAATTTGTCCATTTTTTATTAATATTTAACTTGGCACTTTAGAAAAATGCTTAGCTTTACTCCATGCTCATCCAAAAGAACAAATGTGCTGGATATTTTCAAAATAAGAGAACTTTGAAAAACAATAGGTAAATCTTTTCCTTGAAAAGGTTTTGTTTTTTGATAATTTAATAGTTACAATGGAAGAATAAGGATTTGAATCCTAAGTTTCTTCAGTAAAAAGTTAATTCATTTCATAAACCTTCATCACGCTTTAGCGGCTTGCGCTTATTTTGGAGAATTTATTTAACTTATTTGACTTATGTATAACCTTTTGAAGATTTTTATTTTATTTTTATTATATTTTTAAGTTACAACTATACTTACCATGAATAGGAAATACTAATATAACAAACAAAATTCATATAATCATGGTTAATTTGATGACATTGAATTTAAGATGAGACATGAATTTCATCTATCACGTAAGCAAAACAATTTAAGGTATAAAGGCAAAATTAAAACACGCCTTGCAAAATATAAGAACAAATTTCAAACAATAATACAAACGTTAAAACTAAATATTCAATTTAACCAAATACATCTGATAAGTACATTTCATCAACTATTTGCATATTAAAAAATTTTGAAGATCAAAATATTAGGGAATTTAAAATAAAGGTCTAGTGTATAAACTCCTATAAGTATGATTGATTTTAATTATAAGAAATCACAATATTCATAATAAATACTTTTACATTAAGATTCTAATTACTAAAATGTTTCACCTACAATATCAACTTTGCATTTTATAACGATTTGGAATTGCCAAAAACAATAGAATAACATGAAAGAGGCCGTAGAAGGTGTATGATTGAGCGATTGATGACAGGAGTAGGTAAATAATAGAAGACATGGATGCACTTTCCCTGGTATCTATTGGATGATGCTTATACCTTTAGTAGCACCAAAACCAACTAACGAAAAAGACAAATGCACAACACAATCCTCGTTCAAAAAAGATCATCCCACTTTCAAGTAAAATGAAGAATATAATGGATGTTAGGTAATGAGAAATCTATTTTCTTTGTGCAGTTGGCACATGTCAGTGTCATATTATCAACTTTATTTTTACTCTTTCTTCCATGGAAATTCACCTTAGAATGGTGGGCTTCAGGCATATATAGGTCCTACCTATTTCTCCAAATATAAAAGTAAAGTTGATAATTATTCGCTCATGTTCACAGAAAATTTGTTCCTTTCAAGGCCCCTCCCCTTTTGTTTTAAAAAAATTCATAGCATGACTTATGTCTTGGCTGGATAGAGAATTTTAACTTAGATATGAGATTAGGAAGTATTACAAATTCGAAAGGGTCCATTTACCATGGAAACAACATGGAAAAGTATCCTCAAATTTGTTTCATTTTTTTTTACTGAGATAAGAATGAATGATTGAGGCCCCATGTATATCAGTTAAAATGTGTTTCATGTGGTGATGACAGGTGCCTGAAGAGTGGCGATAGGTGGGCCATGGACATTAGGGTTTTAAAATTCTCTCTCTCTCTCTCTCTCTCTCTCTATATATATATATATAATTTAACTAAGGAACTCCCTATATTTTTTAAAAATTGTACAACATTTATATTAAATGATTAGTGCATCATTTTTATGCTTCATAATATTTTTATGTCATGCGCGTAGCTCATTAAATCAAAATGCATTCAAGATATATTTCCTAAAAATAGATAAGTTTATATAAATAATTAGTGCATAATTGTTTCCTCATACTACTCTTATACCATGTGTAATCTATTTTTCTAGGAATAGATTAGTAAGTCTATTTCATAGAAGCCTTCTCTATTTTTTTTTTTTTAAAGATATTTTTTATTTTACATTTGGAGACGTAGGTCCTACCTAGGGGAAACTTGAGCTTCCCACTTCCCAGTGAACATCGTCTTGATCGAGGCTGAGTTTGAACCATGCTGAAATTGGTATTGTGTATTTAATTTGCTGTGATTGTGCTGATTTTGTTGTTTGTCTATGCCTACTATTAGTAATTTGCTAATCATGTACACAATTGGTCTATAAATTGGTAGATTAGCTTAAAATTTGAATTAGCATTACCATATTTAAATTTGATAATCTCAATATTTATGAGGGAATTTGACTGCAAACGTCATACAAAATGGAAAGCATATGTAGAGGATCCAATAACAATATGAAAATTCATTCTAGTCCGGCCAAATCCCATACATCATTTCTAGTCTTTATTAAAAACATAGAATTTTTAAATAAAAATTTTTCTAGTCCAATAACAATCTTTCTGTGTGTGTTGGTTGAGCGGCAACGATTTGTTTTTTAGTACAAAGGAGTGTCATGGTGACTGGGGTAGGCGATGGTGATTTTAGTGTGGAGGAGTGTGAGGAGAAAGAAAAATAATATTTTAATAAAATAGATAAATAAATATTGAGTCTGATATAGAAGTATCTACAAATAAGTTATTTAAAATAGCTTTTTAGACAAAATTTGGCTAAAATGGCGTTGAGGTTGATTTAAATACTCTTACAGGTGCAAGGGATTTGTTAAAATTTCTCATTTAACAAATTTGTTAAATGAGAAATTTTACAAACTAATAACTCTACACTGTTACATATAATCTTTGAAAAGTACAACCAAATACATGTGATCATAGTTTGAACTTTTATTCCAACAAGAAGAACAAAAGATTGAAAAAAAATAAAATAAAATAAAAACGAAAAGACCTTCAGGACTTGGAAAGTAACCAATACATTGTGTTACCAATCTGTTAATATTGATAGCAAGTTGAACACTAAATAACTTGCCACGTCACTTACAATCCAAAAGACGATTAAATTTCAACTAGTAATAGAAATTGCAGTCTCCGATATTAGATTCAAGTCGGTCCAATCCTAATTGTCCAACTTAATTATTAGTGTCTTTGCATGTACAAGGTGAACTTTCGTATCTTGACGACCATCCAGGTGAGAAAGCGAATTGTGTGAATCAGAAGAACGATACCAACCACAGCCATCAGACTTAACGGAACACACATTATTAGGATAAACATTGGCTCAGTTCTATAATTATCATAAAAATAAGGCTGATCAGGTAGCAGCAGGATGAATGCATATATATAGGCAAAAGCTAGGAAAGTGAGAGTGATACACATGGAAAATGTCAAGATCCCCATGCAAAGCTTATTCCTGAGAGGAAATCCACTAATAAGCAAAAAGGTGACGCACAAAGATGCAGTGAAAGAGATAGTATTGCAAATCAAGAAAATTGAGTACGCAAAGTACTGATCAGCATTACAGGCAAAAACCGAGGTTCCGGCTGGACATGTAATATTATATCCGTTTCCATTACTCTCAATACTTAAGGTTTCATTTGTTTGCGAAACTCCACCTGGGGGATTAAGTACAGGTTGGAAAGTTATAGTTGTGATAACAGTAGCCACCACCATTAATGCACCACGCATCTCTCCTAACCAATCACCCTGGTAGCTCAAGTATTCTATCCATTTCAACCACCAATTCTTGCTTGGCTGCACTGGTTTTGCTGGTTCATGGTGACCAATAACAACTGCTAATGGTGGTTGAAGATTAGTTTGGTTCCTTGCTCTTTCAATCCCAGCATCTAATAAAATTTTTCGAATGGTGACATTTTTCAAGTCTTCTGGACAGTGATCTAAGACTTCTAAGGCTGTAAAACCCATCTGGTTCAATGAATACGCTCCATCTTTCACTTTAGACACTGAAAGCAAGTATTTAACTATCTGCAAAAACTTATAGCATTATAGTTTTGAACAATTTTTTTTTTTTTTTTTTGAGAAATTATATATAAGTAGATGCAAAGAAAAAAAAACCTACCGTTGTTTGCTTTAGCATCACAGCTAAATGCAAGATAGTATTGCCACCATCATGGTCTTTGGAATTGAGAAAATCCCCTTCGTCACTCAAAGATTCCACCAGCAATTTAAGAGCCTCTATTTGGTTGTATTTAACACATAAGTGCAAAACAGTCTCACCCCCATCAAGCACAATTTGAGATGAGTCAGGCTGCACAGTGATCAACTCCCTCACAACATCAATTCGTCCCCTCATGACTGCATAGTGGAGAGGAATTCTCTCATCTTGATCACGAATTAAGCATGCATTGTTGTTTGCACGTAATAATATTTGGACAATCTCAATGTGGCCCTCAGCAGAAGCCATGTGAAGGGGGCAACGTCTATGGGAGTCCAACTCGACAGCAAGTTGGGGTTTTAGAAGTAGAAGAGCTCTACTGAAATCAAGGTGGCCAACTAAAGTAGATATGTGTAATGGAGTTTCACTCATAGAAGTGAGGGAAATTTTGTTAAGGATGTTTGGCTCTTTATTGATCAACCTATACAATGTGGTTGTACATCCACTCATGGATGCGTTGTAGAGCTCTATTATAACATCTTCTTCATGCCTTATTTCCATTCTCTCTGTGGGGAAAGGGGGATTGTTAGGTTTCGTATTGTATGATTGTATCTGACATTCCAAAATAGAAGCATATATACAAATAGATGAATGTAGTTCACATATCAATATTATTATCTAGTGACCGTTTGGTTTGCACGTCTACGTTTTTTTCTCCAAGTTTTCCTTTTTTTTTTTTTTTTCAGCCCGCAATAGTTGACTTTGTCAACTGTGAACAGTATATATGTGTACTGTTTACAGTCTCACAAATTACACTTTTTATTAAAAATGGGTCACACAACACTATTTACACATTTAAAAATTATTTTACTACAGTGTTTTCAGTTTCAGTTTTCAGTTTCAGCAAAAATAAGCTCAATCTAAACACACTCCTATTGCTTAGGACATTTCTTTTATCGTTCAAGCAAATTGACAAAGCAGACATTAATGAAATTTCTACTGAATTTCCTGGTACGTAGGAAAACAAAGTTGTGGTTTATATATATTTACATTGCCAACGAATACGAGATAGAAGCATATATACAAATAGATGAATGTAGTTCACAGATCAATATTATTATCTATTGCTTAGGACATTTCTTTTATCGTTCAAGCAAATTGACAAAGCAGACATTAATGAAATTTCTACTGAATTTCCTGGTACGTAGGAAAACAAAGTTGTGGTTTATATATATTTACATTGCCAACGAATACGAGAAAGACTAGATGAATTACTTATTTGCTTCCGATGACGACAGTCACATATGTTGTGTTTTCTTGTTACCAGCTAGTAGGGCCAGCTCTATACTCTATAGGTGAATGAGTCAATCCCCTGAACCCTCCAAATTCTAACCAATAGAGTTATTTCTTATATTATAGTAGTATTAATTAAATCCAAATATTAGTCAATAAATAAAATAATATTTTTTATCAAATAGAAAACAAGAAAATAAAAATAAAGAAAAAAAGAAATACAACATCCACAATATATTTTACAATCTTAAATGTTAGGCTGTTATTGGTGGGAAAAAAAAAAAAGAAGCAATTTCAATGGTGAGTTTAAATTAAAACTAATAATAACTTAACACCGTAGATTTATCGTGAAAATGTTATGAATGTAGCACTTCCAAAAAAAAATGCAATACATAAAAAATTTCACAACATAGTTGAGTTGACAAACTTTTATTATAACAAACTTTTACTAGTTATCATCTAAGTGTTCACTACTAATATTACATTTTTACTTATTACTATCAAGCTACCACACTAACTGGTATGAAAAGTTTGTCAAATTTTTTGTTTCTATAAGCTTTATTTCTCAACAATATATATATATACACACACATGGCTAATTAGTAATTTTGCATCTAAAATAAGATAATAGAATTTGAGTAATATTTAATTTTTTAAAAAAAGAAAAAAATTCATATTTAAATATATTAATATACCTCAATTTAGTTTTAGCCTAAAGCCTCCAAATGCATCAACCCACCCTTACAACTAACTTTAAATTTTGTTTCAAGTGATCACTAAAATATATAATATCTGAAGTGAAATTGAATAAAGGGCTACAATTTTTTTTTTCAAGGGCCGGCTATCATCCCCATCAACTTCTCTCTGTCTAACATATATGAGTAAAACTCATCTGAAGCAGTTAAACAATCTATCAACTCTCTTCTTCTTCTTCTTCTTCTTTTTTAAATTTTTTATGGAAAGCCGAAAACATGAAAGCAATCCATCAATTCTCTCCTAATACATGTAAAATATGATCAAATTTAAAAGTTGTCAAACCTCCACCGGTTGTCAACACTGATACATCATCTGCTCGTGATTTTTTACTTTTTGTTTTTGTTTTTTTGGGTTACTGAGAGCAAATAGATCTTATCCTCAGAGATCAATTTCACGGATACGGAAGTCTCAATAAGTTATAAGGAAAAAAATTAAAAATTAATAAGATCCGTTTGCAGTTGACCCAACCCCATGAGAGAAAGAGAGAGAAGCAAAACTAACAGAAAATAAAGGAGGCACGCGTGAGACAAATAAAATGTATCATTTTATTATAATATTAAGCTATAGTGCGCTGTTAGTTGAGTGTCAAAATTTTTAATGTAGTAAGTATTTTTGTGCCGTTGGTTGTTGAGTAGGCTTTTAGCATTTTTAACATCCTTTTTGGCTTCATAAACCGTAAACAACGTAATATATTAAACTAATAAATAGTATTAATTTATTAATTATGTGACTTGTAGAATGACTCAATAATTAACCCTTTCACAACCTTAACTCTTCTTCTCATGGCTTTATGTGAAGAGGAATTCTCCCGCATATTTCTATCACGACTTAAGAATGCATTATCATTGGTTAGGATTATTGTTAATTATATAGGAGAGACTTGATGGATTGTTTACTTGCTTCCCAAATTCCCATGACATTTAATCCCATATTTTGGAGAGTGAGAAGTTGACAGGTGATGAGAACTGACGTTAGAAAAAGGAACAAAGGAAAATTCTTTTATAGGTCATTTTTCAATTTCATTTTTAGATATTATTTAATGTATGGATTAAAGTATACAATGTGGTTTTACACCCCATTCACTGATGCATTATAGAGTTGTATTATGTCATCTTCGACGTGCCTTATTTCCATTTTCTTTGTGGGGCTATGTGTTGCATATGTATGATCCAAAATGCAAGCATATAAGTAGGGAAAAAATTTAACAGCTCCAGATTGGATTGAAGGAAATGTGGGGGCTATGTGGTGTGTATGATTCCAAAATGGAAGCTTATAAATAGCGAAAAATTTTAACTGCTCCATATTAGTTTAAAGGAAAATTCTTTTATCCATGTATGGGTCAATCAACAAAAAAATACAATTGTACTTTTAGTCATATATATGATCTATTTTAATAAATATTTTCCATTTTAATTAATTATGTGACTTGTTTAAATGGTTTTATCAGTTGTTATGTAATGAATTAAGGAGATTGATACAAGGCTGAATATGGTGGCACATGCTAAGGCAGTGAGGACTAAAGGGTCCGTGATGTGTGTGGCCTTGAGGTGCAATGGGGGTGTGTGGGTTGCTGCAGTGTGGTGTGTAATCTGTTACTGTGAGGTGCAAGGGCTGCTGATGTGAGGGGCCATAGGGGTAGTTATTCCGTTAGGCAATTAGGAGCAGGGGGTTATGGGTAGTTACTCATTTACTGTTAATCATTGATTAGTGCATTGTAATCATAGATTAGGGAATTAGTTAGTTACACAGGATTCAGTATATAAGAAGATGGAATTGTATTGATTGGCATGAATGAAATAACCCAAGGTTCTATTGTTGTCCATATGCTCTGTTTTTTCCCTTTTCTCATTTTCACTCTTCTCTCTCTCATTCTTGGAGGTTGACTGTCCTTGAATTCAGTTAATTCCTATCAGGATCTTATCAATTAGTATCAGAGTAGGCTTATCCTGCGATTACAAGCCCCACCATGGTTGATACTCGATCTATGGCAATTATCAATGAAACCTTAACTTCATTGAAATCCACCATTGATCACCACAACAAAGACATCCAAGAAATTCACAAAATCACTAGCATCCATACTCGTACGTTGAATGAAATGAGTCAACAATTGGCTACCATTTCACAAAAATTGAATGCATCGGAAAGTGTTAAGCGCAGTCCTGGGAATTCACACATTTTAGGAGATCGTAACTATCACCAATCTATCTCAGGATTTTTCAGGCCAATGAAATTGGATTTTCCCAGATTTTGTGGTGAGGAACCAACTTCTTGGATCTACAAAGCTAATCAGTATTTCAAGTATTACAGGATTCCAGAACTAGAGAAGTTGATGATGGCATCCTTTCATATGGAAGGAGAAGCCCTAGTTTGGTTTCAAGAAGGAGAAGATGCTGGAGTATTTGGTACTTGGGAGGCCTTGGTTCAAGCAATACTAATCAGGTTTGGGTCTACAGCCTATGATGATCCAATGGAAACTTTGACTAGGTTGAGACAAACTTCAACTGTGGCTTTATATAAAGGTGAATTTGAAGCTTTGGCTAATCAGATTAAGGGTTTGTCTCCACAGCATAAATTAAGCTACTTCTTGAGTGGCTTGAAGGATGAGGTGAGATTACCTATTAGAATGTTGAATCCTTCCTCTCTTATTGCAGCATTTGGGTTGGCTAAAATCCAAGAGGAATACTTATTGGGTTGTAAGAGGAGTTATAAGGGGACACATGATCAAGCTAGACCTTCATTGCTTGGTGTGCCCAGACCTTCATTGCTTGGTGCTGCCCCAATTGAAAACAAGACCACCAAGATTCCTGTTAAGAAGATCACTGCTGCTCAAATGGAAGAAAGTAAAAAGAAAGGGCTTTGCTACAATTGTGATGACAAGTAGGCACCCGGGCATAAGTGCAAGCAAGCTACTTTATTTTTACTGGAAGGAGTGGAGGTGACCTCAGATTCTAGCTGCAATGAACAGTTTGTTGAGATTGACAATGGGGGTTGCATGGAGAGAAGGCAAGATGAGGAGGCAGAACCAGAGATTACCTTATTTGCCTTGGTTTGCAGCCTTACTCCAGGAACAATGAGAGTCAAGGGTAAGGTTAATTTTGTCTCATTGGTGATCTTGGTAGATTCTAGAAGCAACCATAATTTCATTGATGTAGCTGTAATTTCTGTCCACCATATTCCTATGGATAAATCACAAATTCTTGAGGTTAAGGTTGCTAATGGTGATATTATCAAGACTCAAGGATTGTGCAAAGATGTTCCTGTGTGCTTACAAGGGCAGGTTTTTTTGGTTCAATTACATGTGCTACCTTTGGGAGGTTGTGACTTGGTTTTTGGCACTCAGTGGCTTAGCACTTTAGGAGTCATTAATTGGGATTTCAAGAATCTTTCAATGGGGTTCAACTATGGAGGTCAACAGGTGCTATTACATGGTCTTAACACCCCAAAGGGTTTTGAAGTGCAAGATGAGGTCCAATTCTTCAAAGAACCTACAAGGAGGGGTTTAATTTTACAAATTACAACTAAGAGCACAATTGAAAGGCAGTCTACCCTTCCACCTGAAATCACAGCTTTGTTGCAGGAGTTTCATGATGTATTTACTGCTACAGTAGACCTACCACCAGTGAGAGGTCATGAACACCAAATCAACCTTAAGGAGGGCACTCAACCTATTTGTCAAAAGCCATATAGGTAACCCTATTACCAGAAAAATGAAATTGAAAAAATTGTGAAGGATTTGTTGGAAGTAGGCTTTATTCAAAATAGTCAAAGTCCCTTTGCCTCACCTGTTCTTTTGGTTAAGAAATCCGATGGTTCATGGCATATGTGTATAGACTATAGGGCATTAAACCAAGCCACTATTAAAGATAAATACCCTATCCCTATTATAGATGAACTCTTGGATGAATTACATGGAGCTTGCATTTTTTCCAAGCTAGACTTAAGGTCCGGACACCACCAAATTAGGATGAGGAAGGAAGATATTCCAAAAACAGCTTTTAGAACTCATGAAAGGCACTATGAATTCCTTGTCATGCCCTTTGGGTTGACAAATGCCTCGTCTACCTTTCAATCCTTAATGAATCAAGTCTTCAAGCCCTTCCTTAGGAGGATTATTTTGGTTTCCTTTGATGATATTCTAGTTTATAGTAGAAACATGCCTGATCATATTGAGCATCTCAGAATTGTTTTAGGAATGTTGGCTAAGAACCAATTGTATGCTAAGATGTCTAAGTGCATGTTTGCTTGCTTAGAAGTGGAATACTTATGCCATATCATTTCTGGGGAAGGTGTAAAAACTTATCCGAAGAAAATTTTGGCTATGCAAGAGTGGCTTGTGCCTAAGGATGTGAAGTCCTTAAGAGGGTTCCTAGGCCTTACTGGTTATTACAAAATATTTTTCAAAAGTTATGGTCATATTGCAGCTCCATTGACTGCCCTTTTAAGGAAGAATTCTTTTTCTTGGGGTTCTGAAGCTAAAGCAGCCTTTCATCAGTTGAAGTTAGCTATATCCAGCCCACCTATTTTGGCCCTACCTAATTTCACTAAGACTTTCACAGTTGAATGTGATGCTTCTGGCAGTGGCATTGGTGCTGTTTTAATGCAGGAGCAGTAGCCTATTGCTTTTCACAGTCAAGTCCTAAAGGGCACTGCTCTGGCATTGTCCACTTATGAAAATGAATTCCTTGCCTTAATCTCTACAGTGAAGAAATGGAGGCCATACCTAGTGGGGAGACCTTTTGTCATCAAAATAGATCAGCAAAGTCTCAAGTATTTACTACATCAGAGGATTGGTACTCCACTTCAACAGAAATGGTTGTCCAAATTGCTAAGATATGCATTTGTGGTTGAATATAAGAAAGGTTTTGAGAATGTGGTGGCAGATGCCTTGTCTAGGAGGGGAGAGGTGTCTGAGCATGAGGTTCAAGGCTGTCAAAATGTGCTTGAAGGTACTGCTACTTTGAATTTGATGGAGGTTGATCAAAATGTTGTGGGATTGGATAGGCTTGTTGCTACATTACCTTCTTCATCTGGTACCTTATATATCATCTCATTTCCTACTCCAGCATGGGTAGCTGAGCTGAAGGCTAGTTATGAAGCAGATTCTGCCATCCAAGCTATCTTGTCTACCTTTAAGGGGAGTGGTACTCCACCTAAAGGTTTTTCTTTAGTGGATGGGCTGTTGTTCTTTAAGAGCAGAATCTATTTGGGTCCTACTAGTCCTCTAAAGTCTTCCATTTTACATCATGTTCACAATGGGCCCTTGGGTGGTCATTCAAGCTATGTGAAGACCTTACACAGGGTTAAACAAGATTTTTATTGGCCTAGTATGAAGGACTTCAAGCAATATATCAAGGAGTGTGATGTTTGTCAAAGGGTTAAGCATGATAATTATAGGCCAGCTGGTTTACTTCAGCCCTTACCTATTCCTTCCAAGCCATGGTTAGCTGTGAGTATGGATTTCATTGAAGGACTACCTAAATCTCAATTGAAGTCTGTAATATTGGTGGTTGTGGATAGGTTGACTAAATATGTACACTTTATTGCATTATCCCACCCTTACACTGCATCTAAGGTTGCTTTTGTCTATATGCAATTTGTGTTTAAACTTCATGGTATGCCTACTTCTATGGTGAGTGATAGGGATCCCATCTTTACTTCTCATTTTTGGAGGGAATTAATGAAGATTCAAAGGGTAGACTTAGCTATGTCATCAGCTTACCACCCTTAAACAGATGGCCAAATTGAGATGGTCAATAGAAGATTAGAGTAGTATTTACGAGCTTTTGCAGCAACTAAACCCATTGCCTGGGTAGAGTGGTTGCCCTTCGCTGAGTTTTGGTTTAACACCAATTTCCATTCCTCAACCAAGATAACTCTCTTTGAAGCTTTATATGGATATCCCCATCCTAGGTTATTGGATTACATCCCTGGCACCACTATGGTAGAAGCTGTTGATGATCACTTGCAAAGTAGGCAGCAGGTCATGTCTTTACTTGAACAAAACTTCTTGTTGGCTCAAGAGAGAATGAAAGTTCAAGTAGATAAGCATAGGGTAGAGAGGAATTTTTCAGAGGGTGATTGGGTGTATTTCAGATTGCAACCTTATAGGCAGAGGTCCTTAAAGCCTAATGCTCTTGGTAAGCTCTCACCAAAGTTCTATGGGCCTTTTCAAGTGCAACATAGAGTTGGGGAAGTAGCTTACAAACTGGACTTACCAGCTGATTCCTTAATTCACCCTGTTTTTCATGTCTTATGTCTTAAGGCTAAGTTGGGACAATAGGTTACTCCTATTTCTCAATTGCTTTTTGTCTCACCTGAAGGTATTCCTATGCTTGAACCTGAGGCAATCTTGAAGAGCAAGTCAATCAAGCTGAGAAGCAGGACCATCACACAAGTCTTAATCCAATGGCAAGGTTGTACTGCTGAAGATGCTACTTGGGAAGATTTATACCAACTCCAACAGAAATTCCCTCACCTTGTGGGCAAGGTGCTTTGAGGAGGGAAGTATTGATACAAGGCTGAATATGGTGGCACATGCTAAGGCAATGGGGACTAAAGGGTCTGTGATGTGTGTGGCGTTGAGGTGCACCGGGGGTGCATGGGTTGCTGCAGTGTGGTGTGTAATCTACTGCTATGAGGTGCAAGGGCTGTTGATGTGAAGGGCCTCAGGGGTAGTTATTCCGTTAGGCAATTAGGAGCAAGGGGTTATAGGTAGTTACTCATTTACTGTTAATCATTGATTAGTGCATTGTAATCATAGATTAGGGAATTAGTTAGTTACATAGGATTCAGTATATAAGAAGATGGAATTGTATTGATTGGCATGAATGAAATAACCCAAGGTTCTATTGTTGTCCATATGCTCAGTTTTTTCCCTTTTCTCATTTTCACTCTTCTCTCTCTCATTCTTGGAGGTTGACTGTCCTTGAATTCAGTTAATTCCTATCAGGATCTTATCAATGATTCCTTCAAACTAGTTCGGAAGAAAATTTTGTTCAAGTTTATAGACCAATATTGTAATCCATTGCTAATACTTATACCACAAGGAATTTCTTTTCTTTTTGCTGTCTTTAATGACACCTGGGTTAATGAAGTTGTGGATTATAAACCTATTAGTGTTGACAACTAGCAGAGGTTGGACCACAAGTTTTAAGGTTGATAAAATTTTACTTGGTTTCTTTGCCCTAAACATGGGAAAGACTTGATGGATTCTTTATTTGTTAATCTGATTCAGATGACATTCAATCACATATTTTCAGGAGAGTTTTTCTTGTTACATGGCTAGGTTTAATTTGAGGCATTTAATAAAATAATATCTGAAAATGAAATTGGAAAATGGCTATCAACTTCTCACTCTCTAAAATGAGATTGAACGTCACGGGAACTTGGGAAGTAAGTAAGCAATAATCCATCAAGTCTCTCCTATATTATATGTAGGCAAATAATCCGATCAAATTTAAAAGTCATTCAACCTCCACTGATTGTGGACAACATGTTTCACTCTAAATGATTAAGGGTTCATTTGTTTCAGTGAAGAATAGAATTGGGAAATTATTTCACACCATCATGCGTGTTTAAGGGCACATGCAAATAAGGTCAAACTGAATTTCATTTTCCCTTGATTGTAAAATACCCCCAGCTGACCCGTAAAATCTTTTACACAACTATTTTACCTTCACTCTATTTTTGGACTTGACACCCGAAGAGAGAGAGAGAGTGAGGGAAAGTTCAAGCACGGCCTTAGACACTCCACTTGAAGACAACCCAAGCACATCCTCGCCGGTCAGATTGCCATCCTCGTCCCCTCCACGCGATGGTGAGTGCTATGTTCCTCTTCCTTCCTTCCTTTCTTTTCTTGCTCAAACCCATCTTGTTCAAACCAATCCTCGTTGTTGTCCCCTCCATCTTGCATAGTACCCAACTCCAACCAAGCAAGACCAAATCGAGCAATGCCCAAACTGGATCTACCCACCACACCTATCCCTGAAATTTCCAAAAACCCATTCCTCAAACCCACCACGCCCCATTTGTCCCACTCCGTCGAACCCACCGCTCCCCATCCCTGTACCAAATCCGAGATACACACACACACACACACACACACATATATATATATATATATTTATTTATTTAGATATTCATATATATATATATATATATATACTTATATATATTTATTTGTATAAATAGATGTGCATACTTTAGCATTGTTCTTGTGAATCTGGATGGTTTAACAAAATACATTGCATGGCTGTATATATTGATTGTGTTAAAGATTAGGTTGTTGTGTTGGTTGATAGGGTGTGGTTGTTGTTTTTTCATTGTGTTATTATATACACTATGTAATGTCTAAATAGCATGCTTGTCTATGTACATATTATAGCACAGTGTTTGCTATTTTTTAAAAGAAGAAAAAAACCAAAGCAGTAATTCTTGCCTCGGTTGCATTTGTCCTCCTTGTGGGGGTTGCATTGTTAAGGAAATTATGGCGTAATCAACTAATAGGGCACCTTATGTTAATCATCTAGCTGAAAGAGAGTATTACATAAATAGTATTCTGCATAGAAGTAAGAAACATTGTGTAAGTCGAATTAGGATGAAGCCTATAGCTTTCCACCAGTTATGTGACATCCTTACTCAAGGGGAGCATATACGGCCAATTGTGAGCATGTCCGTTAGAAAGCAAGTGCTAATTTTCTTACATATAATTGGTCATAATGTGAGGTTTCATGTAATTGGTAGTTGTTAGGACATAAGTGTTTCACATGTTAGGAACATATGTCACTATTTTATGTAATTGACTAATCTTTTGATAAAACGCATTTTACTTTTCTTTGGGTAGATCTAGGATGTGTTTAATACTTCAAGAAACAAGGTTTCATGTTCAAGTATTAAAGTCATGCAAGTCTGTCCAAGATTCAAATGTGAAAAGTGTTGTTTATTAAAGCTCGATAGCTAGCATCTATTGAGCCTTGAAGAGCTGTTTCAGCCCATGGCTTGACAGCAGCTTGACAAATAGGGTATCTGCCGAGGTTTATGAAACTTAGATTTTCGAGTATGTTTTTCATCCAATCCATGAATGTATGTTTGGGTTCTTTTTTCTCACAACCCTAAACATATATAAGGATTATTTTAAGGGCCGTAAAAGGTTATGCATAATTGCACAAAAGCAAATTTCACAAGAGTGAAGAAGTGTGACCGAAAACCTAGTTTGCCCTAGTTCTTAAAGAAGCTTCTATGTTTGTATACCATAGGGTTTTGTGACCAAGCAATTTCATGATCTAAAGAACTTTTCAGGCAACAACCTTCTCTAGTTGGTGATTGAAGTCGCGTACTGGAATCCGTGCAATTGGTTAGTCACGTACTGGAAGCCATGCATTGAAAGGAGAGATTGTCACTACAGAACAAGTCTAATTGGATATTGGGGTAAGGGTTCAACTGTAGGTTGGTACAAGGTACTGTGATTCCTTTACTTGTAACAACTTGTTTTGATAATAGTGGATTCTCAAGAATGGTGATCTTAAAATCACCTGGTGGGGTTTTTGCCCTGTAGGTTTTCCCCATTCATAAACAAATCACCGTATCAATTTAATTTCCGCTACATACTTTAGTTAATTGGTGATTTGTTTGTACTATGACGTACTTTGCATGTTCATTTTATTAATTAATACATTTTGCTAATTAATCAATTAATTTATCACAATGGGTCAATATGTTTTTGGCCTATCAAGTGGTATTGGAGCAGGCACACTCTGATTAGGGTTAATCTTTACTGTGTGATCCTTTGGCCCCTGTTCGTCATGGATAGATGACAGTCACTTATTATACCTCCTTTGTTTGATGGCACTAACTATGTATATTGGAAAGTACGCATGAGAGTTTTCTTGCAGTCATTAGACGAAAAAGTTTGTCAAACTATGGAGATAGGTTGGACCAAACCTACAGAAGCGTCGACCGACTAGGATGATGCTAAGATTAAGGCGGCAAACTTCAATAGCAAGGCATTGAATGCTCTATTTAGTGCAGTCACGAATGAGAAGTTCAAGAAGATATCCTCCATTGAAATTGCAAAGGAAGCATGGACCATCCTCTAGACAATCTATGAGGGAACCAAGGCTGTCAAAGATTCAAAGCTTCAGAGGCTCACTACCAGCTTTGAAGAGATCAAGATGGAGGAGAATGAGTCGTTTGATGAGTTCTATGCCAAATTCAAGGACATAATGAACTCAACTTTCAATCTTGGTGAAACCATTCCTAAACCCAAGATCGTGAGAAAAGTGCTCAAATCTCTACCCAAGAGATTCCATGCCAAAATCACTGCTATTGAGGAATTAAAGGACAACGATAAAATTCCTTTGACTGAGTTGGTTGGAAATCTGCAGACCTATGAGTTAGCTTTGATAAGGATCGGGAAATCGAGCAAGAGCATGGCACTGAAGGCCAAAAGCAGTGACACAAATGAGTTTTCAGACGCTGAAAATTCTAAGATGAAGTCCTACATCACCAGGAAATTCAAGAAATTCATGAAGAATGCAAATGGGAAGGGCTTCGACAAGGACTGTAGGCAATCTAATTCCTCTCAATTCAAAAGCCAAGATAAAGGGATAAAGGATGCTAGGGATGGCGATCAGTACACTGTTCCCTCAAGACCAAAATGTTTTAGCTGTCAAGGATTCAGTCACATGAAACAAGAGTTCCCCATATATCTCAAGACCATTGATAAAAGCAAGGCACTTGCTGCTACATTGAGTGACACCGAACCTGAGGATGATTCCAACAATGAGAATGACGGAATCCTAAATGCCTTCACTGCCACTATCAATCCTACTGAAGGGATTTTTGAAGATGTGGATGAAGAAGAGGAATTGGTGGAGTCCAAGTTTGAGAAGATGGATGAACAAGATGACATCCACACAGTCTATGCAAAGTTATACAAGGTCTCAAAAAAGCATGAGAAGATGTATAGTTTGGCCATCAAGAAGCTTAGTAATGTGGAGCTTGAGCGAGAAAAAATCTCTACAAAGTTTGATGAAGCAAATCAAACTATTGAAGTACTGAGGTTTGAGAATAACTTCTTGGTTGAGAAGACTGAAAAGCTTAAGACAGAATTGTTCCAAGTTAGAGCTTAACTGGAAAGGACTTCAAGCACTAAGCTAGATGAGATGCTCAATTTTCAGAAATCTGCTTCTAATTGAACTGGTTTAAGGTATAATTGCTCTTCTTCTAGTATTGCTTCTACTAGTACTACTGTTTTTGTTCCTCCTACTAATAATATTGAAATTGAGAACAATGTTGTTAAAAATGAATTAGCTAGTGAGAACTTAGACAATGGTAAATCTATCTCAGGAGCACCCCCTAAGCAAGATAAGAAAAAAGCTAAAAACCCTAGAGCTAAGAAGGGAAACTCTCAAAAGCCAAAACAGAAAAAGCAGCATTTTTGTCATCATTGTGGAATAGCTGGACATAAACGACCTAATTGTTACAAGTGGTTAGCCATTTAAAAGAGCAATAACATGATCGCATCAAGAGATCAGAATCAACTACCATCCTCTTTTGCTCCTCTTGCAAATGAAACAAAGTTTTCTAAACTTTGTATCTTTTGTAACTTAGATGAACATCTCTATGCACAACTAAGCAAGTGAGCTTTATGGCTCGTGTGTGTGATGAGTAAAATTAAGTAATCTTTTGTACTTAACACTCGTATCACTCTTTTTGACGAGAAGAACTAGAAGATTCTAAGAGAAATGCATAAATAACCATCTCACCACTGTTACCCGCCAATCATGAAATGACATCTGTATGCTTCGGCACAGCAAAAGTGCAATGTCAAAAGCTTAACATTATTGGGTATTTCTTTTTTTTTTCTCTTATATGCCCATGCATGATTTGCTTAAAATGAAAAATATGCAAAGAAAATAAAAAGAAAAAAGTTCAAAATGCTTTATATATGATTGCAAGCGTGTATTCTAAGAGATGTGGGAGTTATAGGATGTACCTCGAAGGTGATAGTCCCCATCAAATAGTTATGATTATGTGTGAGTTAAAGTGTTTTTCTCATATCTCAAATCATCATAACATGTAGACACTTATGCAATCTTGCAATGTTTTTCACACACAACACACAATATTCTTTGCTACTTTTGATACATGTGTAGGTATAATGTGATTTGGCCATCACAAGGTTTACATGTGTTAATGTATGCTCACTAAACTGTCTTGACTTGTTTTTGAAATATAAAATTGGTTAAACTTGTTTTGTGTGTGTGTGTGTGTGTGTGTGTGTGTGTTTGGAATCTATGTGCTTAACATTTTTATTTTTGAGAGATGTTTTTATGAGATCAAAATGGTGTTTGGATCCTTGGTTGAGTTGCATGTTTGATTGCATTCATATCTGTATTTTTCTCTTCATGAAAAACTATTTTTAAGCAATCTTGACAACTCCTCAACACCTCTTGATACCTGGCTTATCTATCAAGCTTTTCAATTGCTTTTTATTGCAATCTCGACACCTCTCGATAGCTAGGTGGATCGATCGAGAAACTTTATGTCCCCTTGATAGCTTCTCGACAGCTACCTTGATCCGTTAAGCTTCTTTATGAAGAATTCTGTTGTTTGATCCTCGATAGATCCTCGATACCTGGCTCAACAACTAGGAGACGCATTTTAAAACTCGATAGCTCCTTGATACATCTCAATCGATCGAACTTTATGAGGTTTCTATATATATATATATATGTGCGTCGTGATTTTTTGATCTTATTTCTTCGATATCTCTCGACAATTTCTCATCTCTCTCACTCCCAAACACTTTCAACTCAACCACTTCATGTTCCTTACTCTTCCCTTGATTGTTTGCTTGCATTTTCGTAGGTATGATCTCTTTTCTTGTCTTTCATCATACATGTTCATGCATTCAACCTAGATTTTGGGATTTCCTTTAAAATTTGGGGTTTTTCGAAATTGATGAAGTTTTGGTGAAATTTTTGGGTTGGGTTATGCTTATGTGATCTTAAAATTTCATGTATTGCATCTCATGTGCATTACAACTATATTTTCATGCATTTAGATATGTGTTATATATGTGCAACTGATTATGTGCTGGTAGGATTGGATTGGGTAGAGCCCATAATGCTTTTTCTATTGCATGTCAACATGTTTATGCATTCTCATGCATACGTCCTTTACATTCTATATATGTTGATATATTTCAACTACTTGGGACTTTTCAGATTGTTTCTTTTTCCTTCTCTCTCTTCTGTTTGTGTTAGTCTGCTTCTATGGCACCTAAATGCAAATTTACTCCGTCCCAGAATCCTCTTCGTTCTAGGGCATCCACTTCTTCTGATCCTACTCCCTCACACGACCGGCTCTGTGATGAGAAGGCCAAATCGGACTTCTTTAGAACTTTTCTCGACGAGGCATTCATTCTGAACACCAAGTCATCTTGTCGGACTTCTCTGACACTGACATTCCCACTGTCATTCACAGTAGGGAATGGAAGTCACTGTGTGACGTCTTGGTCACATGTCCATCTATGCTGATCCAGGAGTTTTACTCCAACATGCATGGATTTGATCTTTCAATACCTCTCTTCATTACTCGCGTTTGAGATATGCGCATTGTTTTCACACTGGAGATTGTCTCCGATGTGCTTCGTGTCCCCCGGGTAGAGCATCCTGACTACCCTGGCTATGATCTTCTTAAGACAGTGTCCAAAGACAAGTTTATTTCTGTTTTCTGTGAGCGCCCTTTTGATTGGGGTGAGCATCAGTTCACTTACTATTCGGGCTTTGCTAAAGGCCTTCAGTTTTTGAACATGGTTATGACTTTTGTCCTTCATCCCCTATCTCACTATAAATCTATCACAGAGCCTCATGCTCGGTTTTTGCTTTCCCTTCTTGAGCATTTTAGTATAGATTTTCCTTCTCATTTCATTCTTTCTATCATAGATGTATAAAGATTCGGCGACCCGTGATAAGCTCATCTTCCTTTCGACTATCACGAGGATTTTATGCCATTTTTCTATTCCTTTTTCCTTGTCCAACCACTTCTCGGTTATGGGTGCTATAGATGCCGCTACTGTTAAACAGAGCGACGCATAGTTTCGGTGGAGGCAGTCTCGGTCAATAGCTCCTTCCACTCCTTTGGCTCCATCCACATCTGCTCATTCTTCTTCTACGAGCGGTGTGACTCTTGAGGACATCATGGCACAGCTTCAGTGCATGGATGCTCGCCTCGACACTCTCAGTGATGAGTTGTGTCAGGTGAACACTTGTGTGGGTTGTATTGCACGACACCAGGCGGTCATGGGTGGCTTCATTGCTACTCCTCCACCTACTCCAAAGGCTTCTGAGGATGAGGATGAGGATGATGATGTTGATGCTACTGCTTCCGATGATGAGGATGATGGAGATGCTAACTCTTCTAGTGCTGATGCGATGTCTACTTGACATTCTTACCCTTTATCACTCGTGACAAGATGGAGGAGTAATTTTGGATATGAGAGTAGTCATAGTTAGGGGGAGAGTTAGTTTAGGAGATTTTTGTTAGGGGGAGTGTTGATTTTGAGGGATGTAGTGAGGATTTTATGTATCTTTTTCTTTTGTCCACTTTATATACATTTATATCTTGTACATGGGTCTCGTGACCATTTGACATACATTGTACTTATATTTTTTTACATATTGATGTATGTTTTTCACCTACCCTTTCATATGTTGTTTCTTTTCTTTCTTTATGCACATGCTTCTTATTACTTGTATGCAATCTTTTATTTTTGTTTCACACTAAGATGCCTTGATGAGTTTTGTTTAAAGTATTTCAAAAATATAGGTTGTCAAAGTCTTCTTGCCATTGTTCGATATCACTTGAAAGAGTTTAGTGATTGTCCTCCTAAGAATGAACATGAATTGTTCAACCTCCATTACTCATCCTTGAGAACTGCCATTGAGCAAGGTTTTGGAGTATTGAAGAAATGTTTTCGAGTCTTTGAAGAAACGTTTTCGAGTCTTGGATGCAGAACCGTTTTGGTCTTTTGAAATCCAAGTGGAAGTAGTGTTAGCATGTTGTGTGATTCATAATTACATTATGGGTGTTGATCATACTAACCATATTATGGAAGCTGCAATGAACCAAGTAGAGTCTAGCAGTGGAGAACCGGAAACACGTTCACGTCAGGATTCCACTGAAGAAAGTAGAGTGTGGAATGTTAAGAGAGATGAAATATGCGAAGCCATGTGGTTTGATTATACCATGAGTGGAAAGTAGTAATTTAATAAATATGTGTGATTCAGAGTTCTATAGTTGTAATATGTAATGACAATGTAATTACTATAGACTTGTGGTGGTGTAAGGATAATTGTTATTTTCAGTATTACATTGTTATTTCCAATAGTTGTTTTGTTTATCGTGCACATCTGTAGATTCATTGATGTTAATGTGTGTTTGTTTTGTTATACATATGCACAGTGATTATTAAATGTTACTCTCACTACACACTTTTTATATGTAGCAATGTCAAAAGAGAAGGAGAAGGTGGGCTCTAAGCAATTTAGGTGGTTACCTCCAATACACACCACCATGCTTACCCTACTTTCCAAAAAGGCTATGAAGGGTAATAAGCCCTCAAACACTTTCAAGGCAGACTCCTTTGTCACTGTAGCCTAGGCCATATCTACTAAGTTTAGGGTAGAGTGCTACCCCTCATTTGTGGAGAACTGGTTGTGTACGCTGAGGAATATGTGGAGTATCATTTAGACTCTTTGAAAGAAGAGTGGATTGGATGGGACGACAAGCTCAAGATGATCACAAGCGATGCCAACACCTATCAGGAGGAAGTTATGGTATGGCTTCCAGCAATATTTTGTTGAGGACAAAACTTAGGTACAATATCTTAGGTGTTGTTCCTTAGGTTTCCCACTTAAGATTGAGCCACGTGGTTATTTAACTAAAAAATACACTTCCATCCCATGAGGAAAAATCCATATGGCAAAATCTTAAAAGGTGAATCTAAGGAACAACACCTAAGTATTATACATAAGTCTTGCCTTTCTGTTAATATAGTCTTGTTTTGATGCTCTTGCGAGGTGTACTAAGTTATGTTAGTAAATATTGGGGTTATGAGTAAATATGGCATCCTAAGATTCAATTCTGATTATTGAAGTGAATATTGAATTATATTATACGTGTTTTCTATTCTCTCTTACAAGAGCATATTAAGCATGCCAAGTTTTTGAACAAAAGGATAGAGATGTATGATGAGTTGGCCATTGTAGTCGTTAAAAATATGGCCACAGGCAACTTTGCTAAGTCATACAATGATCTTGACACACAGTAAGAGAATGGTGATGACACTGAGATAGTGGCCAACAATGGCAAGGAGGGTGTGGTGGATAAGGGGGAGAAGGGGAAGAATGCGGTCGAATCATCCACCATAGGGTCCACAGTTTCAAAGTTCCGCAAAAGATGTCGTGCACCTCCTAGTGATGATAATGTTCTGACTGATTTGTTTGATCAGCTTAAGGAAATTGCTGTGACCTTGAAAGAAGTCAAGCGGGGGCCTATTGATTACACTAGTCTTTACTTTGAGGTGATGGCTATGGTGTCAGATGGGTATAGTGAAGATATGCTCGCAACTGGCTTTGACCATCTGTGTGAAAATAAGAAGGCAGCTATGCTAGGGGATTTCTGGCCAAGAATGCTAAGTTGAGGAAGCTTTGGATGGATAGTTATTTTTTTACTCGACTCTGACTTGTCTATTTGGTATTGACTATGATGGTAGTTAAGGAATTTGATAATATGTTGTAGTACTAGTATTCACATCTAATTGTATTATATATGTGACAGTATTGTATTATCTGTAAGCAGGTTATGTATGTATTTCTAATCTTGGACATATGATGATGGTACATATATTTTGTGGACTGTTATGCTCCAAGGAATAATAGTTTCGTACCTTGACTGTAGGATTTGTTCAGTGTAAAAATGTAGGGCACATGTGTTCTATTCAGATACCACGTGTAGGTATCATTTTTGTAGACCATGGAGGTGTAATGCCAATGGTGAAAGTATATTACATGCGTTTTGATATTATGAAACTATTCGGATGCTCTTTGTTGATGTTGAAGTGGATGAGTACTTTATAATTTTGTGTTGTTACAGGGATACAGGTGTTTCTTTGCTTTTCATTTCATATTTTCCGTGAAATTTTTGAACAAACCAAACATGGGAAAATGAATATAGTAAAACTATTTCCACCAAACACTGGAAATTGTTTTTTGCCCTATTTTCCATGGCGCAACCAAACAGCCTAAAAGCATTTTCCTTACTGGAAATGATTTTCCCCTGAAATTATTTTACACTAGGAAATTCATTTACATGGAGCCAAACACAACCTAAGTTTTTATTTCTTAAATCTAATATTATACAAAATGTTCATGATTCACATCATTTAAAATTTTAAGTTATATAAGATACATCTTTAGATTTATAATATTTAATCTAAATCATAAAATAAATCAAATTAACCCAGATAAAAATTATTCATTTTCAATAGCACGCAATTATATTCTATAGCCCACAAATTTTCCTATGATAATAGAAAATTTCGCTAATGGACTCAGTACAAAATTTCCTCAATTGCTTGTAAGTTAAAGAATTGTCATATACTACCATACACCATTGTAAATTCATATATCTGAATATGTAAAAAAATGTCATATTAATTCATATATAGTCGGAAAATATAAATTAATTTAAATTAAATTTTGTCCTTATCTCAAAATGTTGGGATCACTGTATCAACATAAACTTCATAATTATCAACATATCAAAAAATTAATTAATTATTATTATTATTATTATTATTATTATTATTATTTTTTTTTTTTGTGTAAGTGGTATTCAAGCCCATACCTCAAATACATACATACGTGTGTGTGTATATATATATATATCAACCAAGTGCAAAAACACCAGACCCTATTATTTCTCAATGTTTGTGTCTCTAGGAAGATTTGTTAGCCGCCTATATCCTTTTCGTGCGAAATAAGCTCCAATAGTTAAAGATACAAATGGGAAGAACTTACAATGTCAAAAGTCTAGAAGACAACGACTTTATTAGTACAACCCAAAGTGAAATTGCAGCACGTAAGTTTAATTAAGAGCACTCTCATAAGTTTAAGAGTTTAATTAAGAGCACTCGCATGAATAGGAACCTTGGTGTTTACTAGTCCATATTTTATAAATGGCCATGACAGACCAAGCCAGTTATAGCAATGTTAATGTTCCCTCCCATTGCTGTGTCAAAAATTTAACTTAGAATTCGGCGGAGGTGAATATTATATTGGGTCCAAACTGAAAGGATTCCTTCCATCACCAAAAAAATATAACAATGTAAATGACATTGAAAATAGCCAAGCAATTTGACACAATAAATAACCTTTATTATTGATAACATAATTTTGTTAAGCAGCATTTGAGATACTGTACAAGTGCAGGCCATCTAAAATTATAACATCAATTTTTTCTTGGTTTTGAACACTACATTATCTGTTCAACTTTCAAGGGGGGGGAAAAAAAGCACAAAAAAAAATTGAACTAAAATTTGAAAAAAAAAAAAAAAAAAATGCCCAAAAAAAAAAATTGAAGTAAAATCTGAAAAAAAAAAAAAAGAAAAAGAAACAGAACCAAGCCCAACAGAGCAAACCCACCCACAGATTCTCAAAAAAAAAAAAAAAAAAAAAAAAAAAACCAACACAGAATCAGAAATCAAACTTACCCATTGTACCCACAGTCACATTACTGTAGAGAATACAGAGAAAACCAATCCCTAATATACTGAGACAGTCTACAGATTACAATTTACGGAGCAAAAGCAAAATATACCAAAAGAAATATACTGTGTTTATCAAAAAAAAAAAAAAAAAAAAAAACCCCCCCGATACAGAGCCTCAGTACCAAAACGGCAAAACCAAACCAAAACCCCAATACTTGCTTCTCGGTCACCATAACTTGCCCATTGTCGTCGTCGCTGTAGCTTACCCATCGTCGTCATTGTAGCTCACCCCTCATCAGAAATCGCAGATCGCAGTCGCAGTCGCAGTCTCGCCCTTCATCGCAGATCGATCTGCTCAGATCCGGACCTCCGATGCTCAGCTCGCCGCCTCACCCCTCGCAGTCGCAGTCAGAATCTCCGGTGCTCAGCTCAAGCCTCAAGGTATTTCTAATTTCTTTCTCTTTTTCTCTCTTTTTCTCTCTCAGTCTCTCTCTCTTTATCTCACTAAAGTCTGAAAGTGTGATTCTAAAATAATGAATGTCCCTCTCTCTCTCTCTCTCTTTGGTCTTTATTTAATTAACTCAGTAACTCTCTCTCTCTCTCTGATTGGCTAGCCGAAGGAAGGAATCAATGCTTTATTTATATTTTGCTTTTCCCTGTTTTTTTTTTGTCTTTTTGAATTTTTTGTCTTTTTGAATTGGGCTATAGTGTTTATCTTATCCGTTGGTGTTGTGTTGGTCAGTGTGTGTTTACTGTGTTGGTATGATATTAATTGTCGTTTAGTGTATATTGTGATTTGTGAATCTTGTGAAATTTTCTGATTGGCAGGTTATTGTGATTGGGCATCAGGCATGAGCATGAGGCTTGTGCTTGTCCAATGTCCATTGAGTGGGGTAGGGGTAGATGAACTGATGGGTACATCACACATGGGGTCAGGAGCACAATAATTAAAGTAATGTAATGTGTTGCACATTACACTACTTTAATTATTGTGCTGCACATGGGATGTGTAATGTTAGACTCTTTTAGTGTAATGTATACAAGTGGCTAAACAATATAACATATTAAAGCAGTATAATTAATGACAAACAAATTAAAACAATATAATTTATTGTTACGCTAAACAACAATAATTAAAACTGTATAATTAACCAATACATTATAAAAGACAAATAAATTAAATTATGTTAGGCTAAATAATAATTAATAATTTTATAATTAACGAAATAACAATATAACAAATTATAGTTTATAAAAGACAAACAAATTAATGAAACAATTAAACAACAATAATTACTAATTTTATTAATATTTCAAATAAACTTATAGTTTATTATTTATTCTTTTGCTAGAATTATGGACAAATATTTGATAAGAAAACCACGTACCCAAGATTCATCTCCTGTGCAAGATTCATCTTCATCTTCTAAGCGAATTCGTGTTGACTTTAACTTAGAAAATCTTCCTCCAGATCCTGGGCTACGACAAAAGATATCATCTTATCATCCTAATAATCATGATGAAATAAGAAGACATTATTTAACAAAAGGCCCTGTCAACCTGTTCTTAATGTTTTCCCTCTATCATATTTTTTTGAAAAGCCTCGTCGATTTAGATCCAATTGGTATATAGGAAGAAAGTGGTTGGAATATAGTATAGACAAGGATGCAGCATATTGTTTTTATCGCTACCTATTTGGGCGGCAAGATGTTGGTAAGCAAGGTGGAGGTGAGACTTTTGTAACAAAGGGATTCAAACTTTGGAATTAGGTTGCGAAGTTAGATTCCCATGTTAGAGGAGTTAATAGTGCTCATAGCTAAGCTATCAAAAAAGGTCATTTAAATGATAGGCTTGGACTAGCAAATAAGGATTTTACTTCATAACGCATTTTGAGAGCCAAGGAGACTTTTCAGAAACAATTTGGTTAAAATACAGTTGGTGCTCTAAGCACCATTTGCCTCCTCCTCTTTCATCTTTATCAGTCATTGAGCTCCCAAACGTGTAAAACATGATCAGAGAAGTTGTCACAAGGGAAGCGTGAAATCTGGAATGTAACCGGTAATAGGATTAATGCCATAGTCATGCTTGAAGGTTGACTCTTTTACTGTTTTACATATTGTTGATATATTGGTGGAATGTAAGGAAGAGATTAACAATAAGGTTCCTCCTCCAATGAAGTGAGGACATGTCCATTTTTCGACCGTATATCCTCATCTAATGGTAAGCAAATTCATGTGATGCATGGCAATAAATAATTATTTTGTAATTGTAATATAATTAATCATTTTTTTCTAAAATTTGTTGAAAGTAATTTGTTCTCTTTAAAAATTAAATTTTTTTTATTTTTTTTTATTATCATTCTATCTCTATCAATAAATAATTATTTTATTTTGAGTGTGTTTCAATAATATTATTATTCCTTTATGGGGTGGTCGATACTCCATATTCTTCGAAATTAAGTTTCTATGTTTTTTTTTTTTTTTTTTGGGTAAAACAAAACTTTTTAAGTTTTAAATAATTCAAAATTTTCATTCTTTTAAAGGAGATTATCATGATAATCAAATCTCATAACAAAATCACACTTAAATATTACTCAATAATTGATAAACACATTCAAATGCATAATCATGATTATGATATATATATATATATATATATATCAAATTTTCATTTCCAAAATAACTAAGTATCAATTTAAATAAAAATCAAACTAAAGCAATAAGAGAGTCAGGGACCACTAGTGATGGGAAACTAAAAAATACAACACCAAAACTGTATTAACCTAAAATAGAGTTTTAAAAATCTCAATGATTCATCAACCAAAAGTAGAAATGCTTGAAAAAATAAAAAACTAAAAATCAAGAGAGAGAGAGAGAGAGAGAGAGAGAGAGAGAGAAATTTATAGAAAATAAGATGAGAAGAAAAAGAGTAAAAATAAAAAATGTATTAATAAATGTCAAATTATTGAAGTCATGATATGTAATAAAATAACAAACGTGTAAACCAAAAACTCACAAACCCTACGAAATCAAAAGTCTTTCATTAGCAGAAATAGTCATAGAAAAACAACTTTTAGTACGTGAAAGAAACACGATATATATATATATATATATATATATTGTGTTGTTTCTATAATTTGTAGGCTTTGAATTTTTTGATTTAATTTTTGTCATTTTGGAAGTTTTAACATCTATATTTTTTAGTTCTTTTTTTTTTTTTTTTTAAATATTTGAAACTATTTGGCAAATTTTAATGTCTATAGCTATGAATTAATTATATATATATATATATATATATTGTTTTTTTCAATAATTTTTAGGCAGTGAATTTTTTTATTCTTTAATATTTTTGGCATTTCAAAAGTTTGAATGTTTGAATGTCTAAATTTTTGAGTTTTTTTTTTTTTTTTCTTTGCAATATCTAAAAACATTTGGCAGATTTTTGCAGGCCCATTGTACATTCAAACAATGGTTCTTTTTTTTTAATCAAATTTTAAAATAAAAAACTGGAGTAATTTTCGTAATGATATAGTTTCATAATCAATTTAAAATTTTAGAAAAATAATTTTAGTTTAATATACATATTGGTTTGTTTTCATGCGTAGCATGTCCGGTTTACAACTAGTTATAACAATAACTAGGCAAAACAAAAGAAGTCCATGTAATAAGGCTACAAAATCCATCTCATTCCAAATTACAATAACTTGTTTTACATTCAACAATTGATATCACAGGCATATGACATAATTTTTTTTTTCTCAGTAGAGAAACAAGGCAACCACTATACATAAATTTTTTTTTTTTTATTTAAGTTTTTTCTTTGTAGAGAAACAAAGCAACCAATATCCATAAAAAATAGATTATGAAAATTTGAAAATTAATATAACAAATAATACATGCTTTTGCTACGTTGAAAGTTTTGACGGGAATTCACAAAAGCCTAGCTAATTTAGACAAACCATAATGAGTCAAAATCTTCTGTCTCATCTTTCCTGCTCCACCCCATACCCCAGCAATAAATATTTGCCATATGTACACGTATTTAAGTCAAATCTAATTTTTAGCCTTTCATTGTTTTAGTTTCCAAATATAAATCAAAAACCAAAAAAGTAAAAAACCAAAACTCAAATAATCCCCACCAGCCACCACCACCGTTCCTCCACCACCACCACCACCACCAACTTCGCCGGCGCTACTTGGAGAAGATCGCTAGTGACATCAACGGCTATCCACCACTGCTCATTGTCTTCAAAATCCATGTCTAATATTAGTTTTATGACATCTTGTTGGTGGGTATCCATGACCACCATTCTTCTTCAAATCCATAGCTGGTACCCAGACATGGCGGCTTTGATGGCATTGCCAGGCACTGAATAAGAGTGGAGGACCGGTGGTGATTGATGGGGGATGTGTTGGTTTTTTTTTTTTTTAATTCATTTTTGGTAATTGACAACCAATGGTGGTGGGTGGGTGGCCAATGGGGGTGGGGGGCTAGTGGGGGTGTCAGATCTCCTCTTGGTGGCGCCAATGAAGGTTGTTGATGGTGGTGGTGGTGGTGGAGGAATAGTAATGGTGGTTGTGGGGAGGGTTTGGGTTTTTTTGATTTATTTTAGGAAACTAAATAATAAAAATCTGACAATTGAATTTGACTTAAATAGGTGTACGTATGGCAAATATTTATTGGTGGAGCATGGAGTGGAGGAAGAAAGATGAGACAGAAGATTTGGACTCTTGTATAAATTGCATCTATGATCTATTATTTAAAGAAAGTGGCAACTCCCTTGTATTAAACTATATATGATATTTTGTTACCAGTGGGTCAAACGGCCCAAATCTAACCCTAAAACCCATCCCTTACATAGCTATCAATGTCTACAAAATTGTAATTTGCTTTAGTTTGTAAAATGGCCAGAAGAGAGATCGAGAGAAGGAATGTAAAAAAGCATCATAGCAGGAGTAGTCGGATGCTAGTTTCTTATCTCTCATACCAGGATTCTGAAGTCAAAAGAATTCAGAAGCCAAAGATGACGATAACTGTTGTCGAGGATTCAGATGGCAGAAGAACAATTCAGAAGTGGAAGAGGACGAGGACGAGGACTCCAACAACCATTGACGATTTCCCAAATCTCTAGTGTTAGAAATACTGCATCAGCTGGATTTGAAATCCACAATGCGATGCAAGTCTGTCTCAAAGGAATGGTGCTCTGTTGTCTCAGATCCTTCTTTCGCTCGCTACTTTGTTAACAAGTCAATAATGGATCATCATCATTGCCCCTTTACCTTGCTCCTTCAGTATCATGCTCTGTGGGCAAAGAACCAACATATCCTCTTGCCATTGGAGGAGGAACCTTATTTTAAATCTCTGCCTTACGTTCCACCAATATATCGACAATACCGAGATATCAACATTCGAGCTTCGTGTCATGACTTGCTCTTATGGGGCAATGGAACGCCCTTCCTCCACTTCCTGATCATTACACTTACATCTCCACAATATGGCCTCGGGTTGGGTTAATATGTAACTATGATACTCTTCATCATAAGCAGCAGCTTAGTTTTAGGGTGATGTTCATTCCTGAATTTGAGAACATTCCAATGGAATTCAAGGTGCAAATATTCTCATCCAACACAAGTAAATGGAAGGCCTATATGGTGCTATGCCCGGCCACACACAGATTTGTATCGTCGATCTTCAGCTTCCAAGCTATTCCTTATAATGGCTTGCTTTTTTGGTATGGTGAAGGCTTCCTTGTTGGGCTCGATCCTTACAACAGTGGATGCTGTCGATGCTTTCAGATGCCCCTAGAATGGAACACTAGCTTCGGTTTGCATACCCTTGGACTATGCAATGGTGCCTTGAGGATCTCTCAGTTTTTAGGCATCGATTATCCCAACTTCCTTGCTGCTGTTTTAAGCGTTTGGGACCTCAATAACTATGATGAAGATAGAGGAGGAGGTGGCAAATAGTGCTTAGAGCACCAACTGTGTCTTAAACAAATGGTTTCGGAAAAGTCTACTTGGCTCACAAATGTTGTCAAGAAAAATCCTTGTTTGTCAATCCTAGCATGTCATCCAAACGATCGAGATATCTTTTATTTGAGGATTAATTCTAAGGTGGTATCATGCAACTTGCGAAGAAACACACTGGAAGTGGTTCACGATTTCCCAGATAATTGCCCTTACGCCTTCTACAATGTCTTCGACTTTGTGCTCCCTTGTTGGCCAACCCCCATTCATTCTTCTCCCTTCCTATTATGAGTGAAGTACGTCTATCTATTCTGCTTCTTGCTAGCTTAATTGGTCTTTAAAGCTTTCTGGATATCTGTATTAATTATGGTTGAGTCCAAATCTTCTATCTCATCTTTCCTCCTCTACTCCATGCTCCACCAATAAATATTTGCCATATGTACACCTATTTAAGTCAAATTCAATTTTCAGATTTTTATTATTTAGTTTCCTAAAATAAATCAAAAAAACCCAAACCCTCCCCATAGCCACCATTACTATTCCTCCTCCACCACCACCACCACCATTAACAACCTTCATTGGCACCACCAAGAGGAGATCTGACACCCCCACCGCCCCCCCACCCCCATCGACCACCCACCCACCACCACCGGTTGTCAATTACCAAAAAAAAAAAAAAAAACACATCCTCCATCAATCACCACCGGTCTTCCGCTCTTATTCAGTGCCTGGCAATGCCATCAAAGCCGCCATGTCTGGGTACCAGCCATGGATTTGAAGAAGAATTGTGGTTTGGATTCCCACCAACAAGATGTCATAAAACTAATATTAGACATGGATTTTGAAGACAAGGAGCGGTGGTGGATAGCCGTTGATGTCATTGGCGATCTTCTCCAGGTAGCACCGGCGAAGTTGGTGGTGGTGGTGGCTGGTGGGGATTATTTGAGTTTTGGTTTTTTACTTTTTTGGTTTTTGATTTATATTAGGAAACTAAAACAATGAAAGGCTAAAAATTAGATTTGACTTAAATACGTGTACATATGGCAAATATTTATTGCTGGAGTATGGGGTGGAGCAGGAAAGATGAGACAGAAGATTTGGACTCTTATACAATTGGGTATTTCATAAAAAAATTCTTAGTTATTTTGTACTTTTTCAACAATGAATAGATTCACTTTGATTTATTAAAATTGTAAAAGCTCTATATTCATTTTATATTTGGAAAAATTTTAGGGCTTATATATTTTGTTTATTTATTTTTCACAATTTAAGATAACAGAAGAAACAAATGAAAAGAAACTTTTCATATAAGTAATAGATGAAAAGGAAGAGCTTAATCGAAAACTAAAAAACCCTAGAACCTAGAAAAAAAACGTGTAAACCAAAAACTCACAAACCCTACGCAAATCAAAAGTCTTTAATTGGTAGAAAAAGACATTAAAAAAAATTAGTATATGAAAGAAACACGATTTTTTTTTTTTTTTGTTTCTATAATTTTTAGGTTTTGAATCTTTTGATTCTTAAATTTCTTTTCATTTTGGATGTTTTAACATCTATATTTTTGAGTTCATTTCTTTTTCTTTTTTTGAAATATTTGAAACTATTTGGCAAATTTCAACAATTATATATATATATATATATATATTCAATAATTTCTAGGCAGTGAATTTTTTTTATTCTCTAATGTTTTTGGCATTTCAAAAGTTTGAATGTTTGAATGTCTAAATTTTTTAGGTTTGTTTTTTCTTTGCAATATTTAAAAACATCTGACAGATTTTTGCAAGCTCATTGTACATTAAACACTGGGTTTTTTTATTATCCAAGTATAACATAAAAAACTGGAGTAATTTTCATAATGGTATAGTTTGATGATCAATTTAAGGTTTTAAAAATTTATTTTAGTTTACTATACAAACAGCTTTGCTCCCATGCATACCACGGCCGGTTTACCACTAGTGTTCACAATAACTAGGCAAACCAAAGAAGTCCATGTAATAAGGCTATAAAATCCATCTCATTCCAAATTACAATTTACAATAACTTGTTTTTACATTCAACGATTGATATCACTGGCATGAGGCCTAATTTATTATTTTTTTCTTAGTAGAGAAACAAGGCAACCACTATCCATAATATATATATATATATATATATTGGAATTTTGTTCTTAGTAGAGAAACTGAGCTACCACTATCCATAAAAAAATAGATTATGAAAGTTTGAAAATTAATATAACAAATACATGTTATTGCTAGGTTAAAAGTTTTGAGGGGAATTCACAAAAGCCTAATTTAGGCAAACCATAATACAGAAACCTAAAATGCTTTAACGACCCAAGCTAGCAAGCAGCAGAATAGATAGGCGGCCTTCTCTAACAGGAAGGGAGAAGAATGAATGGGAGTTGGCCAATAAGGGAGCACAAAGTTGAAGACATTGTAGCTAGGTTGATGATCTGGAAAATCGCAAACCACTTCCAGTTTTTCTCTCCGCAAGTTGCATAATACAACCTTAAAATCAATCATCAAATACACGACATCCCTGTCATTTAGATGATAGGCTAGGACTAGCAAATAAGGATTTTTCTTTAAAACGTATTTTGAGAGCCAAGGAGACTTTTCAGTAACAATTTGGTTAAATTACAGTTGCTCCTCTAAGCACCATTTGCCTCCTCCTCTTTCATCTTTATCACAATCATTGAGCTCCCAAACATGTAAAACATGATCAGAAAAGTTGTCACAAGGGAAGCGTGAAATCTGGAATATAACCGGTAATAGGATTAATGACATAGTCATGACACGAAGCTTGAAGGTTGACCTCATTTACGTATTGTTGATATATTGGTGGAATGTAAGGAAGCGATTAATAATAAGGTTCCTCCTCCAATGGCAAGAGGACATGTCCATTCCTCAACCATATATCCTCCTCTAATGGTAAGCAGATTCATGCGATGCATGACAATAAATAATTATTTTATAATTATAATATAATTTATAATTTTTTTCTATAATTTGTTGAAGATAATTTGTTCTCTTTAAAAATTAAATTATTTTTAATTTTTATTTATTTATTTTTATCTTTCTATCTCTATCAATGGGGTGGTTGATGCTCCATATTCTTCGAAATTAAGTTTCTATGTTCTTTATTTTTTCGTAAAACTAAACTTTTTAAGTTTTAAATAAATAATTCAAAATTTTCATTCTTTTAAAGGAGATTATCATGATAATCAAATCTCATAACAAAATTACACTTAAATATTACTAAATAATTGAAAAACACATTCAAATGCATAATCATGATTATGAGAGAGATATATATATATATATATATATATCAAATTTTCATTTCCAAAATAACTAAGTATCAATTTAAATAAAAATCAAACTAAAGCAATAAGAGAGATAGGGACCACTAGTGATGGGAAACTAAAAAATACAACACCAAAACTGTATTAACCTAAAATAGAGTTTTAAAAATCACAAGGATTCGTCAACCAAAAGTAGAAATACTTGAAAAAGTAAAAAAATAAAAATTGAGAGAGAGAGAGAGAGAGAGAGAGAGTAACCACCTTTTCAAGACAGAATAATAAGAAATTTATTTTTAAAAAAAAGATGAGAAGAAAAAGAGTAAAAATAAAAAATGTATTAATAAATGCTGAATTATTGAAGTCATCATATGTAATAAAATAACAAACATGTGAACCAAAAACTCACAAACCCTACACAATCAAAAGTCTTTCAGTAGCAGAAAAAGTAAAAAAAAAAAAAAAAAACAACTTTTAGTACGTGAAAGAAACACGATATATATATATATATATATATATATATATATATATATGTGTGTGTGTGTGTGTGTGTATGTATTGTGTTGTTTCTATAATTTGTAAGCTTTGAATCTTTTGGTTCTTTAATTTCTTGTCATTTTGGAAGTTTTAACATCTATATATTTTTGTTTTTTTTTTTCTTTTTTGCTATATTTGAAAATTATTTGGCAAATTTTAATGGCTATAGCTATTAATTAAATTTTTTTTTTAAGATAACATTTCTTTCTCTTATGTTTCTCTATTATGTAGTTACACACACATACAGGTGTGTGTGTGTATATATATATTTTCAATAATTTATAGTTAGTGAATTTTTTATTTTTTAATATTTTTGGCATTTCAAAAGTTCGAATGTTTGAATGTCTAAATTTTTGAGTTTTTTTTTTTTTTCTTTGCAATATCTAAAAACATTTGGCAGATTTTTGCAAGCCCATTGTACATTCAAACAATGGCTTTAAAAAAAAAAAAAAATCAAATTTTAACATAAAAAATTGTGAAAGAAACACAACATATATATATATATATATGTGTGTGTGTGTGTGTGTGTGTGTGTGTGTGTGTGTGTGTGTTTGTGTGTGTGTGTGTGTGTATTGTGTTGTTTCTATAATTTGTATGCTTTGAATCTTTTGATACTTTAATTTCTTGTCATTTTGGAAGTTTTAACATATATATTTTTTAGTTTTTTTTTTTTTTCAATATTTGAAACTATTTGGAAAATTTCAATGGCTATAGCTATGAATTTTTTTTTTAATAAGATAACACTTCTTTCTCTTATGTTTCTCTATTGTGTAGTCACACACACATAAGTGAGTGTATATTTATTTATTTTTAATAATTTTTAGGCAGTGAATTTTTTTATTCTTTAATATTTTCCGCATTTCAAAAGTTCAAATGTTTGAATGTCTAGATTTTTGAGTTTTTTTTTTTTTTTTTTCTTTGCAATATCTAAAAACATTTGGCAGATATTTGCAAGCCCATTGTACATTCAAACAAGTGTTTTATTTTTATTTTTTTAATAAAATTTTAACATAAAAAACTGGAGTAATTTTTGTAATGATATAGTTTCAAAATCAATTTAAGATTTTAAAAAGAATATATTTTAGTTTACTATACATACAGGTTTGTTTTCATGCGTAGCATGTCCGGTTTACAACTAGTTATAACAATAACTAGGCAAACAAAAGAAGTCTATGTAATAAGGCTACAAAATCCTTCTCATTCCAAATTACAGTAACTTGTTTTACATTGAACAATTGATATCACAGGCATGCGTTATAATTTTTTTTTCTTAGTACAGAAACAAGGCAACCACTATCCATAAATTTTTATTTTTTTTATTTTTTTTATTTAATTTTTTCTTTGTAGAGAAACAAAGCAACCACTATCCATAAAAAATAGATTATGAAAATTTGAAAATTAATATAACAAATAATACATGCTTTTGCTACGTTGAAAGTTTTGAGGGGAATTCACAAAAGCCTAATTTAGGCAAACCATAATTAATACAGATATCCAAAAAGCTTTAAAGACCAATTAAGCTAGCAAGCTGCAGAATAGATAGATGGACTTCACTCATAAAAGGAAGGGAGAAGAATGAATGGGAGTTGGCCAACAAGGGAGCGCAAAGTCGAAGACATTGTAGAAGGCGTAAGGGCAATTATCTGGGAAATCGTGAACCACTTCTAGTGTGTTTCTTCGCAAGTTGCATGATACCACCTTAGAATTAATCCTCAAATAAAAGATATCCCAGTCATTTGGATGACATGCTAGGATTGACAAACAAGGATTTTTCTTGACAACGTTTGTGAGCCAAGGAGACTTTTCCGAAACCATTTGTTTAAGACACAGTTGGTGCTCTAAGCACCATTTGCCACCTCCTCCTCCATCTTCATCACAGTTATTGAGGTCCCAAACGCTTAAAACAGCAGCAGGGAAGTTGGGATAAGCGATGCATAGTCCAAGGGTATCCTCAAGGCACCATTGCATAGTCCAAGGGTATGAAAACCGAAGCTAGTGTTCCATTCTAGGGGCATCTGAAAGCATCAATAGTATCCACTGTTGTAAGGATCGAGCCCAACAAGGAATTCTTCACCACACCAAAAAAGCAAGCCATTACAAGGAACAGCTTGGAAGCTAAACATCGACGATACAAATCTGTGCGGGGCCGGGCACATCACCATATAGGCCCTCCATTTACTTGTGTCGGATGAGAATATTTGCACCTTGAATTCCATTGGAATGTACTCAAATTTAGGAATAAACACCACCCTAAAACTAAGTTGTTGCTGCTGCTTATGATGAAGAGTATCATAGTTACATATTAATCCAACCCGAGGCCATTCTGAGTCGATGTAAGTGTAATGATCAGGAAGTGGAGGAAAGGAGTTCCATTGCCCAGTAATAGGATTAACGACATAGTAAACACCAGCTGTATTGTAACCAGCAACAACTGCGTAGCATAAGAGTAAGTCATGACACAAAGCTTGAATGCTGATATCTACGTTTTGTGGATATATTGGTGGAACGTAAGGCAGAGATTTAAAATAAGGTTCCTCCTCCAATGGGAAGAGGACATTTTTGTTCTTTGCCCCCGGAGCATGATACTGGAGGAGCACGATAAAGGGGCAACGATGATGATCCACTATTGACCTGTTAACAAAGTAGCGAGCGAAAGAAGGATCTGAGACAACAAAGCACCATTCCTTTGAGACAGACCTGTATTGCATTGCGGATTTGAAATCTAGCCGATGCAGTATTTCTAACACTAGAGATTTTGGGAGATCGTCAATGGTTGTCGCAGCCCTCGTCCTCGTCCTCTTTTGCTTTTGAATTCTTCTGACATCAGAATCCTGGTATGAGAGATAAGAAACTAGCATCCGACAACTCCTTCTGCTATGATGTTTTTTTACATTCCTTTGTATCTCTCTTCTAGCCACTTTACAAACAAAAACAAACTACAATTTGCATCTAAAACAAGATAATAGAATTTGAGTAATATTAAATTTTTTTTTTTTAAAAAAAAAAGTCATATTTAAATATATAAAATTCATCAAATTAGTTTTAGCCTAAAGCCTCCAATATGAAACATGTTCAATTAACCAACCATGTGTATATTCCAATATCATAACCAACCACATAAATATTGTAAACTCATAGAAATCTAAAAATAAAAAGTAGTGTATATTAGCAATCTAGTCGGACTTCCAATTTGAGCTACTTGACTAAATATATTTTTTTATATAGATAAATGCAATAATTAAAATAAAAGATACCTCAATTTGCTTTAGTATCACAGTTAAGTGCAAGATGGTGTTGCTACCGTCATGGTCTTTAGAATTAAGAAATTCTCCTTCGTCACTTAAAGATTCAACCAACTGTTTAGATTGATAATATTTTACATGGTGTGTTTGCCCTAAACATGGGAAAGACTTTTATGGATTCTTTATTTGTTAATCTGATTCAGATGACATTCAATCACATATTTTCAGGAGAGTTTTTCTTGCTTCAATAGTTAAAGATACAAATAGGAAGAACTTACTATGTCAAAAGTCTAGAAGACAACGACTTTATTAGTACAACCCAAAGTGAAATTGCAGCACATAAGTTTAATTAAGAGCACTCTCATAAGTTAAGATTTTAATTAAGAGCACTCGCATTAATAGGAACCTTGGTGTTTACCAGTCCATATTTTATAAATGGCCATGACAAACAAAGCCAGTCATAGCAATGTTAATGTTCCCTCCCATTGCTGTATCAAAAATTTAACTTAGAATTCGGTGGAGGTGAATATTATATTGGGTCCAAACTCAAAAGGATTCCTTCCATAGTAGCCTCCAGTCCACCCTTTGACGAATCACCAAAAAAATATAACAATGTAAATGACATTACAAGTCCAACAATATTACCAAAAAAGACCGGCGCCAAAACAAAGAAAATATCCAAGCAATTTGACACAATAAATAACCTTTATTATTGATAACATAATTTTGTTAAGCAGCATTTGAGATACTGTACAGGTACAGGCCATCTAAAATTATAACATCAATTTTTTCCTGGTTTTGAACACTACATTATACCGCACCTAGTGCCGGTCAAACTTTGCACATTTACAAGTCAAATTGTGTCACTGAACACTTCAATCCAACAAATTTATTCCCTCCAATACTGCATATACTTTGAAAATTTGTTCCTTAGCACAATGTAATATGGGAAGGGAAAGGAATCCATATACTTTGAAAATTTAATGCTTCCACCCTCAAAGGATGCTTCCATGAGGTCCATGATCGACTCTTGCGGACTATCTAGAAGTAGAAATGCAACCATACGCTTCCGACTCAATGCATCTCTAACACAGCGCTTCAAGTTTTCCTTCTCATGGAACCGACCATCTGCAATGATCAAGACAAGCTGTTGTAATGGGTTCTGTCCAGATGGAAGTCGTGCCTTTGCCACAGCTACATCCAACATGTTGTTCAAATACGTCAACAGATCAACCACCGGTTCATCCGCTATGGTATTCTCTTGTTTGAATGTCAGGCTGGAGATCATCTTGATCCCAGCCTCTCCAGTAAACGACTGATCAAAATCATGCAGTAACCTAATGTTCCCCTTCTTTCCAAAGCTTGTAACAGCCAAGTTTCCCATTTCCAGTTGAGACATGGCACGACAAACAGTTACTAGAGCCTCAATGGCGACATCACCACAGCAACTCTCAGACATACTACGGGAATCATCCACAGCAATAACAACTTGATAATCACGTTTGTTAGGTCGGGTCCGCCTCAGCCATATCTTATCTTTCCTGTAATGACTTGCAATGTATGGAATTACCTTCTTCATGTTAATACGCTTACCAGTTTTATAGTCCCCTTGGAGCTTGCTGGCAAGAGTGGGCTCTAACACAAGACGCAATTGTTCTGCCAATTCCTGGGATAACCTTGTCGTCTGCAGTTCATATCTCCTCCAAAGAGCAGTAGCATTATTGTTCGCATCATTGGAAACTTCCTCAGGATCTTGGGCCTTTCCCAGCTCATCATCAACAGAAAGTTTGCTGAATTGATGTATGCCTTCACTCAAGTAAGACTTCTTGACAGAGACCAAACTCTCTGAAAGGCTTCCAGGATTATCATCATCAAGACTTTGAACCTCTTCAGATCCCTCGTTAGGTGACTTCTCCAAATCTGTGAGCTCCATACTCATCTTCATTTGCATCCTCGATCTCACCTTGTGACTCTGTATTGTCTACCTGAAGATCAACAGACACTTTGACTCTTTCTTTCCACTCTTCAAGTGCATCCCCAACATTCCGGTAAGGATTAGTTTGCGTTTTTTGAGTAGATGAAGGTTCATGTTGAGGGAACTGACTTTTTGGTTGATCGTCAGTGAATCTCCCACTATTTGATGAGTCAGCAATCTCAATATCCATTTCAGCAGTATTAGTGGAAGGTAAGCCCTTAAAAGGAGCAAAGTCATTTTGAGCATCACTGCCGCTAGACCAGTTTGATTGTGGAGCCATGTTTCTTGAATCTGGTGCCTGAGAGTCACCTTTTGGTTGTGCTGCAGATTCTGCATTGGGCACATGATCAGAAATAAGATCAGAAATTCCTGGCTTGAACATATCATTACTTGGTTTGGTTAAATTCTTCTCAACATTCTCTTCATGATCTCTACCAGGATCATCCCTTTCAGGACTTCCACCCACTTGTTCTGCCTCTGCCTCTCCCATAGTTTCATCTGTTGCATATGTATTTTCTTCCTCGTGGTTTCCCTTCTCATCGGACTCCTCATTCTCCACAGGATCTGCGCCCTCCACAGAATCTGCAACCTCCTTTTCATCTGTGTCCATATCTTCATCAGAACACTGATTTGACTCATCAGGATTTAACCCTGTGGGATCAGCAAATGCTTCTTCTTTGTCCAGTTTCATGTCTTCTATGTTCTCTCTGTCAGCAAGATTGTCCTCACTTCCAATCTCATCGTCTTGTTTGTCATGTTCATCAGAATTAAGCTCTCCAGGTTCATCAGCATTAAGCTCTCCAGGTTCATCAGTAGTAGCAGCACTATCTTCCTTGGCCCTAAGCTCCCTAGAGCTTGTATCTCTATCCCTAACAGAAGACCCTGATTCATACTTCTCATTTGAATTACTGGGTGGTTCATCTTCATCCTTATCCCAAAGTTTCTCATCAACTGCTTCACTGTTAGCACCGGTTTCCCCCATTGCAGACTCTAACTGCTCATCCTCACTATCATCATCGTTGTTATCTTCTGCAGTGTCCTCACTAACGCTCTGTGCATCGGCTGCAAAATCCTGTTCCATCTCAATCCCCTTCTCATCTTATTCGGGACTTCATTTGAGGCATCTGGCTCTTCACCTGGCTGTAGAAACATTTAATGGAAAAGAATGAGACAGTCGTCGAAGCATTAATGAAATAGAAAGAAAAAGGCATTAATACCAAGTTATGCAAACTCAAATATGTTTCAATGCTGTACCTTATCCAATGCCCCAATCAGCTGATCTTCATCGGTTATCTGATCAATGACTTCATTCATTCCAGCACCTTCTCCCATACCAGTTCCATTTGCATCTCGTGACGATCATCCACCTGATCTTCGGCAGAGATGCCAAATCCTTTTGAAAATAAAGAAGCAAAAACACTTACAAGCACATGGGTCACCATAGAAACCAGCATGGAAAAATACAGATTTTAGTTATTGTATTTCATAAATTTGAAGTTTGCTTCCACGAATAATTCAGAAAATTAAAATTGCACAGGTAAAATTCGAACCAAAAAAATGTAGTCACCCTATTGTTTGAATCTTCATTTACAATAGAAAACACGTACTTTTGTTTTTCACATGCACAGAAAACTTGGCCAATATGACACTCAAAAGAAAGAAATTTCTTCACACAAAATTAAAAGAAATGCCAAGTTTTGAGCAAAGAGGCAACGAACTTACCGTTCTATACATAGCTAAAAGATCTTGCAGGAGTGCATCGCCAAAGTTCAAAATTATGTTCAAAGAGACATGTAGATGCTTAAATTGTGCTCCGATTTGGGAATTACTGCTAATATCAATGCTAGAATAATTCAGAAGTTTTTCCTGAGCACAGCCAATCAGATGATTAACCAGATTAGATATATCTACAAATGGGAAAGACCTGACAATAAATCAAAGCATGCAGCCAGTAACTTACCGCATGGAACATAGTTTTGAGAAGCTTATCACATAATAGATCCAATCTTAAATCCACTACAAATGAGTCAAACAGAAATTCCCAAGAGGTAATATTCCCCACTGACTCTTCTGGAAGGTTTTGTCCAGAACTTGATGAACCTAATCTCCGCAATGCATCAGTGATATGTTCAAAAGTACTGTTAAGGGCTTCAACAAACCCAGAACTATTGCCCTCAGTATGTTCATTGATTGACGGCATGGAATTATACTCTTC